>OX387614.1:18750000-20000000 GCA_947568825.1 Sphinx pinastri | reverse complement strand
CCTCTTGAGTGAGCTTGCTGAGTGACTGTGAGCCGTCTTGGGTAGACCATAGTCAGAGGCACTCAGAGGCCATGTTTCAAAGCCGTACGTCATCACTGTTAACACACATTGGTTGCAGACCTTTGTCTTCAAGCACTGACGTATTTTGGATGAGAAGACCTTGCCTAGTTTCCCGAACGCTGCTCAACCGAGCTGGTTTTGACTTCTATCTTAAAGTTGGACCTACCTAGGGCTGCCATCCGTCCGGAATTCTCCGGATTTGTCCTAGTTTGAAGGGCGTCCGGGGGCCGTCCGGCAGGGATTTTAAAAAGTGTCCGGGTGTAACCCGACACTTTTGTTGTCAGGGAAAATCCATTTTTTTATAGATAAGCGAAAAATTAAAAAATTATAACGACGTTTTTATTTTTGTCGCAAATTTTTTCAGAGGTGTCCGGGGAAAGGCCCGTATTTCGCCCAAATGTCTTGGATTTTTGCCGTGTTTATCCGGCGTCGGCAATTTAGGTGATGGTAGCCCTAGACCTACCTAACTGGACCACTTACCCTAGATAGATAGATTCGTCGACAACTTCGACAGTTGCGTTCTCAACACTAATCGGCATAATTATTATGCAAAAAATGACAATGCATATTTAACAAGATTTTGGTCTTGTTCATTTTAAGGCCTACCAGATGGAAAGCTCGGTTGAGGTCTTTGATCATAATACTATGGTCCTTACTGACATTGAAGGAATAACATCAATAAATTATTATGTTTTAAAAGATTTTAATGTGTTAGTAATATTCATATAATATTGTCCAATAATTTTGTAAACTGTATTATCGGACACTACACGCCTTCGCTGTTTTTACTATACTGCAATATGCATATTATACTAACTAAAGATATTATTAATTTCAAATAATAAAACATTTTACATTTAATGATATAATAGATTAAGTATCGAGAGATCTTGTATCAATAACATAACATAACACAAATCCTATCACGTTGTGATCACGGTAAAAAATTATCATTTTCTGAGAATTACCATAAAAATTTCGAGGGTATGTGAATTCTGCCAACTCGCTCCAGGCCAGCGTGGTGGACTAAGGCCTAACCCCTCTCAGTAGTATAGGAGGCCCGTGCTCAGCAGTGGGCAGTATAATTATAATACAGAGCTGATTGCATTGCATCATAATTGCTTATCATTTGCAGCTAAAATTTACTTGTAACCTGTGAAACTGGCCCTTAGGTCTAATTTCACCAATTTCTTATTTAACGTGCGTTAGTTAATAGGGCATTAAAATTAACGCGAATGTTAAAGAATCGCGTGTCCCATGAAATAACGCCTAGTTAAGGAAGATAATCACGTGTTAGGGCATGGTAGGACACTCAAAAACCTTAACAGTCCGTTAAGACAGTTAACAGACTGTTAAAGTAACTAACAGAGCATGGTGAAATTAGTCTTCTATTTTTTTTTTATTTGCACCTTATTTTATGTCCAGTGTTCCAGACAGTCGGCCATTAGCCTATAACCTATTTCTATTTGGACGTTGACTAAGGTACACCGGCATAAATTAGAATTATTGTCTGATGGCTTAGATTCTAAGTTTCTAATTTTATTATGGTTTCGGTCTATTCCCACCTAACTCTCATTATTTAAATAACTAGGTAACTATAATAAGGTAGTAATTACAAAAAAATAATCATAATTAGTTCCATACAACGGGAACGATTGTCATCGAAATGTTTTTGCATAAATTGCCAATTTTATCGCCGACTGTACCTACGTTTTTTACAAAATCTGTAAATGCTGATCGTAATGTCTTTAAAAATGGTTAACAGTCTCCTTATAAAGTTTTCTTGTAGCTACCCTTGCTGTCCCATCTCAAAAATGCACTTTATATACAATATAGGTAGGTATAAGTAATGTATGTCCATTTCAAAACGTTTCAGATTTTAAAATATATAAAAAAATACAACCACTTATAGAAATCATCAATATCGGATCTGTTCCTGAGGACTTCCGAAGGTTGCCTATTTTATGTATACATTGACACGACTATAACACAATTTCGTTCTTGGTATACCTAGGCACAGCTATGTAGGTACAAAATAACATACTTCCTTCTCGTATTTTATGTGTAGGTACTTCGTATTTCATGAAGGTAATGGATGAAGATAAATCTTATCTCAGGATAGGTCCATTAATGAATTTATCGTTCAAACAAACTATGCTTTTAAACGCTTAATTGATAACTTAGCGGATTATGAATCAATTAGGCCGTCTACTTTGAAATATGTTTTGTAAATAAGGCAAAGACCATATATACCACCGTATCGGTGTCAGTTAGAACCTACCTATACGCTGAGCGTTTCATTAAATTATGCTTACTTATATCTGGATAAAAGCCAGTTTTTATGTCTTCTGAAGACCTAGTACGTAGGTACTTACCAAGTTTGTTAATTTAGAAACCTTTAAAGTTTAAGGTTTAAGTTTAACCATTTTTAAAAATTGTAGGTATATATTAATTTAATTTCCCGGCACGTCAGCATTCACAGAGAGTTTTGTAATCAATAGGAAATGGCGCGACGAAAGAAAAAAAGTGCGTACTATTACTTAAATACCTATAGTCTGTAAAAATGCTGTGCAGCTATTTAGCAGAGATACTTTTATTTATTACTAGACTTCTGCTCGCGGCTCCGCCCACGTGAATCAGTTTTTCCGGGATAAAAGTCCCGCTTTATATTTCCCCGGGATAAAAAGTAGCCTATGTTATTCGCTGATAATGTAGCTTGAATGAATTTTTCCAATCGGTCCAGTAGTGTCGGAGCCTATTCAATACAAACAAACAATTAAATCTTTCCTCTTCATAAAATTAGTATAAAAAAGTTGCTAAAATAATGAAAAAAAACTTTTTTAAGCAAAATATCGTACTTAATTTTTTCTATCTTTAACTAGCCGATGTACACTTTATTTGCACAAAAAGGGGTTACCATATTATACGTAATCAAAATAAAAAAATATTTAGAAGGGAGTTGAGCTCTATAAAGACAATACACAGAGTTCTTTTATTTTGCTGGACAACGGGTCGTATTTCAGAGTTACAGTGTTGTTTGTTTGTATAGAAAGTACACTTTCGTTTCAAGTTTTCTTATTGTTCTTAAGAAATGTACTTAGGTACTTAGAAAAACAGAGTTTATTAATAAGTTTTGTTATCAATGCACATCGAGTCAGCTCCCACTGGCGTAGTTGTTGCACTCTTAATTTCATATCATTTAATATTCTTTGAACTCTATCATGCGAGAAATCTCTCCGATCATGATTTGCTTAATCAAACGCAAAAACAGTAATGTATATTTTTATGTACGTAAGTATCTCTAACACTTGGTACTAAAGGCTTCGTCACAAAGGGAGCAGGGCTGGGCCTGACATTCATATCGTGTGGTCTTGGCGCCATGGCGTACGAATTACTATGACAATGTACAGTCACCAGCATAAGTAGCTGAACAAATTCAAAATTTCAAATCGCCTACATACTTTTTTGTTCTTACTAATTTTTCTTTTCTCTTCACAAAAATAAAATAAATGATATTTACTTTACTCCAAACAAAGAAAAAAAGTTTAGGTTAAACTTAACGCGTATATAGGCGATTTGAAATGTTGATTTTGTACAGATATTTATGCTTCTGACTGTACTTATGTGGAGACACCACATAGAAACTGCCACGCTTAGCTGGGCGTGATGGTTCCCACCAACACGCGCAAGACCACGCAGTTTGCAGCACGGTCTTTCTGATTTAAAGATAAGTTATTTTCTTACTCTCTTTCCTCTTTATATTTTTGGTCTTGTGCCTGCGGCACATCAGTATTGTTCAAAGCCTTATATTAAACAGACGTGTTACGATCAATCGGTGTTTTATTGCAATACTCATCAATATACAACAAGCGCATGCATATAAGGCGCAGTGGTGACCCCGCAATCAGCGAGAATACAGCGACTTCTGAGACACGAGTACGCACGACGAATTCACTTAGACATGACTTCGGGTACATCAGCGTCTACCATGGGTGATGGAGAAGTAGCAGTTGTTACGATTTCGTCAAGGATTCCCGAATTTTGGAGCGACAATCCGCGACTATGGTACGTTCAGTGCGAAGCCATCCTAAGCAGCCAGAAGCTAAGCGACGAAGCCAGATACAACTTGGTTGTTACCAAATTAGGAAAAGACGTCGTACAACAGGTCAGCGGCATTCTTCTTAAGCCGCCCGAAGTTAAGAAATTCGATACACTCAAAGAGAAATTGCTAAAAATTTATGAGGAGTCAGAAATGCAGCAGTTCCAGAAATTGCTTAGCGGGATGGAGCTAGGAGATCAGAAACCGTCCCAGCTACTACGCAGAATGAAGGATTTAGCGCGTGATAAGATTCCTGATGAAACGCTGAAAATAATGTGGCAAGGTCATCTTCCTTCTTCAGTTCGAGGTGTGTTAGCGGTCAGTGACGTGAAAGACTTAGAACATCTTTCGGCTATTGCGGATAAAATTATGGAAACAACTCAACCAATTCAAGTAGCGGAAGTGCAAGCTATGCCTAGCTGTAGCACGGATAATTCTTATATTTTAGCGGAGATAGCAAAACTAAGTTTGAAAATTAGAGATATGGAGAAAGAAAGAAATTACAACAGGAATTACAATCGGTATCGAACCCGGTCCCGCTCGAGATCACGCGGACGTAATATGACACGGCGATCGCCAAACGATCCAAATTGGCTTTGTGTTTACCATTTTCGGTTTCGCCATAGAGCTAGAAAATGTATAGAGCCGTGCGCCTGGAAACAATCTGTAAGTAGGCAAACCGAGAATCAGGAAAACTAGCTACGGTGCATTCGCAGGCGGAGATATGCACCATCATGCCTATTCACCGCCTATCTATCATGGACAAAGTTAGTGGTTTAAGATTTTTAGTGGACACAGGTGCGAATATATCAGTGCTACCAATGACTAAGAACCGTTTGTACAGTGCAACTTGTGACGAGTATAAACTATATGCTGCCAATGGCACTGAGATTAAAACATATGGCGTTAAAACTTTGAACCTTGATTTAGGACTTCGTCGGCCCTATCGCTGGTCGTTCGTGCAGGCAGATGTCAAGCAACCCATACTCGGTGCCGACTTCTTGTCTCATTATAAACTGTTAGTGGATATGAAGAACAAAAAACTAATTGATTCGGTGACAACTCTAAATACTATAGCGTCTATGGCTATGCAAGAAGATCCTACGTTAAGCACAATCAACTTCAAAAGCGATTACAGTGATGTTTTGGCGGAATTTCCTAACCTCACAAGACCCATAAATTTCAAAGAGACTGCATGCCATACTGTAGTACATCATATAGAAACTACTGGTCCAGCAGTGCATGTTCGCCCAAGGCCGTTACCACCCGACAAATACATCAAGGCCAGAGCCGAGTTTCAACGCATGCAAGAGATGGGCATTTGCAGACCGTCTAATAGCAATTGGGCAAGTCCTCTACATGTTGTTATGAAGAAAAACGGTGAAATTCGACCGTGTGGCGACTACAGGCAACTTAATGCAATCACGAAGCCGGATAGATATCCGATTCCACGTATACAGGACTGTACTTATTTGTTGCATGGGAAGACAATATTTTCAAGGATTGATATGCAACGAGCCTATCATAATATTCCCATTTATGAAAAAGATATTCCGAAAACCGCTATAGCATGTCCTTTTGGTTTGTTCGAGTTTTTAAGATTAGGATTTGGATTTAAGAACGCCGCCGCCACATTTCAGCGATTTTTGAATGATGAAGTGCTTCGTAACTTAGACTACATATTTATTTACATTGATGACGTCATCATAGCGTCCTCTTCAGAATCTGAGCATAGAGAGCATGTTAGAGAGGTTTTGAAACGCCTGAATGCCTACGGTATCACTATAAATATGGCGAAGTGTGAATTTGGCAAATCAGAATTAAATTTTCTTGGATTTCGAGTATCAAAAGACGGTATAAGACCTTTAGAAGAGCAAATCAAGGTCATGTCTGAGTTTCCGAGACCTAAAACAGTAGAAGAATTACGTCGATTTCTCGGTATGATAAATTTTTATAGACGTCATTTACCGAAAGCAGCCGAAAATCACGCCAAATTGAATGTTTTTTTGCACAATTCGAAGAAAAAAGACAAAAGCCTGATTCCTTGGAATGATGACGCAGTTAGAGCATTTGAGCAATGTAAGCAGAGCCTAAAAACGGCAGTTACATTGTCATTTCCTTCAACTAATGCACCGATAGCGCTTATGACCGACTGTTCTAATACCTGCGCCGGAGCCGTACTTCAACAGCGAGAGGAGACCGGTTGGAAGCCCTTAGGTTTTTTTTCGACCAAACTAAGCGAAGCACAGCAGAAATATTCTACATATGATCGAGAGTTGTTAGCAATCTACCTCGCCATTAAACATTTTCGTCCTCTTATTGAAGGTCGATCGTTTACCGTATACACCGACCATAAACCTATAGTATACTCACTGCGAAATAACACTGTTGGCAAAAATGATACGCCGCGCCGCATACGTCATTTAGATTTCATCATGCAATTTTGTACTGAAATTAAACATCTGTCTGGGGAAGAGAATGTAGTTGCTGACTGTTTTTCACGAATAGCAGCGATTGACGAACCTTCGCACATCGACTACGAAAAGTTATCTAAAGCGCAGAGTAGAGATACAGAGTTAAGAAATCTTATAGAGCAGAAAACATTGAAGTTTGAAAAAATATTCATACCTAGCTGCAAGTTACCTATTTATTGCGACGTATCGACTAATAGAACGCGACCATATTTGCCTAAGGAATTTCGTGTATCGGCTTTCAACGCAATACATGACATTAGTCATCCTGGAACGCGTACGACAAGAAAGATGATGCAAGATCGATATATATGGAAAGGAATGAATAAAGATATAACACGATGGACTAAAGCATGTACCAATTGTCAGATATCAAAAATTCAAAGACACACAGTATCACCATATGGTCATTTCATACACAGTAATCGATTTGAACATGTACATATGGATGTAGTAGGACCATTAACATATTGTCAAGGCTATCGATATATTGTGACTATGATCGATAGAGGCACTGGTTGGCCTGAAGCCTATCCTGTAAAAGATGTAACCGCCGAGACTATAGCGGACATTATTTATACTGGATGGATTGCAAGATTTGGTACACCTTTATATTTGACAACTGACCAAGGATCAAATTTTTTATCTAATTTGTTTACGCAGTTAGCCAAAAGAATGGGTATTAAGAAATTTAGAACGACTGCATACCATCCTCAGTCAAACGGACTTATAGAAAGATGGCACCGTTCGCTTAAAACCGCATTAAGGTGTCGAGGAAGGACAGAACAGTGGGTGTCGGAGTTGCCATCCGTTTTACTCGGACTAAGAGCTAGTATGAGAGATGATACTCAAATTAGTGCAGCAGAGATGGTTTTTGGTGAACCTTTAAGACTGCCTGGAGATTTCTTTGAGCCTTCACAGCGTGATGTCTCCGACAACGTCTTATTTTTGCAAGAATTGCGCAGGAAAATCGCAGACTTAGCTTCAACCCCAAAAAAAGAACCGCATCAAGGGAAAATTTTTGTACATCCCGATCTAAAAGATTGCACATATGTATTTGTACGAATTGACAAGGTTACAAAACCTTTAGTGCGACCCTATATGGGACCCTTTAAAGTTATTAGTAAGACAGATAAATATTTTAAAATTATGCAGGAGGATACAGAGAAAGTAGTTAGTATTGACAGGTTGAAGCCAGCGTTTGCACTTAGTAACAACGACGAATGCGCGACCGCACCAAATACGGCAAACGCATCTATAAACAATGAAGCGAGAGTGTCAAGATTCGGACGAACGATCAAACCAGTCGTTCGCTTCGCTGCATAAATACGCTTAATAAATTACAAGCAATGGGTAAGCAGCAGAGTAGGCAACAAGAAGAACAGATCATAATCGCCCAGAATGGAGCTGGAAATGGCGCTGCCGCATCCGCGACAGAGCAGCAAGCGTCATATAATAGATACGAAGTTTATCTACTCTTTATAATTGTCTGCATACTAGCAGTTATCCTATATTTGTTATGGAAGCGATGCAAGGTGAAATACGCTCGCTACATCAGACGGGAACTGCAAGAGGTGCCGATGGGGGACGCGCGCAGAGGTGTGCAATGCTCAAACGGTCCGCCTCCTACGCCAGCAAGAATAGTTGTGTAGTGTTGTGATGTGTTTAAGGTTTAAGATGATTATAACGGGCTACAGTCGCATGGACTTGGACAAAGTGTTTTGTATATGTATTTTTTTTATTTTTCTATAAGTAATGTATCTTATCGTGTATAACCAATATGTTTATGCTTAAATAAAATGTGAATGTATTCTGAATGTGTTGTTCACCCTTATAAAGTAAGGGGGATGTACTGTGCCTGCGGCACATCAGTATTGTTCAAAGCCTTATATTAAACAGACGTGTTACGATCAATCGGTGTTTTATTGCAATACTCATCAATATACAACAAGCGCATGCATATAAGGCGCAGTCTCATATTTATTTTTAGAGATTGTGTGATATCTAGAACCATTCCTCGTTCCTAAAATGAATAGTAGGTACTAGTGGTGTAACGAATATTCGCCTTCACATTCGCATTCGCGAATATTCGCATCTTTTTCAATATTCGCATTCGCAAGAAAACATGCGAATATTTTGGCTATGACATGTGAAAATAATTTATAAAATAACACTGCAACAAATTATGTTTACGATGTAAAAATAATAATATTGTTAGTATTTATAGTACTCATACAAATAAAAAAATATATATAAAATACTAATATTTCTATTTTAAATTAAAATCTTATGTACTTATCTCATTATAAGTGAAATGTTATTATGTTTCTTATGAGAATAAAGCTCTTTAAACCTAAGAGATTCGTAAGAGAACGAATGTCGCTGACATATTTCAAACAGGCCACTCTATTTGGACTTCACGACGCTTACTATCAGGTGCAGTGGGGTCACTTTGCAGTTAATTTCACGTAACGTACGATAAAATCTTTTGGTGTCACATCCCATATTCGCATTCGCGAATATTGAAGTCAAATATTCGCATTCGCATTCGCGAATGTTGGACATTGGATATTCGTTACATCACTAGTAGGTACAATGAAATTATGTCACCAGTACGTGTCAACATAGGATTTTATACACACACACACACGCGCGCGCACTCACGCGTTTTTATCCCCGAAGAAGGCAGAGGCACACCTAAGTGCACCCACCTTTCGCCGTGCGTACTCCGTCCCATTTATTAAGATTTTATAAATTAAAAATAACTGCCATGCACGCTACTACTACTACTGATGACTGTTTTTTTTTTTTTTTTTTTTTTTTTTTTATTGCATTTAATGACGAGACGAGCATGCCGTTCGCCTGATGGTAAGCGACACGACCACCCATAAACAGTAGCAACACCATCCAGCACCTTGACTAACAAAGTACTGTGTTTACTAAGTAGGTATGTCTATACCGAGATCAATGATATTCATTGGCCAAGATTGTTAGCTGGAAATTCGTTGGTTCTTGTTTATTTGTGTATATCCAATCCATCTACTGTAATTTTAAGTTTTTTTATAAGTACCTAAATGTATGAAAAGTCAGAACAAGAAGAACACGTTAGGCCTTTATGATTTGTTTTTCAAAGGAATTTGGCTATTTTAGTATATCTTGACTTAGCGTTATGGGTTAAATTATTTTTGGAGTTGGTACTTATCACTGTTGTTTTGGAGTACGATTATGACTGGTGTAATGCACCGCCAAGTTTAGCTTGGCATCTTCAACCCAGTCGCGCGACACGCGACGAAATCTGTGTGAACATCGCGCCACACTCCCGCCACGCTTTTATCCTGCCATGCCGACAAACCAGGGTAGCCACGCTTTCTGTGTGGGAAAGCCTTTAGCTTTAGAGGTGAGAGATGGCAATCAAAGTATAATATTAGGAACTAAAGCTATAATATTTTTGGACGACTTTTGATGACACTTTAAATCGGCTGGTTCCACCAGGGTAGTACCTACCATTGTCTCGCAGAAATCCTATGTAAGATGACAGTTAGTTTATCGTTTCATGTAGGTAGTCAGTGAGATTCCAAGAAGCTTAAATAAACTCTACGTTAAGACCGCTGACGACTTTATGTCTTGCGCATTTTTTGTGTGTTTACCTATGGGTGGTGGAAAACAAGATGTTTAGATTAGCAAGAAAACTTGGAAGCGGTCGATTTCCGCAAATAATTTATTACTGTGTAAACAAACACGGGAAGCTGGTTTTTGCAAATTTAAAGCTTGAACGCATCTGGAAGTTCTTGCGCAATTAATGACGATAGATCTCCAGATACGTTTACACTAAACTTTAGTGTTTATTGAAATATTGCTTTAGTGACAAAAGCAATATTTCAATAGTTCTATACGCGTGCGACTTGCCGCAAGTCCTGCAAGCTAACAATACCGTATACTTTTTGAAAATGTTTTTCGTTTATTATTAGAATACATAGCGTATTTACCATCTTTAAATGCTTTTAGAAGAAGAAACCCTTGGAATATAACAATTAGAATTATACCTCCTCAAATACTTAACTAGATCTTGCGGCCAGGCTATAAGGACGAAACCAATAACCACAAATACCTCTTGACCTAACATTCCTTGGATCGTAAGATCGGTGTATTTTTTGAATATGCTTATACTTACCATCTTAACAATTCAAATGTGATATGGTTACTTCACTCACTAATGATTTTTCGAAAAGCATGACGAACTAATCCTTAGTCATCATTTCCCAACACACAGTTATGAAAATATTTGTTAGTCTTGTTAGGCAGTTGCTCCATTTACCTAAGTTAAACCTTACGCCTGAAACGTTAAACTGGGCTTTTTCTCCTAATATCCAATTCATTAATTGTGGTTCAATATTATTTTTTTACTAAATATTTACTATTTGTAATGTTGTTTGTTTCTCAAATATATTTAAATAAATTAAAAATCAGAGGGATTTTTCATAACGGTGCATATTTTTATCTCTATTTCAAACTTTATTATAAAAAATAATATTTACTCAGGTCTTAATTAAAATTGCTTGCAAACGTAAGCAGACTATACCGCGCTGCTTTTGCTTTTGATGTAATGTTCTGCAAAAAAACGTGGAAGCTTTCAAAGCGTTCATTATTTAATTTTCTTATAAAAAGACGTCAAAATAAATTGTACGCTCCTTCATACTGTACTTGTGTAATTAATTATAAATGTGCAAGCGAACATTTCTTACTATATTATTTTTTTCAGGGAAAGGAAACATATTCTGGTGGAGTAAAATTTACCGTAAATTAATAAAATGTAAGGGCGATATGGTAATATAATAAGTTTTCAATAAACGAAGTATTAAAATTGAATAATTAAAAACTACTTGGAGAGTTTGTAAGTCTTTTATTTTTTGTGTGTATTCTACAAGATCGTAATATTTCACAAATCTCGAACATGATGGATTTGATTATTTTATACGTTGGTACATAAAGACAAGATAGTTTTGTATCGCGTTCATAATTCATTAGGTTAGCTACACAGCACCTTACGAAATATTATTATAATAACTATACACATACTCGTAAACGAGAATATCTATTTGGAATACAACGACAAAATAATTGCATTACCTTATAAAAAGCTAATTGTACTCTTTAATTACAAGTTCATAAAGACAAGGAAATTTATGAGGCTATGGTTCGTGTTTCAATAGATAGGTTATTTACTATATGCAAATAATTTCGTAAATAATTTATTACATAGAGAACCTAACTCAATATATAGTAAGGCTGAGTCCACATTGTATCATTTTGGCTCATTTATCATTACCATCGACTTGTGTCATTGTTAGTTTGGTCATAGAATGATAAGTGTCCATAGAATGTTAGACAAAACAACGCGTATTTCATAAAGTACGTATCGAACGAATCATGGTAGTGTAAACGTTTCATGTTGGAACGCTGTATGGCGTCGTAAAATCAAACGTTAATCCACGTCCCGTCTCATGGCGTTTTTTATCCACCATCAGACACGGCACGATGTTGACAAAACTGTTTGTATAGACCATTCGTATTAGTAAAGTGCACGTTGTAGGTTTAAATTCTGTACGTAAACACGCTTTACGTTCTACAGTTTTATCACAAAAAATAATATAGGTAGCGGAAAGCAAAACCGTTACGTTGTTTGACTGCCTTTACCCAGTTTACACTTTTAAATGCTTCATTTTTAATGTTGGCAATACCGCCGTCTGTAAACGGCATTCGCTTTTTAACGTTTATTGCTCAAAGAAATATTTTATACTACGTTATAAGTTGCAGATAAATGCTTTATACTACGTTATAGCATTTATCTGCAACTTTTATGTAAAAAAATATTTACACTTCGTTCCAAGTGCAGCATGAAGATATGAGAATAGACGTATATCAACTATATGTATGATGACATTGTCAAAAAGTCCTTACACCAGTGCTTCCCAAACTATGGGTCGCAAGGGAATTTTGGGTGGGCCCTGAGAAATAGAACAATATATCAACCGACCGACACAACAGCCGGGTGGCCAATGATGGACGAGAAAAGAAACAAAATTCTCGAAAAATGTATTAAAAATTGCTTCATGACAGCCGAGAGGTGGGTCCAGAATTTGGAAGTTTTTGTTACGTGGGTCGCGGCTCATTCAACTATGGGAACCACTGCCTTACACAGTTTTTGGACGTAATTAGTATGGATAGTTATTCGTCAGACGCCAAAATGATACTAGTGTGGACCGAAGTAGCGAGAAATGATAAAGTACGAACCAATTCTCAGTGCGATGCTATGATAAATTTACAAGCGAACCGATAGAACTGTTAAGCACAGTTTACGTATTGGAAGAACTACAAGCACATGATGCGTTACAGATGAAACTAACAGTATGTTAATCACGCATAATGTCGCATGTACGCGGGACATTCATAAAATTATACACGTTTAAATTATAAAATCACATATACACATATCCTGGTTAACGATTAAAAACAAAAATCTAATGTACAATTCAATTGATATGTAACAATATGTACAATAATTTAATACATGTATAAAACAATCTAAATAATAAATAAATAATTTTAATCTACGTCTTAAAAATAAAAAGCGTTATACATATAAAATATACCCAACTATATAGACAATGAGAAATTTGTTCTAAGCGTGTGGACTAGTTGAACGTGGTCCACCCTTTGGGTACGCTAGACGCGTGCTCCTGAGTAGTGCTCGATCCCGCGGAACAGTCTAACAAACCGAACTGACTGAAATCCAGTCCATACTCGTGTAAGAGAGCACTGTCCGCAGACGACTTGACTTGATCAACTTTTTGTTTTTTATCACGACACTTAAGCGGATCGAAATCTTCTAGGTCTGTCGGCGAATCGTCCAGTTTAATGAGATCAGTATCTGAGCCACACGACTGAAAAAGAAATACGAATGTTAGAAACCAAGCGTTACTGCTCAATGCTCGAAATTTGCCTATCGTTATTTGTATGTATGAAATATTTTAAACCGAAATGCATAAATTTGATGTTTACAATTCTGTAATACGCTCTGTAGGCACAAATGCTGACTCAAAACCTATAATATGACGCTTGCAAAGACGAAGACTTCAAAGCGCTGTATGCACTGATGAATCATTCTGAAACAGGCGTTAGTCACAGATGAATGAGCAGATTAAAAAATGTGCTAAAGGTAAAGAATTTATTTATATGGCAATACTGGTATACAACGCTTGAAATATTCGTGTGTGCAGTTCACGGTACATTGTAGTGATATTACTTATATAATGAGAAACATGTAACTCTACGCCGAGGACAGAGTAGCATCAAGTGAAGCGGAAAAGTCACTTTTTAACCGACTTCCAAAAGGAGGAGGTTAGCAATTCGTGTGTTTGTATTTTTAACAAATGAAAATAAGAAATAATACCTAATGTTGATCGACGATGTCAACGTAAAGTGAATTTTCAATATTATATCTCTAAGCTCGACGTAGAGTCATATTTCATGAAAAATATGATTGGAATATCATCATATTTTTCTATATAATGTACATATATATCCGAACATGCACTATACAGAAGCATGCTTTTACTGAAGGCAACATTGAGTGCAGCGACATAACGCTCGTGCTGTACATAATTATGATACATAAATTGCATAATATATACGCCGGCACAACATTTAATAGCAACAGACATTGTCATATTATAGTGATACTTTGTTAGTTGTTACATATTTTTACCATTTAACCATTTGAAATTACTTTTGATTATCATTATGTTATATAAAGGAATTATTGAATTAAATTATGAAAATATTATATATCTTTTGCCTAGAGGCACTCTTACGACATATTTACTTACTAATTGAGTTACTGCTATCGTATTTTCTTTAAAATGTTATTTTGCCACCAATCAAATAGAATGTCTTTATTCAAATATATTTTTTAATCATATAAAATTGTACGGTAGGTAATAAATAAATTATTATTACGACAATGTTTACATGTTTTGCACTCTGAGGAGAGATTACACATGTAGAGATGGGGATAATGATAAAAAAAATTGAGTGTATTTTACTTCGTCCCGAGAGGAGCAACCTCAGAGTTTTATAGAAAATTGTGTTCTAGGCCTCAAAACCACCCCGCCTACACGATATTGCGTTAAATTCATTTAGTATAACCAAAAATTCCTTGCATATACAAAATATATTCGTGATAATAATAAAAACATCTATATTTGTGACGTTTTTTATTGTTCATTATACTTACAAAATAATTATTGTGTGCTACTATGTACTATGTACATATGGATATAAATAGTATGTTAAAGGGTAGCAAATGACTTAAATCATATTTTACAAACTAGTATAAGAGCATTAGAGTAATTAAAAAAATAATAACATGAAGTAAAATGCAGTATGAGGCCTGCTTCACCATAATATTTATAAAACTGGGACAGCAACATATTACATACTGTTGCTTGATACTCAAATAAAAAGGAGGTAAAAAAGTGACACATAAAATTCATTAAAAATATATTTCATAAAAATGATCAGATATTAATATCACAATATGTACGCATATTTAAGATCTGTACATTTGCTCTCGACGATATAAAGCAAATTAAAATGTATCTTCATGCCGCGGGCACATTGGACGACTAGATTTTAATGTTGTTGGTCCAGGTAACCTAAAAACGGCCCGGTTTGTGCCCATTTAAAAAAGCTTCAAAAGGCAACTTGTCGATGTTTACCTCTGATGCAAATGAAATGACGAGAGCGTTTGCAACATCTCTCTATATTTACTCTTTCCAAATGCAAATAATTCCACGTCTCGTGGGTCTTCTTTTATATTTAGTACCGGTAGTCTCATTCGAGGTTGTAGGCGCCTTTACGGGCAACAGTACATAATGCGTGCTTTTATTTTCTTGTTTTTGCAGTATTTATCGATAATGCCGTGCTCGATAAAATGAAAATAAAGGTTCTCAGAGATTACATGAAAGAAAAAAAGGACAACGTTCAGATTGTTAGAAATATATTAAATCATAATCGTTGACAGTAGAGTAAGCGGTCGATATTAAAATAGATACATAATAATGTCGATAAAGTCTCCGTGTTAGTGCAAGACAACTCCACTCGGTAACTCAAGGCACGTTTGCAGTCATGTTCTGTTTAACAACGAGATACAATATCGATATGATAACAAATGTACATATCAGAATTACCTCGGTGATTTTTCCTTTGTTCGAGGGCAAGTCGACAGTCGGCCTAGGCGGTGGTCGCGGCCTGCCGCCATCTTGTTTCTGCCTAGCCACAGCGACAGAGGGCGCTGCTATTTTGGGCGCTGAGCCGTTACACGGTTGCGGTACTTTCCTCTGATTGGTGGAGAGCGTGAGTTTAAGCTTGGCCTTGTCGTTGCCCTCAGTGAACCTTATCGTGCTCGTGTGGAAGTCTGACGTGGGTTTCACGTCGTTTTTAGTGATGTTACTTATGAAATGTGTATTGTTGGGCGGCGCGGGGGCGGAGCGCGGCGGCGGCGTCGGGGCATCGGACAGATCGACGAGTTTCCTCGTGGATATTATTGGGTAACGGAGTGGGACATGGGGACGTTCCGGTAACCGGGGTGGGATGCATGGCGACAGTGTTTTCTGCAAAATAAAATTAAATAATGTGCCACGGTGCTCCTAGGAGCGTACATGCCAGCAACGCATTCACAATGGTACTCACATATAACATTACATAACATATATGCACATTACAGACACAGGTGACTTAACAATACAAAATAAGCGTATGTAATATCAACAGATCTAGAATGGCTAGGCTTCACTATAATGAGAATTAATTCAAATGATACTAATACATGTATCTTAACAGAGTAAGGCTATGTATAACAATATACATCACAACTTTCGATACTTACGATAGTAACTAATATAAGAGATTTTAATTAAAAAAAAGAACTAAAGTTACAATCAAAAGGCAACATTACAAATTAATTACATCACAGTTACAAAATTTATAAGCACTCTAAATATAATGGCAGCCGTAAGCAATGATTTCATTAGCCACAAATCTAATAAACTCTATCAAAACGCTAAACTGAGAGCCGGAGCGCACATACGTAATGTAGACGAAGTGGCGTATCGAAAGTAATGATAACAATAACAAGCACAATGTAGAATACGAGACAAGCGAACCTACACGCTACAATGATGTTTATACATATGTTATGAAGGTACATATTCGTTTGTAACTTACAGCTTTGTCGGGTAGGCTAATTTCGGAGTTGTGCGAGCTGTTGGGGAAACTGTCACGGCGTTGTGATTTTTTGCTGGCGAATAGGAACTCCATTTCGGTGAGGAGGTCGAGGGGTAGTGGTGGGGGCGGGTCGCGGGGGGTCGGGGGCTCGTGCGCGGGCGACGACTCCGACGAGTCGGACGACACAGGAGTCGCAGAGCCGCACGAAAACCTGATATGGTACAAAAGTTAAGGCATACGTGGCCACCCGTTATAAAACTACATAGAGCCTGTTTCACAATGTAAACGCTCTTAGTCGAATATATTGCGACTGAATACAAAAGTCAAGCTCCCAAATAAATGGTAAACTGAAGAGTGCATTCAGTAGTAGCTGTCTTATACTTTAACAGGCGGATAACATTAACTTGAGCATTGTGAAACTGTGTGCTTAGAATGTGGCAAAAAAATGCAACTCGTAAGACGATGTCGTTTAATTTTGATGATTGTGATTGATCGAGAGACCAATACGTCAGTCACGTGTTAGTCTATCAACAAATCCCAATAAAAAGAAACACGAGTCGTGTTTTTTTTGCCATGATACTTTTATTTATTTATTTATTTTCACTTTGTGCGAATGTATAGTACAGGCGGACTTAACTTTTGTTAGAAGAAAGGACTTACACGCGAGGAAAAGCTATTGCCTAATAAAACTGTGTGTTTAATCTATACTAATATTATAAAGCTGAAGAGTTTGTTTGTTTGAACGCGCTAATCTCAGGAACTACTGGACCGATTTTGAAAATTATTTCACTAATAGGAAGCTACATTACTCCTGAGTGCTATAGGCTACTTTTTATCCCGGAAATACTTTTCCATGCGGGCGGAGCCGCGCGCAATGCTAGTCTTGTAATAAGAATAAATGTAAAAATCATTACCTGCTATCATCCGTGGTGTTGATAGACGATGGCCTCGAACCCGTCCTAGGCATTTTGCTTTTGAGCCCTCTCACCGCTGACTTGACGTTTTTACCGCCTTGCCGGACCTGCCAAATAACAACCATATTTAATATTCCACTAACACTACAAGTTTTTAGGAGATTTTAGAGCAAGTGATATGTGAACAAAATAATTTACGCACTCAGTTATTAATCTTTGATAATTCTTAAAGAAATTGTATTTGTGAGCAGACTAAAGTGCTTAAATTGTTTTATTCAGTACACAAAGGTATCTGACCTATCCATTGGTAAATCGACTAGGTTTAATCTATAGACAGCCTCTCTAAACACAAGTCATTTTCATAGGGAATTGAAAAATTTAAACGTAATATAACTTAGTAGATTAACATACACTATACTCCGGTTACTTTACGAAGACCTCTGACAGGTGACAATTCAAATAAAAATAGACATGGTAAATTATAACCGATCGCAAATTAAACCGATTTTTATGCAAAATCGATAGAAAATATGACTCTAATTAAATCGATTTGATGGTTTAAAAGTGGATGATATACGCTCAATATATTGATTTAACCTTGTTACATTTATTCATATTTCGTTTTATATTTTAAATAACATAATTTAAAATGAACACATTATAATATTAATATGGTATCTTCATAATCAAAACGATTAATCGTAAGTATTTGCTTAATAATGATCCAGCTCTAAGACATTTACGTTCCGTTCTCATATCACCCATAGTTTTTCAATATATTTAAGAATATTATTTCATTACTCTAAATCAAAATGAACTTTTAAATTTTAAATGTATAGTATTATATTTAATAAAGACGATTACTATTGTTTTTTTAAGTTGGTTGCCTCATAGAATATGCAATATATTGATGAATAAAACAGTTTTTGCGAACAATGGATTGTTTCATAGCTGTCAGAGCTCTTCGTAAAATAACCGAAGTGTAGCTAATATTCGTTGTATTTTTATAAAATGGTAATAATTCCCTACAAATAAAAAATTATCATTCTGCATGCATTTCGGAAACCGTTATCAAGACATACATTTAGCTACAGATCCAGTGCTTCGTTTTGGTAATATACTCATATTCGCCACATAGTAGAGTCGAAATGTGTGTTACGATGTGTTAGGAAATTATCTCTAAAATGTTCATACTCAAATAAAATCTCTAATAATAATATATTTGGTGACTTATGTTACTACAGTGATTATAATAGGGTAGTTTCCTATGTTTGATTTTGAACGTTATTTTAGATGTAACAGAAAATAATAGGAAAATGAAATTCTGTGAAATCAGCATCAATTTCGATTGAAAAATAAAGGAGTTATTCAATTTTTAAATATTATTGAGAGCAAAAGTGGCGGTGTGGCGGGGATATCGCACTATCTCTTTCGCACGCAGGCAGCGTTATGGCCGACCCGTCCGCCATAAACGGCGCTTTGTGACCTCACAGCCTAGTATGCTGTTATTTGACAGCTACCCCTTCCACCAAATTTCTAAGCTTTATAACTTACTTACTATTGCGCCAATTTTGAAAATTCTTTTTCCATTCAATTTTAGATAGCATAAATTTTTCATAATTGTACTTTGATTAATTATATACATAGCTAGACACTGAACGTATCAATCGCGTCGAAAAAATAGAGGCGAACTGTTCCCCACTGTTCGAGTTCGAGTGAATAATTTTTTGTTGTATTTCATGGATATATTTTCTCCCCGTTTTAATAGAAACCATGTAATAACTGGTATCATTATGCGCTCACACAAGGATACGAAGAATGATGCAGCGATAGCGTATGACACAGCTGTCACGCATACTAGCTTAAGAAAAGTTGGCCTGTTTGTTTTAGTTTCATTGCAGCGCGTCACTCTATCTAGGTATATAATTAATCAAAGTAATTGTATTTTAAAAAGTATTCAACTACCCTATTGATGATGAAGATATTATAGGAAAGTGTGTAACACCAACTCAAGATTGAAAGGAGATACCAGAGTAGCCATGACTTGATGGGGTGATATTGGTTGCAAATCGTATTTTATAATTTCTATTCGTTGGGAATTTGAAAATTAATGTGATTTGATAAGTTATTGTAATCGCGTCTCAAGATTCAGGACGAAATTTAAATATGAAATTAATGATTCGTTGTATTTCATAGGTACGTTTTCATAAGATTTAAAACTTTGTAATTCTAATCATTTTAATGGTAATATGTATAAATATTATTTCACGAATGCCTTTTCTATATCAAGTTATACGATGCAATGTCAGCTTTAGGTAATCGAACTATATGTATTTCTATTAGTACGAGTTTTATGAAATTATTAATAGAATAAATCTAGATCGTTGGCCGTTTGTTGTAATAAATTCTTTTTAAAATTTCATGAGACATAAAACTACGATACCAAATTGAAAACTATTTATTTAGCGCAATAAATAATATCCAGAAAAAACTCGTGTAAATGTAATAAATCAGTTTTTTTTTTCGAAAATCACCCCTTGTATCCCCGAAGGGGTAGGCAGAGGCGCAACTAGTGCACCCACTTTTCGCCATTCTTATTCCGTCCCATAATGTAATAGGGGGCGAGCCTATCGTCATATCGGACACAAATCCAGACTCCGGGCTGATACTGAATAGAAAAACCCCAAATCACTTTGCCCGACCCGGGGATTGAACCCGAGACTTCAGCATTGCAGTCGTACCGTAATACAACTACGCTACCGAGGCACTAGATTTTATTTTTTTGTTGGATTATGTAAGTTCCATAAAACTGGGTTTTATTTAATTGTTGTAAAACTAAGCATTCAGTAGCGCCATCCGTTAACTGCCACTCACTTTCATTAAAAGCCTTGTCGGCCTCGATCAACAATAATATTATAACAACGCAATGGACATATTTTTTCGTTGCGCTTTTCTAAAAATTTTCCCTTTTTTCAGATTTTCATACAACTACAAGTACCTACCTAACTATACATTATATTTATATATGTATATTTCATTCTTAGAACATAGTACATAAAATAGTTTATAAAAATATTGGCATGTATACAAACATATTTTACTACAAAATTAAGAACCTTTTGAATGCTTACATTGAACTCTGAAAGTTTATTACAATTATAGTATTAAAATATACAAATTATATCGTTGTTTAAAATATATAGACACAGCTACTGATTAAAAATTCCTATGTGTATAAAAGTAACATAAGACACATTACATTTGACATCGATGCTATTCCAATATTACATGCAACTGGACTCCATAAAATCAAAATAATGTTTATGTTTACAAATAATAAATATAACATTATTGAATAGAAATTAACTAATTATAGTATATTGCAACAGACCAAAACTTCGTGTAAATATTCGTTTTTTTTTTAAATAATAAATATAACTGAAATCCATAATCAAACGAACTATAGAATAACTGTATTGTTTATCTCTGCATCACCCTAAGGTTGACTGGTAGAGAATGCCATTCGGCATTAAGTCCGCCTTTATACATTATTGTATAAAAGTAATAAATAAAATAAATATAGAGGTGCATTGTAGAACATTAAAAAAAGTTTATTAAATTTTACATAGCAAAACACGGCACAATATATTGTGCTCTATAACACTCACAAACCGACATTTTTATTTTACTACATATAAAACAGTGCATTGAAGAAAGCACAATATATTCATAACAAACAATTCTACATCCAGAGTTAGTAAGAGCGAAATCGCGACCAAGCTTAGCAGCAGCGCAATAGATGAGAGACTTAGTAAAGAAGTTATAAAACTAAAGTATTGTCACCAGCCTTGTAACAAAAGCATAAACAAACATGTATCCAACTATTAACTGTTAGTTTCTTTTTGACATTTTCTTGTAGTCAAAGTTACTGATATTTATGTTGATCACTAATTTTTATAATTGTGTTGGAACTCATTATAGCTTTACCTTTTACCGTTCATCAATAAATTTGCTGTTATAGGGAACGTGCATGAACTATTTGACATGTTTACAATTTAATTACTTTGGTGTATTCTCGTGATTGGATTGAAGATTAAAATTAAGAAACTATTACAACCGTAACAATGTATAGTACATAGTTACCGTTGTTTTACTTAGGGCAGGGTTAAAAGGTCACACTTGAATAGTGGGTAGAAATTTGTTTACATTAATAGTACACGACTGTTGAAAACACTTTATCGCTTTGATTAATTATATACCTAGATAGAGTGACGCGCTACAATGAAACTAAAACAAACAGGCCAACTTTTCTTAAGCTAGTATGCGTGACAGCTGTGTCATAAGCTATCGCTGCATCATTCTGCGTATCCTTGTGTGCGCGCATAATGATACCAGTTATTACATGGTTTCTATTAAAATGGGGAGAAAATTACATCCATGAAAAACAACAAAAAATAATTCACTCGAACTCATTTAGCTGGGAACAGTTGGCCTCTATTTTTTTCTACGCGTTTGAAACGTCCAGTGTCTATCTAGGTATATCATTAATCAAAGCTTTATCGTAATACCGTTACCAAAGCATAAAAGATATCACAGAAGACTCCACCAAGTGGTGAATATACAGTATGTTCATTATACAAATTGTGTGTTCGACATAACGATACATTACACATGGACTCACCGATTTGACGGCCGATTGTACCGCTGGATTTGCCTGCAAATATTCATCTTTTAAAGCGAAAAAAACTCCAGTACCTACAGCGTGCATGCACTCGAGGGTTGCCATTTATGTTCCAATTTAATCCTACCTATGATATTACGATAAGTTAAATTTTATAAAATATGTTGAAACATTCCTATTTTCTTGAAAGTAAACATTAGACATGTTACATCATTTTATAATTGTTCACGATAGGAAAACATAATTGGAGACAAAAGACTACACAAATATAATTAATGAAAAGTAGGCATATAAAATTGTTAACTGTAAACAGAAAGTATATAATATTTTATTTATTTATACTAAATATAAAATGTGTACTGTATTCATGTTATAAATACATTTTCACCATCTCCCTGAGAACTCGTCTGTTTCTTTACGATACAACAGCAAAGAATGGGACAATACATTAAGTTATGAACTATAATACCGACTTTAACTTCTTCAAGTCAACTTTACAAAGTAAACTTATCTGTTTCGCAGTACGCTTGTTTGTGAATACATTTTACTCTATCATTAGAACTCATTTTTCTTAATTGAATTCAACAATGTAAATTTAATCCATAATTTAAAAATATAATGGAATTAATTTATTATAAATCGAATAAATGAAAATTGTAGGGCAATATTGAATTAAGAAAAAAGTATCCTGAAGTAGTGTTGACTGGGCTAAATAACTGTTTTATGAGTTATACAGTAATTAAGTCAAAGTATTTTTCACGACCGTGGCATACAGCTTTGCCTGTTTGACGTTAGCTTTATTGGTTTTGTGCGAACAATGATCTAAATTGCCGTTAAAGTAATTTATATGTGAATATTGACATAGAAATTCTTCTCAATACTAATCAGCCAGCACAGAAGTAGAGTAAAGCCATCACTTAAGTTTACGAGACTACCCCACCCTTTTTTTTTTTCGCGGGGAAAAAACGCGTTATCGCTACCACCACTGGGGGGTGAGTGGAACTGTTATGTTGGTTTCACACGGTCTTACGGCCCAATGTCGACACTCGGGAGTATAGCATCATCCGAGCGAGCATTGGACCGAGTCCCTAACATTATGTACACCTTAATAGTTTACAAACCACGGTTTTACTCACGTATACGGCCTCCGCGACGCGACGTCCTCTCAGCACTCGCCTATGAAGATGACCTACTTAATAGGTCGAAACTGGTCGGCGATTCTGACCAAGAATACGTGAGTAAAACCGTGGTTTGTAAACTATTAATGTGATATGGCTCGCGTAAATTTAATAATATTATTATGTACACCCTACACCGGCATACCAACCAAAACCCGCGGTGGCCTTCTTCAGCGCATACGAGACGGCCCCGGGGTATCTTGTTGCACTAAGATAGCTGCACGGGACCGTCCCTGCGCGGTGCCGTTGCGGCCCCTCTCTATACAAGGGGGGCTTAGATGCCCCCGAACTCTAAAGGACGCCTTTGGCGTCTACGACAATGGGAGACCGACCACCCGCATTGTCGTCCACCTCGGAGTCGCTTGAATCAGTTTGAGCAGCCCCCCACTGCTCGCCCCGCGACTCTCTCGAAGCCCCATACAGTCGCCTCTTACGACAGTCAGGGGATGCCGTGGCGGAACTCTCTATATGCCCCCGGGCCACAGGGCACGAGGCGCCGGTCAGTCGTCCACCCGGCGCCTCCTACGTCTCCTCTGGCAGACTACCCCACCCTCACACTCGCTACAACAACTCCTGTAAGCCAGGATCGGCAGTGGCACGCATTTTATGACACCGAGCGGTGAAGCTCGGCGAGTCTCTGGGAATACTAATTAGTCTTAACCCGCAACGAAATTAATCAAATAGAAGGATAGGGAGGAGATGGAAATATTAATTGTCGACTTCCTTCCATATCAAAATTCCACCTAAGTTTAAAACTTAGAAAAAAATAACGTTAGAATCACAATTCCATAATTAAATAATAACCCTATTATAAGTAAACGAAAATAGACCTAATGCTGGTTTATTTTCATAAGCATTTAAGGTCACTGAACAAGTTCACGGTTTACCTAACGTCCCTTTATAAATACAAGTACAAGGAATCGAGGAAATCAAAAATATACGTTACGCGCAAAATTGAAGATGTATTTTTAATTAATGGCAACCCCAAATATGTTATTTAACTCGGCTTGTCACACTGCACTTGGGCTGTGGACTTTTTAGTTTAGAGCGCAGCATAGAAGCGATATGTAACCCAAGCCTTTTACAGTGCAAACGCTTTCCCTAATAAGCCTATTATGTTTTTTTATACAATAATACAATGGTAATGTGAAAAAATATACAACATACACATGGATTTTCACACAAGACTAAGTTCCTCAATAATTATATTATCAAAATTCACTCAAAATAACACTATTTTATTTTAAAACTTAAGAAAAACTGCGTTCTATTGATATTTAAAGTTGCTACCTGGGGGGAAAACCGTACAGTGCTGGACAAATTTATTTTTTATAGCAATACGAGTGGGTACCTATATAAAGGTTTACTATGCAACAAAATCGACTGAGAATGAAAACACGACACCGGACAATATATCGCACCTTTAGGATGAAAACGACACAATTCAAAGTAATCTAAAATTGAGTTATCGTCATAAAATTACTTGAAACGAAGTTTTCAATACAACAATAGTTCAAACCGCGCCATATTCAAGCGGGAAAAGGACAAAACTATTATGTCGGTCCCTTTTTATTATATTCATAAAAAAGGGACCAGTTTCAAGTCATTATATGACGATAACCCATTTTTTTTTTTAATTGTGTCGTTTTCGTCCTAAAGGTGCGATATATATATACACTACATCCAAACGACAGCACGAAAATCAAATTGACACCATTTCAGATTCGACACTTGAAAGTCTTGTGATTTGTTGCTGTAACGACGAACAAAGCCTTTTATCATATTTATACGCACGCGCATGCTCACGCCTTTTATCCCCGAAGAGGTAGGCAGAGGCGCAACTAGTGCACCCACTTTTCGCCAAGCGTATTCCGTCCTATGATGTGATAGGGGGCGAGCCTATCGCCATACCGGGCATAAAATTCCAGACTCCGGGCTGATACTGAATAGAAAAATCCAATATCACTTTGCCCGACCCGGGGATCGAACCCGAGACCTCAGCCTTGCAGTCGTACCGTAATACAACTACGCCACCGAGGCAGTCATCATATTTATATTTGTTTAATACTATCCAACGCATATCGCTACTAGCTCTACGGGAACTATTGGCATTTGTTAGACGTGGTTATAACGTAAGCGTCAAAACTCCACAACTAAAAGCATCCTCACCAGAAAATATTTACATATTCTAATAATACCTTGTCTTTGACTGTTTTGAAGAAAGCACCGCCTTCTTTCTTGACGTTTTTGGCCCAGTCGCGGTACTGCTGTTTCAGCTTCTGCCCGCTCCCCGTGCTAAGTTTGTCGGCGTAATTGTTGCACTCCACTTCGAATTCGTCGTTGAAACCCCTCCCAGAATTGAGCAATTCTAGCCTTTCGTCGATAAACTGTACGAAGAAAGTGCATTCGTTATGATCAAAAAAGTTTAAGTTGTCCTAAAAGTCTAGTTTTATCTAGTTACGGCCATGCTGCACCCTATTGCTAAGCAAGTGCAGTATTATATTGCACAAGAACTTGCAGATGCTTTTACACTAGCGGCAATATTTCAATCGTTCTAAATACATGGGACTTGCCGCAACTCCTACAAGGTGTATATTTTGCAGAACTCAGCCTGCTGTGTTTTTTTTTTTGTTTTTATTGTTTACATGGTTAAAATTAATTTCGGAGGTCGACATTTGCAAGTTTTGTTTTTAATCTAAACCTTGTTACAGTAAGTATAGTTATTATATCGTACTCGCATTTGCCTGCGGCTCCGCCCGCGTTTTAAAGTTTTTCCGGGATACAATGCCTGCTTTATATTTTCCCGGGATAAAAAGTAGCCTAGTAGTTAATCCAGGACATAGTCTACCCGTGTGCCAAATTTCATCGACATCCGTTCAGTAGTTTTTGCGTGAAAGAGTAACAAACATACATACATTCTTACAAACTTTCGCGTTTATAATATTTACACTGGTATTTACGATGCAGCGCGGTTATTTTACCGTGTCCATATAAAAAAAAAACTTAAGTTTTTTTTTATGTTTTAAATGTCTAGCGTGGGCAAAGAAACTATATCATTCAGTCACTGCGTTAAAATTTAAAACATAATTACAATAGTGTTTCCCCTCATTTCTAACTATTATACCTTTAATTTTTTCCGTAAGTAGGTGACCTCTGTACCATATGTCATTACGATACAGTTTCTTTTTACTTAACCCACATTCATTCAATAGCGCTAAGGTCTTGCATACATTTACGTGGCCATTCATTTGCGAACTAGATTTATAAGTGCCCGCAATAACAATAAAAACACGGGTTATGACTTCTAAAAAAAATAATGAAATTGTGAAAACTGTTTGGATGTTATTTAGGCATAAAAAAAGGAAAGTAGCGTTCATTAGTATAAAGTCCAACTAATATACTAAATAAGATGTTTCAGTTTCCTGGCATTAAGTAAAAAATAATAATAGTGTAGTGTCAGTGTAATATCAACTAGCGGCCGTTTTCAACAAACGATCCCAATTTTAATCTTTGATCCGATCTCGAGAGTAGACCAATCAAAATGAGTTACTCTAAGCATGTCAAGAAAGACTGATGTTACTATCTATTTTATACAGACTTAAATTTGTATTTGCCTAAATCCGTAGTTGCAATCATTACACATGAAAAGAAAAAGTGTGTGTGTGTGTGTGTGTGTGTGTGTGTATGTGTGTGTGTGTGTGTGTGTGTGTGTGCGTGTGTGTGTATTAATGTACACACGTATGATGTGAAACTTTTTTAATCAGTTCATTTTTTTCACTGTTCTAATAATAATTATTGTATTCCATTAATACGGTCAAATTATTATTATTTATTTAAATATATTTAAATATTATTGTCTGCTAAATTGACAGCCATATTTTTAAATGATGGTTAATTTCAATAAATTCTAATTATTACATATAATATAAATTACAATCAAGTGAGGTTAACATAAAAATAGTAACAAAATCACAATCACGTGATGATATTTCAAAACAATAAAAAATAATCTCTCACTTTCACTATTTATATAAATGAATTTCAATAAGTGTAGCAAACCATAATATTTAAACTGTTTACGCTTGTCGACAATAGATGGATCTGTACAGTTTCACCTAATCAATACACCGCGATATCGAGATTCTCTTCGAAAAAGTGTAGCATACCATAATATTTAAATTATTTACGCATATCGAAAATAGATGGCTCTGTACAGTTTCACCTAATTACTACATCGCGATGTCAAGATTCTTTTCTAAATAATGACGATTTTTTACATAGATTTCTTCCGTCCGTCGATAAAGAAGTATCACTTCAAAAAGAACATACCAGCCTAACATTTTCAGCTAATCAAATATATCACATATTTTATATCAATCAAAATAATCAAATATTCCAATATTAGTATTTAGTACTAACACCTGTAAATGTAATATACGAATGAAAAGGCTTACTTGTTGAAATATTTGCGATTGTAATATTTTTCTAAGGAATGGTTGCATGTTTTTTCTTGTCCTTACGAACGCTTCGTCATTGAATGTTATAAGCTGGCCGTTTTCAATTCTGAAACAAATTTATTTATTACATTATGGTATAAACAAAGGAGGGATTTATGGTAAGAGATTCGTACGTCATTAAAACTTAATTAACATACATTAAAATACAATTCAAATATATAAATTAGACGGAATATAAAGTTTAAATTCTAATTAGAAAAATAAATTTAATTTAAGGGGTTATAATAATAATCATAATACCAGCCCTTTATTGTGTATCTACTGTCCCACTACTGGGCACGGGCCTCGTGTACTACTGAGATGGTTTAGGCCTTAGTCCACGATGCTGACTTAGTGCAGGATGGCATAAGTAAATGGCTGTGTGGAATATATTCCTCTGATTATTTGAAAAAAAGCAAATATAGTGAATAAAAGGTCTTACTTAATCGCGTCACGATAGCCACCTATCAAACAGACTAACGCGCGAAGGAACGCTCTTGACACGGCATCGCCCAATGCATTCTTATCACTTAAAGCTTTTTTTAAACTCGTTACCTGAAATTATAATCACTTTTAGTACAACAAATAATAACATATATCAGTATTTATGGGGTACATTGAACTATAAATAATATAACTGAGCGAAAACAATGCTCAGTTTATTTTCTAAGGTGGACGGACGACTTGATAAAGGTCGCAGGAACACGCTGGATGCAGACCACTTTTGACAGATCCGTCTGGAAATCTTTAGGGGAGGCCTATGTTCATCAGTGGACGTCATGTGGCTGATGATGATGGTGATTGTTTTATGTTTCACGATGACTAGCAAAGTGCAGTCAGTATTTTTTTTCTAAACTTGTAAGTACTGTTTATAGGCGACACACATACAAACGACATGCACGTTTACTTTGGTTGTACAAAAAAAATATTATAAAATGTAAAACGATAATATAAACTTACTAAATCAGGCGGAAGACTCTCTAAATCATGAAATGGAGATCTAAGCTCGTTCGCATCTACATCTAATACGACCACGTCACCAATTTCAGACATTCTTACATTCTGTAACAAAAAAAATGTGTTATTGTTCATTTGTAATAAAACATTCCAAGAGACTTGTATAAATAAAAAATAAAGACTTCTTTCGTAACTTTAATGGGGCTGTTCACACATTGGCAAACTAAACTAAACATGTATTTAGTTTTTGGACTTACATCCGCAGTGGCTTAGCTGATCTTGACTGGATTTTCATTTACAAAAAATCTTTTACGCGGGAAACTACAAACAACAGTTATAAAGTCAAATTGTTTGCACAAAATAGCCGTAATCATATTTTAATTCCGTTTCTTTCGGCATATTGCTTAATGTATACCGGAAATATTGTCTTTCAAACTTTTCTTAACCCACGTCACAGAACAACGACATAAATAATACCATATTTCGTAGCCTTAAAGTTTAAACCATTTAGATATTATACTAAAGAAATGCCGGGTGATTCCATTCTCTTACAAATAAACATAGTTTAACGTAGTAACATTGCCGACTGAAGCTTAATGCCTATAAAATGTGCACCGGCTTTCTAGTCAGAGTATCGTAACTGCCGCTCCGTAATGGAAAAGCCAACTTAGTTTCAAAGTTGCAAATGGATAGATTCATGATTCAACGCAAGTCGCATTAATTCTATAATAGAGAATGTAATGAATTGTAACTATATTGCTTCAAATACTCCACATTGTTACAATTAATCGTGTAAGTTGTTGATTGATCAATTTTTATTGGCAAAAGTTGCATGAAATCTGTATTTATGCACCGCCATTGCTGATCGCACACATAATAGTAAACTACTGAACCAAATAGTATTAAATACTAGGTGTTGTTCGCAGCTCCGCCTGCTTGAAAGATCTTTCCGATAAAGGACCCATTGTTTACTTTTCCTGGCAACAAAACAGTTTTTGTATCAGTCCAGGATAAGGTCTATCTGTGTGTAAAATTTTGTCGAAATCTGTTCAGCTGTTTCGACTTTTGGCGTTATTCTAACAAATATCTGGCCTCTATTTATTCACAAACGTTCACATTTATAATAGCAAGATTACAGTTTCATAGGTTTCAAGCAAATTTTATTTGTCAGTTATGATATTAAACAACCAACGTAGATTTTATTCATTCATTTATTATTTGGGAGCATAGATTAGAGTGTGACTTTTGTACTTAGTCGACTTATACATTTGTGACGAGTAGCATTTATCAGCAAGCTGTAAAATCGTCTCTAAAGACACAATTTTATCTTAACTTACATCCATCACAGTCCTAGGAACTCCGATGAGAAACGGCATTGGCGCCAGCAGATAATCTACCAAGTGCTTCGGCAGTATCGGTATGAATATGTGCTGCCAGGACATCGGGAACAGCGTCGCGTTCGCGGCCTGCACGCACGCGGACAGGCGCGACGGCTTCGACGCGACGATCGCGACGCGCCGCTCGTGCAGCAGCGCCGCCCATAGACCTGCCATGCATTTCGTGTCCACGGCGCTGAAGTATTCCGTTAAATTGCACTGTAAGTTAAGGTTCTTGTTAATATAATTATTTATTCGTTTTAGATTGGATTTTCTATTAAAGCGTGTTTTTTAGTTTAAAATATTAAATTGTCATCGGTCATTGATAAATATGCTATATTTCGATTTTAGTAAGTCGTTACACGAACAAGTTCATAAATCAATCAACCATAATGTCAGAGTAGCGGATGCGCTATTGGCGTTGAAGAAAATAGGGTAATCTCGATTTCTTTATCCACCTCCCTTCCTTAACGAAAAGGGGAGATGGATGTTGAGCATCTGAAAATATCTATAAATATTTCTACTCTTATTAGGGAAAATATTTTTTCATACCTTTGGCTCACTATTTAAAAAGCCCTAGTTTAACTCATATTACCCAAGCGCTACTCACGTTTTCTGGAATACTGGGTAGTTTAGCGTCTGGACTCTGGCAGGTGAATGCGCTGTGGCCCGCGTCGTAGATCACCTTCAGCGTGTGCCCCGGCATCGGCGGCCGTATGCGACATGCTTCCAAAAACGAAGTCAACTGACTTTTCTCAGGGCTATGTATTATATTCGCTATACAATTTAATAACCTGCAATAGAATTTCTAGAATGAAGCAAGTTAAATGGAAAATAATATCACATTTATTGTATTTTTAGAATCATAAAGGACCAGCTCGCCACCATATACATGAGATAAAGTTCCTTTAATGTCAGAGCTAAATAAATTTTACATTTGACTGACTTACAGACAACGCACAGCAAAAACCTCTAGCTGTAGAAGCTTAAAATTTTACCTAAGAGTTTCTTATGTAATAAAATAGCAGGTGGTAGGATATTTGTGTCCGCCCGGATAGCGATCACCGTAAATCTATAATAATATTATAAAGCTGAAGAGTTTGTTTGTTTGAACGCGCTAATCTCAGGAACTACTGGACCGATTTTGAAAATTCTTTCACTAATAGGAAGCTACATTACTCCTGAGTGCTATAGGCTACTTTTAATCCCGGAAAAACTTTTCCACGCGGGCGAAGCCGCGCGCAATGCTAGTATGGTGATAAAACCCGCCATAGTAGCCCACGTAAGTGTGCCGCGTTCCAGGATCAGCCTGTGTATATCCGGTTCTCACAGGCCGGCATAATAGACAACTTGAGTTTATTTATTTGGGAAATTTACAGCGATCTTAATAAAAATTACAATATTGATTACAATCATTTTACAGTATGGCCAATTACAAATTTCTTCATACTAATACAATTAAAATTACATAAATCGTTACTGTGGGAGTAAGGTGAAATTTTAAATATAGCTATCAGGTATCATTCATATTCATTAACTTACTGTGGGAATGTGTATTTGTGCGCGCGCGTGTTTCTTGTGAGTGTGTGAGTGTGTGTGTATGTGTGTGTGTGTGTATGTGTGTGTGTGTGTATGTGTGTGTGTATGTGTGTGTGTGCGTGTGTAAGTGTAAGTACCTGTTACCCTTAGTCTTCAAACAGAATCATTTTAACTTGTTTTTTTAATTGATTTTTAGATGTGCAGAACAAGTCAATAATTGCGTCGACTGACGAGGAATAATCATCGCTCGTCAGTCGACACTATCTGGACCCCTCCCCGCTTACCATCAGGTGCAGTAGCATCACTTTGCCATGGCCGTATAAAAAAAATAGCATGGATTTTTTTTAAATCTTTCCCTTTGAGGATTGAACCCCATAAGCCCTAGTAAAAGAAACCCCTTAGCAAATCGCTGCGCTACTCTCAAATCTTATAACAGTGCTTAGACTTTAAAACTCCATAAAGGGATTAACTACATAATTGAAACTAGTTTACTGAGGGCTGTTTATTGACGACCAGATGAGTACAAGGGTTACAGATGTTAGGGGAGCAATGAATAGAATTAGGTCCCACAGGACTATTGTGACATCCGGATCTCGTGAATCAAGTTCATAGCGGCGGCCAGCGGCTGAGGTAATATGGACAATTGGTCGTATAGTAATGGACAACAGCCATATAGAATAAAATAAAATTACATAAATCACAAAATCGGAGGACCTTCAAATTATACGATTTATTGCAAAGACCTAGTTTTTGGGAGTTCTATCCAAATATATATAAAGTATCTTAGTTAGAATTTTAAGCCCATTTTTGGACAAGTCCTTTGCAGAAGCCAACTTATCGTGATTGTTTACACGCTACAAATGTTTTACGGAAGTCGACCTCCCCAATTTTCTTGCTAATCTAAACCTCGCTTAATGAATAATTTAATGATCTAAAATCTCCAGACGTGTTACACGCGTGAGTGTTTACGTTCCATTCGACCGCGCTAGATGGAGACGGCCGCTTTCAGTCTTAACCGATCCAGAGGACGATATCACTCTGGCCACCTGTCGTAAGAACGAGTTTTTAAAACTTTTACAGTCAACACGAACGCAGTTCCGTCCTCGCCCCGCAACAGTTCCGGTCCGCATGGCGACGAAATAAATGGATAAGATTAAGTTAAACACCAATCTTCCCCACTACTCGTTGATCTCTCATCCTCTTTCAGTGACCGTCCCCTGAGCCGAGGTTCGTAGCCCGTTAGTGGGTTGCCCTCAGCATGGTCACTTAATTTAAAGGGTTGCGAACGCCTAAAAGCGTTCACCCTAAAGTCCGATGTGGCCAGAAAAGCCGACTCGCGTCAGGCTACTGGCAGTAGAGCAAAAATAAAATAATAAAAAATAAAGTATTTACGTACAGATATATACTAGAAAGCTACGATAGCCTAGTTGGGAATGGAACGGTCTGCCGAGACAATGTCCGGCGGTTCAAAACCCAAGGCACACACCTCTGATTTTTCGAAGTTATGTGTGTATTGTTTATCAATTATCGTTCGCTTTAACGGTGAAGGAAAACATCGTGAGGAAACCTACATACCTGAGAATTCTCGATAAGAATTTCGAGGGTATGTGAAGTCTGCCAATCCGCACTAGGCCAGCGTGGTGGACTAAGGCCTAACCCCTCTCAGTAGTAGAGGAGGCCTGTGCTCAGCAGTGGGCAATATATAATACAGGGCTGATGATGATGATGATGATAACTAATGATCTGAATTAGACAATAATTTCAACTAATTTTTTAGATGATTATGTTTGTACATTTTAATATTACATCAAGTCTTATCGCTCGAGTAAACCCGCTGGATACCGCGACATAATTTTACGCGTATTAAGTATATCGTATTTCACTGATATAATGGACACTCATTATCGCATTCGTCGAGCATATAATATTCAAACAACATTTAATTGTAATTTTAGACGATTAATAAGCAATTCGCAATGTTAAGGTTTTGCACAAGTCACATAAAAAAATCGCTTATGAAATAATGTAATATAATTCCTACTGCCTCAGTGGCGCAGTTGTATTACGGTACGACTGCAATGCTGAGGTCTCGGGTTCGATCCCCGGGTCAGGCAAAGTGATATTGGATTTTTCTATTCAGTATCAGCCCGGAGTCTGGAATTTGTGCCCGATATGGCGATAGGCTCGCCCCCTATCACATCATGAGACGGAATAAAAATGGCGAAAAGTGGGTGCATTAGTTGCGCCTCTGCCTACCCCTTCGGGGATAAAAGGCGTGAGTATGCGTAATTCCTACTGTAAAAAAATTACAAACCTATTATTTGGTTTAAATTATACATAAATTATTTAAAGTTAGTTTAATAAGCTACCGATAATAAAAGTTAGTTATAACAATCATTAAATTGATATTTTGTTTGTCTCAAGCAAAATTATAATGGTCAAAAGGTGGACCTTCCCGTACGACAAAAAATAACTGTTTCAATAAAACTGCCCTATAATCTCGCCTCATAAAAGGCTTTCTTAGATTATTATAACATTCTATTTGCCTGGAGTTTTCACCGTGGCCACCCAAGAGTCAGTCATTTACATAATAGTCCAGTTAATGATAAATTATTCTTACAAATGTTTTCTGCAATTTTTTTTTATTTACCCGACTATACGAAAGAGAGTAAGGGTAATTATTAAGTTATACCGTGGACATTACTGTCTTATTTCATGCTTTTCAGTTACTCATTTCCGTCAGTTTCAATTTGTTGTTACTATATTGATTGTGCTCCTTAAAACAGTCCAAATTCTTATGAACCAAAATAAATATTACGTAACTCTTGAAAGAAATACGCAGGGAGAGAATTCGTACGATGCGAACCGGCGGACCTAATGAAGCGCCCAAAAAAAGACAAACCAAAACTGGTTTGTATTTTAGAACTCCTCCAACCCAGAGCTGGAACGTATTATTATTACCCATCTTAACTTTAGCTTCTTGACTTTGCATGCAGTGAAGGAATAGCGAGTGCACCTGTGTATTGCGCACACACTTGTGCACTATAATATCTTCTGCGTACCTGGCTGATCTCCGTTGTGATTGGCCGCCGTGGCCGAAACTGGCTAGGAGGATTACGTTACGTTATAAAGAAATGTTTTATCCTGCCCGATGCGACAATAGGACAAATAAACAAACAACGATGAACAATCAAAATGTAGCATAAGCAATTATAGTATTTTTCCTAATTATTGATAGCATTCGTCGTATAGATCTATAAGATGACACTGTTCACGAATTTCAAGTAAATTTTATGACAGTTATCGTATCAAACGACTATTATAGATTGTACTCATTTTATAACCATTTATTTGGGAGCATAGATTAGAGTGTGAATTTTGTATTTGGTAATAATATAATACATTTATGTGCCGACTAGCATTTACTCACAAGTTTTGAAACAGGCCCTATACCCTAATAATACTAGTAGGTTATACCTACTATCCTCAATAATAAAGTTGAGAAAATTGCATGTTCAGATAAGCATCTAGATTTTAACGGGAGCCATAACTTATTTTCGCTGTTTAGTCAGCACTTGTAAGCGGAGCTGTCGTGACGAAGCCAAATTGTCATTTGATCTTTTAACACAAGTTCATAACAACACCGATATTAAATATCAATCGACAGTCAAGGTTCGCCAATCAGGCACATGGGCATAGCAACACACAAGCAAATAGTACTTCGCTAGGCAATAAATACATCCAATACATAATAAAAATTGAATAGAATTTATCAGACACTTTTTTATAACTTGTGTTTTTAGTCTGATCTGTGACTAGCGTTTGAATGGCCGCGGCAATGTTGAATCACACTTCACAGGTGATATGAGTCATAAGCAAAGCGGGTACTTTTACAATCACTTACGTACTCGATCTGTGCATTCATGAATAAGATTTCAAAAGTCATTGCTAATTGGCTAGGCAGTATACTATATCGCCAGTAAATCTTAGGAAACCAGTTTATGGTATATTTTAATGGATATACTTACCATTCAAAATTTTATAATTTTGATAGGACAAATGAGCATGGAGCAAGCATGTCTCCTGGTGCTTGGTGATCATCGCCACCCAGGGATACCCACAATATAAAGTAAACCTAAGGCATTGCCGATTTTTGAGGAAAACGAAAGCAAGTGGGGGCTTTGTGGTTGTGTGTAATAATAAAAATATTACTTACTTATAAAATATGTCATGCCAAGGCAGATGTGACAGCAACACCAGTGACGTGTTGGATTTAGGATCATATCGACAAAAACAAAATGTGTACTTGGAATCCACTGATGTCAACACAAATGAATAGTGTTGGGCAAATGTACTGAAACAGAATAATATTTTTTTATTATATCAATTACAAACTCATAATTTATTATGTAATATTAATAAAAAATTACAGAAATCAAGAGAACAAGGCAGACTTACTTTTCTAGGGCACATGGAAATGTGAATTTTGGTACATTTTTCAACTCTTCTTCATTTTTGTATGACTCTGGATATTTTCTTAAAATATATGGGTCCTTTCCAAACTCGCCTGGTGAAACTTCACAGAATATTTCGAACAAATAACGTACAGTGTCTCTAAAATATAAAATCACAATTAAATAATGTATATTAATTTTATAAACTAGATATGAAAATGCTCTCTTGCAAAATAGAAAATAATGCGACTGACAAAGGTATCACAATTATTATTATCAATTGATATGTTTGCTTTTAGTTAAACTAAATTTATAGTAGCACTGAAACGCAACTCCTTTAAATTTGGCAACGGACAATCTGCTTTATTTATGCATCCTTCATTCGCAGATTTTTGAGATTTTAATAATTAATTTAATTAGCATCAGTTGGGTCGTATGCATGACCGCCATAGGAGGGAACAAAAAAAATTGCACTTCACAATAAATATCTTGCAGATACACAGTTCAAATACAGAGTAAAAAAATATATTTCTTGAGAACCAACATTAAATACAATATAGTTTCTCTTGAAACATTTATTACATTTCATTTAAAAAGTAATAATTTTGAGCACTTACTATATACATAAAATATTCATTTACATAACAAACATACACATTATTGCATAGTAAGTCTTCTTGTGGTATTACATTACTATGCTTCAGCAGTTATATCAATTTCAATTGTTATGTAACAAATGTTTGGCAGCAAAATATGTTAATGTTATTTAAATACTGCTTTAATTATAGACATGCCGCATTATTAATACATTTACACTTTATAGCCTTTAAAACATTAAATATTTGTCTCATATGTACTATCAATTTATGAGATTTTAGAATGTTAAGTACCTTACCATGGAGTACTTCATTCTAAACTCATCAAATATCCATTGTAGGTTAAACTGAATAAATGCCCCTATATACTAAAAATTCACATATGGTTTAAACCTCAAAAACAGTATTTAATGTTTTGAGATAACATGGCATGTAAATACAAATCATTAATCAACAATATTAAGGCCCCATTTTTTCAACTGTAGTTATCTTTTTGTCAGGGTCTTATTAAGCTGGACGCGCTCGCAGCACCTGGAGCACTCGAAGCTCTGCGAGCACGTCCAGCTCAATAAAACCCTGACAAAAAGATAATAACAGTTGAAGACACCCGGTCTTAAACTCTCAGTAATAACAGAATGTATGAAAGGTAGTTAACTCATATTATGTATATTATTATACATCATACCCAAATATTTGCATCAAAATTTAGAATAAATTAACCAAAATTAATAATATTAAATTATATGAATAAATAAGACCATGTAAATTTTGAATAAGTTCAATTACTTAAAAGTAAGAGGTTGTCTTGTGACTTTCTCACTTTATACTTAATTTTTATAGAAAATTATTCATACTATTTACTTATAATTGTTACACTCAAATGCACAATATTCAAGGCTTCTTGTGATATTGGTATATACCAATGTTTAAGGAGTATATGTGCCAGTATCATTCCTCAGTTATTTTGCTAAATTCTAAGTTCTGAGAATGTATAATACTGGAACATCACAAAGTTTTTTAATTGAGTGAATGTAAAGTCTTATTAACATTAGTTCTATGTTATTTTCATTCAATAAATCAGCAAGTGGAATAAATCTTTTTATAGTTGTTGTTTTTGTCTGCGAGCTATATTCTTCCAAGCAACAAGTTCCCCACAGATTGATTTTAAATACATAAAAAGTCCTTATGGGCTTATAATATACCAACACTTTAAATATGTATAAATATGGTAGGTATTTGATAGTAATATTTCTCATTTCATAAGTAAAATGCGATAAAAATATAATATTTCATAAATTATTATTATGTTGATGACTCTGTCTAAAATGATACATTAATATTTTTTCCTTTAGACTAATTATAGCAATCGTTATCTCAGAACATGTGAATGTAACAAAGAATGTCCATGTTCAAAGCAATTCTGCAGCACACCAATACAGGAAATCATATCAACGGATGGCTGAGAGTCGTTATCTACTGGGGAACGGATGAGTTCAATCAAATTGAAAGGTAAATAAAACAACGCAGCAAAATGGAGTGTTAAATACTCCTTCCCATTACGTTTCAGTGAGGTTAGATGTTGTTCTAATAGACTCGGAGCGCGTTTTCAATTGATCTGAACCGCAACCGTGAAGGTGACGAGTGAATAAATGGACTGCTAACAATTACCTTATTCTGGAACCCATGTCTCGACGTGGACTATGAAATTTTGATTACATCTTACACGGCATCCAATAGGCGGCAACTTGCTAGAGAATTCACTTATCATGAAACATCACAAGCCATAGAAGACTACTTTCTAATCGCAATGAACATTTTAAAAGCTTTTTTTCGTGTATTTCCAAACTATTACGAAAGACGGATGATACGATGTTATCCCCGCTGCTCCACTCAGAGACAAATAAACTAGAGCTCCACTGTCCACTTGAGCAACAATCACAAATTCACAAAGCATTCACACAATATTATCTCTACCCCTTTTTTGCAACTAGAAATTACTGACATCTGTCTCTTTCTCATGCTAAAAAAATAAATTACGATGTTCAACTATGTGCAAAAACAAAAATTTTATGACAATCACAACTAGAAGCAGTGTTGCCATTTTTTTTTGCCGAACCCACAATATTTGACTGTCAAAGTCCAACCTACTAAAGTGAAGTATCCGAGGACATTTACTTTTTTGGCGCGCTTCACTCTAGTTTTGAACATACTTCTATAATCCATGTTCTTTACTCGACGGAGTAGTTTGACAACTGCTTATGCACGACTTTCAGTAGTATAGGGAGCGTGCACGAATTATAGGGGGCAGCACAAAGTCGACACAAGAGCCACAGGTGGATAAAAAAAGAAACTAGAACTAGCACAATAATTTGTTAATATATTCTTTTAATATGTCATAAATGATAAAATATGTGTTCCGGCCGAATATTATTTACACCCAGCGTGTCCAGAATATGCTTTTTTTATATGGGAGCTAGTTATTTAAGCAAAATTAGGAGGTTATGTTCCTTTAATTACAGATTTTGTTGTATTGAATATTACCTTCAAAACATATTTATTTTTATAAATTACGTAACGAAACATTTCTAAATGCTTTTGGAACTCATAATTATGTATGTTTTATACAGCTTTTATTATTTTTGTCGATTTTCACATAACCATGGAATGTAAGTACTTAGGTACTATTATTGGGAACATTATATAAATTCACACCATTTGATTTGTTCATTTTTATGTTTTGGAGCATCGAGATACACAGCGATACATTACCTTCAAATTAAATGTTATTTTTCATCCTTTTAATGAATGTTGTACGTCTATGCCAAGTATCGATGGGCTGAAAATGAGTCGTCAAGTGCCAGTGCCAAGTATCGATTGCGCCACTAGATGACAGTGCTTACGACGTGCACGTTCCCTATTATAATTCTCTTTGTGCACGACTGTAAACATAGATAAAGGAAGAATCAATGTAAAAAGCTTTGATTATTAATACTACCTAAAATACTACGATGGATCTACCATTGCAGAGTGAAAGTTCTAAAGATAAAACACAAGATTATACAACAAGTGTGTTAGACAGAGAGCATGATGCCTTTTTTTGTCCCTTTCGGCGTGCGTGATTATACTTTAAGGTGTGACAAAGATATAAATTTTTAGGAGCCTGGTTTTTCGAGTGATATATAAAAGTCAGGGTAGTAGCTAAACTTGATTTAAGGTAGGGCAGTTGTGGTTACAGGTAGGGCGGAAGTAAAAATGTTACTTGATCTGTTCTGGTCATGTTCGGGTTAATCGAATTTTAGCTTTCTTAACTTGTGAACTTTTTTTTCGTGTAATCTGATTTACACTCCTTATATTATTATAAGTTAATTATTAGGACAGGGCATTGGAATTTTAAAGTAGGGTATTGCCCCACAATGCCCCCCCTTAGCTACGGCCCTGATAAACGTGTTAATTGTTCTTTTTAGGAAAATACTGCGACTGTTACACACACGCACTAGTACGTGTAAAAAGACGTAGGCTATGTGTACACGATAAAGTCCTCTTTGTATAATAACTTTATGGTTAAGTAGTTCACAACTGTTATATAGTGGGAGAAAGACGTAAATTAACTAAGACCTTTTACATATTTTGTCACATACTACAGTTATTGTCGGCTAAAATTGTCCTGTGTAAAAAATATAATACTATTGCGACGTCACTGCTCCAACCCCTGTAGCCTGTAGGTATGTTATAAGAAATTAAACAGTATAGTTATAGAACGGACATCAAGCCCAAATTTTTCCTCCAAAAGTTAGTACCAATTGGTAATAAGTCGCTGTCATATTATATGACAAGTCCGTGTGAACTGTTACAATACGTCTTCGATGATTCTAGAATAAATGGTAAAATTGTTAAAAACGACATCTGTTGTTTACAATTTGAAACACATAGGTCTTACTCTCTTATTTAAATGCGCTAAACTTGTATATATATCGACGCTTGAAAGGCAATCATATCTAAGCGACATTTAGCAAATTTTTCAGTAGAGCGTTTTAAAGTTTTGATTTTGACAAATAAAATCATAACTAATTAACCATTTGCTGCATAAAAATAATTGTAAATGTTTTAGGAACCTCTTAATTTTTGACGTTTTTTGAGTTAAATCAACAGCCCTGACGATTATAAATTAAAAAGTTAACGTCGCTTAGTTAAAAATTACCTAAATTTACAAACAGGTATCATCTAAATGGATCATCTTATGAATACCGTAACAAGTAAATTTAAGGAAACACAAATATTTTAAATTGCGCAGTTGGTAAAAATCATATAAAGATATCTAAACATATGAATAAAATCAAGTAAAAATATCTATAGCTAAATTATTGGGTAACACGATCGTGGAAAAACATAAATACGTGCATAATATTGTAAATCTTGTTATTCCTACAAACAGTGAACTATTTAATAATCAGTCAATTTTAATAATAATCAACATTTTATTGTTAGATAAACATACTTACATCCAAAATATAGCATAATGATATAGAATTTGTTAAAAGCCAACACTTATTTCTTTGGAGGGAGTTTCTCACCTCAAATATACGATGAGCGGAAGGACATACAAAATTGGCTTATCTGAACATTTACAATGGCTTGCTTAAATATCTCTGTGTATGCATAACTCGAAAGCAAGAATATTATAATTTATTCATTGTGCTGGAAACTGTTATTTTTTCTCTCTAAATTTATTTTTGCTGAAAGCACATACATAATTACACACCCACCCTTAACCCATAGGGGTAGACAAAGACTATTGAGCAACACATTCTACGATCTTGACATACGTCTTCTGCCGGCGCCAGACACAGACACATATTTGAATAAAGACTTTGACAGACTTTGTCACACATTTGCACAAAGTTTTTCCTGCACCTGCCACACATGCTTTGCAAACACATTTGATCACAGTATTCAAAGAGACGACAAACACGGTGGACCGCGATTTTTTGGACGCTGTATACTTGTATTATTTTAAGTGTATGTAATTATTTATTACACGTGCAAAAAATAAACAACACTGTTTTCGTCGACTCCTTTATTTTTTAAAATATTATCTGTATCATGTTAACAGGGTTTTTTTATTGCATTGAATGACGAGCCCAGCACGCCGTTCGCCTGATGGTAAGCGATACAATCACCCATAAACAGAAGCAACACCATCCAGCACCTTGAGTTACAAAGTACGTGTGGCATTCCACTGCGCTCGTCATCCTGAGAGATAAGATGTTAAGTCTCATTATGTCCAGTAGTTACACTGGCTACAATGTCCTTCATACCGAAACACAACAGTGCCTGCACACTGCTGCTTGGCGGTAGAAATATACATTGCCGTGGTACCCACCCAGACGGACTCTTACATATGAGAGACCTACCACTAGTAAAAGGGTGAAGGGTATTTTTTTTAAATTCCTCTATGGAACGAAGTAACGACGATTTACTTGTTATTCTGGTCCAGGCGTCATTGACCAAATTTCTATTTTTATGGTTTATACTTTTAAGTTTTAGGGTTCCATATACACGATTCCCCTTTAAGCAACTCAATAAATTCAAGTTCCCTTTCGTTGCTCCAGTCCATCTTGCGAATTAACAAAACGTCCGTTCCGCTCGGTGATTGACATACAACTGAACTTTGCGTAAGTGTGGCAGGCTACGCACACATTTTAACTTTGAACGCTTTGATGTGTGGTCGAAAAACCGATACCGAATGGCAAATACGCAAATATGTAAACAAACTTTGCACAAAGACGCAAATACCCGTGCCACACATGTCTTCAAACCAGTGTTCAAATAAGTGTTCAAATGTTTTTGCTATGTGTGGCGCCGGCTTAACACAAAGGTTTTTCATAGTACTTCGCAAAGACAAGTAGGTAAGTGTGTATAGTGTAAACAAAAATGAAAACGAGAGTTCAGGAAATAGTTGAGCAAAAGAAAGAAAAAGGAAATAGACCACGAACTTTCTGAAAACAAATACGGTTGATCAGGGGAGAGTCGGGGAGAGAAAGACATTAAAGTAAAAATATCTAAGTATAAAAAATAGAACTTATATTATTCAGGTAAAATTATGTAACCGACTAATAATTATTTATTTTATTTTAGGTAAAATTGTATAAATGTACTATTAACGAAATATTTTATTAAGCTGAAAATATCTAAGCACATAAATATGGAGAGTATGGATCCAGGTAAAAATATATCTATGCCGAAGTTATAATTTTTTGTGTAGGTAATAAACAACTAATTAAAGAGCGAGCAATTTTTTATTTCAACTAAACATATATTAATGCAAAACAGTAATATCATGATTTCATGTAAAACACACTAAGTTCAAAATCAATTTCCTTAAGTGTACTAACTACTGTAAATCCAAAAAGTCGTAATTATTATGGCGGTAAGTGAGAAAAAAATAGTGAAATTTACCGGAATCATCTAGTATCTAACCGCCAAAAAAGTTGTTTTAGAGCTACGAAACCTGGATCAATCGACGCAGAAAAGTCTGGCAATTCCAAATATGTGTATAACTCACTAAGATATTTTTGTCGCTTAGATATGATTGCCTTTCAAGCGTCGATATCTTATATATAAAATTCTCGTGTCACAATGTTCGTTCCCGTACTCCTCCGAAACGGCTGAACCGATTTTGGTGAAATTTTATATTCACACTTGGTAGGTCTGAGAATAGGTTGTTATCTATTTTTCATCCCCCTAAGTGATAAGGGTTGTTCACCCTTAACATTTTTTTTAAATTTTTGGACTATTTTTTTTGTTTTTATTTTTCTATAATGTGGCATTAAAAATACATACAACCCTAATTTTCAACCCTCTACGATCAACCCCTATTTTTTAATAGCCATTTTAGTAATTTAATAACTTTTCAATTTCGATGAAATTTGGCACACGGGTAGATTATGTCCTGGATTAACATAAAGCGGGACTTTTATGCCGGTAAAACTCATTCACGCGGGCGGAGCCGCGGGCAAAAGCTAGTATATATATATATGTTATTGGTTTCTCGGAAACGGCGAGTCCGATTTGGATGAAATTTGGAATTTGGATAGTATGAGCTCTAAAAATGAAATTACGGTATTCGGTTTTTTATCAACCTCAAACTTATGGCGTTAGAAGGGGGGAGATGCTAAACCGTTGAACCGATTGTAATGAAATTCAGTATTGGGATATCTTGCACATCGACAACAAATATGGGATATTCATTTTTATTAATACTTAGGGCAGCTGAAGGGGGAGAAACTAAATAACGAAACATATTATTAAGACCAAATTTGATGCGGATATAATTATCTTAAACCATGATAATAAATATAGGACATTCGTCTTTTATCAATACGTAAATAAGTGAGACAAGGGATGAGAACTGAACCATGTATCTGCTCGTGATATAATTCAATATGGAAAAATTATGAAACATGAGATTTAACATAAAATCTGAACCGCTGAAGAATCATTTTTGAAGTGAACTTCTTTTGGTGCGTTAGTGAAAAATGATGACAGTAAATTTTTACGATGCGCGCGCACACCGTCACGAAAAACCGACACCCTGAAGTTAGCTATAGTCAACATTTTAGTTTTGAATTTTGAACGTAGAATAAAGCGAAAGATATTGAAGTTATACTTCTTTTGGCGCGTTATTTATCTTGATACGCCAAAGAAGTATAACTTCTAATGCGGTACATAGGTACACACACACTTTTTTTTTTAAATTAGTATAGTAACTGTAGGTGTCGACTCATTTGACTTCAATCGTGAAAGTTTTCTTGAAATGGAAAATATACTGACTAGCGATCGTAAGGATGACCGGGACATGGAACGGCAACGCAGAGCGCTGTCAGTTGTAAGCAATATGCTTGTGAGAAAATTTCAGGGTTGTACGGAAGACGTTAAAGTGACGCTATTTAAAACGTTTTGTCAAAATTTATATACTTGTCAACTGTGGACGAACTACACAAAAAAGTCTCATAATAATATAAGAGTGCTATATAACAATGCGTTTAGGCAGCTAATGAGCCTGGATCGATTTTGTAGTGCCTCGGGTATGTTATTCAGTGCTAGAGTGAGTACGTTTGAGGCTATTGTAAGGCAAAGGGTAGCATCATTTATGGACCGAGTCCGTACTTCCAGCAATGCGATTGTAGCCGCCCTGTCGGACATGTCCTGGTCGTCACCAATGTATAAACGGTGGCTTGAGCTCGCCACTTAATATTGTTGTGACTAATTAATGACCTATTTTTTTTTTTGTACGCTACAATATGTTGTTATTGGACGTATTGTATTAGTATTTGTAAACTATGGACCTGTGTTGTCTGTAAATAAAGATTATTATTATTATTATTATTATTAGGACCTACTTTAAAACACAGTTTTTCTTTTCTAGTACATTATTTTCAATAGTGGCGTGCAATAAAATGTATGAAGTGTATAATATTACGACACAGCTTGGCATAATTTGTTTAAATATTACGGTTTGCTACACTTATTGAAATTAATTTAATAACATGACTGTCAATTTAGCAGACAATAATATTTAAATAATAATAATAATTTGACCGTATTAATTGAATACAATAATTATTATAACAGTGAAAAAAATGAATTGATTGAAAAAGTTTCACTTCGTGCGTGTGTACATTACACACACTTTTTTTTATCTGCAGAAGCAGCGCCAAGGTTTACTAGCAACATTCGTACATACGTTAAATTAATGTGTTATATTTTCTCCGCTAATAAACCACCAGTTAGTGTTTAAACTACTAAGTTTTTTTTTTTTTTTCTTATTTATATGGCTACAAGCACTGGGTTGTTGTGCTACGCCAACGACAATAAAGTTAGGGAAACCATTATTTAAAGAAAATACAAATAGCTTAATATGAATATCAAATATAAGTCAGTCAAGTTGATAAAAATATACAAATTATAGTAAAGTTGTTATATGTATTATATTAAATTGTCTAAGGCAATATGTGACAATTATAGTTTTATGTTATTCTCTATAATAAAAGAAGATATAGCTTTATAAATATTAATATTAAATAAGAGTAAGTAAGAAATACAAGAAGGAAGAGGAATATTTAGAGAAATGAGCCGATTTATGAAAGAAGAACGATCATAACGTGGACAAGAGAAGAAAATGTGTTCAAGGTCTCCAAATATCTCACCACATTCACAAGCACTACTCCCAACAATTTGAAGCCTGGCAAGGTGAGCTGGTGAGCACACATGCCCCAAACGCATTCTTATTATACAACTAGTAGATCGCTTACCAAGCTTCAATTTGCTAAACCACGGCTTATTAGGAATGTTGGACTGGATTTTAGCATAAAATTTTCCTTTCTTCTGACTGCTTTCTTCCCAGTACTTTTCCCAAGATTCCCTAAGAAAAGTAGATGGAAGCGCAGCCAGATCACTGCAGTAATTAATATAGGGAAATACATCTCCATCAGTAATCGCTTCACTAGCTAGACGGTCCGCCTTTATATTTCCACTTATACCGGAGTGGCCGGGAATCCAAGCTAAAACTACAACTATGCCTTTAGAAAGGCATTCATACAACATTTCTCTTATAGTAATAATTATGTTAGATTGAGGCTTTGATTTAAAAGGAAATTTTTTAATGGCCTGAAGGGCGCTGTATGCATCTGAAAAAATAACAGTTTTGTTAAGTTTAAGTAGGAGAATGTACTCTAATGCCTTGTAAATTCCATAGCATTCTCCCGTAAATACTGAAGTTTCTGGGGGGAGTTTTATTTTTTGGATAATATTATATCGAGGGTGGTAAACTCCTACGCCACAAAAATCTGAGGAAGTATGTTTGGATGCGTCAGTGAAAATAAGATGAAAATCAGGCCATTTTGTATGTACTATTTCGTTGAAATGAGTATTTGCACTGGGATGATCTTTTTCAATACCCAATGAGTAACAAATATCAGGTTGCAGTAAAAGTGATTGAAAGCCGGACATATATAGAGGAAGAGAAGCCGAACGAAATGTTGGAGCCTGAAGGCTTGAGAATTTACGGAAACTAACAACTAAAGGAGGGGGTGACTTATTTCTCCAAAAAGGAAAAGTTTCAACATATTCTGAAAGACTTTGGAGTTTTGCAAAAAGAACGTGACCAGAAAATTGAAAAGCTCTAAACAAAAATTTGTCACTTAGAAACTGCCGTCTCAACTTAAGAGGAGGTTCTCCACACTCTACTTGAAGGGCATTAATTGGACTCGACTTCATTGCACCGGAAATTATTCTAAGAGCTTTACTTTGAATTAAGTCAAGTTTTTTGAAGGCTGATAAATTACCAGGCTCTAAGATAAATGTTCCATAATCCAATAGGCTTCTAATCAATGCATTATAAATAAGTTTTAATGAAAATGGATGAGCACCCCACCATACGCCAGAAAGACATCGAATAATATTCAGATTACGTTCGCATTTGGTAACTAGATAATCACAATGCGAAGAACCCGTAAGTTTTGAATCCAATATGATACCAAGGAATTTCACTTCTTTTTTTAAAGGAATAGAACAGTTATTGTATTTTATGTCAACATGGGGAGTTATATTTTTCCTGCTAAATAAAACCAACGAGCTTTTAGAAGGGGAAAGATCCAGTCCATTTAGAGTCATCCAAGACTCTAAAGAGGACATTGCCAATGACATAGTAGCACACATATCTGTAAGGAGTTTACCGGATGTATAAAGGAGAAGGTCATCTGCATACTGTAAAATTTTAACTGATCCATTTAAGGATGATTCGAGGTCGTATGTATAAATATTATATAATAGGGGACTTAAAATAGATCCCTGGGGTATACCTTTTGATACGGTTCTTGAAAATTTTACGGAATCATCTGGACAAACACTGATATATCTAATTGTTATTAAATTAGAAATAAAGTTAGACAACATATCAGGAACTTTAAGTTCATGCATTTTATTCCTTAGAACAGACGGAACCACGTTATCATATGCTGAATTAATATCTAAAAAAACTGCAACTAATGATTCATTTTGTGTAAATGCCAAACGAATATCAGACACAAAAATACTGATACTGTCAATAGTACTTTTCCCTTTGCGGAATCCGTATTGGCTATCAGATAGCATACGATTGCTTTCAATATACCACTCCAATCGGTTTTTCACCAGATGTTCAGCAAGCTTCAACAATACTGTAGATAGAGCTATGGGACGATACGAAGAGCTTTGGGAGGGATTCTTACCAGGCTTTAATATAGGTAACACGATTTGGGATCTCCAAGAGTCAGGTATGTTACCGGTAATCATTACAGAATTAACAATGTTTAAATAGTAAATAAGGGCCGTATCATTAAGGTTGCAAAAAAAAGAATAGGGAATTCCGTCTTCACCCGGGGAAGAATCTTTTACGCTGCTTAGGATTCCTTTTAGCTCGGATAGCGAAAACATGGAGTTTAATTTATGTATATCATGTGTAATTGGAGATTTATAAAGAGGAAATTTTTCTGGAACAGAAGGGGGAGCCAATTTATCCAAAAAAACTTCTCTTAAAGGAGAAGAAAGGGTAGAAAATGAACTATCCCTAAAAGCTGATCTAAACCGTCTAATATTATTCCAAACAATTGATGGACGGGTATCCGGAGAAATAGATGCACAAAATAATTTCCAACCTTCAATTTTTTTCTTTTGAAACAGAATCTTCGTCTGTTTAGAAACTAAGATATAGTTATTAAAATTTTCAGTAGTCATATTTCTACAGTAAGACCTTTCACTTTCTTTTCTATTCTTAGCAGCTTGCGAACACTCTCGATCCCACCATGGAGGAGAGGGAATTTTTGAACACCTGCTTTTCTTAATGAGAAAAACCTTATCTGCAACTTCAATCATTGCCTTAGCAAGAGCCTCAGAGCATATAGTTTCGTCATTACATTTAACATCAGGAAGCTGAGAAATTTTGTCATCAAGTAATTTTTTATACACAACCCAGTCTGCATCCTTTAGAATGTATTTTAAGCGAGGCGATCGGACAACATCAGGTTTATTGTTATTAGGAAACTGAATTACAATAGGAAAGTGGTCACTGCCGTATGAATAAGAAAGGATTTCCCAAGAGAGTGAAGAAGCTAAATTTGGTGTACTAATTGATAAATCAATGGCGCTAAGACTTTCATTAGGATTAGAACGACGAGTAGGAGAACCAGAGTTTAAAACACATAAATTAAAATCATCTATTATATCCATGAGGACTCTTCCACAAGTTTTTGTTGTAGAACAGCCCCAAGATTGATGATGGGAATTAAAATCCCCCAAAATTAAAAAAGGTTTCGGCAATATAGAAATAATATTATTTACTTCACGAAATATAAAAGGACAGGGACGAGGAATGTAAATCGAAACAAAGCAAATATTATTAACTGAAGCGGCAACTATAGAAAAATCTTTATGGTGAGAAGGTAAATTGAAGGGTGAAAAATGTTGGGAGTTTTTGATGAGTATAGCAACACCACCATACCCATCAGCTCCATCTTCCCTGAGACATGAATAACCAGGAATTTTAAAACAAAATCCTGGTTTTAACCACGTCTCACATAGAGCTATAACACTAGGGTTATATTTATTAATAAGGTAACATAAATCAGATTTGTTCTTCACTACGCTTCTGCAGTTCCATTGTAGAACTTTGCCTAAGTGAGCCATTATTTAATATTTCAGTTATTGTTTTCAATAAAGTGGCAACGTTGGACGGTAAAATGGTTTGTGACAATGATGAAACTAAAGCTACAATAATGTCGGCCACCGACTGTGGTTCTGGCGGAGTACCAGCTTTAGGAAGGGCACACCCATCAGAATATGAGGGAGAGTTGAAATCACCTACAAGAGCTTGGTGGGCTGCGCGATCATAACCTTGTATCGATTTAGGTGGAGAACGCGGCTTCTGGAAAACAGTTTTTTTATAAGAGTTACTGTGCAATGGTTGAGTGGCTGGAGTTTTGATATCATGGCTGTTGGCTACAAAAGAAGACGAGGACGGAAACTTTAACGTGTCAGCATATGATTTTGTCACCGGAGGATATACCTTCGATGCTTCTGAATATGAAACGCAATTTTGGGCCATATACTTTTTTATATTTGTCTGCCTACTGGCTTCCGGGCAAACCTTGCTGATTGCAATATGATGACCACCACAAAGACAACAATAACTATTATCTTGGTCGCAGTCACAAGTTGCACCAGTATGCCCTTGTCCACATTTGTAACACCTTGGTTTAGACCTACAGGTATCCTTAGTATGACCATACCGGCAACAATTATAACACTGAATTGAAGGGTAAATATATAATTCAACTTTGAGGGAATTGAAACACATAAATACTCTAGTAGGAAGGACTTGACCATCAAATGAAAGGACTACAGTCTGGGATGGTTTCCAACTGACAGAACCATCCACTATTGTTTTATAATTTAATCGTCTTACTTTTATTATGTCACCACAACCCAAAGGAACACTAATATTTTCTTTTATTTCTTCCACAGACATGTCAGCCGGTACACCTCTTATGAGACCCATCCTGGTAATGTTAAATGATGGAATAAAGGCTTCATAGCCTTTTTCCAATAAGGCATGATGCTTTAAAAAAGAATTTGCAGCTGAGTGACTGGAGAATGTCATTGAAATTTTGTTGCGACCAATACGCTTCAAACTGCCTTGTATTATGTTTGGCACCTGGTTTTTATATAAAAATCTACCAAAACATATTGGATGCAAATTGAGATCCTGTGTTACCTCACCAGTGCCAGACTTAGCAACATGAATAATAAACGGTGAAGAGTCCAATGCAGTGTATTCTTTTCTAATACTATCAGATTTATTGGGAGGCAGCTGAGAGGTGTGAGATGAAAGAGCTAGTGTATGTGGTGGTGTAATAGGTGATGGATTTTCAGTGATTTTTTCGTCACTGTCTTCACAACGACATCCACTTCTGCCTGAGTCTACAGCCATTGCATTTTTGCGTTTTTTTTTGTTGCATGTTTTGCACACCTTATTTAAACGTATGCGTTTTCTTTTATTTCTATTAGACACTGAACAGTCAGTGTCTAAGCTTGAAGCAGTTTCTACTGTTACAAAGTGTGATGGTTGGGGAACATCACCCCCAGGATCTGGGGGCTCGTCCATCCCAACCCCTGAATTAAATACTAATAAATTACTTACCAATAGTTGAGTTTTTATGTGCACTATACTACAAATAAATAAATAATGAAATATATATATACAATTTACAACTTATCTGACAAAATTTTTGAATAAAAGTAATTTTCAATTTAAGTTAAAAAAAAGACACCCGCCAAATTCGAAGGTTTCCCGCGCTTTTTTCAACTACTAAGTTGGCAGCACTGCCGAGACGTCCCTAAAAGTCGTTCCATATGACGCAGAATATTTAAATGTATACTAATATAAAGAGGTCAGATTTGTATTTTTCTATGTTTGTAATGAATAAACTAAAAACCTACTAGACCGATTTTAAAAATTATTTCACCAATATAAGGCTATATTATCAGCAAGTAACATAGGGTACTTTTATTCCAGGATAACATAAAGCGGGACTTTAATCCCGGAAAACCTTTCACGCGGGCCGAGTTGCGAGCAAAAGTCTAGTGTAAAATAAATTACATTGATCATAAAGAAGTATACATGTGATTAAATACGTGGTAAAAAAAAAGAACGGGTTGCACTCCGGGAGTACCGGCAGTGCACAACGTTAATGTTTAAGTGAAAACTTGAACATTAACGTTATGCATGTTTGAATATTTTGGAATGGTTAGGGAATATTTTCGCACGAATTGCTTTATTTATCAGTATAAAAGTACTACCATTTATGTGGTTAAATACAACATTTATTTATTGCGCTATCGTACACAAAAATTACAATTTCACTATTTCTTCGTCACTTTAAAAAAAAAAACTATTTCTTTTGCCCATTTGAAAAAACAAAACTGAATGAGCGGCTGTTATCTCGACATCGATACTTCATTAACCGATACCTCAGAATAAATAAAGCAATACACAATTCATTGCTTATAAATCAAAATTTGAAAAAAGAATTTTACGCTCTTTTACGAATTATAGCTTCTACGCGTTGTGTTTAAGGTTCATATTAGTAAGGGATGGTTTTAATGAAGTAAATAAATAAAAATGTACACGTTTAAGAATTATAGCTTCTACGCATTGTACTTAAGGTTCATATTAGTAAGGGATGGTAAAACCTCCTACGCATTCAATCGGGGTCACGCGATCCTGACGCGAATTCAAAATTTTATACCCATCCCAAAAGTGCTCAACGCCTCTAAAGAAGTTTTCACTTCAAAAATTACTAAAATATTAGGTACCAATTTCTAGTCATGCATGTCGCGCTAGACAATTTTATATAGTACTATACCTAACTGTGGCGCCGTCTAGAATTTATTGATGTAGGTACCTATAGTAGGGACAAACTAATATGGCCGGTATGACATGACACGGTTTTGAATTTTTTGGGTAGACGATCTCACAGAGTTATCGCTTTGGGAAAACAATTGAATTGTCATACCGGCCAGCTTAGTTTGTCCCAACTATACTTATATAGTAAACTCGCAGAGTACAAAAAGAAAATTATTAGTTTTGAAAGAGCTTATCGCCATATCGGGAACAAATTCCAGACTCCGGGCTGATACTGAATAGAAAAACCCAATATCACTTTACCCGACCCGGGGATCGAACCCGAGACCTCAGCTTTGCAGTCGTACCGTAATACAACTACGCCACCAAGGCAGTGGCCCAGAGGCCCAGCACCCACAAAAAAGCAGACATCTCTATTGTGTTATGCAAATATCCAATTGCGCGGCAAGGCACGACGATGCGACACGCGCCTTCGGGCGTCGACGCTTGGTTAAAGTCCAGCGGTTTCGCACGTCGCATTTTATATGAAAACTCAAGACTTCTTTTTTAAAAGTTTATTTACATTTAATAACAGTATAGGTATAGGTGCCATTTCGTTCGATGACTTTCTGCCATCTTGTAGGTAGTGCCATGATGCCGTTGCTGTAGAAATTTTGGGACTTCTGGTCAAAAAAACGCGACAAGTAGTTTGGCAGTCCTCTCTTGATGTTAATCTGACACTGCCTAAAGAATTCTGAAGAGACCGAAACAGGTGGAAATCTGAAGATGCAAGGTCAGGGCTATTTTTTTTTTTAGGTAGGCGATCCTGCAGTCAACACCGGGGGAAACCTGCGAATGGGATACTGGAGTCCCCCGGCTTGAAGACTGCAGGGGCCTGGAAGGGGAGTGGAGGAGGAATATGGAAGGGAAGGTGGGGGGAAGGGAGGAAGGTTCCCAGGATGGGCGGAAAGAGAGGGTGTCAGGAAATGTTCGCGGGCCCTTTTAGGCCTCAATTTGTTTTTCAACCAAGAGGTATACACACTTAACTGTGTGCCTCAGCCCGCGACCAATGTCCCCCGCGCATGGCGTGCATTGGGTGTGATGACCCAGCGCACAATAATTGCCTCGGGGGGCGAGGTCAGGGCTATTAGGTGGATGCATTAACACCACCCATCCAAACTCTTAACTTTTGCTGAGTGGCTAAAGATGCGTGTAGTCTAGTGATGAAAGATTCAGTTCTTCAGCTATGTCGTAACTACTGATATAACGATATTGCTCCACTTTTAAAAAATGGCGTCCACTTTATCCGCAACAGGGCGACCAGAGCGAGGTGCATCTTTGACATCGAAATTCCTGGATTGAAAACGCTTAAACCAACTTTGTGCTACTCTTACTGAAACTGCATTAGGTCCATAAACGTCACAATTTTTTCGCGGTCTGTGGTGCAAATTTCCTTTTTTAACACGCTTTTATTAGCTTTATACGTATGTATGTATAACTAAACTGGCTACTCTTATGTGTAAAAAAATCCTACTTGTCATAAGATGGCGCTTTCGTTTATTTATTTTGTGACATCTGTTGGACTATAGTAGAACTAAAACTAAACTGGCTAGTCTTATGTGTAAAATTAAATCTAAATTTGGCTTACTTGTCAAGGACCGATGACAATTCAATATTTTAAACTAAAAAACACGTTTTATAGAAAATCCAACTAAAAATAGAAATTAAGTTTTAATAAATTAGAATAGTGTAAATAAGAAAAAAAAAATTGTAAAAAAAGCGTGGTGTGCACCGATGACAATTCAATATTTTAAACTAAAAAATGAAAAACATATAATAGTTTAAACAAACTAAAAAACACGCTTTATAGAAAATCCAACTAAGAAATAGAAAATAAGTTTTAATAAATTAGAATTAAGAATAGTGTAAATAAGAAAAAAAAATGTAAAAAAAGCGTGGGGTGCATGGTGCCAATTGTTTATTTAGTACAATATTTTATTAACAGATACGAGTAGAAGGATTATCATTTTGATATCTTAAAAAGCACCCCACCCTTTTTTTGATAAAATACATTTTTTCTTATTTAGACTATTCTTAATTCAAATTTATTTTCTATTTTTAGTTGATTCTCTATTTAAGCGTGTTTTTCAGTTTTTTTTTATAATAAAAAATTTAAATGTATCACTCACTAGGCCTACGTGCCCATTCCTACGCATTGCAATATTTTAAATATAAATTGCTGCCTCAGTTCTTAACCAATTTTAATGCTATTTTCACATCAGGGCTTCTTTTTAGTCTATTTGCTGTTCGGTTTAGAATAATGCACAAATTAATCATACGCAGCTAGTGTACTTCCATATTAAGGATATTATTATAAAATTATTACATAATGGAGTGAAACTTCCCTTGTTTTTAACAATATACAACAAACCATAACCAGAAGCTTATAAGTTTTTAATAAAGTACTATTGTGTTTTGTCACCTTAACCTAGTAAAATTGATATCATGTCTTATAAATAGCCTTATAGTAGGAACACACTTGACCGAGGTATGCGACGTATCATGACGTCTAGGCTGACTTTATTCTAAATCCAGGGCTAAGAAAAATAAATTCTTATTGTTAACTGTTGGACCGATACATGGACCGAAAAATCAGTTCGTCCGCTTACCCACGGTTAAATGGTAAGTCATCGTTAGGCACCAAATGATGAGATTAATCTTTTCTGGGCGGGCAGCTCATACTATTTTTATTTTAAGGTCAAGTACCATTATTATATCAAAGAGTTACCCAATAGATTCCTAAGGGCTTTTTGTATGAAAGGAACACTTCAAACACCGGCCATTTATTTGTCGGACCACGCATAACGTGAAAGGATTCTATAACAATTAAGTTTACAATTTAATCTTTCAAATTTCACTTCAACGTACACATTAAAATGATAGTTGCACGGGTAATTTAGATAAGCCGACTTGAAAATGATACGTCATCTGCACAGCATCCATTCAGCTTTTCATTTCTGAAAAAGAAAAGCATAGCCACCCTATCTAACATTATTACATAATAGAAACAAGAGTTTTTATAGAATATTTTCACCATTTAGCATCCTTTTACAATTTTATTTTTTGTCCATTGTTGGAATAAATTATATTATTGATACATTCTATAAATAGGTAATATTAATTATAACTTGGAAGTCTACACGCATATTAATTAAAATAATATATCTAAGTACAATTTGGCATGTATTGAGCACTTATATTTTTTTGTCATTTATTACCTACTTATGTACAGTCAGCAGCATAAATATTTTACAAAATCAAACTTTCAAATCGCCTGTATACGCGTTTAGTTAAACTGAAATATTTTTTTCTTCGTTCGAAGGAAAGTAAATACCTTTTATTTTATTTTTGTGAAGAGAAAAAAAATATTAGTAAGAACACAAAAGTATGTAGGCAATTTGAAATTTTGATTTTTTTTCATCTACTTATGCTGCTGACTGTACAAACAAAGCAGAAGTATTCGAAATTTACACCATTTTGTCAGTTGCCCTCAGCTTCCCGCACAAAATAAGCATTAAATAACAATCCTGAAGTAAAATATGCTTGACATTTAAAAAAAATGATCTTAATGCCTACAAATATAATATAATTTTTAAGTTCAATAAAGATATTGTAATTATATAATTAAAACATTTACATCGAAATATATAATATATACCTTTACTAAATGCTATTAATGTTTACTAATTATAAAAAGGAATATAATGAATTACAATACAATTTTGGCGAAAAGTGGGTGCACTAGTTGCGCGTTTGCCTACCCCTTCGGGGATAAAAGGCGTGAGCATGCGTATGCGTAATACAATTAATAAGCTTCGAAAGTGCCATAGATATGCAAAAAAATATAAAAATTATGTCTTCTCTCCGAGAGCTGGAGCTGTTCTAAATCACAAAAAAGGACTATTTCGTGGCAAAATAAATTTATCAATTTTCCATAATAATGCTGCTCAATCAAATTATTTTATATTAAAGGCTACATGAGTCGATCGCTTCACCTTATCTCCAGAGAAAAATAATAACAATTGGTTCAATTTTTATCACAAGCAGCACCAGTCTTAAAATGTAATCAAATATTCATGATTTAATAGCCTATATTTTTATCCTACTAGCCATATTGTCTTGCTATATAAATAGACAACATACATTTCTTATTAGATAACATGATAATGTATTAAACTGTGCATAGAACATATTATTATATATGCTAAACCAGGGGTTCCCAAAGTATTAATTGCCACGCCACCCTACTGCCTAAAACAGAAATGCCCACGCCCCCCCCCCCCTCGCTTCGCTGTAAGGAAGGGGAGCCACGGGGATCACCAAGCATCCTAACTAATATTATGAAAATGAGTTTATTTTTTACACTTTCACACCTTCATTAATCAACTGATCATAATTTTTTTTTGTATACGTTGTCAGCGGTAGGTACAGAATAAAACACAATACATTTCATCCAGAAAAAAGTATATACTGTTCCCAAGGGATAGAAAATGTCACGCCTCGCTAAGGGGGGCGCGCCCCCTACTTTGAAAAGCAATGTCCTAAACACTCGATTGCTTATAACTTATAACATAAATATAAGTACCTAAATTTTAAGATAAAGCATCTCAATGCACCCTAAATCATATATCACTTGTCCTAACTTAGAAAATGTAAATACTTACTTACAAAAAAGAGTCAATTCCATCAAGGAATTCATACAACCTTTATAATTAAATACCAAACTTTTCTGTACATCACGACCTGCTGTCACCCATTTCTTCTAACATATACACCATATCGTTGGGTTGTTCATACCTGATGACTGATGTATACCCTGAAAATTGTACACAGTAATTTCAATGGACATTATAACACAGCAAAAATCAAAAATGATTAAAATTAATGTCATTAATAACACATGCACTAAGATACTACTACATGCGGGCTTTATCAGTCGTAACATTATTTAATTCGGGTAAAAAAATCACGCAGTAGGACCTGACATCATGGTCCTAACAATTTCAATAATTATCATAGCAATTGTTAATAAAAATTGTTGCAAACAAAATATTATCATAACGTTCCTCTCAAACCCTATTATAACAATTATTATAGCATAAACAAAAATACAGATGCAATAACTTAACGGCGCCTATAACCTATTTCAATTTTTTATAACGATTAAACATTGGATTAGCCGACATAATATACTCTACGTCATTATTAACAGGCATGCAAAGGCATCAGCATGCATCGGGCTAAATATTACAAACTTGTAATGTACTTGCTACTTAAAGTAAATGTGCCATGTAAGTCGAATGCTGAACCACTGCGGCGCCGAATCCAATACATAACCAATCTTCAGATAATCTTGAGCAACACAACACCCGTCAAGAAATCAATCACAAGAAACCGACTCGTCGAAACTGACAGCACTGGACAAAATTCTAAAAATACCGAAAACGGTGAAAACTATAACCAACACTTATTTCAAACGAATAAGGGTATGAAATAAAAACAACCGCACAGTTGAAATATCAATATTTAATAACAAAAAAAAAAAATCGAGTATACAGTCCCATAATACTGGTCGTAAAGGAACAATGCACAGCTATACATAAATTATTTATTTAAATCACATCGAGTTACGCCTACGTAGTGGCACATTACATTAAATATTATAATACTTCACTATTGCATCAATACTGGAATGTATATAGACTGAGCTAACACCAAAGGGTATATCGCACGAACATTGGACATATGAAATGCGGGGCACAGACAAAAATTCTTTGGCACTACGGGGACATATCATATACAAGATGACATTACTAACAGATTAGTCTATACAAGACAATCCCAACACCAAGGAAATAGATAAAAAGGGCACCAAATCCATAGGTGACGTAAAAACAGAGACTTCAGGCGTTATCACAACCTGAGTGACATGAGTATAATTGGATATAATAAATTCGTAATTGTTCGATAGCTATAAATCACAGCGCCAAATGCCTTCAGAAGGCAACAAAACAAAAAACAATGTGAACACAGCACAAAATGTAAGTATATTTTCATAATGTACAATGGCCTATAAATTAAACTAAAAATAAGAATAAAAACTGGAAATTAAGCTATTCATCACGATATAAAATACATAAACCAAGGAACATTGAGTATATATATTCCACATAATGTACGTATTTGTTCTATTTCATAATAAGCAATCGAGAACTCCATTCATGACGCAATTTCATTTAAATTATATATTAAGTAAATCGTTACATCTTAAGGTACAGCAAGAAAATTACATTTTCTTTAGAATTTAAATATCATTTTTTGAATTCTCTTAATTCGAGAAAACCTCACACTGTCTAAGACCACACGTGACCACATCATTTCCAAATATCATTAGGTATAAACATACATATATTTAATCCTATGAAGTACAATATACGTCCAATGTAAATCAGTACAAAGATAATAAGACAGATATCAAAACGTTAGTGGTTGATATTAAGCTTACTGCCTATTCAACGTTGTCTTTACCTTCGGACACTGCGTCTTGGTCGAGTTTCACTTTGAACACGTATCCGGCGAGGATGTGCATGGCGCAGCAGATCAGGGCGCCGAAGCCGAACGCTCGGAACGTGATCCATCCACCGTACGCCTGGTACAGCCTGCCTCCGATCAGACTGCCCAGCGAAGTACCCACGCCTTCGAACACGGCACCCACGACACCCTAAAACAAATAATATATCCCTACTTACCAGTTACCAGAAATATGTTGACGGTATTAAGATTTGGCCGGTAAATTTGCGCAAAGTTAAGTTTGGACTAGCAACTTATTTAAATTATTGGATACATAATATGTAACTCGCCGCAAGGCCTGCAAGTCTCAAAATTTTGCAGAAGTTCCCATTACTGTTTACACTTTACACGGTAAAAATAGTTTGCGGAACATAACTTTTGCAAGTTGTATTGCTAATCGAAGCCCTGCTTTTAATTCGTATATTAATATTTCGAATAGTATACAATATACACACCTGTACCGTTGTTTCAGTTCCGGGTGGCGACACAATACTAGCGTATGACGTCATTGTCGGGTAGAACATGCCAAACGTGACTCCTTGTAACATCTCAATAGGCAGCACCCACCAGGGGTTGGTCAGGCAAGAGTACAGCAAGAATCGGACGCCGAACGTGAACAGAACTATATTCATCATGTGAGTGTGGCCAATTTTCTTTAAGATGTATCCTGGAAATTGTAATCAGGTTATACATTTGAAAAAAAAAAATCTTAATAGTTATTTCAATAAATTATGAATTTACCAACCTGAGACGAAGAGAAAAGGTATTTCGCCAAAGAAAGTCTGTATAGCACTAACAAGACCCTGCAATGTTTTGATGTATTCAGATCCGGTGCAGTTCGAAGCCGATACATCTTCCAAGAGCCAGAACAGGAACTGCCACTGTAGGCCGGTGCACAAGCCCACAGATATTGTCCACATCATGAATACAAATGTTGGTAAAGACGAAACCAGCGTGCCAACATCGGCCAAGATGTTCATGGAAACCTTTGTGGTTTTAACCTAAATGATAAAAAAAAAATTGTGACCAAAAAGCATTATGGCAATGAATTAATATAATTATATTGTCTCAATATGATATGTTCTGTGAGTGTATAGAAATCAATGAAACTTTTTGTAAAACGTGTCACATATAATTTTATACTTACATTCAAAAAGCAGGACACCAGTACATCGCAGGAGAGGAAAATTAACATAAATATGAAGGCAATAAAGTAGTTTTTGTAAGCTCCGTCGCTCATCACGTCAATAAGTATGCCGGTCAGCAGAGAGAATATACCCCATCCCACGGAACCCCACAGTCTTTGTTTACCATACAGTGACACCTCCACGCCTGTAAATGGACAATAAAACGATATAGTCATTCGTTTTAAATTGAAAACAAAAAATAAAACCGACTTCAAAACCACTACAAACAAAAAAAGATCTTTATATACTTACGCATATTTGGAGCCGTTGCCTTATTTAATTTGGACATTGTTGTCGTATATTTGTTCGTGTATTTGCTTAGCTTAGCTGTCAATTTAAACTAGGCACCGACTCCAAATATACTTATCTAAAGTTAAATTATTTTATTTTGGTTTGTAGTGGTTTTGAAATCGGTTTTAATTTTTGTTAATTATTATAGTAGCTGATAGATTTTTAAATAGCTATTGACGAAGTCCGCCCATAGTTTTTGGGGAGAAAAGTAAACGAGAACGTTTCATATAAGAGGCAATCGACAAGACCAATCGTTTAATTATAATGGTTAGGGCTGATTTCTCAAGTATGAAGTAAATTTGACAGTTATCGTATTAAACAGCCATTGTAAATAGTAGGTACTCATTTTAGTGCTATTTATTGGGAGCATAGATTAGACTGTCTTTTTTATTTGGTCGGTTTATACATTTGTGTGACGAGTAGCATTTATCAGTAAGCGGTCAAATCGGACCTTAAAGTATTTTGATTTACGGCCGTAAAAATTGTATTCTGATTGGTCTATTTTCGCGGCGAACCGAAAAAGCGATTGGAATCGTTTTGAAATCGGTGGTTTATCCTACTAATATTATAAACGCGATAGTTTTTAAGAACATATAGATGTATGTTACTCTTTCACGCAAAAACAACTGAACAGATTTCGATTAAATTTGGCACACGGGTAGATCATGTCCTGGATTAACAGATAGGCTACTTTTTATCCCGGAAAAACTTTTTAACGCGGGCGGAGCCGCGGGCAAAAGCTAATGAAACATAATTTAGACACATAACAGAACTTACCAAGTAAATTAAAGCATATGGCATCAGCAAATGTGACTATAATCGCTTGACCGACCCAACTTATGATCATCAACAGGAAAAATAACCAGAACAGCTGTGTGAATTGAGACTCGTTTTCGGTTTTGCTGTCCATGGCCGCTTGGAACATCTCATTGACCTGTTGTCAAAATGTTTATTAAGTTCGACGTCCATCTCATAAACTGCAGTAGCAACATGGTGACACTAGTACTTCAAAGTGTACAGTGCTGACTAAAGCAGGGGTAATGAAAACTGAAGAATCTTGTTTTGTCTTTACTGTTTTTTTTATTGCATTGAATGACGAGACGAGCATGTCGTTCGCCTGATGGTAAGCGATACGACCACCCAAAAACAGTAGCAACACCATACAGCACTTTGAGTTACAACGTACTGTGTGGTATTCCACTGCGCTCGTCATCCTAAGACATAAGATGTTAAGTCTCATTATGTCCAGTAGTTACACTGGCTACAATGTCCTTCAAACCAAAAGTGCATGCGCACTGCTGCTTGGCGGTAGAAATAGACATTGCGGTGGTACCCACTCAGACGGACTCTCACATATGAGAGACCTACCACCAGTAAAAGCGTTAATATTGCGCATTGGAATAGCGTTAAAAAGCACGTTTGCGCCAATAGAAACGACCTAACTGTTGTTTCCTCACTGTTGATATTTTTAACATATTGTTCTTACGTTACTTCACGTGGTTCAACCTCCGAACAGTAGTAAATCATAATTCAATATTATAGAAAAAATATTTTTTAAGCATGAAGTAGGTACCATAAATTAACGACTTTTTCAAATTTCTATATTTAATAGAGGTGTTTTACCTGAAAATAAAACACATATTAAATACTTACCTTATTTGAAGCTTACTAGATTGAGATAGGCACTTCCTGTTTTCCGTTTCCTCTACCTTCCTTTTCATTTTATCTATCTGTCTCGCTCGCACATCCGTTCTCCCACCAGGCCACCGCCCCACCAAAGGTGTGCTCTGTGGTGGTCGGTGTTCTAGGAATCATTGAGTCGATAATCTACCAGGCAGAAATTGAAATGTAAGCTTCAAATAAGGTAAGTATTTAATATGTGTTTTATTTTCAGGTAAAACACCTCTATTAAACACTTGACCGTTATTTGAAGCTTACTAGATTGAGACGTGTCTGTTATCGCCTGGTGGGGCATGACGCCAATGTGATGAAATATTGATGATGATCCTATTTTGAAAGAAAATATGTTATGCCAAGTATACATTAGATTAGTTTAATAATCCATATGTGCGAGAAAAAGGATTACTTACAAATGTAAATACGCATCCAAAATGGTATTGTATGGACTATGATATTCGTATGTATAAAATGTTACGAGTACCTATACAGATTACAGACATATACTCGAATTTAATCAGCTGCTTTAAACAAATTAACGATTTCACAGCTACTATTATTTTTAGATATTACTTCCTTACGTTAGAAACGGGTGAATGTATTTTGTGGTCTCCAGTAGAGACCTTTGCAAGAATCTCATCTGAAGGACAAATTATGAATCCAGTTTTTTGGAAGCCGATCGTATGCTCCCTAAAGGATTCACTACTCCGTTTCTAACAATACGGATTTTACCTAGCCGGCTATAACTGTACGGGAGACAGGCTTTGGTGAACCTCTAATATTAATAAATAAATTAGTACAGTTTCCCAATCTACGCTTTTCTTCCAAAATAAATATAGTACCTACGTTTTAACCAGAATACTGGGTCCATATTCTTGTTCTTAGTTAGGTTAGGAGACAATTTCGCGCCTGATTGTCTATAAGTAGCAGTATCTGTTATTGAGCCATACATGAGCCATAGGATCAAATTTTTACAATCTACAGACAATTGTTTGGATTAGACTGCAAGCAATGTCAAATCGTGAACTCTTCTGCCGGAGCAAAGAAGTAATAGCGTTGTAGTTGTCTGCGTGTCGCAAATACAGCATTTTCATTGTCAAGACTATTCAAAAGCGTAACTAACTTATCTACGTTCCATATCATAGATTAGAGTTCAGGATATGTTGGACGAAGGCGTGCGAACTTAGACTACCACCATTGTTATAATAATTCAGCGTGCAGAATGCAGACTTGTGTAACAAAATAATGTTGTAAGCTAATCCATTTACAACAAAACGTGCTAAACTTCGACCCGTGGGTTCTAAAGGCTCTACTTTATGTTTTTTTTAGTTCAGTTCAGCCCTCGAGACCATACAACTTCATATTATCTTTTTGGTAGAAGGACGCCAGAAGATTATAAAGGTTCTATTTGAACTTTAATCTACCCGTCAACGCCCGCTTATATATAGCTATAAGCTAATTTCCTTATATTAATGGACACCGGTGTCCATCGCGGGCGTTGAAGGATTAAATTCCATGACTACCCCCACATTTCCATACTTTCAATGTCATCGCTTGAATTTTGGGGGGGTGGGAAGTCGGTCACTGTCTATCAGGTGTAACTAAGGTTCCTTGATCGTGATCCGGGGCGCCAGCGCTCGGGTTCTTGGGTCTTATCTCCAGAATACTCTGTCCCACCTCGGTATAACCAGGAGGACAATATCAGATTCTGAATTGAGGTGCTGTAACACTAGGGATGGAAATAGTCAGACTCGTGGGTAAATCCAGTTTCTGGAGAATGCATTGTGGTAAATCGCGCGAACGTCGTTCAGGTGCAAAGATACATAGTTGCTTACCACCTTCGCTCGTTCTGACGCAAATAGATCTATCACGGAAAGCCCAAACTTTTCGATATTTTCTGTACACTGAAATAGATGCCAGCCTGGGGCACGTCGACAAGGCGACAATTGGTCTGCGTGACTGTTGTACATTCCTGGAATGTATTAAATTTCGAGAATGATCTGGAAGTTGTCCAGAATATGAAACAGTTCTTTGATTAACTGAATCGAGGGTCTAAGGGTAAGACTTGGTCCCCCCCCCCTCGTTTCACAATAATGCTACGTCTTGTTGTCGCATTGTACTAGAACCTTGGCTACGCTCAGATATTGGTCTTGTTAACTTATGACCTTCAGTATTGTGAGCAGCGCATTGATTGCAATGGAGATGTCGTTCTTGTTTGATCCATAAGCCAGACCTTGGGCGGCTGTCGAGCTGAGCTCCCCACGCTATACCGGAGGCGCCTCTGGCGGAAAATTATGTGGTCAACGGTGGTTGATAATGGAACCGAGAAGACACATGGCAATTTGGATGCCCCCATTTTAATAACTCGCGCACCTCCATGGTTAGAACATAGGTACAGCCAGGAGCTTATTTAAAGAGTTTGTTCAAAAAGATACAAATGTTTCGAAAATTAAGCCTGCTCTGAGGGACAGTTAACACTGGCAAATTTTAGAAGCCCAACCAGACTATGTAGTTGCTTTACTGATATCGTGGTCTTTCGCAGTAAATCCAGTACTTTTTGTGTTACGAGGAAGATCTTTTCCGGTGGCAATGATTGCTTGTTCAACCATGGATACCACAAAACTCATAGAAATATAAGACTTTTGCAGGTGGACGTGACTAACTTTTGTGAATTCGTTCGCCAACCTAATAAATGTAAACGGTCTAACACTTTTGGGTGTGGACTCGAAGAATTTGCAAATCTTAATTGAATAGCATACTTTGGAAAGAAACAAGTATTCGAACACGTTCAAGTCTTAAGGTGTGTGCCACCCATTGATTAAAGACGCAAAACCTTTGGCTGCAGAGTCCAAACGGCAGGCAGGTCATTTTCAGTCATTTCCGCGGTAAATAAATCGCAGAAACCCCAACGTGATAGGGAGATAGGCTGGTAGAAATAGGCCTGGGAAAGATCTACTTTACAAAGCCAGTCGCCTGGTTATAGGAAGTCTGAGACACTACATATGTTTATCAACCTGAAGGGTTCCGTGTAAACACAATTGTTTAACATTGACAATTTGTCGATTACTGCCCTCGTTCTTGGGAATCAGAGACATTGTCGATGTAAAGGTTGGAGACCAGTGACAACCATCAGAACACTTTTAAATAACATCTCCGTAATAAATGCACACATTTCTAGAGATTCCACTGTTACAAATGGCTTCCGTAAATTAGGTAGAGCAAAATGGGTTTTTTCTCAGAAAAGGTATGCGATAGCCTGTTATTATGCGCAGCAAGATGTCTGACGCTCCCAGCTACTTCCATCGATCGACAAAACACTTCAACTGGCCCGCTTTGAAGTAGGCAGAAACCCCTCTCTTTTACCGCTTGGTAGTCGTGGGCCGTGTTGGGCTTCTTAGTATTCTTGACCGGCTCTTGTCACTGTTTACCACCACGTGGACAAATGAATCCATGTGTATTATGTCTATCACCACATTGACCACTATTGTTATTACCGTTACCTTGTGGGCGTCGGTAATGTTTACAGATAAAAGTGGAGTGGTTATGACTACAACTCTGCAGGAGTGTGTGCATGGCGCAGTATAACATGCATGATGTGCACCCTACGAGTGTACGAAAAAAAAAATTTTGCTGACTCCTGCGAGGGGTTGTGATTGGTAATATTAACCCACTGTTTGCGAAACAGGTTTATAGCCACTGCCTTTATTTGGAGGTAAAAAACCGTCTTTATAACCTCCATTTCTAAGACCACAACTCTGCGAGAGTTGTGTGCATGGCGTTGTACAACATGCATGAAACGCACCCTGCGAGGGCACTGACACAATTTACCGACCCCTGCGAGGGGTAGTGATTGGTAATATTAACCCAGTGTTTGTGAAACAGGTTTATAGCCACTGCCTTTATTTGGAGGTAAAAACCGTCTTTATAAAACCTCCATTTCTACGACCACAACTCTAAGAGAGTTGTGTGCATGGCGTTGTACAACATGCATGAAACGCACCCTGCGAGGGCACTGAAACAATTTACCGACCCCTGCGAGGGGTAGTGATTGTCTTTATTTACCCTTTCTAAGAATAATGTGCATGGTGGTCAAAGATCAGTTGTAGGAAGTCGGAAGGAACCTTTTGATATTCCCCTTCCGAAAATAGCTCAACTATCTTGTTATGTAACTGCTCTGGTACTATATTGTCGGAGTGACGAGACCATGTGATGAGATCAGTCAAATTCTAAATTCTTAATCTGTAAGACTTCTTGTTGCTTAAGTATGCAAATTGTCAGAGCACCGTAAGCTTTATCAGCATAAGCTAAATACCGTTGTGTATTATATGATTTGCGCCTCTACGTACTTAATCATAATATAATAATCTACAATCCTGATCCAATAATATGTCCTCATCAGTGTTATTTAACTCCTGTTGGGCTACAACAAGTAGGTATTTCTGGCTGCTGCTAGGGCAGCCTGTATTACAGACATAAAAGCGATTGCATTAGTTTTACCCCGCCGTTCTCTACTATAGCGGTGCTGACGAGGATCTTGGATCGTTGGAATCAGTATTATAACTACTATCGTCACTAGGAAAGGACGACCTACTCTTTGTTTAATGACGACGCAATGTGGTTCTCCGGCGGGAATCGAACCCCGGTTTCCCGCGCAGGGATACTGACCACTATACTACCAAAGATCCATCTTAATCAAAGACTAGTGAGTACTAGTACTTAGTAGTACAGCACTTTTCCTAAAGAATAAAATAATATATTTGAAAACGAACGGTAACACCGTTATAATTATTTCTTTTTTTAAAATAGTAATATATGAAAAAGTATAAGGAAAGGTATAATTTATGCAAGTTTTCTTACTTACGGTTTAGACCGAAAGAAGTCACTAAAACACTGCAGTAAACACTTTTATTACTTATTTCACTTTATATATTGAAACTGCACCGTGTTTTAGTAGACGACTGCACTCAACGGAAAACTTGACGCCAATGATTCCTAGAACACCGACCACCACAGAGCACACCTTTGGTGGGGCGGTGGCCTGGTGGGAGAACGGATGTGCGAGCGAGACAGATAGATAAAATGAAAAGGAAGGTAGAGGAAACGGAAAACAGGAAGTGCCTATCTCAATCTAGTAAGCTTCAAATAACGGTCAAGTGTTTAATATGTATTTGCAAATTGTAAAATACCTACACTGCCTAATATTGCTGTCTTAAATTTCGCGTAATCAGATATGACTTATTAAATACCATTTTGAATGTTATCATATCATGGGACTGAGTATGCATGGCGAAAAGTGAGTGCACTAGTTGTGCCCCTGCCTACCCCTTCAGGGATAAAAGGCGTTAGTGCGTATGTATATATGTATGTATTAGCGAAATAATTAACGATAATTCACAATATAGTACTAATTGCAGTAATTATACTTACCATTGTATTATTACAGTTGATTGAACATGAAGTATAGAACAATTTTGATTCCAATTCATGCTGAGCTTTCGATTCGCAGTAAGGATGGTGGATAGAACCTGAAATAAAAAATAAATATTACTAAAAACTGATTATTACAATATTTTTTTGTCCCACCCATTTTTTCATACAAGTAGATGGAGCAGAGAGTAAAAATGAGTCTATACTAAAATTATAAAGAGGAAAGATTTATATTTTTCTATGTTTGTAAAGAATAAACGCAAAAACTGGACCGATTTCAAAAATTCTTTCACCAATACAAAGCTACATTATCAACATTTTTTTTTTATGGCGTTGAATGACGAGCCGAGCATGCCGTTCGCCTGATGGTAAGCGATACGACCACCCATAAACAGTAGCAACACCATCCAGCACCTTGACTTACAAAGTACTGTGTGGCATTCCACTGCGCTCGTCATCCTGAGACATAAGATGTTAAGTCTCACTATGTCCTGTAGTTCCACTGGCTACAATGTCCTTCAAACCGAAACACAACAATGCATGCACACTGCTATGCATGGGCTACTTTTTATCCCGGGAAAATATATAGAGAGGGACATTTATCCCAGAAAAACTTATTCACGCGGGCGAGCCGCGAGCATAAGTCTTCATTAATAAAATACTAAACAACTTACCGTCAGACTTTTCGATATTTTTGAGTTGTATATAGACACACTCGTGCTCAGAAATGGTGGTGGAGAGGTCAATGGTACCAACGAAGGACAAGTTTTTAGGGAACGACTCGCCCTCATTGGTCCTTGGGTGGCAGGTGTTGGCCGCATCTGCGTGCCATCCTTCACAGACCTCCATCAGACGCCAGGGTGTTTTCTTGTCTAGTTCGCACGATACCTGTTTGTAATGAAAAGATCAACAAAATAGTTTTATTCGACGATAACAAGATCCTATAATGTACCTACAAGTGAATTATTGAACCTCCTTTTTTTTTTTAAATCGTATTCCGAGAAGGAAAAAGCTAAATGAAAAACATTTTTTAAAAATAATACCTTTTCCTTTTAAATACGTTTAATACCTTTTTTGAAAGCGAAATATATTTAAAAAGTTGGTCAATATCTATTATTTCCCTCGCTAAATATTTAATGGTGTTTTCATCGCGTACCCGACACTCGCTGTCTTGCTGAGCGCTTGCCAGTTCTTTCAACTCATCCGTATTGTTTGTGCAAAGACGGTAGTTCAGATTCCTGTTAAGACAAGTCATGTTTGGTTTGTAGTCCCCAATGGCGTCGTAAAGCCTCGGGTTGGTGCAGTTCAGCGTGCACGGTTCATTGATGTCCACATATTCACCGCCAACGCGACACTGTGGCTTGTAGTCGTACCCTGAAATTAGATTTGTAATTAAAATATATTTCCATGGACATGCCACCTGCATATAAATGAAACCATATTTAATTAATCGGAGAAAAAACGCTTTGAAATCGGATATCTCATGTATTTTATCAGAAAACATACAAAGCAGCGCACGAATCGATAAAACCATTCCGCCTACCATCGACCGCCTACACTATTTTTCACCACTTGACTTAAATAAGACTTAAGCGATGGCTGATATCGAAAACAACATTGTTAATCATGTTCAAAATAGCTGAAAAAAATATGGTTTTAAAGAGGTAAATGAATGAGGGAAGCTTGTGAGGTTTTGGGAAATGTATGTATATGGTTTCATTTATGATGCACGTGTCACACCTGCTGCTATGCTTTGACTCAATGATGAGATCTACTTGAGTAGTTGTGCCTAAAAATATTCTTGTAATGGTATCGCGGTAATGGTGCTGGCGAAGCAATATTAATTATTTTAATACATCTGTTCAAAGGCAAAATAATCAAAATATGCAATTACTGTTGTTCAAGTTTTAGCTCAAGTGAAAAGTATCTACTCAATTTCACAGTGTATCTTAATGTATTTGGTTTATGCGTCGGAATAAAAAATTATATTATAATGGTGCCTAGACTGTTTGAATAAGGTTCAGAATGCAGATACAATAACAAAATAAATAAATAATTGAATTATGTCACTGGGACGTAATCCTTGGACGCCCGCGGTGGACACCGGTGTCAATTTATATAAGGAAATTAGCTTATAGCTATATATAAGCTGGCGTTGAACTGTACTGTACCACATTTATGTTCGCGGGCTTAGACCCACCCATCCCGAAGCTATCCGGAAAAATGTATCTAGAACCTGAATACACCATAGCTGGTTCGAAAATGCAATTTATTGAGACACCATCACTGATGTTACGCTTTGATTACCGTTATTTTTGGCATTCAATAGAACTACTACCCACCAATTACACTCCTGGCTGATATCTACGATACACAGGTTATAATATCATGATGTTCCGATTGTTAAGTCTGCAATTAGCATGACACTACATTGAGTAATTTATATAGTCGCACAGCAAAATTAAATGAGAATAATTTATGTAAGCATAAGCCTAAACGAGCTGTCATCATTATAAGCTTCATATTTCTTAGTTGTATGAAATATTTTATAGCCTAGCGAAGCGAATATCTTGCGGCCTTCAGCGACATAAACTCATCTTAGAGATAACCATCTTGATTAGTAATGTTTTCCAATGTAAATGCGTATACAAAATGCATATATACGCTCAGCAATAGGCCAAAAAATATACATACTTAGTCACTCCTAGAATAGGTATAAAGATCTAATGCTATATTCTACGTTTGTGTTAAAAATTAACATTAATTACTGTACATTATGGCGCCAATCTTGTAACAGCAGTCGCATAGCGGCTTTTTAATTTGTCAACGAAAATTAGCTAATACAGCTAATAATAGCAAGCTGAACTGGCAGAGGTAATGTCTGACGAAGAACCTATGACCGTCAGAATTAAGGGGTCTAGGGTGGAGACCGCGTCAGGGTTAACGCAGCAGGGCGTCCGGCCAGTCGGACCGATGACCTCTTTAAGGCGGCCGGCCTTCACCGGACGAGCTGAAGGACTCAGTCGCACGTCCTTAGACAGCCCTACGTCCAGCTGTGGGCTGTTGATCACGACGAAGAAAAGAATGAGTCGTCACGTCATGAATGTATTTACAAATTGGTTCGCCTTGCATAATTACTTAATATGTGTAATGGTAAACAGTGCATACTTAATGAATTGGTTTTGCAATTGGCAATATTTTGAATATTTTCCTTTGAAAATAACTTACGCTCTATTTGAACATACTCTTCGAAACTATTGCATCAGTTAAATGATTTGTATTTAAACGATTTTGGCGTCAACTCGCCAGCAAATGCCACACAATGAACAATCATTGACGGACGACATTGATTGATCAATTTCGTTTAATTTATCGACATGACACCCAGATATTTACTCACCGTCCAGTGTGACATTGTCCGCTTTGATGTACGCGCATTTGTCCGCTTCCAGTGAGACGTGTGTTACGTGGGTTAGGTATTGAATTCTATCTGTAGTGGAATAACAATATTCCGGAATATGCCAATGTTCGCAAACTGTCTGCCACATCTTTGGCGAGGACATGTCGCAGTTCATCTGGAAATACAGTCATCACTTCACTATTGAATATAAGGGTTCATATGAATTTCACTTTCTGTTGTTAGTCCACTAGAAAGCTGTGGCTGGCTAGGATTTCACATACTATAATATTTTATAGCAAAGATTGACAAATAAGTAAGTTACTAAGTATAATGACTTCTTATGTTTACGCGAATGTTAGACGTTGAAATAAAACTATTTTGCGGATTTTATCGCGGTTTTTTAATTAATATTTTCTCCCGACGTTTCGAAGGCTTTGCATCAATTCGTGGTCCGCCCCGTGACAAAAAAAAGTAAAATCCGCAAAATAGTTTTATTTCAAAGTTACTAAGTTTTAATTTAAATTTCAATATCAATTATAATCAAGATACCCCACACTCAATTTAACATAACACAGCATCTAAAACTGATGACTTTTTATGCAGATAGAATTTCCTCTTTTACCCTCACGCCCCTTCAAGCAAGGCTAGGCACTGGGGCAGTTAATATTATGAATAATAAGGTCAAGTGGCTGAGTATCTTGAAGTGATATTGAAATTAACATACAATTAAATTCAGCCCCGCAAGAGATTTGCTTGTTACTACTAAATTTAGTTCAAGTATTACATAAAGGGTTGCGTAAATTGAGGCGATATCTTTTACTATTTCCTTCGTATTTAAATTATTTACAGCCGTGTTGCCTAACGTCAGGCGCAGGCCTTCCTTGGCTCGACATTCGGAAGTAGGTACAGTGGAAGCTGTTTAATAAGACTCCGCGTATATTTACCAACGGCTTAATATAATGTTATTGCAGTACGTACTTTGAATGACCCTGTATTTGATAGATAAACTCTATTAAGTAAGTACATAATGTGCAAAATCAAAAGCACTCACCCTGCAAGAAGCGTGCTCCTTCATGTCACCCAACGAGTTAACTTTGCACGTGTCAATACTATTAGCGTGCTGGTAGCAGCTTCTCAGTACAGTGACACCATTGCAATCCAGTTCAACGGATATTTCCTGCAGATTTTGCGGCAGGAAATATATCGAGAAGAAACTAACTATAGTAACAATTTGTGCAAGAATCAGAATCAGTTTTTGCTGTTTGAACCTGTAACAAAAAAATCTTGTTACATACTTACAGCAGGGGGCTGTCCGCCGTTAGTTATACAATTGTAATATTTTGGTACATTGTTATGACTCCCGGATTGATGGGAGCGAGGCTTGTAGGCCTCACGCTGGCGTTGACGCCGAGGGCATATTTCGGTGCACGGGGGCTTCTAATTCCCCGAAATAGGAGACAGGTTGCAGTAGGCGGCACCGCGCAGGGGCGATTGTCGCATTAAAAAGTAGCCTACGTCCTTTGTCAGGTTCTAGACTATGTGTGTACCAAATTTCATTTAAATCGGTTCAGTAGTTTTGGCGTGAAAACGCGACAGACAGACAGAGTTACTTTCGCATTTATAATATTAGAAGAATAAGAACACAACCGCGTTTCGCCTGACCAAACAATTGATCCTCATTAATAAAATACTTTCGAGTCTGTGCACACTAGTTAAGACATCAGCGACCATACAGACATGCATCTTATGGATTTGTATATTTTGACGAATACATGTCATGTATTTTTGATACCTGCCAAATTTCGCATTTCAACACATATTTAGAACTATTATAATATTTTTCCGAGGCGGTGAAACGACAAAAATAAAAAAACCGGTCAAGAGCGAGTTGGATTTACGTACTGAGGGTTCCGAACAAACTTGTAGGTAAGGTATCTAGTTATATAAGTTCAACAGTTCGCTACAATTCATTCATAAATTAATAAAAATTAAAAAGTTTGTAACCTCGCTTTTTCTGTTATTGAAATACATATTTACGGTTTTCAGATTTGTCCATTTACATGTGCTGTAAGACGTTGCTCCTTGCCAATTTTCATGATTCTAGGTCAACGGGAAGTACCCTATAGGTGTTGAATCTTTGCGAAATCGCAAATAACAAAAAATAAAACCGACTTCAAAACAACAACAAGCCCAATCATTTTTTGTTAAAAAGTTTTTGTTTATTGCTTTTTTGTTAGTTACTTATGGAATGGTGTAAACAATACGTCATAGATATACGATTGCAGCATTTGCGGGTCATCTGCTATTAGTTATTGAAGAGTTCCATTGTCTATATCCGAAGAAATTCATCAGATCCTAATAAATATTATGTATACTAAAACCTTTCCTGAAAAATATACATTTGAATAACGAAAACCCCATCCAAATCCAATTAGTAGTTATTGAGAAAATCGCGGACATACAAACTTACATACATACATACCATACCAGCCCTGTATTATATACTGCCCACTGCTGAGCATGGGCCTCCTCTATAACTGAAAGGGTTAAGGCCTTAGTCCACCAAGCTGGCCTAGTGCGGGTTGGCGGACTTCACATACCTTCGAAATTCAGAGAACTTCTCAGGTATGTAGGTTTCCTCACGATATTTTCCTTCACCGTTAAAGCGAGCGATAATTCACAAAGAATACACATAACTTATTAGAAAAGTCAGAGGTGTGTGCCCTTGGGTTTTGAACCTGCGGACATTCGTCTCGGCGGTCCGTTCCACTCCCAACTAGGCTATCGCCTAGGCTATACATACATACATACGGGTCGAATACAGAACCTCCTTTTTTGAAGTCTGTTAAATATGAGTAATATGCGACATAAACGGTAATATCTTTTGATTGCGTTGACTTACAAGTTTGATTTTTTCACAGTTGAAAGAGGCTGTAGACCCGAGTATTTGATTTAAATTTTAAATTGATATCTCTACGTGTTCATGAGAAAAAGGGTCTTGACGGACAGATGGACCGACAGACAGACGGACAACAAAGTGATCCTATAAGGGTTCCTTTTTCCTTTTGAGGTCCGGAAGCCTAAAAACATGATGGTTAGAAGTTGATGAAGAAAGTAAACCCAGTTTATTGTAAGGCAATATAATGATTGACGATTAAAGCAAGACTTAGATAATGTAGATTGCAAATGATAAAGTAATGACCATTGAATTCAATATACATGGCCAGATAAGTTTCAGTTATTTTACGGTTGGTGCTGGTAACTTAAAAAACGTATCACTTCAGTGTCACTTAATTTTGTGGCAACTTATTAGCTGAATTAAATTGATTTTATTTATTAGGATTAAATGAATTAAGCTCAATAAATGTACAAAAATCAAAATGAAAAAGTCATATATTCATACACAAGGACAGAGAGGCAGACACATGGCACGATCTTGACACACCTCTTTCGCCTCTTCCACATTCAAAGTTCCCCTCATACATTTACGCCGGTAATGGGCATCACTTGCATGCTTACCATCCACGTTCGCTCGATACAACCTTTCCTGACTCGACTTTCAAACACCCTCAACACGTGCCCAAACTATCTCAGCATACTTCTTTTAATCTTAGTCACCAATCACCATATCATCCTTCCTATCATGCTACTCGTCACATAAACGTATAAGCCGACCAAATATAAAAGTCACACATCAATCTATACTCCCAAATAAATGGTAATCAAATGGGTATTATTTACATTAATACGATAACTGTCAAATAATATTTTATTCAAATCTGTGAAACAGGCCCTAAATATATAAAAAAACAAAGTCAAAAATTTATAATCCGTATGAGGCGCCATGTTAATTGTTGTTCGTGTTTTGTTTGTCTTGTATCAGATGACATCGTATGCAAAATACGCGAAAAAGTAAATTTTCTTCATATTTATTTTTTTCCTGAATTTTCCGATCTCTTTATAGTTATTCTGCTATTCAGGACAGACAAAACATAGAATGACAAATCCAACAAAACACAGTACATAAAAATCGGTCCAGTCGTTCTTGGGTTAGAAATGGTATAACTAACACGACTTTGGTTTATATATAATTATATATAGATGTCCTCCAAACAAAATTCTATTCACTATTTTTCCACTGAAAGTTACGTAAACAAAATGAAGCCAAAAGTTGGCTAACTTTTGTAGGCATAATCACTCTTATGCATTTCTTTTCTCAATTATGTTGAAACTTAGATTTTGTATTCTGAGAAATATTAAAAAAATGAAAGTCTGATATTAATCGGTCTGAATTGACATAGCAAGTAATAAGTAACATATTTAGTTTAAGGTCGCTAAAAATCTCCAAAATGTTACATAATGGGATTCGGATACCGAATCGCTTAAATGGAAAGGCCATGAGGATATCCAGGATTTTTGTGGCTGAGATAGCAGACGAACGAAGAGTGCTTCATGCAGGTCCACAACAACATTATTGTTAAGTCTTAAATCTAATACAAACGAACGGAAGTGACATGACATACTATAAGTTCAGCCCAGGACAATCAAGTAACGTCTGGAGAACTCTCCTTTGTTCTTATATAAAGTGTGATACATACCTGTCGGCCAAAATGCCGAACAAAGGTTTCGCAATCAGTCCAAAAATCGGCAACACGGTGTAAATTAAGCCGACAGTTCCTGACGAGAATCCCAACTGCCTAGCGAATGTAGACAAGTATGGGACCAGAGGCGCCGTACCTACAAATAAAAAATACATAAATATGTGTTATAATATGCAGTACATCGCGCAGTAACAATGCCGCGCAGCAATCCTAGTACAACAAGACATCGCGACTCGCGAGGCCGTCTCGTATGCGCCGAAGAAGGCAACCACGGTTTTGATTGGTAGACCGGTGTAGTGTGTACTTAAGGTTACGAATTCGGCCCAATGCTCGCTCGAATGATGCTCTACTCCCGAGTGTCGATATAGGGTTGTAAGACAGGTGAAACCAACATAACCATTCCAATTACTCCCCAGTGGTGGAAGCTATGTTTAAAAAAATGTTTGCCGTTCTTTCACTATGTAGGTGTTGTACTTTTATCTATAGCTTCATCGTCTAAAATCTTGCAGGAAATTAAAGTCTACTCAACATAAATAAGTTATACCTAACCTTTCGAAACCTGGTAGAACTTAGAAGACGAACCATCAAATACCAGGAAATAAATACAGGTAGTAAGGCGTGTCGTCACCGAGCATAGCAACGAGATACATACAAGGACCTTTATATAAGACCCAGTGGGTATCCGAGTACCTACGCTGATACTTACATACACGTCAACAGACTTTACGCGAAAAACAAAGAGACGAGATTAAGTACACTCAATTTCTCATTGATCTGTCACCGAAGTTTGTAGCGGGAGAACTTTGTTTTTAAATAGTTTACCTAAGCTGGATCTTGTTGCCCGTCTTACGACCACTGAAGAATTAGGTACAGACAGGTAAATCATGCGCTGCTAAATTTTACTCAGAATATAGTTCTACCAGCAAGCAAATAGAATAAGTCCGTGCTCCCTTAGCAACAAAAAAGCACTACTAAAAACGTTGATTGCACAATCGAAATAGTATTTTATTATTGTTGCCATCGCAGTCTTCATTTTGCGAGTGTCTGTTATTACTAAAGATAGTTCTTCGAATCGTGTAACATAAGAAGCACAATAAGAAGTCTGTGGACTACCTTTTTTATTATTGACAAATAATAAATGGATACAATACGAATGGATCTATACTCCAACGACTTAGGTAATTATTTAAATGAAAACAAACAAAAAGCACTGGGGATTTTGGGATACTCTTTTTAAGTTTTATTTGAAACATATTTATGCACTACGACGAATCACTTAAAGTGCCTTTTTTAAATTATATTTATAAGTTATAATTAACGATATTAAAATTGTGTGAATCATAGTTTGGTGTCAGGGTATATTATAGAACACAATTAGGTACCGCACAGGCAGAGGGATATTAAGATTCAAGTATAGCAAGGCCCATGCTACTATTACGCATGTGACGTCATAAAATGTAAACCCACTTTGACAATGTACTTGAATAATCTGAACATAATTAAGAACTTTACTTGCTTTACTGACAAGGTTGTCAGGGGGGTTAAAAATACTAAAATTCTGCTTACATAAACTTGAACGGCCCCTAAGCTTAAAACTAACGAAGCATTGTATACTGAAACGTGAACCGAGTCGGCATGCGGGTGACCAATGGAAAAGTTTTGGTTACATAATATTTTGCACCGAGACTATTCAGTGACGTAACAAAAACACGGCCCAAAGCAGCAACAAGTTCTTAACATATCTGCCTAAGCCTTTAGGCTAAAATCTGGACATAACATACCACCTTATTGTTCTATGGAAACGCGACACAACAAAATATGGGACTCCATAGTTGTCTACTACAAAAGAAACGTACATCGTAGGAAAACATATATTCAACGGGTTTTACTGACATATACATATAAGTAGGCCCGCACTAGGCCAGTGTGGTGGACTCAGGGCCGCGCCGTCCCTATGTGCGAAGTGTGCGGCGCCGGAATGAGGATGAAATGCCAGCGGTAATTATTGAAATTACCTATATTTGTCACAAGTAAGAAAGTACATAGGTACAAGTCTCCAGTACCGGATGAAGACTACTTGATGCCCTAACCGAACCACTCCTGCGCCCCCCACCCCCCTCGCGGAATAAGGCCTTTTCTGCAGCATCGTTGTACTTTTACGTACGTAGAAACAGGACGACAAAATTCAGAGGCGTTTTATATATTTCGCACACAGGCGCTGTCTTGGGTCGGCGCGGCCCTGGATGGACTAAGGCCTAGCCCCTCTCAGTAGTAAAGGAGGCCCGTGCTCAGCAGTGGGCAGTATTTAATACAGGGGTGATTGCATTGCATTGGACATTTATCTTTATGAATTCAAAATCAATTAAGGTATAGGCAACATACTACTTTATAGATATAAGGGTATGTAAGACTCATTTCTTACTAGAAGGTAACTAACTTCATAATATAATGTTCAAATAACAACAAGTCTACCTAGTTACGCCTTTGTATAGATGACATTAATGCTATAATATATTTTTGCCAGTGGTAAGATACCTACTTGTAGATACAAGTGGACAGATGTCCAGATAGCGACAACCATATTCAAAGTTAAAAAACAAAAACCAGCCTTAGTGCTCGACATAAGTGTGTCACATTCTGGGATCATACTGTGTTTATAGTGTTTCAGACAAGCTGGCATAATTGTGCCAACTAGCAAGGGATAAACATCTGTCAACACTCTACCTGGACTCCAATCCACTAATCATCAGGTGCAGTGGCATACCATTACCATGCCCGAAAAAAAAAACATGATTCATTCATATTTTGTATCATCAAATCTTAAACTGTCTAAAATATTAATTTTTTCTTCTTTTATGTGGAACGAAGACTACCATAATATGGCAGTACATATAAATCAAGGGTCTCGAAATCATAATAAAACTACAACCCAAATTATAATGACAGCATCTGTGTTTGACATCATTGATAAATTTTATATACATATTTTAGGCAAACATGATAACACACTAACCTTAAGCTATAAGTGTTATCTTAATGGTCAAAGCAAAATGCTAAGATACAGTAACAGTTTGTAAAGTAGATTGGTTCAAATAAGATAATAATAATACTTTTTTGATTCATCACCGTTACAATGATAACTCTTATCCTTTAGAAAGAAACCCATCTACATCATATCTAAACTTATTATATTGGCATTGAGACAGGTCGATTCTAGAAATATATTGATGGACCATACAAAACTGAAAACCTGCCACCTTCACCCAGGGCTTGCATGGCACCCAGATGCAAGGGCCAAAGGTCTACAAGCCTATCTCCCGCTACAAAAAGATCACCGTAAAAAGGCACACCTATTTGTTTTTCCTATGATAGCAATAGCAGGCTGGTTTTTGCACCCTGACGCCTACCGACTAAGGTTAAAACTACTCTGGAAAACTGTATGATGGTCCCAAAGCAGCAAACATTTTGTCTAAGATATAATGTTTGTAGAGTTAAGCTTGTAGATTAAGGGTTTGCATTCTACTCGAGATATCATTATTTTAATATGAGCTTGTAAGTGTTGGCAATCTGCCCTAGGACATGAAATATTTTGTTGGGATCTGTATACTAAAGATTGCCTTAACTTAATAATGAAGGATCCATCAAAATTAATTCAGATACGATTACTGTTGCATAAATTAAGACTGTCTTTTAATTACAGTAGAATCTGCTTATAATGACACCAAAAGGAAATGAAAATCAAATCATACTAAAATCTATTTAGATTTTAGTATGATTTGTCAGTTTATTTAAACTGACAGTATCTTTTAGGGCCCAAATTTCTTGTATTCTATTTGTCACTAAAACTGGGCATATTTCCTTGAAAATAGGTCACTGTAAGCAATAAGTCATTTTATCAATTTCTTTTTCATACAAGTTTCATTGAAACCAAACTAATTCTACTTAATCAGCATAACATTCAGCAGTCGGTAAATTCTGATATACTGTACTCAGTCAGTTGCTTACCTGCATTGAAGAAGAAGAAGTGCCCTTTTATGGGCAGAAGCTTGTAATTTACTTCTGTGTTCATTGTGACCATTCATTCACTGAAAGGAAAAATTATTCATTATATGAACTGCATGGTGCCCACCCCAACGATTTTGATTAATTATATTTATTAAGTCTAGGACACTGCCCCTCCTTTGAAATGGACTAGCGAGGCCAATGACTGTACATACAGTGGTGGACAACTAATTAAAGACAGGCAAAAAAGGTTTGCAGTATTATATCATCATTTGCTTTTATTTCCATATATTGACGTAGTAAGGAGGTATTGTTATGGAGATACAGGTATTTCTTAAATTATATTTCGGGAAAATAAAGGCAAATATTGAGTGTCCCTAATTATAAGATCAGGCAGAAAAACAGTTACCATTATTCTTTTTTTTTATTTAATTACTTTTGAGGTTTTTTTTATATATCTTGTTATTAATACCAATATGTGTATAATAATAGTTACTTGATGCTCTACAGCAAAGCATAACAATTCCATCTTACTATGTCAATATATAGAAATAAAAGCAGATGATGATATTATACTGCAAACTTTTGCCTGTCCTTAATTAGTTGTCCACCACTGTATGTCCCTAATTACACATTTGTTTTTAGTTTATTAAAGATGCAAAGGAATAAATACAACTATGATGGGACAGTTATGTCTTAAAGGTGATTAAATGACACAAAACGGATACTTAGGTATCGAGCATGTGGAAATAATGAACTTTAATGGTATTTTAAGTGCATTGTTTGAATGTAATAGAAAGGTTTTACGAACGCAAACGATATTTATGTATTGGTTTCACTCATACCAATCATTTCGTTGTATTTACACTAATAATTAATTGAAGTTGAAACTAATTATTGGCAAAAAAATCAAATGACATTTTCATTTATAGGTATGCCATTGGAGCAACAAAAACTAACACCGATCAATATGAAAATTATAATTCAACTTACAAAATATATTGAAGAGTGAATTAAAAGTACGACGGCGGTAGAAAACTCAATTGCTAAGGATTAAATTCATTGATAAACTGGTTATCATCGATAAAATAATTTGGAAAGCGGCGAGGGCCGAGGACGTTCTTATATTTTTTTATTTACTAATAATTACCTTAAATGCAATGATAGAAAACTTGTAGATAATAGCTTTTGATCAATAAACGACCACTTATTTTTATTAAAATAAACTCGAGTAGAATAAATTTCGTTCACATAATGATTATAATTTAGCAAAACACAAAAGACGATCTTTTTATTGAACGCGAATCGCGGTTTGTCTAAAACACACACTTTGCGGAGCGAGCAGGCCCGTTTAACTCAGCGAAAAAAAGTAACACAATAGCGTTACGCAACTATCGCACTTTTCACAATTTTTCCATACATTTTATAAATAGTAAACTCGTGCATCTCTTTCTACACTCTGACCTTTATTAGTGTGTGTGTTATAGTAAAAGCTGTCATTCGATAAGAAATAAACGTCAGATAGCAGTAACACAATAGCGTTACGCAACTATCGCACTTTTCACAATTTTTCCATACATTTTATAAATAGTAAACTCGTGCATCTCTTTCTACACTCTGACCTTTATTAGTGTGTGTGTTATAGTAAAAGCTGTCATTCGATAAGAAATAAACGTCAGATAGTTTTGAAACAATGCGTACACCGCCATTTTATATTGTGGTTAACCGCTGCTCTGAGTCGCTGTCCGTGGCGTGCAAATTTGTGTTGCAATTCGCAATTTCGATTTAAAGGCGGTTTTCATTTATTCGTTATCTTATTAATCTCGTTTATTGTGTGCGAATGTTTGTGTAAACAGTACTTTATAAAAGCAATCTTAGTGTTTACCAGTTCAAACGTGTAATTGTTTTCTTCGTATAGTTCGATTTATTTTGATAATATAATGGGTTATAAGTGCTGTGTTCCCGGGTGCAGTACTCGAGGCCGGTGTTTTAAATATTTTTGTGTGCCTTTCACAAATAAAACAAGGTGGGAAGTGTGGTTGAGGTTATGTCCCTTTTTACAAAAGTATCCTCCCACTAAACGTGAAGGGATCCGTTTTTGTCATAAGCATTTTCTTGCCGAACATATTAACCAGAATCTAAAATTAACACCCAATGCGATTCCCTTATTAAACTTAGAACCTTCTGATAAACAAATAAACCCAGGTTTGATATTAGAAATTTCACCCACTAGTAGCGTTACTGAACCCTTTATTTTTAAAGTCGTTTATCCTTCTGAAGTTACTCGACCTACTATAGAACAAAATTGTACTAGTGTACAAATAGATTCTGAGCTATCTAGCGCGGTAAAATCAATTCATGCTTCATTGAATGAAGCAAATAGTAGTACTCCCCCTCAACTCACCGCTAATTTACCTCAGAGTACGGAATATTTTCCAATATGTATAACCCCATCCACATCAACCACCACTGCTGTGTGTAATGAAAAATCAATTCATGCCTCATTGAATGAAGCAAATAGTAGTACTCCATCTCAACTCACTCCTATTATACCTCACAATACGGAACATCTTCCAATATGTATAACCCCATCCACATCAACCACCACTGCTGTATGTAATGAACAAAAACTAAAAACTCACAGCCGAGTAAAACGTAGATTAGTTAATCGTATTAGATTAAATCCTGGTGAAGCTACCCCTCGTAAACAAATTTTACGCACTTCAATTAACATTTTAAAAAATAAATTACGTCTCTTGCAATCAAGGTATAAAAAATTAAAGACTAGATTTGACCTTCATGCACCAAAAACAAAGATGTTTTTGAAAAAATATAACATTTTAAGTACATATGGGAAGTTATTAGTAGATTCACAATTACGTTTGTCTGGTAATTCATTAAAAGGTCGCCGTTATACAGATGCAGAAAAAGTCTTTGCTTTGTCATTATATAAGTTAAGCCCTAAGTGCTATGGATTTTTACGAAAACATTTAGCATTACCATGTAAATCTCGAATAAATTCTCTCCTCAGCAATATTCCTTTGAGGCCTGGTATTAATGACTTTATATTTAAACATTTGGCAGACGCTGCCTTGGATAAACCCGAAATAGACAGGCAATGCACATTAATGTTTGATGAGATGTCCATTAAAAAACATTTAAATTTTAATTTCTTTACTGGGGTAATTGAAGGTTTTGAAGATATAGGTTCTGGTAAACGTACTAGCAATGTGGCTGATAAAGCTTTAGTTTTCATGTTACGGGGTTTGTTTTCTCCTTGGAAAATTCCAATTGCATTTTATTTTGCTCGAGATGGGGTTAAAACATTTGTTCTAAAGAATATTATCAAAGAAATAGTATTTGCAGTTTTTAAATCAGGATTTGTAGTAAGAGCTACAATCAGTGATCAAGGTTCTGCCAATGTTGCTGCTATTAAGTCATTAATATCAGATTCTAATGCTGAACTCTTACGTAGTAACAAATGTACAAATGATAACTGTTATAAAATAGGCCCCAACCAATTATACCATATCTATGACGTACCTCATTTATTGAAATGTTTTCGAAATAATTTTCAGAAAAAACATCTTCTCATTGGCAACCAAAGGGCAAAGTGGGAATATATTGAGACCCTTTATAAAGTGGATGGTTTTGGTGGCAGAGCAAGAAGCACCAAACTTACTGAGAAACACATAAATCCAACTTCATATGACAAAATGAAGGTAATTAAATATACATTATTCTATTACAGTTCTGTTTATAAGTCTTGACTGATTGACAGAAGGTGTGCAATAGGAACATGTTGGATTCTACGTTGAAACAGATTTCATTAATCTCTACATATATATACATATATGTATACCTATACTAATATATCGGTGCGACTGCCTCAGTGGCGTTGTTGTATTACGGTACGGCTGCAATGCTGAGGTCTTGGGTTCGATCCCCGGGTCGGGCAAAGTATTATGGATTTTTCTATTCAGTATATCAGCCCGGAGTCTGGAATTTGTGCCCGATATGGCGATAGGCTCGCCCCCTATCACATCATGGGACGGAATACACGAGGCGAAAAGTGGGTGCCTTAGTTGCGCCTCTGCCTACCCCTTCGGGGATGAAAGGCGTGAGTATGCGTTATACTAATATATAAAGCTGAACAGTTTGTTTGTTTGTTTGTTTGAACGCGCTTATCTCAGGAACTGCTGAACCGATTTTGAAAATTCTTTCACTAATAGGAAGCTACATTACTCCTGAGTGCTATAGGCTACTTTTTATCCCGGAAAACTTTTCCATGCGGGCGGAGCCGCGCGCAATGCTAGTACATAATAAAATTGTAACAGGCCAATGTCTGTACATTATTGTTTTTTTGGATTGTGGTGGCTTTTGGAGTCAGTTTTTCTTTTGTTAAAAGGTTCTGTTTTTTTTTATTTTTTGCTTTTTTGTTAGTTATAAAAGACATCTTCTTGAATCCAATGCAAAGAGAATAGGGTAGTTTCCTGTATTTGATTTTGTAAATTACTTTATATGGAATAGAAAATAATACGATTTACTAAACTCAGCATATACCATACCAGCCCTGTATTATATACTGTCCGCTGCTGAGCACGGGCCTCCTCTACAACTGAGAGGGTTTAGGCCTTAGTCCACCACGCTGGCCTAGTGCGGGTTGGCAGACTTCACATACCTTCGAAATTCCTATAGAGAACTTCTCAGATATGCAGGTTTCCTCGCGATGTTTTCCTTCACCGTTAAAGCGAGCGATAATTCACAAAGAATACACACATAGTTTTTTAGAAAAGTCAGAGGTGCGTGCCCTTAGGTTTTGAGCCTGCGGACATTCGTCTAGACAGTCCGTTCCACTCTCAACTAGGCTAGCGCCGCTTGTAAATAATAGTACACTCAGTATATGTTTAATTACCATATTCTTGTGAAAGTGCTGTGTGTTTTATATAGATTTCTTTATGCCATTTAATAAAATATCATGACAGATAAAATAATCATACCATTAATTAAAATTGTCTATTTATTTATGAACTAATATGTATATTATAAACATTTCAGGTCAAATTTGCAGCCCAAGTTTTTAGCAGGCAAGTGGCTTCATCACTAGAAATCCACATGAAGTCTCTGCTATTTCTCCAGGATCATGATTACATAAGTTTAAATGCAGACATTGAAAATGGTTTATTCACAGCAGAAATGGTTCTATTCATAAATAATTTGTTTGATAGTTTAAATGGTTTTGGCCATTATGGGAATAAGTTAAAACATGCTCTTTCATGTAATTCTGATCACATTGCATTCTGGAATGATGCTGTGAAAAAGCTATCTTCAATGCGTTTTGACGCTTCCAATGAAAGGGAAGGGAAGCCTTTATCACTAAAGCATTTTTTGCATAATATTAAAACAATAAGACATTTATGGTCAGATCTACTGAGAATTGATGGTGTAAAATTTTTAAGTCTTAGACGTCTTAATCAAGATCCAATAGAAAACTTTTTCGGTCAAATAAGGGCACATGGTAATTTCAGTACAAATCCTAATTGTACTCACTTTGTATCGGCTTTTAAAACCTTGCTAATTAACAACATTACTACTGGTAAATCTTTATATACTAATTGTTCTAATGATGATGACAAAATGTTGGGTACATTAAAACATTTAGTCAGCCACCAAAAATATGGTTCATACACTGAAAATATTCATTGTGATGAATCTAACTTTATAGCAAATACTATACCTAACGAGAATATATTCCAACATAAGGCTGTACCATATATTGCTGGTGCAGTTTGTCGTTTTTTGATGTCCAATTTGAACTGCAAAGATTGTGATAATTGTACAAAAGCACTATTAACTCAGAGAGAGTCATTTCACGAACTAATTCATTTAAGAGAGTATAGCTCTAATATAGACAGGTTATATTATCCTTCTGATAATTTTAGTCAAATAGTCTGGCAGAGTATTTATATTATTGACAAAATGATGCCATCTATTTGCAGTGTTTATGTTTATTCTGATTTAATAGGTACTTTAAAAAAAAAAATTGACACTGCGTGGTACAATTGTAATTCACATAAAACAGCTCTTATTAAAGCTTTTTGGGTATACATGATTAGAATGCAAGTTAAGCAATGGTGTATTAATTTTAATAATAGAATGAATAATGTTGATTCTAGGCCTAAAGATGTAGAAATGGAAACTCTAATCCGTGAAAAAGTCACAAAAGGATTGAGTTATAGATCAGTAAGAAGGCGTAGTACCTAATCACACTTAATTGTAGTATGTTTTTTCTTCATAGTATTTTGTCTACGATTATTACAATTATTGCAAATTAAATTGTTCTTTCTTGAAAGTGTATTAGCCACATTTTTATGGTTTTAAATTAGTTAATGTCTATAGTGTATAGTATAGTAGGTTAAGGGTGGCTCCTTGTATTGTGTAAAGTCATAGTGGTAGTCTTCAAATTTATTATTATTTTGCTGACTGTTAAGGATTTGTTTTTTTTTAAATCCTATGTGCATAGTTATGCTCTTACACCTTAAAATGCACCTACCAGATAATTGTATGTATAAAGTTGTATATTTGAGTGTATCTGAAATTGTTTATATTTCTATTCATTTATAAACAGTAAATTTACCTTTTTATTAGAATTATATATTCATTATAGTGTATCCAACATTTTTTTTTAATTTTTATAGCATTTTTACTTGCAAATGTGCCATTATATGATATTGCGAAATATAACATTATGCATGGAATGCTTTTCGTGAGGGAATAATTTGTAAATGTATATTTAAGTATAATTAAGCATGTTATGTTTTTTTGTGTGTTTAAATTAGTTTATGTGCATACTGTATAGTAGGCTAAGTGTGACCACTTGTATTGTATAAAATCATTGTGGTAGTCTTTAAAATTATTAATTAACCTTTTGCTGAGTGTTGAGCATTCATTTTTTTAAATCCTATATGCATTATTATGCTCCTACACCCTAATTCATTTTACGTATTAGATGACTTTTTCAACTAAAAAGTAATTAACATTACCTTAAACGTTATTGTATAGAAAAAGATGTTAAAATTAGAATCTTACCTTTTACTATTACTGTATTATATTACTAGCTTTTGCTCGCGGCTCCGCCCGTTCGACAAAGTTTTTCCGGGATAAAAGTAGCCTATGTGTTAATCCAGGATATGATCTACCCGTATGCCAAATTTTATAGAAATCCGTTCAGTAGTTTCGGAGATGTCCTGTAACAAACAAACAAAAACAGACGGACAGAAAAGAATTATAAAAATCGCTGATTTGTTTTCATTACTCTTCTTTAGTCGCCCCCATTCTTTATATCACATTTCTTTAAATGTACAGACACCGGTACTACTGATTTATTATATGTATAGATAACATTATATTATTATAGATAAAAAAGAGGTAGACAATAACTATAAAATTGTTACTTGTAATTACTATTAGATGAGTAAGACATAATATTAAGACTACTTACTGGAAAAATAAGATTATTTATTAAAAATAATAGTAACATTGCAATGTTATTTAAGCACTAGTGTATTAAGGCTCGACGACAATGATGAGGTGTCGGATCCCTGGGTTGAGGGAAGTGATATTGGGTTTTGTTAATCAGTATCAGCTCGGAGTTTAGAATTTGTGCCCAATATGACGATAGGCTCGCCACCTATCACATCATAGGACAGAATACGCACGGCGAAAATTGGGTGTGCTAGTTGCGCCTCTGCCTACGCCTTCTGGGATAAAAGGCGTGAGTGTGTGTGTGTAGGACTATAAATATTATTTGTTACCTATAAGTTTGCATGCCGTTAAATAAATAAGTAATTATCAAAATTAGCCTACTAGAATCTATATTATTGTCGAATAATCACCTTTCTACAAAAGTAGTATTTTTTGTGTGTTTCCACAATTGTTCATATTTTTATTGATTTACAATGTGCAGAAATTCTTAATTTTACCTTTTTGTTTAATATTATATTTTCATTATAGTGGATCGCAACAATTTTTTGTAGCATTTTTACTTGCAAGTGTGCCATTAACATGATATTGCAAAATATAACATTATGCATGGAATGCTTTTTGTGAAGCACTAGTTAATTTGTAAATGCATATTTAACTTTAATGGGGGCTCCCGTTTTTGTGCTCCCTATTTGGCGCCAGTACAGATGTAAAATTTGTTATTACGCTCTTGGGAATAGATTTTAGATTTAAATTATTTCTAATACCGTACAATACAATTGAATAAAACATCAAACACGCCGCAGTGTTGCATAGTGTCGATAAGTTCGGGAAAAATAAAATTGCACCTCTTTGATAGCTCCGCTTTTAAATCATTCATTGAATCATGTCACATCGCATGTAATTAATCGGGTATTGCAAAATATTCACAATCCAGTGTTGGGTTTTGTATGTTGGTCTTGATTTATATGACATAATATCATTTAGCGGAAGACTAGTAAAAGATCATTTCATTGCATTTTGCCTTTATAATACCGAATTGTAAAGATGAAAATTAAAATAACGTTTGTAAATGTAGGCGACTGCACGCTGTACACCATTTATTTATTCATTTCCTCTTTTTTGGTATTTGCTTATGCATGTCCAGGTTTTTAATCCCTGTATTGATCCTGCAATCCTTGAATTCATCCGATTTTATCGGTGCTGTGCGTGCACCAGCTTATGTAAGCTATCTGACTACTATGTACACAATATGCTTAAAAAAAAGAACAGTAATTGATGACAAAAAAATAAGCCCGGAGTTTCTTTCTGCCTTTCTTCTTCGGGTAGTCATCACTTAGGTAGCTAGGGAAAGGCTGGTGGGTTAGCTAGGTTAGGGCCTATTTAAATAAAAGCATTGTTATTGGCCAGCCCGAGCTGGCTTTTATATTTTTATATATAAATTTTATTCGCAATTTTAAATGTATGTAGTGATTTAATTGTAATAGTAATAATAAAATTATCTATTTTTTTTACGTATTTACGTATTTTTGTAGCTTTGTTCAGGTATATTTTATCGTACAGAAAATGCAATTTTTCAAGATGCCTATTATAAAGCTGCAATTATAATAATTGAATTTCGCGGGTTATTGGTAGGTTCGGAAATAATTATAAATTGGGCGTGAAAACAAAATTTACATAAATAGTATAATAAAAATAAATATTTATAATTCAAGAAAAATATTTTGTTTTATTTGAGTCAATATTACATGTGTCGGAACCACGATTAAGCCATATACTCATTATAGAGAAAATTTAATTTTAGGTGATAGTATGAACCTGGCCTTAAGGACATCCCTAATTATTTAAAGTTTACTATTTTCCGCAGAGTCGATTTTTAATACGGTTACATCTCTAGTGTTACGGCCATATTTATTTTTAAACATAACCTTCGTGCGAAAGAGAAAAAACAGCACATAAGGCAATTGACGCGGGAAAGAAAGAGAGACCCAACTATTCATGAATTAATTGTATAACAGACTATAGACATAAAATGCATGCATGTGAGGGTTTCCTTATCGTGTTAAAAAATATGTATGAAGTTAACCGTCTCTCTAGTTTATTTGTCTCTGGGAGCGAGCACAGACTACCATTGGTGTTGCCATTTAAAAATTATGTAAGCTACCAAAAATGTATACGATACTAAAGCTGGGCTTATACATCCGGAATGAAATTCTGAATTCAGAAACGGAAGAATCTGAATTCCAGGATGCTCTGGAACCCATACAATATGGAATTACCTCACACAATATTATGCTGATTTTTAATCTGAGGTAAATGATTCTGAATTTTCAGATTGATCTGTATGAATCATATTTATTGCGACTCAGTTTATATTGAAAGAACTTATACATTGATGCATACTTCACCTCTATAAGATTTAAAGAATGTAAATGTATACTTTACTCAATATTTAATAAATAATCCGATGTTGACGCACTTCTCAATTTAATTTTGACATATTTCATAGGTTTATTTATGAGTCTAACATGGAAGGGTTATCTCCCTTCCATATTTTAGTTATTACTGCCTCGGTGGCGTAGTTGTATTGCGTACGCGTTACGAGTACGATTTGCGCGCTGAGGTCCTGGGTTCGAATCCTGGGTCGGGCCAAAAACATTGTGACTGGGTTTTTCCATCTTAAAAATTACTCAGTCGCAGCTCGGAGTCAGGAAGTTGGCGGTGCGATACCCCCGTGCCTCGGAAAGCACGTAAAGCCGTTGGTCCTGCGCCTGATCTCTCTCCGGTCATGTCGGATTTCCGTCTCACCGGACTATGAGAGTGAAGGAATAGTGAGTGCACTTGTGTATTGCGCACACACTTGTGCACTATAATATCTCCTGCGCACCTGGCTGATCTCCGTTGAGATTGGCCGCCGTGGCCGAAATCGGCTAGGAAGGGATTATTATATTTTAGTTATTTTCAAATTATGATTCTTGAATTGTATTTATTAACTTTTAAATAATTTAGATCTTTTTCGTTGTCACGTTAAGAAGCAATCCAAATGAGGTACCATACCACACCATACCAACCCTGTATTATGTACTGCCCACTCCTGAGCACGGGCCTCCTCTATAACTGAGAGGGTTTAGGCCTTAGTCCACCACGCTGGCTTAGTGTGGGTTGGCGGACTTCACATTCCTTCGAAATTCAGAGAACTTCTCAGGTATGCAGGTTTCCTCACGATGTTTTCCTTCACTGTTAAAGCGAGCGATAATTCACAAAATATACACATCACTTTTTAGAAAAGTCAGAGGTGTGTGCCCTTGGGTTTTGAACCTGTGGACATTCGTCTCGGTAGTCCGTTCCACTCCCAACTAGGCTATCACCGCTAAATAATGTAGGTAATTAAAAAAAAAATGTATGTGTGTACTTATGTACACGCGTGAGAAGTTATATTTCTTTGGCATCATTAAAAAATAGTTTTTAATTGCATCATCATCAGCCACATGACGTCCACTGCTGAACATTGGCCTCCCCAAAGATTTCCAGACATACCTGTCAAGAGCGGCCTGCATCCAGCGTGTTCCAGCATGCAAATAATTATTTACAATAAAATAATAAAAGGACTGGAAAAGGAATAGGAAAGTCAATAAAGTTCAGTTTAAATTTGAAAAATTAAACAAATTATTAATTTTTAAAATATGTAACACATCATACAAAATACATAAATACATACATACATAAATTGTTTTTAATGGATCCAAGATCCATATTTTTGCCCCTTACTATCCATAAAGTTTGAGCCTGGTGAGATTTTAAGGTCCAGCACCCATACAAAAAGCGGACATCTCCTTTACCCTGCTATTGTAGCGACACCCTAATATAACGTATTTCAACGGACACTTTTCATACATGGAGACGAACCTTCCCTTATACATCTACCCTCCATATTATTACCTGTGGTATCATAGACAATATTATTATATTGAAAAGAGAGAGACCCCGGTAAGATTTTTCTAATTTATCAAATGCGAATATAGTGCCATCTATAACCAATTCAACAATAATAATTGCTTATTTACCTACTTTGTACATACCTACCAAACAATAGTACATGCTTAATACATAATTACAAACTATTGTATTATTAGTAAACCAAAATCACAATAATATGGACTGAATGGATTTGGAGTACTTTATTTATTTTTAGATTTTAATTAAAGGATATGTCCAAAAACGGGCCTGAAATTTTAAACAAGACAATTTATATATATTTGGATAGAACTCCTGAAAACTAGCCTTTTGCAATAAATCCTTTAATTTTAAAGACCTCCGATTTTGAGATTTATGTAATTTTGTTTGGCTTGGAAACTACACTTAATATGAACGTTTTTAAAAAAGTTGGTTATGAATGGAGGGGTTTAAAAATATTTTTTTAATGGATCTAAGTTCCATATTTTGCCCCTTTAATATCCCTAAAGTTTGAGCCTTGTTAGATTTTGAGGCCCAGCACTCATACAAAAAGCGGACATCTCCTTTAACACTGATTTGTAAAGTAAGTAAGTGTACATTCAATATTGATTATTCCATTGCAGTAAAGATATAAAAAATTACAGATATTAAATTACTTTTTTTTTTATAATAATTTTAATCCATATCGTAACATTAACAAGCTTTCAAAATGTATGTTAGGTAAACTTCTAATAGGGGTCATTGATCCAATAGTTATTACTCTGAGGTTATTACAATACCACAGGAGTAGATACCAGGTATAGACTATGTAGCTCCGTAATATGTATGTATAATCATTTTCCATGGCTTCTCGTAAGTCATGGCTATAGAGTAAGGATTAAAGTTTATAAAAAAAGAACCAAGAAATCATGTACTATCTACTATGTAGGTACACGGAAAGAACTAAGACCAATTTTAAAATGGTGCCAATAATATTTTGACCTATGAGCGCCATCTGTATTTCATACTCAAAATTAATGCGCAGCACTATCAAAATAGATTTTGCAGTAGAAGTAGAAGCTTTGGTATAATAATTATGTAGTGTAAAGCGAGAAAAAAATATTATGTAGTGTATTATCTATGGGAAGATGCTAAATACTTCATAGTGTATATTTAACTTCTTAAAGACAGGAAAGCACTATAGGGAACGTGCACGACGTAAGCACTGCCATCTGTTGGCGCAATCTGAATCTTCCACCCTATGAATACTTCGCATTGACGTAAAATATTCGTATTAAAAGGAGTGAAAAATAACATTTAATTTGTTGATAATTTAATCTTAGAACCAAAGTGCTTAGAACTCTTTGGTTGATAACGTATTGTAGTATACCTGGATTCTCTAAAACTGTTTAATGCCTTGTCTAAAACATAAATATAATTAAACCAAATGGCGTTAAATTCTATTCTGTATGTATTAGTACGTAATACTAACTTCCTTACATTCCATGGTTATTTAAAAAGCGTCAAATATTAATAAAAGCTATAAAAAACATACAAACGTATAAGTTCCAAAAAAAAAAAATCATTTAGAAATGTCTCATTGTGTAATTTATAAAAATAAACGAGCTTTAAAGTTAATGTTCAATAAAAAAAGTCTGTACTTAGTTAAGGGATCATAATCTTATAGTTTTGCTTCAATTAGACCCCAATAACTGGCTTCCATCTAAAAAAAAGGATATTCTGGCCACACCATAGAATAATAACGCCACACTATGTATCGAAAATAATCGGCTGGAAGCCATATTTAATACTCTTTGCCATATTATTAAAAAAATATAAATAAATTATAGATAAAAAAGTTTCCTTTTTTATTCACATGTGGCTCTTGTGTCGGTTTTGTGCTGCCACCTATGGTTCGTGATCGTTCCCCATACTTTTTTTTTTTTTTTTTTCTTATTGGCAAGGCGCGGTTTGCGCATCTGCCAGTGTCAAAGTTTTTGGAAGTTACATATATAATATTGTTTCTTTTTTATCCTCAGTAGTAGTAGTACTATGTCGAAGTAAAGCAGTGGCTACCTTACCAAGACTTTATCGAGGAGTTTTGGCGGCAACAAAACAAACACTTGACTAGCACAGTTATTTCAATTCACTTCATTTGAGCCCTTTAATAGAACTATATTGGATAATATACCACCATAATTATGCAATATAACACTAAGTATCACCAAAATAATGAATTAAAACAAGAGCACCTCATGACACTTCCAAGTTCCCGCCAAAACTCTTCCCCATACTTCTAAACTAATATTATAAAGATGAAATGTTTGTCAGTTTGTTTGTAGGTTTGTAGGGGCTAATCTATGGAGCTACTGAAAAGATTTAAAAAATAATCTTTAATTAATGGGAAGCTACTTTACTTCTGAGTGCTATAGACTACCTACTTCTAATCCCGGAAAAAATAAATTCACGCGGGCGGAGCCGTGGGCAAAAGCTATACTTTAAAAACTTAACTACTTAAACTACCTAAATCTCTGAAAAGTGTGTTATGCTTATTTAAATATTTTTTATTTATTTAACACATTTTTGCATGTTGCGAATTGCCCAAATGTTATCTATGATCAATGGCTCAGCCATATACCTAAACAAATGACTTGATCCTGTGACGACTGAGCTCCCTAAGAACTGGCGCCTACCCTCTTTCTAAGACAAGAACTTTTTATAATTGACGGTTAGAATACTGAACATACTGATACGCAGGGTCCAAAGCCCCGAAAATCGCCTCGGGATGCGGCTGTCTCAATCTCTTCTGTAAACGTATATTACCTATAATAGATATAAATTTATACTGTGTGTTTCCAGATTCTACTATTCAGGCAGCTTAAATGTTGATACACAAACCATTATAGACAATGCAATGCCTAACAATAAACTGTTTTTAGAGATGTAGATGAGTGAATTAAATTATTATATTATAGGTGCTTGCTTAAGACTTTACCAAAAAAAAAATCTGCGAAGATTGAATACCATGCATACTCTGAGAGCAGCATCTGCAGATTCTATATATTTGTAAAACTTGTAAGTAGCATTAAACGCAAGTTTGATTGCTGGTAAGTACTAAGTATTTATGACTCAATGTTTACAGTATTTTTTTTTACAGAAAGACTAACCAGCTGACTTCATGATTAGTGTTCACCACATTAATGACCTTCAACACGAACAGAGGAATCGTGAATGCCGACCCTTAAGGAGAAAGAATGATCACTGTGGAGGACGAAGAGATTTATTGCCTTGTATCCAGAAATATCACCTACCGCACGAATAGCAATAGCAAACTATTAGTCACATGCAAATAATAAAATCATACCTAAGTAATATGGATAATTCATAGGGATGCACCTCATCCGGGACACTCATTGCCGGCTAATATTACTGCGTGTACCTACTCAGACCGAGTTCGGAATGGAACTTGTTAGAATTAATCACTTATACAAGGTTTTTCACAATAACTTGTGATTGCTTTCAAATGCAGAACAAAATATTACCTATAAATTGTCATCACATTAGCAAAAATGAAATTGTACTTGTACCCACATAGTCCAGAGCTAAACACATGGTTAATCCTTTGGTCTTTATAAGAACGAGGTTCATTGAGATTATTCCGAAGCTGGCACCTTACGGTTTGATTCTGAGTGTGCTCAATGCAATGCAATCAGCCCTGTATTATATACTGCCCACTGCTGAGCACGGGCCTCCTCTACTACTGAGAGAGGTTAAGCCTTAGTCCACCACGCTGGCTTAGTGCGGGTTGGCAGACTTCACATACCCTCGAGATTCTTATGAAGAATTCTCAGGTATGTAGGTATCCTCACGATGTTTTCCTTCACCGTTAAAGCGAACGATAATTGATAAACAAGTGTGCTCGCTTATGTAAATTTAATAATCCATATCCATCCATACCAGCCCCGTATTATATACTGCCCACTGCTGAGCACGGGCCTCCTCTACAACTGAGAGGGTTTATAGGCCTTAATATAATTTAATAATGGTGATACTATAATAATACAGGCACAATAATAGCTGGCGCTATGAACTTATTACTTTTTAATGTCTTCTTTGCCCGTATCGGTATATCAACAATAGGGTCAATCGGGGTAACAGCAGGCAGTGGGTAAAAATTGGCATGGTCCATATCTCGGAACGTATTAAGGGGACTCAGACACTATTTTCGCTAGATCAGGGGTGCGTCACGGATGATGTCAGAGCCACAAGCTATTTTACCAAGACTCACTTGTTTAGCGAAAAACGGCGATCAACGTGATTTTGTTGATTAATTAATAAATGATCCCATGTAAATACAATTTTTAATTATATCCCTGTGGTGTACGGGAGAATTCTATGTTAAAAGAAATCGTCAAATGTTTTTGTCAAGTCCAGTAGTAACACTGGCTACGATGTCCTTCAAACCGAAACACAACAGTGCATACACACTGCTGCTTGGCGGTAGAAATAGACATTGACATTGCGGTGTCCAGAAGTACCCAGACGGACTCTTACATATGAGAGATCTACCACCAGCGATCCATGCGAATGTTGGTGAAAATCTTTGGATGTGATGGACATTCATTCTACAAAATATTGCTTTTTCAACAAAATTTGCGCATACCGACACATCTTGTCACATGGATGTGTCAGAACTCAGATAAGACAGCGACTTGTTATCAATTGGTAATAAATTAATAATTAATTAATAATAACCCGCACTAGGCCAGCGTGGTGGACTAAGGCCTTAACTCTCACAGTTGTAGGGGAGGCCCGTACTCAGCAGTGGGCAGTATATAATACAGGGCTGTTATGGTATGGTATGGTAATAACTATTGGACGAAAAATTTGGGCCTGATGACCGGTTTATAACTGTTTAATGTCTTTGTTCAAAACGATATTTTAAATTAGCTATTTATCTATATTCATAGATTACGGAAAAATATACAATAAAGAGCAGATTTCCTATTTATCATCATCAATCATCACGTTTTTTGTAAGGATCAAAAAGCTCTACAGTGGGCTTAGACAAAAAAAGAAAAGAAAAAGAAAAAGAAAAAAAAGTGGCAATAAGACGCAACTCGTAAGACGATGTCGTTTAATTTTGATGTTTGTGATTGATCGAGAGACCAATACGTCAGTCACGTGTTAGTCTCTCAACCAATCCCAATAAAACGAAAAGTAGTCGTGTCGTGTTTTTTTACCACATTCTAAGCCCACAGGTCTAATGTTTCAGTAACTGTTTTCTTTTTGGTTTCGCAGAGTAAGTGCCTTATGACTACTGCCCAGCATTCGTGGGAGGTGACAGGGCGGTTATGTTGGGTTCACCGTGCCTTACGACCCGGCGTTGAGCCGTTCGGAGAGATGGAAAACATCGGACGACCGCCAGGCCGCGTCCCTAACACTATACAGAGTGGATTTTTGAGATGGGGCAGCAAGGGCAGCTACGTTAACCGCTGTAGCTACAAGAAAACATTCTTCTTTCTCTCTTTCTTCTCGCAAGGCGAGACACGTATGCGTATATCACCCTAAGAATATGTCTATAGTCTAAACAATTTAAGGGGAGCGAGTCTCGCCTTTAAAACTCGAATACGAGTATCACTTAATTGCTACGAGTTTTTATCATAATGTAAACAATCACAAACTACCTCGGTGGCGTAGTTGTATTACGGTGCGACTGCAATGCTGAGGTCTCGGGTTCGATTCCCAGGTCTGGGAAAGTGATATTGGGTTTTTCTACTCAGTATCAGCCCGGAGTCTAGAAATGTGTCCGGTAAGTGGCAATAGGACCGGTCCCTATTACATGGGACCTAACATAGCTGGTGAAATGTGGGTGTGATATACCTCTGCCTGCCCATAGGATAATCGCTTACGATTATTCGTCGCTCGCGTTCGAGAACCTCTTATTGTGTAAATAATGATTAAAGAGCTGATAGATATTTTTGAGAAGGTGTTTGAGGCATTGTAAACATTGTTAAATTCGTTTCTAATTACAATTGTTCTAAAGGCATTTTGAAACCTTCTATTCTTTAGGAAGTCGGTTAAAAAGGTTTTATAAAATGTTTACATTGCCTCAAACATCTTCCCAAAGATGTGGATTTAGCTCTCCTTCTAAACTTGTTATATTGAGAACTTATGAGTTATGACCTATAACACATTCAGCACGCGAGCTCCGAGATTTTTTATGGATTATTGACGTAATGTTTGAATCAGGGGTGTAGCTATCGCTATATCAACCGTATCAATGATATGGGGCGCATCTCTTAGCCCCAGGGTCGGATTAAGAATGTCGGGGCCCCTAGGCATTGCCCCCTTTCCCTTTCCTGACTTCCTTAAATATGATTCTTCGACCTAGTGGCAGCGTATTAAGGGTTTGGACCGGTTGTCCTGGATTAGATTCCAGATGTCCAGGGTTTTTGACACAAGATTAGCCTGGGACTAGATCTTCCAAAAGTGGCTCATGTGATGCAGGCAACTCATTAAAACTAACTTTCTTGTAGTAGTAAAAACTAAACGCATTTTTTTTATACGTACGCTTTCTACACCTTTTTGCGCACACATTTAATATTGGTGCGTGATTCTCGGCTACGTGACGATTTTCATGCGTTTTAGTTGTGTTTGCGCGTGTCTTTACATAGATTTAAAATATCGCGAGCATAGACACTAAATTTTCATGTTTTAGACCTTTAACACAACAATAAGTAATAACAATATAATCAATATTTATGTATGTGTATTTATAAGTATATATTATTTCGAAATAACTACCTCTGATGCACCTACCTTGTTAATCTCTGCACCACTCTAAGGTTGAGTGGGAGAGAATGCCTACGGCATTAAGTCCGCCGTACATTTGTATATGAAGTGCTTAAATAAATAAATAAACAATAATATCTTTAGAAAAATCAACGGTCTTCTTAAATAACGTACGTACATTCTGGTAGGTCCTACATAATATCTAAAAACAAAAATATACAGGTTTTAACACTACGATACTAACTGTTCTTATCTTCTTGAAAATAGCACGTTACAATAAGTTATTCGAACCGCAGATGTGAAATAAAAAAGTGTAAGTTTGAACAAAATAAATATGAATAAAAGGCCATTTTAATTTTAATATCATAAATGGAATTGTCTAGCGTATTTCCAAATTAAGTAAGTACCTGTATAATTTCGTACCTAATTGTAATATTGTTTGAAATGAAATATTCAAGCTAAACACTACTTAATTACAATATAGATTATCTAATAAACATGTGATACGCAATAGTTGGATTTATTCTGTAGTCAATATCCCCAAGAAGCTGGCATGACATACTGCACCAGCAACCCGAACTTTAATCCTCGCCTTATTTTTTTAAAATTGAATTAAACATTAAACCATACTTTGATATCTCATCAATAATAAAAGTTCAAATCCTAACTTTGATCATCATGGATTGCTCAATAAAAACAGCTGTTAATACTATCAAAAAGGAGAAGCCGGGATAACCTCATTTAGTGGCGGTTGGGTCGATTTCACAGACAATAAAACACCATATTTGAGTAGGAAATACCATGTGCAAATACTGTGCTGTGGCCGATTCCGACAAGCGCCAGTCAAATGGAATGATGGGATTTCGTCATTACTAGACTAGTATCGCTTGTGATTGAATTCTACTTATCTGCAAATAATTTCAGCATATACGCCTGCATTGGCTATGTTTAATGCTAGTATGGCTATATCATAATATGGACATGTTTCAGGATGTCTCAGTAAACTTTAATCAACGAATATAATATAGTGCGACAAAATATAAAAGTCAAGCTGCCAAATAAATGGTAACCAAAAAGTGCTTTCAGCATTAAGGGCCTCCACAATCTTCAAGTAAATCTTATCCGCCAGTTAATGTAGACAGGTAATGGCGGATACATTCTTTTGTTTACCATTTCTTTGTAAGCTGTACTTTTGTATTTGGTTGCCTTATATTATATTTAACAAGTAGCGTTTACTCAGATTTTGTGTAACAGGCTCTTACTGTCCTATACTTACGTTAACTGCCGGATAAAATATAAACAGGCCCTAAATAACAAAAGCAGGCTAGCTATACATACATAAAAATCATTAGATTTGAGTTGCTTAATTAAATCCATTACTTTAAGTTTTATTTATATCCTTGAAAGTGAAACATAAAAATCAAAACGGGTCTGTGGCAAAACTTTTAAGGTTTTATTGGACGCCGTTTTTTTAATTGATTCGTGTAATTGGAAAGATTTTCCGCCAGCATTTATTATTTGTGCTTTCGATCTCTGATGTATAATTGTGCCTCAGAAGACAGAAACCTTAGTATTGATAATGTAAACATAAATTACTAAGGTAAACTGTTATGCTGGAGACACATCAAGGGCACACTTCTAACGCCCACTATCGCAATGAATATGCTATAAAAATACCACCTACAATTACGCGTAAAACAGAGGGGCTACTCTACGATAATAATAGAAAATTATCTTAGGTTTTCCCAAAATGCCATAATAAGTCAGTATTATGAATCAATCAGCCTATCGCCTTCCACTGCTAAACGTAGGCCTCCCCAGACCGCAAGTGAGTGCTAACCATCCTGATCTTGAGCAGCACGCATCCATCCGCTACCCGCCGCTTTTTTCAAGTCGTCGGCCCATCGTGCAGCAGGGCGTCCTACACTACGTCTACCTAATCGCGGTCTCCACTGCAGCACCGCTCTGCTCAACCGACCGCCCGTCCGTCGCAGACACGGCCGGCCAATTTACACTTCAGTGTGCCGATTTTGCGAGCGTCATCGGTTACTCTGGTTCTCTAGTAGATAACTTCATTTCTGATTATTAATGCCGTTTCGTTTTTTATTATTGCTTTGAATGACGAGACGAGCATGCCGTTCGCCTGATGGTAAGCGATACGACCACCCATAAACAGAAGCAACACCATTCAGCACCTTGAGTTACAAAGTAGGTACTGTGTGGCATCCCACTGCGCTCGTCATCCTGAGACATAAGTGTTAAGTCTCATTATGTCCAGTAGTTACACTGGCCACAATGGCCTTCAAACCGTAACACAACAGTGCAAACATACTGCTGCTTGGCGGTAGATATAGATATTGCGGTGGTACCCACCCAGACGGACTCTTACATATGAGACCAACCACCAGTAAAAGCCGTTGTAAAATTCACGAGTCACGAGACCTACGCATATCGTCTCGATTACCTGTATCCCCAACTTCAAGTGGTTAGATAGAGGCTAAAGCCCCAGAGTAAAGGCTCCGGAGGAAAGAAAAGAAAACTGGAGAATCTCCTGAAAATTATACGCCTTTTTTTCTAGATCTCCAGATCAATTTAAATATTATGTAAAAATGCAAAAAATGCTGACACCCCTTTTTAAGCATTTTTTTTATGGCATTACTAAAGGTTTTTCTATATTAATACTTTGACGGAATTTTCCGGATAATCTCAGGAGATTGTTGAAAACCGCAGAATAATCTCGGGTGGTTAAAATCGTGTCCAGTACAAAGACCTAGTAGAGGTGCCTAGTCGCACAGTGCTCAGCAATAACCATTGTATTCTGCTAAAATGTTGCTTAATCTTAATATTGAAAATGGTATATTAATATGATTAAGAAGACACTTACACGCCTAAATGTACGAGTTCCAATTTGATTTGAGTAAAAAATAAAAATGATTTTTGGGTCATCAACAATACCTATAGCAATAATAACCCTATTTAAATAGCATTTATGATGTCATTAGGTATTCATTTTTTTACCAATATCCTTCGTATCCTTTTATGACGTGGCCAAATAAGATGAGAATGCACGCGCCTTTGGTACCCCGCGCGACGCCAGGGAATATAAAGTTAAAAAAACGGAACCTATTTTCGTAAATGATGTCTTAAAAAGAAGAAATTGAGGAGGCAGTCGACTTGTCTCGCCAAACTTCGAACCGCTTGCAATTCGGCTCCTCCTTCTCGTGCCATTGGCGTTGGGCGGCACTGCCCCGCCAATGAGGCCGCGGCCTTCCCCACTCGCTGCGTTCCATATTACAAAGATTACGTTTTCCTTGATTGAGAATAGCGTACCATTTTTCAACAATTATGCCATTAGTGGTACAGTAATTTATCTAACACGACCCCGTCGGTAGTTGCGTCCGGAGGCGCGTTAACGCTCTGTGAGATCCGATTTTGTTTCGTATGTTGTAGCTCTGATGAGGGAAAAGTGTTTTCATGCAAATGTTGAAGTGAGTGCGGTCGCGTAGGCATTGTGGAGGTCGGTGGATGCGTGCGCGACGCGGCGACACGGCGACTGTGCCGCGAGTGTACCGCGACAACGCGACGCTGGTGCCAGCGGGCAGCGGCTGCAGAGTGCCGAGTGCCGGCTTGCGGCTGGTGTTTGAGTCAGTCCGTCGGGCGGCCACGAGCGCGCGCGTCTCCCGCACCGCGTACAGCGCGATACAGCCGACGAGCCGACGCCGCGAGCGTGATCACGCGCCCGCCCGCCCAGAGCGCGCCCTCAACTTTATTTTAAAAATAAAATATTATAACTCAATAATATTTACTTTTACCGTTTACAAAGTAATCAGCGTATCGAGTTGAACGGTTCGAGTGTTTATTTGCAAACTATTACGATATGGATTATTAGAAGTGCCGCAAGAACTTTCATGAACTTTTTGTGTTGTTACCGAGGATGTTAAACATAATTTCGTGTTGGCCCAAAGACTTTTAAACATCAAAACGGGTGTCGAGGAAGTGCTTCGGACGGAATTTAAAAAAGTGGGTGAGTAATAAATAAGTACGAATGTGTGTTATAGTTTAGAATAGTCTGCTTAAATATTTGTTAGCAGAGTATGTTAATTATTACATATAACACAATAAAAACAGTAGTAAATACAATGTTTATATTTAGCAATCACATCGTTGCTTAGTTTATACTTATTTGTAACAAACAAGCTTACTGATACTTTATGATTTGAATAAGCACCGCTTTATGGGGCGCAGGGAGATCTTAAGATTTGCGACGCTACGTAGAGTTTTCATGGTTCCTCGAAAGATTCTTATTGATATTATTTTCCGTGCATGCAGATCTGTGATAGAAAAAGTTAGTTGTCAACATTTTATTCAATAAGGCCGGGTTCGTCCATCCGTGTCAGGTAAATTTATGACTCTAATAAAACTTGCGAATTTCAAACGAAGTCACCGAGTGGCGTATGCGTTGCGCGTTCGTCCAGTCTAATAAGACCGTTATCTTTACTTGACTAAGACGTAGCTACTTAAAGACTTTACCTTACTTTCTATAAGCAGTTTTTAAAACATGCTACAAATGAGGTAAAATAACAGAAATAACCCAATTGGTGGACTGTAAGAACATCATCATTTGAAGTATTAAGACTATATGAACAATTATAAAGATAAGCAGGCACTCAAAGTTATAAGACAATAAAAAATAAATTTGCTTATTCTTACAAAATCTCCCAAAGACTTGTAAACGGTTCTTGTAAAGATACTTAATAATTTTATAACATTTCGAAAAATCGTATGCAACATAATTTAAATTGATTTCTAAGTAATTAAGTCCTTCCTAAATACGCATTGAAGTTTGGATTTCATTTATAAACAATTTAATGCTGACATATTCAATACCCATGTAGTTTCAATGATACATCAATATATTCCAATTTAGCATTAACATGGCTTTGAACTAGAAATTTACTGTTACTGCGTTTATTATATCATTTTAATATGTCGATGTATAGTTTCTTATATATACATTCTACAGGAATAGTAATTAAATACTAACATGTAGATAAATTAGTAAGCACCTTTATAATATCTCGGAATATTTGATGTATTAACAATTAATCGACTTAACTTATTCGGATAACAAAATATTGAAGATTTATTGTGCATACAAATAATGTTAATACCTTAGTATTTTACACTTTGGTGATTATGGCATCTAACTCGTATTTCGGACAACCTATACAGTTTTATTTGCAACTGATGCAAGCTGTTCGCTTAGTTACGGTGTTCTGGCTTCCCAATAGACCTCATTAGACCACCTAGAAGGAATATGACCTTGACCTCCGAATCTAAAGATGTTGAGCCATGCTATGACCAGAAATAAGACATACAGGTACTGCATTAACTAGTTTTGAATTCTAAAAGAAGCCGTAGTGCTTTGCTTATAACATTAATAATATAAACATTATTTTTATGAAGGAGAGGATTTTGTAGAATACGGTTTAATGTAATAATATTTTACAAATTTGGTAAAAAGTGTAATTTCTTCTGAAGTTATTAACGTAGTAAACGACCACACAAAGTGAAAACACACAAACAAATATATCTAATAGGGAATGCCAACAATTTTCTTTTACATGCACAATTACTGTCTTGAGGATTTTCATTGATTCAAGAAAGTTGTATCTTCCATTTTACTTCGGAGATGGAACATTGGGCAAAGTACTAGCCTAGTAATCCCATAAGGCCAACTCATGGGCTACCAATAAACTTCTGTATACAGAATTAGTCTCGTACTCCAGCTGTCTCTTCATTTAAAACTCGTGCAAATGCATACAACACACAATCATACCTTTTTCAGTTGTGTTACTAAATATTTTCCATAAAAATACATCATTGGTACTGTTTTCCATACCCCATTATCCCAATTTTCGATTCGAATCTTCGAATGGGAAAATCGCCGAATGGTGGAGAAAATTATGTTAGAAGTTTGAAATATGAATTAAATTAAAATTTTAATAACCCCCGACAAAAATAGTCTCCTAATAAGTAAAATATGGGGCCTCAATCATCATCTATCTAACACGCTATATCTGATGTAATTTAATGAGGAGTTATTTAAGTATTCCGCAGGCTACTTAATGCTACAGCATCAGCTTAAAGACCATGTCTGGAAAATACCACCAAAGTTATATTATACCAAATTTCAAACCAATCGGACTTGTGAAAGGAGGAAATAAGCTGATTATCTTTAAACGACTGAATAGACCTTTCAAATTATACCTAAGAATCATCTCGACCTCATAAACTTTCAAACAAAAAAGCCTCATCGAAATCGGTCCATTCGTTTTGGAAATACGATGCCACAGACAGATATACAGATACACAGATACACACCTTAAACTTATAACACCCCTCTTTTTCCGTCTGGGGTTAAAAAGTGATATTTTCATTTAAATCTGAAAATGCGTTTCAAGTATGCATCAGCACCCTTGGGTTAAAATAGGTAATATCTTAATTTTTTTAGATTGAAAGTTGTAAGTATTGTACCTTTTTGAAATCTCTATTAAACAAGAAAGTTTTTATGCAATATGCAGTAACAGCTCAATACATTTTATTTTCATCACCGAAGTCCTAAGTTTTGTAAAATAATTTTCCTAAAATAAATTCTGAGGGAAAGTGTTAATTTTTTCATGGTTTTTGAATGATATTCAATAAAATCATTATGGGTTATGGTAGACCCACTACTCCCGAGTCTGTTATAGAAAAATTTAGAAAATATCTGATTATTTGCGCGTACAGCAACAAAAAATAGGTCAAAAATGGGTTTTTTCTCAAAAAGAAAAAAATCCTCAATATTTCGAAAACGGTGGCATTTTTATAGAGGTCATCTTTTCATGTCTAGCACCATTCAAGCTATCTTCCTTTTAAGTTTGTCGTACCATTTATGGGACAGCCTGTATAAATTATGTATAGTATTTTTCTCATTCTCTTCTCATTTCTCATTAATTGAAGATCGTTTTAAGAAGTTTATTGCGCTAGTTTATTCAGATACTTACGGTCTTTCCGACTGATTAAACACATCAATGTAGGTTCTAATCTGATTAAATATCCAGCGTTAAAAAGCATCTATACAACGTGAAACTGCTGACGTGTTTGTTTAAAAATCCTATGTTAAATTACAATCCATGAGCTACTCATTTTACTGCTGCTATTGATTAATAATGTTATGCAGGTACATTAATTTTATATTACTTAGTGATATTTATATATAATCCTTTAACAGCAATATTGGATATAGTTGCCATTGTTAGGGTTCAATAGACTGCTTTGAATAATGGGTACCACATCAATAATACTTTCATTTTTTTCATATGTTTGCGGAAAATGATTTAAAATTCATCATAATTTTTTAATCCGCTTAAATGAAGCCCAGAATTCACGGAAACAACGACAGTTCATTACACAAACGTAAGTTGGACGGCCACAATAATTTCAAAACATTAGGTACAACATTGAACTTACAGATGGTTGATTAATAGTAACCTTTTGTGGGTTTGAAACTGTATTTAACATTGTAAACTGTTGTTTAAACCCGCCATATGATTGTAGTGGTTTTTGTCGACAGTGGCTCGCAGCGCTGATGGAGCAAGAGTCGATGGGGAGGGCGAAGATGTATCGCGGCTGACTCCTGGTCTGCACCCGGAGACAACCTTCGACATGAACGATATCCCATCGAGCCCGTACACGTTGGACATGCGCAGAATGCAACTATACTCCCATCACCACGTACACCCCACGGTGAGTCAACCTCTTTGTTTCATGTTAGTATCTCACACCTTGACTTATATCGGCCAGACATAAACGGTGCAATGTGCAACGTGGATCATTTCTGATTAATCGGTTGTCATATTTTATATATACAAAAATAAAAGTCAAGTATGCTCACAAGAGAAAAACATTTAGCCCGATAAACCTGACAATAGGTACTAACTATATTTTAATAATGACTTTCATGACGTCTTTGAAAGACTTGAACCAAAGAGATCAATGAGGTCGCACAATCGCAATGCGATAATCTGTTTTCGTTCACCAAGTATTTATCTACGCGCGGTGCCACATAACGACCGGCGTCGAATAAAGAATTATGAAAAACGAAGTGTTAATGCCAATACGAATCACATAAAGCGTGGCAAAACAAATCCCTTTTTAAGTCATAAAAACGACGATAATAAAAGCAAAAAATATAACGTTGAAATGATGAAATGCAGCGCAAGGCGTGAAAACAAGAATGATTTGAAGGTGCAGTGCCGGCAGGGCGTAGGGTTTCTGCCCTGTAACTGGCCATTTGAACGGCGGCCGCGCGGTGCGTCGCGCCGCTGTGTGCATAAAGACATAAGTGTTTCCAATGATTTATACCCATTACCGTAAAACAACAAACGTCTGTTGCCTTCTTGGTTTAGTGGCAGCAAATGTCGGCTATGGACCCTGGTCCATAGTCCGGTCCGGTGTTCGAGCCCTAGATCGAGCAATAGTTTGTGTAGGTTTATATCCATAATTTACCCTGGATTACACTAGAGTCAGCCGACTCCAGTTAGAGAGGGGTAAAGGAAAGGGGAAAAAAAACAACAGCTAACATAATTTTTTCCGCAACAACATGAATATAACAAACAATTTATTTGGTATGAAAGACCACTTTAAGCTCAATCGATATCTAAATAGTAGAAATTCGAATGACGAATGTGGGGACTAAGTCGTCTTGTAACCGATCCTCGTAAATATTCGATAAATAAACATCAAGACGCAGATTGTAAATAAAACGCGTTTTCCCATGTAATTAATTTATTTTATGTTATAATTACTTTCATAATAAGTGCTGTTGATCATGACGTTTGCTACAACAACACTGAACTGGTGTTATCGGGATGTGTTCGTCACCGCCCGTTACATCACCGACCTTGTTTATTTGAGTTTTATTCTTATTATCTTGCTTAATTATGATTGGCAATATATCATCGAAATACCTATAAAATAATACTGCATTATTATTTGTTGTTACTACGCTTTAGTCAGGTAGCCACGCGATTTCACATAATCCTACGTTTTTAAACATTTGTCCCGATTCACATCGTTTCTTTATTTTGGTATCTCTATTTTAAATAATAGGTAAGCAAATTATAAGCATTCATCAATACATTTAGATTTCAAATGTTGTATTTATAAATAAAGTTGTAGGGGCTAATTTTATAAATATTAAATAAACTATGAACAGAATTGAGTGTACATCATACTATTATCACGTGTCCCTGACATAAGTTCATCGCGAACCGACCAACAGATTGTCAATAAGATTCAGTATTATTTACTTTATAGCATATTACAGATCAAAAAATATATGTGTACTTAATGAAATCAGGACGAATTTTACATTAGCGTGTTATATTTAAAATAGCGTGACTTTTTTTATTAAGCATGTAATAGTATAATATCTATTTATATATTAACGATGTGTTTTGTAGGGCTTTCATTTAAATACAAATTCTGTACAAAAATGTGAATGAATGTCATGAAGAAAGGCTTTTATTCAAACAATAAGCGAGGATATTTGAATGAATGGTGTTGACTGTACAAATACATCTTAAAAATGCAAACTGTATTGGAGGTCTATAAACGATACTTCGTTTGTAGATCGATTGTCGCACCATTGCATTATTATACACACACACACTCACGCTTTTTATCCCCGAAGGGTTAGGCAGAGGCGCAACTAGTGCACCCACTTTTCGCCGTGCGTATTCCATCCTATGATGTGATAGGGGGCGAGCCTATCGCCATATCGGGCACAAATACCAGACTCCGGGCTAATACTGAATTTGAAACCCAATATCACTTTGCCCGGCCCGGGAATCGAACCCGATACCGATTATACCGATAACATTCAATAAATCATCCTTACGTATTATCAAAGAGTTCTAAGATTATATAGAGCGGTCATTGGGAAAATTTTCGTACAAAAATTTTGAGCCTGTTCGTCAGTAACTCAATAAACAGTGTAATAGCAAAACACCTATGTAAAATGCATTAGAACATTTAGACATGATCGTAATGCGCAAATTGGCATATATCCTTCCAAAATATTGTTTTCTTTCAAAAAAAATGCGCATACCGAGACGTCGTGTCACCTGGATGTGTCATATAAGACAGCGATATATTACCAATCCTACTAATATAAACGCGAAAGTTTGTAAGAATGTATATATGTTTGTTACTCTTTCACGCAAAAACCACTCAACGGATTTCGATGAAATTTGGCACACGGGTAGATCATGTCCTGGATTAACACATAAGCTACTTTTTATCCCGGAAAAATAAAAAGCGGGACTATTATCCCGGAAAAACTTTTAAACGCGGGCGGAGACGCGGGCAAAAGCTAGTTGATAATAACTTTGGACGAAAAATTGGTGTCTGATGTCCGGTCTATAACTATACTGTTGAATGTCTTTGTGCATCATATATTTAACTTCACAAACGCTATTCAAATATGAATAATCAGACTCTGAACAGTGAATGATTTAATTTTTCTCATAATTGCAATCATCACTACACGTACTAGTAGAGTAGTTTTCGATTGCAAGTATCACTGCGATGATTGTATATCAAAATGAGATTAACTGTTTAACACGCTGACTATTGACAAGACCCTATACATATAATATCTGCTGATACGAATTGAAGCCGTCCCACGCAATTTAAGAACCACCTGGCCAATAGACACACGGTATTCGACACGGATGAGCGAAATTTTAAATGACGTTTACTTTTGGCAGAACAAGTCAAAGTAAATGTTAGTGAGAGTAAAATAATGCTGTTTAAAGGGACGATGACAAAAATATAATGATGGGTACTGAAAGAGTACGGCAAGCAAGAGATTCTGTACATCGGGTGTATAATGTATATGTGTGATGGTAGATATTATGTCAGTGATATTGATAGACTGCCATGGTGGCGTAGTTGTATTACGGTACGACTGCAATGTTGAGGTCTCGGGTTCGATCCCCGGGTCGGGCAAAGTGATATTGAATTTTTTTATTCAGTATCAGCCCGGAGTCGGGAATTTGTGCCCTTATATGGTGATAGGCTCGTCCACTATCACATCATGGGACGGAGTACGTACGGCGAAATGTGGGTGCACTGGTTGCGCCTCTGCCTACCCCTTCGGGGATAAAAGGTGTGAGAATGCGTTTTTGGAATGTATCACAGCAATAGATTTTTCGAAAACGGAATAACACGGATTTATTGTGAACGGTTGTTTTTACATTTATAAATGGAGATAGGATAGGAGTTAGGACTATACAAAGTGAGATAGATTGTATTATTGTAGGTTAAGAGTTTGTTTATGTCAAAATTAAACACTGTATGAACACAATTTGTTTAGTACAAACTATCAAATTGTAATAACTAATTTACTATCTTCAATGAATTACTTAAAGACGCTCATCAGAGATGGGGCTGTAGCTAAGACGCCTTTCTATAATCATTAACGCCAATAGAAAAAAAATATCTATGGAAATGACATATCCTAGCGACATACATGTCAATCGAAGACGAATGTCCACAGGGTCAAAACCCAAGGGCACACATCTCGGACTTTTCTAAAAAATTATGTTTGTATTCTTCGTGAATTATCACTCGCTTTCACGGTGAAGGAAAAACATCGTGAGGAAACCTGAACCTGAGAAGTTCTTTATAATAATTTCGAAGGTATATGAAGTCTGCCCACCCGCACTAGACCAGCGTGGTGGACTAAGGCCTAAACCTTCCCAGTAGTAGAGGAGGCCCGTGCTCAGCAGTGGGCGTTATATAATACAGGGCTGGTATGGTATGGTATGGTTGGTGATTGTAGAAAGGCGTCTTGGCGACAGCCCCTGAATCATCGTCGGTAATAAACGATGTTAGGTATAACTAAAACAAAAATAAATTATTTTAAACTTTTTATTTTATATCTAAGGCCTACAAAGAAAGTGTAGATGGAACTGAGAATAGGCTTATTTATAAGAAGTACGAATAGCGTCTTGCCATTCAAATACACTGAATAGCTCCATCGTGTGAGTAAAATTATAGTAAAAATAATGTGAGACTATAATAAAAAAATATTGCCTTATTATCTACTTACATAATAAGCATAAAAATAATATTATAATACTAAAAAGGGCAAAAGACGGCGGCTTGGCTCATGCAGACCGGGGCAATAGACTTGAGCAGCGCTGCTTTTCAGTCTCTCCTGTAATGGTCTTAAGTATTGAGGGAAGAACGCAGTCGGGTAATAAACAAAAATAAAGGTGTTAAATCAAGTTAAAAAATCAGTGACATTATTTCGAGAATGCATAAGAATCATGCTCGATGACGTACACTCAGCTGGTCAACACGCGGCGTCTCGAATGACTCCCGTTGTAATTCGACCGGCCCTGTGACAAATGTGAAAAGTATTGCATTTTTTAGTGCGTCCGCGTGTGCTATTGCCCATTGTTGTGCTAATGTTCAAATTTGACGTGAACCTATTGAAGAACCATGGCTTGAAATCATATTCAATAATGCAGTTACGCAATCGATAAATATTAATATTACTTAATATAAAAGTCACACTGTAATCTATGCTCCTAGATTTGAGTATTATCTACTTTTGTATTTGGTCGGCTCATACATTTATGGGACAAATAGCGTTAACAGCGAGCGGTAAAATCGGCGCTAAAATAATTGAATTTAGCTAATTCTAGTATGTCTTTAATTGATTTATCATAATGCAAAACTTTATTAGAGTTTTCTTGCATAACCAATAGGTCATCAGCTGATCATCGAAGTGATCTCCGCGGTCCATGAGCGCCCACATTTTCAGATAGGGATATATAATATTTGAACCTTCCGAATTTTCAAACTTCATAGATAACACAAAAGCAAGATATAATTATATGAAGGATATATATTATGTAATTGAAGGTCTTAACTCTTAAGTGTTAAGATGGTGAACCTTAACCACAAGAATAAAAGTGTTTAACTCCTCTTCATATTTTTGATTACATAACAATGTTAATGTAATAGACTTCGTAACATTCAGGCAATGTTTTTAAATTTGCTTGTGCATAGCACTACACTTTTTAAAATAAATCAATAGATTTATATATGAATCACATATTTTTGATACTGACGTCTTTATAAGTACGTATCAATTTACATTTACGTATATTGGTTGTACTTTCAACATTGAATACCTTTGAAGCCGATTCGATCAAAGTCATAAAGCCATATTTCGGCAAGAAAAAATATTTACACATTCATTTTAAATATGCCGGCATAATTATTACCGTTATTATAACAAGCATTTTACTGGTGGTAGGTCTCTCATATGTGAGGGTCCGTCTGGGTGGGTACTACCACAATGTCTATTTCTACCGCCAAGCAGCAGTGTGCATGCACTGTTGTGTTTCGGTTTAAATGACATTGTAGCCAGTGTAACTACAGGATATAGTGAGACTTAGCATCCTATGTCTCAGGATGACGAACGCAGTGGAATGCCACACAGTACTTTGTACCTCAAGATGTTGGATGGTGTTGCTACTGTTTATGGGTGGTCGTATCGCTTACCATCAGGCGAACGGCATGTTCGTCTCGTCAATCAATGCCATAAAAAAAGCATTTTATATCTGCTTTAAAATCCGAACTGTTTTTTTTTGTAATTTTTGGTTTGTTCATTTTATAATAAGCGAGAAAGTAAAAATGCAGCCAAAATCGTAATCGTCAATAAGTAGTGCTATTAAAATCCATTGAGAGTAATATAGTAAAACATATAACCGTGTAAGTCATTATTGAAAAGTCCATCTATTGATAATCAATGTAACTATATTACAATGTATTTATGAGAAAAGATTTTTACGACTCTATAATTACTGAATTAGCAAGCTAAAGTGGCAGTGGGCAGGGCACATAGTTCAAAGAACTGACGGCAGATGGGGCAAAAAGGTTCTCGAGTGGAGACCACCTACTGGCAAGCGCAGCGTCGGCCGTCCACCTGCAAGGTGGACAGACGACTTGATAAGGGTAGCAGGAACACGCTGGATGCAGGCCGCTTTTGACAGGTCCGTCTGGAAATCTTTGGGGGAGGCCTATGTTCAGCAGTGGACGTCATGTGGCTGATGATGATGATGATGATGAATTATTGAAATGTTGACTTGTTGTTGTTATATCCTGATGTGTTCCACATCTGGATGTTAAGGCACAAAAAGTATTTTATACAATAAAATTATTTATATTGAGCTGTAGATAAAATTTGACACTACCTTGCAAATACCGACGGACTGTAGTTTCTCTACGTACTTTGTAATAATTCGTATGCTGGACTTCATTGCTAAGCCTCAGAAAACGATGTGTGTTCTGTATTTTTTACCGGTGATAGTTTAGAGTTTAGTAATTTAGCACGTATCACTATACGAATATTTAGTCAATCGATGACAGGGCCTATTAATCATACTAATATTATAAACGCGAAAGTTTGTAAGTATGGATGTATGGATGTATGGATGTATGGATGTATGAATGTTTGTTACTCTTTCACACAAAAACTACTGAACCGATTTCGATGAAATTTTGCACACGGGTGGATCATGTCCTGGATTAACACATAGGCTACATTTTATTCCGGAAAATATAAAGCGGGACTTTTGTCCCGGGAAAACTCATTCACGCGAGCGGAGCCGCGGGCAAAAGTTAGTAAAGAATATTTTACAAAGGATGGGACGTTACGGACTTCTTGCCTTCCATATCATTTTGTTTATATATTTTCGAGAATATTATTGGTATACGCACTTACAAATTACTGAATAGCAGTTAACTATATACATCATGTACAAATTAATGAGGGAAAATAGTTGAAAGTTCATGTTCATGTAATCCTACCGTAAATTACCAACAAAATAGGCATCATAATGAGCGTTTCGCAAGAACCGACCTCAATCGCAATACATTTTACAAATCATGCCAATGTTATACTTGCACATAAATGAAGCGTTGTTTTTTCGCTTAGTAATACAGTATTTTTGCTAACCACGTAATAAAGTGAGTTCCTTACACCGTGACATATATACCTAATTTATTAAAACCTGTTGCCGAAATGTACCACATTCTTATGAAGTTCATGTTAAGATGGAGCATCTTTTTTTGAATGTTTTGCTTATGGATGTTTTTTCGCCAATAAAATTAAATGGGCAAAGCCTTTGCGCTGATTAATACTTTCGAATAGCTGTAAGCGCAAATAACATTTTTATACATGATAGAGAATGATAAAACATAAAATAATTCTCAACATAATTTCATACTAATAATATCTAAAATCTATAAAGGAAATAGACATATTGTAAAAACTATAAATATTGATCGTAGTACTCTACCATAGAAGTAAATAGGTATTCATATAATTAATAGATGTACTGCATTGGAAAAAATGCCGCCACAATAAACACTTGTATGACAGTTTGCAAATTGTTACAAAAACAGATTACAATCAACAGGCAGTGTAGAGACCTATATAAAACAATACAGTACTGCATACTTGGTTAAGGCCTATGTGTAGAGTTTTCCCCAGTTCAAACAATATACAAAACATTAGGCGATGAAAATATATAAATCAAATATAAATACTCTATATATTGTAACCATTATTCATCGATGTAAAAGAATAGATTTCTAATCCTTAAATGCCATCAAAGCAAGTCAAATAAACATATCGTGTAAACAGTAGCGTAAAATCATCGCTAAAGTTAAATTGTATTTTGTTTAACAAACCAACCATGCCATGTGTCCAGCACAAACGGTAGTTTTTTAAATTACTTGCTGAAAGTACTGCACGCGGGGTATTCATGGCGGTGCGTGCAACGGAATGCTTCTTTGAGCAATGCAGAGCTCGTGGGTGGCCTGCAAGTACTCTTTTACATATGTATGTTTAACAAGCGTCAACTTTCATCCGACTCACTCCAAACGAGAGTCGATCTTAAAATGCGGTTTTAAGAGCTAAATGAACTGATGTAGCTAAAAAGTAGCTTATCGGTAATATTGCTAAGCTATAGCTAATTCGCGTTCAATACACAATGGACCTATTTCACGAGCCAATTGACTTGGTTGCAATTTTTTATTTTGTTGGGTTCAATTCACTTGTAGATTAAGTGGAATATAATTTAATCCATTGAATACTGTTTGCTTTTATTTTTCTCCAAATTCATTTTTGTTTTATATAAAAGTATATTCGTTATACCTAGTTACATACGAGGACTTTACTAGAACATATATTTTTCTGTTTTACAGTTAAGTTTTTGAAATATAAAAAATCTAATAAATATCTTAAAACTATTTTTATAAATATCGGTTAACAGTTTTAAATTCAGATACAATACTTTAACTCATATAATTACCTATAGGTAATGAAATCGTAGATTTACCGTATCTGTACTTAAAAGTGTAAGACTCGTGGAATAGATAATAGAACGTAAAACAACGACAATGAGATTTTTGTCTGTTTGCTTAAATATAACACCAAAACCACTCATTGGATTCAAAATCAAATTATTGAAAAATATGAAGGTTTGTAAACTATAGGGTAAGTCGGGGACAGATGACACACGAGGGAGATGGGCCCCACGCGTCGCGCGTGTGCTGCTTTACTCGGCGTTGTATCGAGAGGGGTAGGCTGACATATATCTTAGTCCACACAGGTGACGTTGTGGGCACAGGTAGCTTAAAATAAAATTGTTTAAGAGGCCGTATCTAAAATTTCAACTATTTCAGTCAACTTTTTATCGTGATTATTCAAAAAATAAACTGATCTGATTAATTTCTAATATATAATAATAATCATTTTCAATCTATCCACAACAAAATTTCTGAAACCGGCGTTGGAACTTGGTTCACCATAGACTTTACTTATGATGGAAAATAAATTTAAAAAGTATTTTGCTCTTCAAAGATTGTAATTAAACGAGAGCAAGTAGCCGATATTATTTTCAGCTAGATTGCTTGTTGATATACAGCTAATATCTAGGCGACACGAATAAAGGCTGAAGATTCATTTTGTGTAAAAAAAAATGAGAGGTGTCAAGGGACACCCGGATGGAACGAAGTTCCTTTCGATTAATTAGTGAAGGAATTGTAATAAAATTTTAATTTATATAACAGAGTGTGTATATATATAAATATATAAATATTTTCCTATTTCCGTTCCAATACATAAGTTTCTAGAGAAAAAAACAAATAAATACGTGTGGCACTCGGGGACTGCCGCGGTAAAGCTATTGCATAGCATTTTTATCACAAATTTTGATTGACTAAACACAAATTCGATCTTACGCTTACCACATAAAGTAGATTTTTAAACGCGAGCAAAGCACGTTTAGTCTTGTTATTGATAAATGTCAGTAACCAAAGTAGAATAAATCAACAAAATTTGAAAAAATAATGTTACATTAGATTCTTTTGTACTCGTGCCGTGCCAACGCTGGGGAAATAGCTTCTACGCAATGTATTTAAGGTTCATATTAGATTAGTAAGAAATGGTTTTAATGACTTTAATAAATAAAATAAATAAAAATATACTCGTTTCAAGGATTATAGCTTCTACGCATTGTATTTAAGGTTCATATTAGTAAGATAATAGCAAAAAGTGTCGTGACAACTTTTCCGTCCAGCCCCCTTTCACAACGCGCGATAAGGAACTTCGTTCCAATAAAGTAAATACTTACTAATTATACAAAAAATTCAAAATTTTCCCTCTAATCTTGTCATTAATACTTTTCCATATCATAGTTTATATATTGGTAAATACGTCGTTTTTGAATATACCCCTTCGTCATTAATGTTTTTTTTACAAGTTCCAGAGGCCTTATTCTCACGTAGTAGATATTAATGTCTAATATGTGTCAAATAGACGAATGGCGGGCAACGTATAAAAAGTATATTTCCTATCGTATGATTTTTTATATGTAGGGTACCCTACTACTCTATATAGGTACTCAATTTAAAATATGGGCCAGCCACAACAAGCTGTCAGACATATCATGTCTTAATTGTTTTATAAATGTGATCAATATTTATATTTCAAATAATATAATTATGATTTATGTGTTTATTCGACATAAATCTACGAATCTAAATCTCTACAGCTCCCTCCACGTTTGGCTTTATAATGATTGAATGTCTTTAATATTTTGTAATTCTTAAATATTATTATATTTTCAAAATATTTTTGCGGTAATATTATTGATAATTTATTAAATTAATAACATAGAAATGTACTATACTATTCTTCTTACGTAGATAATATGTTGAAATTAAACTATTATAACGGATTTTATGACACGAGTCCGCCCCATGACCACGAAGTGCTGCAAAGCCTTCGAAACGCCGGGAGAAAATAAAATAAAAAACCGCGATAAAATTCGTTATAATGGTTTAATTTCAATGTATAACATTCGCGTAAACGTAAGGAATCATTAGATAATATGTTTCGCGTAGGTATAATTCCAAAATATCACTAAAGTATGTAAATGTTCACGAAATTATTATGGTTTTATTTGAACGTCGATAATTATGTCTGCTCTTAATAACCAATTTTTTATGAAAAGTTGTTTCAAATATGGAATCCACATTTAACAAGAAGCCTATGTTACTCGCTGATAATGGAGCTTTATATTGGGGAAAGAATTTTTAATATCGTTCCAGTAGTTTGAGTTAATCCATTACAAACAAACAAAAATGAAATCTTTCCTTTTTATAAATTAGTATAGGTATGTATAAAATAGTATAGAGCTTGTATCATTTAAGTGCGTAGAACGTACGTGTTTATTACATGGAATTTTGTTTGTATTAATTTATTGACTACTTCATGTGATACTAGGTGTTGCTCTCGCGGCATCGCCTGTGAGAAAAGACTTTCCCGCTACAAAAGTCCGTAAGACACAGTACGACACTAGCGCCATTTACGCAAATAATCAGATTTAAAATATCCATTATTTCCCATTGGACCAAATTACCGGGATGAAAAGTAGCCTATGTGTTAACCTAGGACATGATCTACCCGTGTGCCAAATCCGTTTAGTTGTTTCTGCGTTTAAACCTAACAACATCCAAACATTTTCACAAAATTTAGCAATTATAATATTAGTAATACGACTGTTCCGAATGTATCTGGGTGTAATCTTGGATTGGAACAACACTAGGTACATCAAAATTCTTTAATGCAATTATAATAGAGTGTCAATCGCTAAGCGTTTTATATCTATCTAACAATAGTTAAAACTAACATACTCATTGCATCAGGAACTACGGCGAACTTTCATTCACTTTTGATACAACATCCAGAACCGAAACAAACCCTTTAAAAATGCTATCCCTTTTAAAGCAAATTGCGCCCACAAAGACTTAATTAAAGTTCATAGAGAAGGAGTGCAGAAAATGTAGATAGAATAAAATGTAGATTTTACGGTGGAATTGAGCCCAGTGGGCGACCACTAGTATTTGTTATTGCGCACCAACATTTGTCTCGGGCGGGGATCGGATCGCACCAAGGTTCTCGTTTCAATCCCGATTCATCACTCTATGCGCTTTGGAGGCTGTTGATTACTTTATTAGTGTCAATAGTCAGTTTTAATATGCATATTAATAATATGATAAGTACTTAAATAAAGTTTGAAAACATGTCTCGATGTTAGTTGGATGTAAACGAATAAACTGCTGATGATGAAAGGCATACGGATAGACCATGCCCTGGATTAGCATTTACTTTTTATCTCGGTAATTTGTTCTCGTAGGAAATATTTAAAAAAATTATAGATGGAGCTGGTGTCTTACATATTGCATTATGGAACGCTAGTGATTTAGTTGGGCCAACACACTATTGCTTTCTGTTTGTCCCGGAAAAGTATGCAGTGATTTTATACCGGGAAAAGTCTTCCCGCGGACGAATCCGCGAGCAACACCTTGTATATATTTAAAAAGAATATTTTCACATATAATACCACAAGAGCTTCAAAATTATCGGGTATTTTCCGATAGGTTCGTTGCAAACAAATGAAGGAGTTTTCAGGTTAAAAAATCACGAGCGCGAAGCGCGAGTGATTTTTCCTGAAAAACTTGACGACTTCATTTGTTTGCAGGGAACCTTGAGGGAAATGCCAGATAATTTTGAAGCTCGTGTGGTATTCGGGGGATTATTTTTCCGTCCCAAATGTCGGCCAATAGAATTGCACCATGAGATGAAATGAACAGTCAACAAATAAGAATTTCATAATATATAGTAACGACCAGAGAAAATATTCAAAAAAAATTGTTTCTTATTATATAGTAACGACCAGAGAAAATATTCAAAAAAAATTGTCAGTATAATACCATGTAGGTTGTACCACGTGACGTCGAATGGTGCAATTCTATTGGTCGATATTTGGCTCGGAAAAATAATCATAAGTATTTATTTCCAACTGTAAACTAATATGGAAAAAATTAGACTCTCATAGAATCGTTTTGTTTTGCATCTCCATTTACGTGTGCCGTGCTCGAGGCCCTTCTTTCTCAGAATCGGATTGATGTTACAATTTGTCATTAATACGGAATGTATATTGATACACCGGGTAATGATGAATACAAATATTATATACAAATTATTATGAGTTATACCTGAGTAGTGAATTTAACTTTGGGTTTCCTGGTATATTGTAGACACATATTATCTCTACCATATATGTTCTCATTGACAATGTCATTTCCATCATATAATATCACCGCAGTAATACTATCTTAAAACTCTAAAAACTAATAATAATATTACCGCCGTATAGAACATTTCGACATTAGATGCTCCACACTGATGTCAGATGTGCATACAATTCGCTATTATTTATTAAACACACTAATATATTATCTAATGATTGTATTGAGGATTTCAGATCAAATTATTACATGATTCCTGAGACAGTTATGCACTCGTGTTGGAATTTAAATTTTTATTACCTATTTTGCGAGTATATAAATGAACTGCTCTAAACATAAGTAAACAAATACTGAATTGTATATTTTTTTTCTCTACATAATGCATTGTATTTTATACCTTGAACTGATTTTGAAAAGAGCAACACTAGAGTTTCTTGCCCGTTCTTCTCTAGTGAGAACTGCTTTCCGAACTGGTGGTAGAGTTAATATTGACGGAATCTAAATAATGTATAACATTTAATGGGTTCTAATAAATTATTTCATTTCATTTCATATTAAGTTCGGTTTAAGAATTCTGGTAATGCGTCTCATTTTGAGATTGTGGGCTTGAAAACGCTCATTAATTACTGTGCTATTTTCGTTTAATCCGACCCTGCGATCCACTGACGCCCGACACTATGCTGAAGCGGACATTTTTTTACAAAATTTTTTTTTTTTGTTTTACTTTAAAAGGCAGTGAAAGGGCCTTTATGACGTTTTCAATACAGCATCATGGTTTTGTAAAACTTGTTGCTATGTATTCTCCGATCATTTAGATTTTGTAGTGCGTTTGTTGTTTTTTCAAAGCGGATCACCTAACTAAACGGCGCTTTTATGATTTATCACAAAAGCCGTAAATTCTAAATATTATACGAGAGTATTTAATTTTATTGCTTTCAGACTTTTAAGATGTAATGTAATCTAAAAAACGGTCATCCAACTTTTTAATTAAGTAATATTAGCTGTATTATTTTATTATAAATTATATTTTATTACGTTATATTTTATGCGAATATCCCTCAACGCTTAAAATACGTGTTGCTTCGTTTAGAATGTTGATAAACTAATATTGCTTTGAAAAATATTTTTAGTTGATTCTTCGCCAAGATTATAATTTTTCTGAAAACCGTGAACACGTAATAAATGTCTTCGTAATATAGTACGATATATTGACCAAGTAAATCAATCTGTGTTCTATGAAAAATGTGAAAGCCATAACAGATGCTACTTTGAGATCAATTCTTGTGTCTTAGTTATTCCGATACTTACTAAAAGGATAGCGATGAAAGTCGAAATTCCTTGACCAATATTATCTTTATATAGTAACAAGAAAAATGGCCTGCCAGTGGAAATCACGCATTTATATTCCAATTCTAATTTTTTGGTACAAGAATTTTTCTCGAGTGTCACGATGCAGCAAATAAATATTAGTCGTGAATTGGAGAAATGAATCGATCTCGCTCTCGTATGGATGATTCCGAAATTTTATCTCTTTCGCCCTAATAGCCGGCTGACAAACATGTATCAGCGGTTAATAGGTGCGCTCGCGCAGCTGTTGCGAACAAATCAGCTCCGATGTAGCTGACACTGTCAAAAAGCTAACACTTCACCATATGATGGAAGCGACGAGCGTCGCTCTTCTTGTGCTCTTTTTATTATGGCAAGTAATCTTACGCATTTTGAATATTTAATGGCGTTGCAAATGTCTTTGTTAAGAATTGGCTGTTTACTAAATGTACGTGTAAAAATAATCGTAATGAAAAGATCAATGATTTCTAATAATTTCGTCTTGAAGGTGTATATAAAAAACTATTGCATAATAACTTTGCTGAAATTACAACAAATTTTTCGTGATATCGCTCTCGCTCGAATATTGTGCCGAATCGCAACAACGAAAGACATTACCAGGAGGGTCGACTCGCCGTTCATTCAAGATCGGAGAAAGCATCCTACGTATTTAAAAATAGATATTGTAGAATATTTATTGGCCATCTCTTTGGGATTCGATTTAATATTAACATTAGAAAAATATAGTAGGCACATGTTTATGCGATGGATGCTAATTTGTTCAGGGACGTGTTTTTTTTTAATAATGTGTGCGAGTAAGAACCGCACACGCATCCGATCTTGCTGCATTTTTATCATATTGAATCGTCTTATTATTAGCATCGACTTATCTTGAGATATTTAACTATTTAGGTATATCTGTGTTTTAATGTGAGTACATATTATTATCACATGTTTTCGTAAAATTTATATTGACGTGATAATCGGCGGGAAAAATGTGTGAACAAGAGAACGAACATTTTGAACAAAATAATAACGATTTTACACACGCACTCACGTGTTTTATATCGGGCACAAATTCCAGATTCCGGGCTGATACTGAGTAGAAAAACCCAATATTTCTTTGCCCGACCTGGAGATCGAACCCGATCAAACAAACGACAAACGTAGTATTAGAGCGTATTAGATTTTAAATTACCTTGTTTTATGTAGGTATATGTATATATAGCATGTATAATAATAATAATAATCCCTTCCTAGCCGATTTCGGCTACGGCGGCCAATCTCAACGGAGATCAGCCAGGTGCGCAGGAGATATTATAGTGCACAGGTGTGTGCGCAATACACAAGTGCACTCACTATTCCTTCACTCTCATAGTCCGGTGAGACGGCAATCCGACATGACTGGAGAGAGATCAGGCGAAGGACCAACGGCTTTATGTGCTTTCCGAGGCACGGGGGTATCACACCGCCAACTTCCTGACTCCGAGCTGCGACTGAGTAATTTTTAAGATGGAAAAACCCAGTCACAAAGCTTTTCGAACCCAGGACCTCAGCGCGCGAATCGTACTCGTAACGCGTACGCAATACAACTACGCTACCGAGGCAGCATGTATAATGTATATATGGGACAGTAACAGTTAGCCAAATGCAATAAACCTCCAGTCACCACTATGACATGCCTCATAACATGGATAGTAATGATTGATCAGTGTACGAGTGGAGTGATGTGGATGGCAATGTTTTTTTTTTAATATGGCCCTAACTGCTGGTAGCATGGCGCGAGCCGGCTTAAGAATGTGCTTGAAATGCCCACATAATTGTAACTAAATTAAGTAGCTTTATAGTTCAAATGTCGTTTTTTTCTATGCGTATTGTCGACTTCGAATTTTATATCATTCAGTAAGTTCCTTGATATCTTTCCAACTTATTCGATGCTGCTTCCAGAATCAAATCAATATTATATCTAGGTCTATTTTAAGCTAACGCGTATTTTCTGCAACTGGTCTTATTTTTGTTTGTATAATTGGAAAATACCCATAATCTGTTTCAGATGAAAATTTGCTTCTATTCAAATCGTAGTTGCGGATGTATTTTAACTTAAATATCTGTCTATTTTGATAATATATTTACTTATACGTTAATTTAAATTGATCTACATCTGTATATATACCTATATTATACTATTCGGAGTTAGTGAACTAGCTACTAACAATAATCATGTTTGTTCTACGCACGATTTTTGTGGAACTTGACAGGCGATATGCGATTTATCGCCTCGGTTGTACTAAGGTAGTACATGGAATTTGGTTACTTCCTGCGGACGGCTGTATCATCGAATACGCATGTTTATGATACCTGTATCGCTCAAAGCATAGTTGCGTCGAAGTGTAATTACAATTTCATAGAGTTTCTGAATAGTACGAATTTGGATACCGTCCGTGCTTATCTACTTAAATTTAATCGATTTACCACAACCAAAACGGTAACAAACAATAATATAAACAAATTAAAGTTTCATGGAAAATATAATCAAAGCGTTATGTTTTAATAATATATGAACTTGTTACTTTTGAGTTATTTTTCAATTTTTAAATAATCGTCATTATCTACGTAATGTATTACGTTTAAATTGTGTTGTTTATGTTTCTTTAATTTCGGTTAAATTAAGGCATTTCTGATTAATGATTATAATTATTCGATTTCAGTAAAAGATCTCAATCGCTAACAATGAATCTAAGATAATAAAACAATCAAAATAAGTAATCTACATGGTGTAACACTATAGTTCCTGTATAAGAATCGAAGATATTCTGATTCATTTTCGCTTTCCAACGGTAGTGGCATCGAAAAAAATGTGGGCAAATAAAAATGTTGATGCGATCGTTATCCAACTCCAAAGGATCACCCGTTGGCTAATTTGAAGATTACCTAAAAGAAACAGTAAATCGCTCCAGCCTAAATCATATTCTTCATTGACTTGAGGCACTTCAGGTAAACGGAACAGATTTCGATTTTCTGTTTCGTCGATTTGAATACATTTTAAGGCATATTGTCTCAAAACTGTAACAAACTTTGGGCGGATGATTCTCCATGACTGCGGGCAGTTTTTGAAATAGGTTGTAGAAAAGAAAAACCCGTGATTTTTTTATTCTAGAGCCCTTTAAAGTTTGGGGAAAATTATACTTTCATTAATTTTCGTAAAGATTATTTTTTCTTTCTAAATTTATATGTAATGAAATGAAATATTAAATGAAATGATAACTTATAAACTATCCAATTTTGGGCAACATATATGGGGATTAAATCGATGCACATTGTGGTTCTCTATCGACCTGCTTTAGTTGGACACTTTATCGTGTTACACCCTGTATAGATACATGTTTACGCAATGGTTTTCAATGTATTTCATAGAAGCTGTATGTTATACTGATTTATTATCTGGACGTGTAATTTTGGTGCAGGAGCTGTCGATCCACGCGGTGTCCACCCACGAGCTGCTGAAGCCCAAGGATGAGCCGGTGTACTCCTTGGCAACTCCTACCAATTTATGTTCAGTCGCCTTGCATCACGCAAGTAAGTTTGTAAAGATTTGTTGTGCTATATAATTGTAGGGTACAGCTGAAAATCAGTGCTGTCTAAAAGCGTATACTGAGCTGGTAACCCTTCTACCACACATATTGCAACAAATACTTAATATTGTTAACTGTGTGTGTGTGTGTTTTTTTTTTTACTTTTTGTTTTTGTTATGTGTGTGTAGAAAAATAAATGGTTTAAATGGTTTAAAGTTTAGATCCCATCAAACACATAAATGTGAGACACGGGAGCCAATGCCAATTTTAAAAATATATGTGGTTGTTGACTTCGTCGACAAAAGAATTTAGATTTAAACGGGCGCCAAGCATTTTAGATAATCCTCCAATATGTAAGGCGTATCTTCATACGAATAAATTTCAGGATACTTTAATAATTAAGCCAAATTTCATGTTTATGTTAAATAGATTTTGAGTTATTTAGGCGTTAATATTCGCTCGTAATAGATCGTGTAAAATTACACTAGGCTACTTCGCCTGGTATTCCTTTTTTTGCTTGGTTGACACACTGCCTGTCTAGATTCTTATCTCCAGGAAATAAGTGTAAATTTTTCTAAAAGCTTATTGTTAATGCTGTTGACAAGGTAAAAGTATACTAGATGATTATCTGTGGGTAGAACTACACTTACGACGCTTCAGTAAATTTAGCAAGGTCCGACAATGACATGAGGGGAAAGTCTTATTTAATGTCTAATGTCAGGAAAGGCATTGTTTTATGTAATTATAAATAGTATTTAATATTCTTCAGGAATTTTAGTGGCTTATTTCAGAAATTTTCAGGAATGCAAGTGTATGAATTTACAATAGTTTTTAATAGTATATATGCATTTTATAGTCATATTACGCATACTCACGCCTTATATCCCCGAAGGGGTAGGCAGAGGCGCAACTAGTGCACCTCCTTTTCGTCGTGTGTATTCCGTCCCATGATGTGATAGAGGACGAGCCTATCGCCATATCGGTCATAAATTCCAGAATCCAGGTTGGTACTGAATAGAAAAACCCCATATCACTTTGCCCGACCCGGAGATCGAACCCGAAAAGGCTCTTCACGAGGGCGAAGCAACAACTAGTAAATAATAAAAATAAAATCAGGGCATTATAATTTTGTTACAAATAGTAGGTTAACAAAGTACGGCTTAGCCCTTAGTAAGATTTACTTTAAGGGATCGTAATCGGTGCCCACGGTGGGGTTGTCTTGGAAATATGATCTCTCTGTACCATTAGGGGTTAATTCTTACGATACTTAACGAGAAAATTTAGAAACATCACCTTTGTCCTGTTGACGTCGAGCTTGCCTTTGAATAAAAGTTATGTAAACGCCAATTTCATTGTATTTATTAAGGCATTTGATTGCATATTTGGATACATTCACAAGGCAGGGGTTTTAAAATAGAAGTCTACTACCCGTACTAGGCCAGCGTGGTGGAAAGTGACCTATGGTCTAAACTCTCCTATTAGTAGAGAAGCCCCATGCTCAGGAGTGAGCTGTATTGGCAGGGTTCGTATTATTAATATGTTGTATATCTCCTGCGGGAAATCATGGCATTTTACTGGTGGTAGGTCTCTCATATGTAAGAGTCCGTCTGGGTGGGTACCACCGCAATGTCTATTTCTACCGCCAAGCAGCAGTGTGCATGCACTGTTGTGTTTCGGTTTGAAGGACATTGTAGCCAGTGTAACTACTGGATATAATGAGACTCAACACCTTATGTCTCAGGATGACGAGCGCAGTGGAATGCTACACAGTACTTGGTAATTCAAGGTACTGGATGGTTTTTCTACTGTTTATGGGTGGTCGTATCGCTTACCATCAGGCGAACGACATGCTCGTCTCGTCATTCAATGCAATAAAAGAAAAAAAAGGCCGGTCCTTTTGGAGGAGCTTGCGTGGGGATATGGATCCAACATGTAGAGGCCTCTTTAAGATACATAACTCTAGTGCGGATGTAACACCTTGCAGGTACTCTCTCTGTCTGTACTTATAGAGGAAATACAGCTTAAGACGCAAAGTGCAAGGACTATTGGAGAGAAGATGGGATTTAGACTGGGTCTATGGATGGGGTCTAGCTGGACTGGTTGCTGGGCTATTCATTGAGACAACGGGACGTCTGCCAAGTAAAATGTCTCAATATTTTGTATTTAAAGCAGACGGTGACTTGCCCCCCACTATATGGGCATCCCAAAAGGTGGCGTATGCCAAAGCGCAGCATTAGTGTGTGTGGCTAAAGGGTGTCGAGAGGTGTCTATCGATTTCACTATCGCGGGTTTCATTGCTATTAAGCAGATTGAGCACTTTCACCCTGGAGCTTGGGTTCTTAGCTCTTGCGACTTCCACCCCTAGCCGGCCAGTTAAAGCAAGCCAAGGGTTAGGGGGTCTGATTTATCCCCCACGGAATCGGGGTACGCGTTGTCGCCACTCATCCTCGGCTCGCCACAAGACGTCCTGCGGGCTCATTAATATTATTATTATGTATAATTAAAATGCATATTATTAAGGGCACTTAGACTTTATTTTATAGCTATGTATAATTTATATCCTGTTTGTAATATTTGTTGTTCTGTACTTTTGCCGAACTCTCTGTGTAATGACACGCGACGAAAACAAATGTTAAAATTGTAGTAATTTACGACCAACTCATAGAAATAGAACGGACTGAAGAAACAAGATCCGCAGGTTCAAAAACCAAGGCACACACCTCCAATTTTTCGGAATTACGTATGACGTATTGTTTATCAATCCGGAGAAGGAGAACATTGTGAGGATACCTTAGACATCTCTATAGGAATTTCAAATCTATCTGAAATCTCCATAAATTAACCAACTTGGTTTTTGCGGTCGATGAGCTGCATTGCGAGCCTTGCATTTTTCTGGTGTGAAACGAGCAAATATCGTTCATTCTTGTTAGATACCACGTATTCATTTTGTTAGAGCGTTTACCCAGTGTTTTTCCAGATATTTCTAGGAAACCTGTTAAAATTTATAAATTATCTTTGAGTATTGGTTTCAATTATTACTGATGTTATTTTCAACTGATTTATATGAATGGCAAACATCTACACATAATTCTCGTTTTATCAAAAAGTTTGTTCAATCAGTTCTTCATTCACGTGTCTCCGCACTGTACGCTCCAAGCTCTCGTGAATTTGAATTTCTCGGGAGCACCGCTTAATATCAATAACAGGTGCAATTGATAGTGATATAGTTTTATATAACCTGTATGATCTACTGCATCTGTATTACCAACGAGGGAAACGCTTTGCCATGCCACCTCCCGTGGAAGATTCTCTAAGATCCGTAAGCGCAATATTAACAGTATTTCACGATATTACGTACTTCAAACTAACGCTAATACCCAAGCGATTAAGATCAATCCGTAGTTCGAATATATTGAGTTGTTTACACGTTCCTAAATCCATTTTTCATTCCCTAATATCTAAGTGTCGTATTGCCCGGCTACATAATATAATGGTGTTATTATAAGCGCGTGCGCATTTGTTTCAACTTGCCGACGAAGGCCGACGTCACTCCGCCCGAGTCGAGTACTGGCACGAACTTAGAAATATTTAATTTACGACCAAACCCAGTATTGTTCATTCACCGGGCCGGGTTGATTGGCGACATTAAAAGTGTCAAGCAGCGCTGCCGGAAATTCATTGATAGATTTAATCGCCTCGCACTGAAATAACGTGGGGCGTTGCGATTTGATTCGACGAGTAAATTGCTAAGTCATTAATGCCGTCCGGTCGTGCGGTTCTCGTACTAAAAACTGGTGCTATTTTCAGGGAGATCCTTGAAGTTGGATATAAAGCGGCCCTACGTCACTGCGCTTGTTAGTCCAGGTTACATTTCGGCGGCGGCTTGATCGAAATAATGCGTGAATCATGCCATTACGTTTACATTTTATTGTATATATTCTTTAAATCTTCTAGCTTTGATTTCACTTGATTTAGGAGACTTTAATAAGAATTATGTTTATTATCCCGAAACAGTACTCGGGGTTATAATTTGTGCCACATAGGTTAATAGCCTCGACCTTTTCATTACTACAAGCTCGACGAACTGTGGGTGAATTAGTTGCGTCTCTGCCTTCAGGGATAAAAGGTATTACTATTGTTTTTTTAGGTATCTAAGAATAGCTGTCGATAGTTTATTTATCAAAGACCTTAGGTTAAAGAACTAAACAAATACCGAAATATAAAGACGATAGAAATCGCGTTGACGTTTGGCACCGCCTGTTGCTATTCTAAAAATAATGGAAATCACCCTCAATTGTCCTCTTATTACGTCGTAGTTTTAAACCGCACTTGATCTACGAAAATATGTGAGGGAATGGTACAGTCTGTTAAATTCAATTGTGGGGAGAACAATTTTTTTTATTTTTTAACAAAAAAAAAATTTATGGCATTAAATGACGAAACGAGCATGCCGTTCGCCTGCTGGTAAGCGATACGACTACCCATAAACAGTAGCAACACCATCCAGCACCTTGAGTTACAAAGTACTGTGTGACATTCCACTGCGCTCGTCATCCTGAGACATAAGTCTCACTATGTCCTGTAGTTACACTAGCTACAATGTCCTTTAAACCGAAACACAACAGTGCATGCACACTGCTGCTTGGCGGTAGAAATAGACGTTGCGGTGGTACCCACCCAGACGGTCTCTTACATATGAGAGACCTACCATTAGTAATTTGATAGTTACTTTGCAATTTGTAATGAAAGCATAAATCATTTTACCATTAAAAGCGGTAACAACATTGGCTCAGTGATAGCATGAGATAATTTTGAGTTCGCTTTAATAAAATATTTCCTCTTGATGTCCCAATAGACATCTCGGCTTTACTGCATATAACAACCTTGTTGTTGACTTGTCTCTACAAAATTCGTAATTCAAAAATAGACCTTATGTCGTTGTAAATATGTATGTACCAACGTATATACAATGGATGTATAAGTTTTTTGTTCTGTCGCGTGAAATCTGAGCCTTATAGCTAGACAATAAAATGTAGGTTGTATTGTTACATTCCGTTTCTAGCCACGCCCCGAGACCATTCTTGTCTTTTGTTTTACATTTTCTTTTACAGTAATCGCACTAATATCACATGCATAGTTGTTTTGACGTGACAAAAAAAATACAGGGTAATGTAAATCTTCAGAGTAAATATTAGTTCGTATCTAATTAGATTCTCAATTTCTCACGTGGGTCAATCGCAGTAAAAGTAGGAGAATTGCCAAATTTACCCCGATCTTGATGTGTGATAGGGGCCGAGCCTATCGCCATATCGGGCACAAATTCCAGACTCCGGGCTGATATTGAATAGAAAAACCAATATCACTTTGCCCGACCCGGGGATTGAACCCGAGACTTCAGCATTGCAGTCGTACCCTAATACAACTATGCTACCAAGGTATGGTTGAATTTGTGATATTAATCATAAATTACGATATATTGTTAGAAATTACTCCAAATCTTTGGTAGATTTCCGTTTCGGGGTTAATTTTTAATTAATTAAGACGATTTTTGATTCTATTTCGGTCACTTTGAATATTAAGTTATTGACAAAAATGTTGATCAAGCCGGCTTACCCATTCTCTAGATAAATATATACCGCATGGCTCTACTAATACCATCCATAAATTACACATTGTAAAGAGTAAAAAATAGCCTATTTATCTATACAATTATCAAAGCTGTCTTTCGATTAATACGCCTGTAATTGCAAAAAGACGGATTTGCCCCAGTAGACGGAATAAGACCCCCTGGCGTTATAACGTCTGAGGGTATACCCTCAGAACAATAACTAAAGCAAGTTATAGCTATGAGTCTTTTGACAGTCAGTAAAAAACGATTATTGTAGCAATAATTGCGTACACTACTAGCAATAATTGATTCGTCTAAATGAAGCTTAAGTAATAATTGAAGATTCGTTTTTCTAACTTATGTTTCGGACTAACATTGTCATCTTTCATAGTCGACTCATTGTTTTTGAACAACCCAGAAATTACAATTACTAGAATATAAAATAATGACTAAGTACTAGTACAATGCGGCAACTAACACGTCATACAATTGTAGATCTAGGTAGTAGGTTCATGTTTACATTACGGTCAGACCTGGCAGTTGCACCGTGAGAGCAGCCAAGTGCCACCACGGTATTGTGCTCTTGATATTACAAACTACTTGCCATGACTTCACAGTACTTCACAAAGCATATCTTGGCTATATTTTTTTGTAGCATTTAATAATTCCCTATTAAATTAATAATTGATATTATATTTAATTGGGTGGATAAATCTATCAAATAGTTAAAAGACAGTATTGCACTTATTATATACGCATATTCACGCCTTTTATCCCCGAAGAGGTAGGCAGAGGCGCAACTAGTGCACCCACTTTTCGCCAAGCGTATTCCGTCCCATGATGTGATAGGGGGCGAGCCTATCGCCATACCGGGCACAAATTCCAGACTCCGGGCTGATACTGAATAGAAAAATACAATATCACTTTGCCCGACCCGGGGATCGAACCCGAGACCTCAGCCTTGCAGTCGTACCGTAATACAACTACGCCACCGAGGCAGTCACTTATTATATGCCGATTATAATTGATCTCGATTACTACTTGAAATGGACGTTCCATGCAAGGTGGACAGACGCCTTAATAAAGGTGACAGGAACACGCACAAAACAGGCCGCTTTTGACAGGTCCGTCTGGAAATCTTTAGGGGAGGCCTATGTTCAACAGTGGACTTCATGTCGCTGCTGATGATGATGACCTCTCGTGGTACTTCTAAAAATAGAATCAAGTGTTATAAGATGAGACGTGTAAACGAAAAAAATATGGTCACTGTAAAACATAATATAGTTTTTTAGGTGAGACCGGAGAAACGAAAATTACTTCTAGTTTCTCACTTTTTTGACTCACACAGCCCAAAAGATAGTCTTCCAAGCAACTGATAGGTTGTCTCTACGACAATTGTTTATAAGAGTTTTCACGTACAATGTAACATAAATCAATTTTCCCGCACCTACAAGCGATTATGGTCGTAAACCCTTCCGGAACGAATCTACTACAAATATGTACGTGCAATAATTTTAATGTGTAGTGCACCTTTGACACAGTTTACACCTTAATCGATTTGACATCGAATGAAATCGATTAACACCTCGCTGATAATTCATTTAACTTTACCACTGCGACTGTTGCGTTGCAACAATAGCATTTTGTTCAGTTGTATAGAATTTTATAATTAGCAATGTATACGTTACATTTATAATTAGTGATTAACCTAATTATTATTAACACTGAAAATAGAATTGAATCGTATATCGAAATCACATAATACATTTGACACTTACTATGGTATTTTGCACCATTTAGTTATGTAATACTTTCATACAATGAAACGCTAACTGGTTGTAGTAGTTTTTTAATCACGCGTGTAATTTACGTCAATAAATATATATTGTTTCAAACCGGGTTTTACATTAATAATATATTAATTCTCAATAATGTTTTGTACAACGAAAATATTTTCCTTATAGAAAACATACTTATAGGGAACACCCTAAGGCTTATTGAGGACTATATGACACTGAACGTCATTCCAGCTATTCAATAGATAAGACTGGTCATAATAATATGTCTAGATATAATTGATATAATTAATCAGAAATTAAACAAGCGAAAAATCTGTATACGACAATACCATTATCAAGAAAACATGGGTTTAGTGGGAGCTTCCATAGGGTGTGTAATCGTTTAGAATCTGGATTCATTCTGTGATATGGCAATTCAACATGGGTATACTCAATCTCACTAGGTCACTGAGTGAGTTACGAAGAGGGCTATGCTCGGTGTTTCTCTACGCGATCAAATCATCATCATCATCAGCCCGTTGCAGTCCACTGCTGGACATAGGCCTCTCCCAAGATACGCCACAGAGCCCGGTCTGCTGCTTTATGCATCCAGTCGCTGCCGGCCCTCTTGTGCAAGTCGTCCCGCCATATAGCCAGAGGGCGTCCCACGATCAAATCACTAATGAGGAAATCCGTAGAAGCACAAAAGTTACCGACATAGCTCAGCAAATTAGCAAGCTAAAGAGGCAGTGGGCAGGATACATAATTCGCAGAACTGACGGCCAATGGGGCGAAAAAGTTCTCGAATGGAGACCATGTACCAGCAAGCGTAGCATTGGCGTCCAAGCAGACGACTGGACAAAGGTCACAGGAACACGTTGAATGCAGGCCGCTTTTGAAAGGTTCGTATGGAAATCATTAGGGGAGACCTATGTTCAGCAGCTGGCTCCATGTGGCTGATAATGATGATGAGGATACTCATGCACGATTTGTGTGTCCCCACTTCGCGGAGCTTATATACGTTCCGTGATGTGGTTAAGTCTAGAATTTGTCCCTTTTTTTACAAGTTAATGACGAGACGAGCATGCTGCTCGCCTGAAGGTAAGCGGTATGATCGCCCACAAACAGTACCAACACCATTCAGAACTTTGAATTACAAAATAGGTAAGTAAGTAGGTTATGTTTAACTTCACTTTGCTTGGTAGATTATCGTTATCTGGCTCATATTAATGACATGGTTGTGACGGTTTAAGCCTCAGTCCTCCACGCTAGTCTTATGCTGGTTGACAGACTTCACGTAGCATTGAAATTCTTTTGGGGAATTCTCATCATGTATGTAAGTAGGTAAAGGTACATTCATAAATATCAACACTGGAATACGGACAGACACAAAATAATAACAATCAAACATACCTACTAAAGTGAAGAAGGCCAATATCAAGTTTGTGGAGATAACGATATTGTTTAGGTGAAAAGAAACAAAACATATTTATCCAGTTTCACGACTAATAATCCCTAAGGGATAGGGGCAGGCATAACTTGTGAACCTACAATTAGCCGCGTTTATTTATATCGTTTAAAATAGGGATGAACGCAAAATGGAAATCTTCATCAGGTACAAATTCCAGCCGAAAATATTGTCCAAATTGCCTGTGGAATTACACCCAGAACCATATAACTTTACTATCTTTAGTAAAAAGATTAAATTGAATTTTATTATTTATTGAATATTACAAGAAAGAAGAATAGTTTAAGTGAGGTGTTTTAAATATTGGCGATTACCGTCCATGCTTATCTCGCGATGTACTCGTATAGGACCGCTGGAGCCCTGACGCCAGCTAGGGGTCGCGTCCTCTTAACCTTTCCGTCAACGTTCTTGTTGCATATCCATAACTCAGATAGATTACAGTAAAAAATACGATTGTACAGAACCGATACGCGATTCACTTGACGCGAGTACGTGAGATTTAATCGATCCCCTTGTTTTTGTTGTGGTTTTTGATGACTTATTGCTTTCGATGTTGGAAGTGAAGGTATTTTTAGCATTCCGTGCCGCAAAAAGAACCCTTATAGGGTTTTTACATGTCAATGCCTTATAGGATCACTTTGTTATCCGTCTGTCTGCAAGAACCTTTTTCTCAGGAACAAATAGAGGTATCAAGTTGATATTTATATCTAATACTCAGGTCTACGGTCTCTTTCAGCTGTGAAAAACTCTACCTTGTAAGTTAACGCGATTTTGTTCATGTCGCACATTTGCGATTTCACATGGGAATCAAAACCTATAGGGTACTTTCCGTTGACCTAGAATCACGAAAATTGGCAAGAAGCAATAGATATTGCTTTCTCTTCGTCGTCTTACAGCACACGTTATTTTTGTTTTTGTATAAGTATATTTGACCATCGTAATATCGTAGAAGTTTTGCTGTTTTAGGATTCTGGAATGCTGGTCAAGTCAGCTCTGTGATGAAGCTAGAGCGTAATAAATAGGTATCCTATCCATCGATTCTGATTTGGAAATAGAGGCTAAATCCCTGACTAATCTGGACCTTTGCTCATAAAAACAGAAAAAAAATTATATTTACTTAACTTAGCCAACGTTTTAAATTGCAATTGACGGAGAAATCGGTGAACATTGATAAAAATACAAACACACATAACTATATGTAATATATAAGCGACTTTATAAGAAGTAATTGCGGCTAGTTTACACTGCCAAAATATTAAAGAAAATATAGGCAACATGAATATTATTTTGATTCGGAGATAAAAATGGTTAAAGCTAAAAATAATTAAAATAAAAATACTTAAAAATCAGATTAAAAATACTAATAGTCACAAATAGTTTAGACACAATTCTTGAGTCGTGGACGAAGAAGGCACTACAACGAACTTCCGTTTCGTCAATACTGAGACCCGTAATAAATATTTGCGAGTCAAACGATTATAATCGGTACGGTGATCAAAATCGCTGCCTCTCATTACAAATACAAAACGACTCATCACTTATAACATGGAGGGCGCCAATATTACTATTGAGTATTCAGTATAGTGAATAGTAATTGAGTGGGCAGGGCACATAGCTCGTAGAACTGACAACAGATGGGGTAGAAAAGTTCTCGAGTGGAGGCCACGTACTGGCAAGCGCAACGTGGGACGACCTCCTACTAGGTGGACAGACTACCTTGTAATGGTCGCAGGAACCCGCTGGATGCAGGCCGCTTCTGACAGGTTGGTCTGGAAATCTTTGGGGGAGGCCTATGTTCAGCAGTGGACTATTAAAGATTGAAGAAGATTCAGTATTACTTTTGGTACTGATATCAAGAATCTATCCTTTGTCGTGTATCTTCAGACGGCTTGGGGCCAGGTCAGGCTCTCACCCAGAACCTAAAATGTGTGTGAGAGCCACGCTGCCAGTTTTAGTATGAATAGGCTGGTTCGACTGAAGTATCTCACAAAAAAATATATATAAAACAACAATAGATTTGTGCCCATGTGTGATGTAATTAGTCCGGCTACTTATAGCTAAAACATCCGCTTGTTCTCAATCCTCATTTTTAAAGATTCGTTAACATACTATTGTTTAAAATAAGGAAGGTTGCCACTCACAACCACTTCGTTTAAAAATAAATCAGCTTTAATAACTACTTTATTGCAATAATAACGTCGATTAGGTATCCATTGGAAATTAAATTAACATTACCTAGGCAGAAAACTATTTTAATACTATCCTCGAGCAGTATTTTCGTTCACTACGTTGATCTACTTCATTAATTAAGTAGACTTTAAATATCTTCGAAATGATTATGTAAACCTTTCGGATATACCTACAGTATTACATGTGAAGTTTTCTTTAACGTTAATTAACATTAATAACTTCGATCAACTAATAACTATTAAATTAACGTGGCTCAGAATTGTAAGAAATGGGTGCTGTGGATCGTACCTGTACCAAACTTCTTCTCAGCAGGTCAGCTTGTATCACTGCTTACTCCTGTCTTTGCAGATTGAAAACAGCTGTACAATGTAGACAGCGCGTTATCAATGCCTCGTGTATTGATTTGTCCTTATAATTCAAATAACCCTCGTCTAGATGTATTGGTCGATACATATAAAAACATTGAGGGCGTATTGTAGCGCTAGAGAATTATATGATGCAGAACCCCTCGGAAGTACGCAGAAATGGCGTAATTTTATTATACCTATTTTAATTAGCAATAAAAACTTCTAGAATCTTCCTATTCCAAATCTTATATTCGTTTTCTTATTTTCAGCAATTTCATCGTTTTTCGTTTTTGCGTGTCATACTTCTAGAATCTTCCTATTTTTAATCTATATCCGAGTACCTATTTGCCACGATTTTTTTCATGCCATCTCATAACACCTGCAACTCGTTACGTCAGTTGTTATCTTAGAACAGTGAAACTCAGGTCCAGTGTGCGTTTGCAGCTTACCTAGAAGCTTGCGTATTACTTTATTGTTTGAGAGAACAATTACCTTTGTATGAGACTTGGTATCGACGCCATTATCAGCGTTAGGTAACTAACTTGTTCGACTGCTAGAAATCAACTTCTAATTACAGATTTTGAATTTATATGGTTTCCATTTGGGGAGTGTTCATATGTCAGTTCCACATTTTTTGTATTAATTCGCAATAATATAACTACTATTAGTTCTAAGATAAAAATTGTATATATAGGTAGTTTCTCCCTCTCTTATAATCTTGCCTTGCCGTGCCCAACAGGATCCACGATAATGTACCTGACTCTACTACTAAAATGTAATTAATTTGTCAATAATTGGGGAGTGCAATAAATTGAGAATGAAACTGAATTAGGTTTTTGAAAATAGTGTTATAATTTCAACACTGAAACACGCGCTAGGCATCTTATCACTCCCAGTGGTGGTAGCGATAACGCGTTTTTCCCCGAGAAAAAAAAAAGTAAATCCTAATATCATAAAGACAACCACTTGACAATGACTATGCAGCAATGAAGAATTACTGTCATTGATGTATTAAAAAACCCAATACATTAATGCTTAATGTGTAGATTTTTACGTACTTTATAATTTGTTTGTATATTTTTTTATGTGAACATATTACAGTGTATTCTACCAAACTATATCCACCATAGATATATGTATTATGTAAAACATTACACCATTCAACTTATAGATTTTCTCAAAGGAGATGTGCGCTTTATGTATGGGTGCGGGGCCTCAAAATCTAACCAGGCTCAAACTTCATGTATATTAAAGGGGCAAAAATATGGATCTTGAAACCGTTAAAAAATATTTTTAGACCCCTCCATTTATAACTAATTTTTTTTAAGACGTTCATTTTAAGTGTAGTTTGTAAGCAAAATAAAATAACATACTCAAATCTTAAAATCAGAGGATTTTAAAATTATACAATTTATTGCAAACGCCTAGTTTTTGGGAGTACTTTCCAAATATATATAAAGTATCTTGGTTAAAATTTTAAGCCCCTTTTTGAATATGTCCTTTTATACCATACTAGACTTCTGCTCGGGGCTCCGCCCGCGTGAATGAGTTTTTCCGGTATAAAAGTCCCGCTTTATATTTCCTCGGTATAAAAAGTAGCCTATGTTACTCGCTGATAATGTAGCTTTATGTTGGTGAAAGATTTTTTCAAATCGGTCCAGTAGTTTCGGAGCCTATTCAATGCAAACAAACAAACGAAGAATTAATTCTTTCCTCTTTATAATATTAGTATAGATTTCGCGCTTCACTTGTTTGTTGTGAAAAAGGATCTAGCAAAACACTAGAAGGTTAGCGACCTCGTCGAGAAATTCGTCGTTTATTATTTAATGTTTCTAATGTAATGTTTATATTATGGCTATACTTGTAAATAAATCTTATTTTTCTACCTGTGGTTGATTTCTCAGAATATATTTTCATTGGAGCTACCCTCCGGAAAATTCCACATGTATTTACTACGCATCATATTAGTATAGATTTCGCGCTTCACTTGTTTGTTGTGAAAAAGGATCTAGCAAAACACTAGAAGGTTCGCGACCTCGTCGAGAAATTCGTCGTTTATTATTTAATGTTTCTAATGTAACGTTTATATTATGGCTATACTTGTAAATAAATCTTATTTTACTACCTGTGGTTGATTTCTCAGAATATATTTTCATTGGAGCTACCCTCCGGAAAATTCCACATGTATTTACTACGCATCAGTTTGGAAAAATATGTTTTGATTGGCTTAGTTATACGTTAAGGTCTGTACAGACGGCGTTTTTCATACGCGCCGACACCACGTGCGCTCGCTGTGCATTTCCTTCGCGCATATTTATATGTAAAATAACATAGTTGATTGACTGATTGCATCGGATTTACTACGTGTTTTTTTTTTGCTTTTAAAGCGTACCGTCGCGTCGGCGCGTATAAGATACGTCGTCTACATAGGCCATTAAAGTAAATTTAGTTCTGCCTTTTCGATGCACTAACAGATTATATTATTGTTATGACCAGTCCTTCAATACATAGTGGTTGTTTCTTCGAAGTAAAAACTGCTTTTCTTTCTCATTTATTTATTGTAACGGGGCAGTGGCAAGTTCCAACAACAAACATGCTTTGCCAAGACAAAATCATTATTAGGAGAAATCGTATAAACATTCAACAGACAACTAACACATGTTTACAATTCCTTACGCTAGACAACCAGAAATTGATACGTCTAAAGTTTATAATTAAAAACACTCATGAACGTCAATGCACAATTTGTGTTCGTAAAGAGAGATTAATATGCGATTCACTTTGTCAGTTTATTATGTCAAATTAGCTACTGGTTTACAAAACATGTCCACTACTATTTACAAACAAAATTACAACTCTCTTTTTTGTGAAATTCCAAACATCTCGCGCTGAATTAACGACTGTTTACGTTTTATTTTGAAATACGTTTTCTTTTCCGCCGTAACCAGGTGTTGGGAATAATCGCCCGGAGGCTCGCCTGTTAGCTAATTGAGCGGAAAGATAATATTCCTTGGCCTCCGGGCTGTTTGCAGTGACGTCTCTGGTATCGGCTCAGATCTTGGAATGGGGTGGCACCGACACGTGCCTATCGAGTGTCCCGCATTCAGTTTTAGATAATCCGGATAATTAGTAGAATCGACTTCTAGTTGTCGAAGTGTAAGCAGTTTATACACTATTGTACATATTACGCAATGATGTTTTCTTGGTTCTTCGTTGGGTTTATTTAGGATAGAATTAATCAAGGCTAAGTGGCCGTTCACAGAATTGTATGTATTCCAGAAATTTACAGTGTTACATTCATCTTAACATGATTTTCTATTGACCGTCTATGTTGGAATTATGGATCGAGTCCAAAGTCAATATGAACAATCAACATTAAACAATTTGGTAACGTTTGTTTATTTTGCTGTAATTGGAGATAAAACCATAATTAAAAACTAAGACATAATTATTATGTTACTTTTGGACATGAAAATAAATTGAAGGTCTTGGTTCTTTGGGCAACAAGATTAATATAGCGATCTACAGTCAGAAAAGTGTATGCTCGACCACCTTAAGGTTCTAAATAAGTTGTTTGCGCGTCGTCTGTCAGCATCATGCAACTTAAAATTAAAGTAGACAATAAGAGTTATCTGCAGTTTCCTTTGTACATCTCCAAAACAGTCGCACCTGCTTGGTAAAATATGAAAAATGGGCGTTTATCTTGAGAAAGTGTACTAGCACCAAATTGGGTGATTGTACATCTATAGAAATAATACGACAAATATAATTACTTTTTCTGATCTAATATATAATTATACTAGCTTTTTCCTGCGGCTTCACTCGCACGAAAGGTATTTTCCTGGATAAAAGTCCCGCTATACGTTTTCTCGGACCGAATTGTAAATCTTAACCATTCTCGAATCCACCTGACGACACACAAAAAAAAACATTAAAATCGGTCCAGCCGTTTAGGAGGAGTTCAGTGACATACACACGCACAGAAAAATTATATATTATATAAAGATGACATTCACATTTGCTGGAAAATCAAGGGTGCACTGTCTGCCATAAAGATTTTTTTATACGCGCACTTGATGATAGGCGTAGTAGGGTCTCTATAAAGCGTAGATTCATGAGAGATCTTTATCATATATACATAGAGGATAAAAAAGCCTGGGATTAAATTTTTTCATATGATTTTCTTTGGAATCATGTCTTTCGTTTCAATAAAGTTTCTTTGTTTCCATCTGTGAGCGGCTTGGGTATGACATACTCCTTAACTGTCTGTGCCTGCGGCGGCGTCGTGTACCGGGTCGGCCACTTCCCTGTAATATGGTTGAGGAGGCCGATGGCTAGCACATCCGTCATACTCGTGAATGGTTGCTGCTTGTATGGACTGGTCTGCCCTTTTCGCTTAATATATCTAAGTATTAGGGGTATATCTTGAACATAGATTAATAACGACATCTTGAAAAGTTTCAAATCAAATTATTACATGATTCCTGAGACAGTTATGCACTCGTGTTGGAATTTAAAATTTATTGCCTATATTGCGAGTATATAAATGAACTGCTCTAAATAAAAGTAAACAAATACTGAATTGTATTTTTTTTTTCTCTACATAATGCATTGTATTTTATACCTTGAACTGATTTTGAAAAGAGCAACACTAGAGTTTCTTGCCCGTTCTTCTCTAGTGAGAACTGCTTTCCAAACTGGTGGTGGAGTATATTGACGGAATCTAAATAATGTATAACATGCCTGCTTGAACCGGATATACATAGGCTGATCTCAGAACTCGACATACGTATGAGAACCAATGACGGGTTGAAACACGTTTTGTATGATAGTCGCTATCCATAAAGCGTAAGGTTTTTAGAGAAAAGAGTTTTTTTTATGGCATTGAATGACGAGACGAGCATGCCGTTAGCCTGATGGTAAGCGCTACGACCGCCCATAAACAGTAGAAACACCATCCAGCACCTTGAGGTACAAAGTACTGTGTGGCATTCCACTGCGCTCGTCATCCTGAGACATTAAGTTAAGTCTCATTATGTCCAGTAGTTACACTGGCTACAATGTCCTTCAAACCGAAACACAACAGTGCATGCACACTGCTGCTTGGCGGTAGAAATAGACATTGCGGTGGTACCCACCCAGCAGTAAAATTATGAGATGCTGCGGTCTTCATGAATCTGGTACCATACAAAGCATAACAGCAAGCTATAACTTGCCGAGAGATTTTTTCTGAGACATTGGTATTATTCTCGTCCAGTTTGTAAATTAATGTTGTAAACAAACATTTTACACGTATACTGTGTGGCACTACTATTTTAGAATTGTGCTTATAACACAAAACTTTATGAAACTAAGCTATGGTATAGCTATAACTATACTACAGCTATTAGTTTCATAAAGTTTTGTGTTGTTAAAAAACATTTTATTGTTTTGTTATGTACTTCTAATCTACATGCTGATAGTAACTTTCGGCGGCTAGTAGAGTTAGAGGCACCTACTAAAAAGGTCTATTAAAACTTGATAAAAGTTTTTATAACCTTAAAAACACGAAAGACTATAGTTCGGACAAACTAAGCTGGCCGGTATGACAAGTCAATTTTTTCCCCGACGCGATAACTCTGTGAGAACGTCTACCCAAAAAACTCAAAACCGTGTCATGTCATACCGGCCATATTAGTTTGTCCCTACTATAAAAACATTTTTCATGGGTTTATTGTGCGATTTTGTAAATACTAACGAAGTATTAAATTTATTTATGTTCAATACGATTAAAATTTTGTAGAGTTAAGCTTTTCAGTTTTCAGTTCAACCAAATTAGGCATGTCATAGAGTAATTAAAAGTAAGATTAAAAAAAGGAATTCTATATAATTAAGTAAAAAGGTTACAAATGCAAAATTAATTGAACAGGGAGTTGCCGAAGTGTGATGTTATTTTTTTTGTTTTCGCGGTGAAAGTGACTTATTGCTACCGCCCAGCCTTCGAGGGAGGCGACTGAGCGGTTATGTTGGGTTCACCGTGCCTTAGGACCCGACGTTAAGCCGCGCGGAGAGATGGAACTATCGGGCGACCGCTGGGCCAAGTCCCTAACCTATTTACAACGCACGGCATACCAACCAAAACTCCGCGGTGGCCATCTTCGGCGCATTTGGGACAGATACGGGCTTCCTCTGACGGAAGTGTCTGAGTTGTCGTCCGCAACCGACCCTGCGCGGTGCCGCCTAATGGAATGTGAACTGAGATCTCGTAGGCCCTATGTTGCGTAGGCCGCAGCTTAAAAGTGTTTGAATTCAAAACAACATTCGTATATCATATTATGACTTACAGAAAAAGAAAACATTATTTTGACGATAATAATAATAATAATCCCTTCCTAGCCGATTTCGGCCACGACGGCCAATCTCAGCGGAGATCAGCCAGGTGCGCAGGAGATATTATAGTGCACAAGTGTGTGCGCAATACACAAGTGCACTCACTATTCCTTCACTCTCATAGTCCGGTGAGACGGCAATCCGACATGACCGGAGAGAGATCAGGCGCAGGACCAACGGCTTTACGTGCTTTCCGAGGCACGGGGGTATCACACCGCCAAATTCCTAACTCCGAGCTGCGACTGAGTAATTTTTAAGATGGAAAAACCCAGTCACAATGTTTTTTGGCCCGACCCAGGATTCGAACCCAGGACCTCAGCGTGCAAATCGTACTCGTAACGCGTACGCAATACAACTACGCCACCGAGGCAGTATTTTGACAATAAAAAATACTTAAATGGTACACCGCGATGCCGACTGTTGTAGGAAGAATGCAGATACACAATATTTCTTCATAAATTACTTAATCATTCATAATATTTCCTAAATCATAATAAATAAATATTTCATCTCTTTTTTATTTTTAATGCCTTAGTAGGTAAATGAATTGCTCTCTTGTTGCACCAAAATTTACAACACTGACGTATTATTATTTATATTTTTTACATTATTAACAGTACCGTATCAACACGCAGACAAGTGACACTACCTCAACGTATGCCTGTTTATATTTTTTGTTGTATTATAAATGCTCTTTGGTTTAAATTTACTGCTGGGCTTTGGCAATTCTAAATTGTTCACATCAGAGTGTTTACTTTTGCTGGCCAGTCTACTGAACATTTATTACTATCTATGTTTACAACTTTTAAAGACCGTGGTCCATAAATGTATAGTTCACTCTTCTCTGTCCTATTTCCTGCGTAATAATCTTCGGATCATAGTATTTACAAGGCGCTCCCCAGCCGCACATTCAGAAGTCAGCTATTCATGCGTGTGGGTAATTCGCACCGGTGCCGAACTAACGTTTCACAATTGTTATTTGTTATTAATTTCACGAACGATACGGCTTTTAATGTTTTATAAATACGACGCATTGTTCTATAAGCCACACAATACCTGCTGCTGCTCGCGTTCGAATCCGATATGTGCATAACCGTCGCGTCTGTCCGACGCATTTTTACAATTTGCTTTGATGACGTGCCTTATTTGCCAGGAATTATGATATTATTAAATTATGTTAATGTTGTTTGTAATTTAAATATAAATAATTAATGGTCTTTAAATACATTTTCAGTTAATGCTTTATTTATTTATTGTTGAGTTATTGTAAAGGCCTGAATTTATTTTGAACAAATATTTTAAGTATTAATTTTTTTAAGTTTACAAAATATGAACAGTTAAAATATATACAGCATAATGGAGAATGAGACCTCGTCAAATACTTTTTTGAGTAGGAATTAGAATATGCTATAGAAATAGGTATGTATTTTCAATCTATAGTGAGTTGGCAATGCCATTACACTGATTTTGCAACAGTTAAATGAATTCAATAACAACGTTTAGTACGTTAGTATTGCAGCACAAAAATATGGATACGATTCTCAAATGCCATTTTAATTTTTACACTGCACAACCTTTTAAAGACGTCATAATTCTGTAAATACATAAATCCCCTTTTTTATTTTCAATCCGATTGTATAAGAATGTGTTTTAGTGATAGCATATTTTATAGTATTTTTTTGTAGAGAGAGCGTTTTTTTAAATGCCAATTAAATGTAAACCTTATTTCCGCAACCTGCGTAGGTATCCCGCACAACAGTGGTATAAATTAATTTACCACATTTTGTATTTGGTTTACTAAAGCGGCAAGCTGAGTAACAATTTATAAATATTGCGTAACAAATCGTTGACGCACAATTCTACAAGGTGAGACGTGCTACAAGTGAATCCCCGCTGCGACAACGGGATAACCTTTACTTGAAGTTATAGTGGAAGAGGCTATCTTGAGCCGAAAATTATTTTGTACGTACCAAACTAGGTATATACATATAATTGAACATAATCATCATATCTGTCCTTTGTGTCTAATCCAGGACCTTACAAAAAATATGGCCCTAACTGACCAGAACTTAATTAATGAAATTCTAAAATAGATTATGATTTATTTTTACAAAGTTACCAACATTAATAAAAATTTTTTTTTACTAAAATAACCCTTCAGTTTAACCTAAAATAATTCTAAATTCAAATTCGATTTGCGATTATGTCACCACACATATTCAGGATCGGCGTAGCTCGAACAATAGGTAACAACAGAAGTGTGTTGCGCATTTCGTTACCTACGTTAAGCGACTGATTCCGAGAAAACCGTATTGGGAGGCACGTACGTCTAAGGTTGGCTAAATATCAAGTGCTTACAACGTTATAACAATAATGTGCATTGTACGTACCAAAAAGTAATTCTTTAGAAGCGTGCCAGTTCGATGACAACTGCGTTTGCCGGTTTGTTTTTAAGGGTATCCCTGTAGCAAAACAGTATTTTATGTAGTTTTTAGAAGCCATCTTTTCGAAATTTATAACATACTAGACTTCTGCTTGCGGCTTCGGCCGCGTGAATAAGTTTTTCCGGGACAAAAATATTTTCCCGGGCTAAAAAGTAGCCTATGTGTTAATCCAGGATATGATCTACCCGTGTGCCAAATTTCATCGAAATCCGTTCAGCAATTTTTGAGTTTATAAGTTACAAACATACTTACATACAAATCTTTCCTCTTTATAATATTAGTATAGATAGAAAAAATAATAACATAATACTTCTGCACTGTGTTATCTTTACTTTGGTAGTTTCAAATTTTTATAATGTGGACATTGTTACGTTAATTAAAATGCCACTAAAATTTTTGATTCCATGCATCTCCTCCTAAAGTATACAAAATTATTTTAATTTGCAAACAACACTATTACATATCCAATTTAATGAGGAACATTATGGCAGTTAAAAATTTTCAAAAATAAGTATAATTGATTTGTTAAGTAAATTATTCGTAAATCTTCCGCCCGTTAATCGTACGCTGAAATGTATGGAACGAATGCTCAATGCCGTTCCGCCGGGGGAGGGCCTTAACGCTATCGACTAACAAATGGAAAAATAGCTAATTATGTCATTAAATATTTCTATAAATTAATATTTTTATTTCTGAATATTTTTTTGTCTCTTCGTCTGTTTTCGAATGGCATGGTAGGGTAGTATGTATGTAATTTTATGTAACATCGACAAAGGGTCTAGACTCTAGTTGATGTCCAGCTGCTACATGTTCTTTACCCCCAATATGTTAACATTCACAATACTTGAGGAATCATTAGGGAGAGGTCAGAGGAGAGACATGTGCGTGTCCATCAACGGTTCTAACAAATATTTATACATTTCAAAATGATTTCATTTCATTTATTTGGCTGCAATATGACGAATTAATTAATATTTGTGTGGAAAATAACAACTTTAAGATTTCTACTTGTACCAAAAATATATTGTCAACGAGTAATAAAAAAAGAAATTATGTTAAAATCTAAAATTCTTGACGAATCAGTATTATTAATTTATTCTCTTATTTGAGACCGAACAACATGATAACTGAGCGCAAATCATAACTGATTGCAATAAAGCGCATTCCAGTAGGAGATGTACACAATCAAGCAATTTTGCAAAAAATACTTGCGCAGTCTTGTTGAAACCCGACGCGGCTCGCCGATGAAAAATGAGCGGGAGGGTCAAGATACTATCACCGTCTAGACGATTGTTCGCGCCAAGCAAGCATTGTCATATCATGACGACGCAGAGGAATTTTTGCTCTGAGCTATTTCGGCAAAAACAGTTTTGGTATTCTTAATCGACTTTCAAAATGAGGAGCTAGAAATAATATTAAAACGTTTAACACACACACACACACGCACTCATGCCTTTTATCCCTGAAGGGGTGGGCAAAGGCGTAACTAGTGCACCCACTTTTCGCCTTGCGTATTCTGTCCCATGACGTGACAGGCGACGAGTCTATTGCCATATCGGGCACAACTTCCAGACTCCGGCCTTATACTAATTAGAAAAACCCAATATCACTTTGCCCGACCCGCGGATCGAACCCGAGACTTCAGCATTGTATTCGTACCGTAATACAAATACGCCACCGAGGTAGTCGAATGTTGAATTAAAAACGTTTAATTCAACAAATTAGTAGTATTACAGAAAATGTTTAAGATCATCGTATCGTAAATAATATTTTATTATTCGGTTAACCGAAAATAATTTCAAACATGTTAAAGCCACTAACTATATTAGGATAGGATTTTTGAACGTCTGACTGCCCTCTTTCAGAGATTTAATCCAGTGCAAATGGTATTAGGATAACCCATGCAATTGCTGTGATTCTTTTTTCTACTACACGAACTTGGGATTCAAATGAACAGGCACGGTCACGGTAATACGTAATACTATTTTGTTGTAATACTTCTTTCTCCAGCTCTAGCAAGCCGTAGGCGTGTTTCAGGAAATCAATATCTGTTTGTACTAAAGCAGGAGTCCATTGTGGACGAGTTGTTATGTATGTAGAAGATATATGGACGTAGCATTCAATAAAACTCAATATAACGACTTTTCAGCAACTGGGTTTTTCATGCTGTAGTCATGCTACTCAAGCAAGTCTACAGCGTAGCTACAGCTAGCAAAAATTGTATTGGAATGAAGTTTATTGACTGATTTTGATCAATTGTTGCTAGCAATAATGGAAGCGCGTCTGAACAAGGAGGTAATTCTCACTCGTGTTGACGTATGACGCCTTTGGCAGATATTTATATATTTTTACTGGTGGTGGTAGGTCTCTCATATGTAAGAGTCCGTCTGGGTGGGTACCACCGCAATATCTATTTCTACCGCCAAGCAGCAGTGTGCATGCACTGTTGTGTTTCGGTTTGAAGGACATTGTAGCCAGTGTAACTATAGGACATAGTGAGACTTTACATCTTATGTCTCAGTATGACGAGCGCAGTGGAATGCCACACAGTACTTTGTAACTCAAGGTGCTGGATGGTGTTGCAACTGTTTATGGGTGGTCGTATCGCTTACCATCAGGCGAACGGCATACTCGTCTCGTCATTCAGTAGCAATAAAAAAAAACAAAAGACGAATAATGCGGCCAATAATTAATCGTTCTAAAAATTATAACAAGGAATCAGCACAATATATCTCTGGAATTTTTAAATCTCTTTAAAAATTTGCGAAAATATTGTTGAATGATCAATTAGTCCTTCCCCCGTCGAAATTCTCTATTGGTCTGCGTTTGGTTTATCATTGATCACATTAGGCTATTAGTTATTAATATATTTATATCATTTTTATGTTATTATATTTTGTTCTCATGAATATTGCGTCTTTCGTCGTAGTTGAAGATACGGCGCGAGGACACAGTGATACCTTAGATAATGCTTTGAAATATACTTTTTATACGAACTTCAGTTGACTGATACTCAGATTTATCAAAATGCTACATTATAAAAAGAACCCATAATCAACAAACTTACATCATAGCTTAAAGGTTGAGAATTTACATTTAAATGATTATATAATTTACCTAATGTGCGGCAAATTTTTATTATTGTAGTTGGGTTAATTTGTTATTAGTTTTAAAGGTCACTCCCATAATAATCCCACGTAAAACTGGTAAAGTTATAAACATAATATATTTGTGCCCGAAATACATGAAAGTTGCACTGCCAAAGAAATTAAATCCAACGGTTGTTAGGTTGGGGAAAAGATTCTTCGCATTTTATTTGAAAACTCAAAACTTTCAAAGTTTATTTACATTTAATTACAGTATATAGGTGCCATTTTGTTCGATGACTTTCTGCCATCTTGTAGGTAGTGCCATGAACCCGTTGCTGTAGAAATTTTGGGACTTCTGATAAAAAAAAGTAGTTTTGGCAGTCCGCTCTTGATGTTAACCTGACATTGCCTAAAGAATTCTGAAGATATCTAAACAGGTGGAAATCTGAAGGTGCAAGGTCAGGGCTGTATGGTGGATGCATTAACGCCTCCCAGCCAAACTCTCTTATTTTTTGCTGAATGGCTAAGATGTGTGTGGTCTAGCGTTATCGTGATGAAAGACCACACACCCTTACTATTGATCAATTCCGGTCGTTTTCTTAACTTCTTGCTTTAATCTCATTAGTTGTTGGCATTAGAGATCCGAATTAATGGTTCTGCCCGACGGTAAAATCCCTGTTACATGTATAACCCGGTGGTGGATATGGTGTAACAGTAGTGGGTTAAATAAAACAGTACACAGATTTGAAACTTATACTAGCAAACCCGGCAAACTTTGTTTTGGCATATAAATTCTTTTTAGAGATTATTTTAGTAGAAAAAAAATGAATAATTGATCAGTTACCGACCCGGATTAAAAGTTATTAAATTACTAATATCGCTATTAAAAAATAGGGTATGATGGAAGAAGGTAGAATATTTAGGGTAGTATGAATTTTTTAATGCCACAAAATAATAAAAAATCTGTTCGATAATCACTTAGGGAGATGAAAAATAGATAACAGCCTATTCTCAGACCTACCAAGTGTGAATATAAAATTTCATCAAAATCGGTTCAGCCGTTTCGGAGGAGTATGGTAAAAAACACTGTGACATGAAATTTTTATATATATAGCAGATAGATAGATAGATATAAATTTACTCACTTGCTACACTTAACCCATTACAATGGAGAGCTGTTCCTGTGTCACATTGTTACTTGTAAATTAAAAAAAAAAAACAATGAAACTGGGATAAGGGTGCCGCTGGCATAGGTATAAAGGGTGTCAGACCCAAAATCAATAAATTTACATACTTTTACGATTTAAATTCCATAAATACCAATAAGAGTGTGTCCTCGAACCTCCAATACTGGGTCAGGAATTACTGAGGCTTCAACCAACTGGGGAAGTTAGCCTCCTCTCTTGTGGTGCAGGTAGTTTTGAGTCTACCTGCGATAGACAAAATGATGAAGGAAAATTGTATGTATGAGAACATCCCTGAGGAAAAACCTCCGGGAAGGAATAGAGAACCCGCTAGGTCAGCAGGCCGGCGAGTGTTCTCCTATGAACTTCCGTGAAAGATTCCTGATATGTTCACCGTGCACTAGAACAAAACGCTCTTTGCCGTCATCAGGTCACTGACATGATTAGGACGGCAAAGCGGCCCAAGCTGATCACGGCGAATACTCCGCGGGGTCCTTGACCAAGCTTTCGTAATTTATGGGCACATACGAGCCGACGACGAAATTCCGTGCTCACACGCTTGGTGCTCCCGCGCAAGAGGTCGAAGAGAGGTCGATCACCGGTAGGGTTGCAATCCAAGCCAGAGATGAACATAAATTGATATAACCGAAATCACATCACGACCACTCACAATTCTCAAATTTACGTAATAAATCAAACTAATTTTATTACAAATTACTGCACTCGCAAACATAATTTTAAAACGTGTGTAGCATTTATTATTGCATAAAAACAAAACTAGGCGGTTGGAAAACTGACAACACTACGCGCACTTGTCTAAAACAAGATTTGTAGGCAGAGGTAGTAACAAACATACAGCCTTCAATCGATTATTGTTATACTAAAATAACTATGGGGTATGATGGGGTTTGAATTTTTTAATCTTACAGCTCACAATGAACAATGCCATTCCAATCCCACCATACAAACAGCGTCACCGTCTTGAGAGTTAACCCAGGTTTTTCCACAGTCTGTGAAGCCTGATCGACCTTTGGCCACGACCTTTTTCGTGCGTTATTGTCGTACGTAATCCACTTTTCATCACCAGTTATCAATCTCTTCAAAAACGGTTCGGTTTCATTTTGTCTCAATAAAGAATCGCAAATGAGTACACGGTTCATTAAGTTTCTGTCGGTGAGCCCGTGTGGCACCAAAATATCGAGCTTTCATGTGTACCCAGCTTTTTTCAAATGGGTCAAAACTGTTTTGTGGTCAATTCTTCAGCTATGTTGTAACTACAGACATGTCAATCTTGCTCCACTTTTTTCAAAAATGGCGTCTACTTTATCCGTAGCAGGGCGACCAGAGCGAGATGCATCTTTGATACCAAAATTTCCGGATTGAAAACGCTGAAACCAACTTTGTGCTACTCTTACTGTCACTGAATTAGGTCCATAAACGTCACAAATTATTTTCGCGGTTTGCTGTGCATTTTTTCTTTTTTATAATTAAATTTTAAAATGTACCGAATTTATTCATTAGGTGCACTCATTATGACAAAAAGAAAAATAAATGATAAATAGCTGAAAACAACATTTTATTAATTTGTTTCGTTTTTTTGAAATGTAACCTTTTTAATGTCAACAAAACCAGCCAGATAGAAATATTACAGCCAAAGAGATTTTATTACAATTTTATACATACTAAATGCGATAAGACTTTTCCCCCGACATTACTTACTGAAGACAAGATATTTCTTGAAGTCTCCCTCTCTCGAATCTTCCTTGAATTGAAGCGTCATTAGAAAAAGACAAACGTCACAGTACAGAATATTTGAGGTCAAATTAATTTTTGACCCTTGCTCAACAGTGGAACATTATAACATTATTTTAATATATTTATTATATACTAGACTTCTGCTCACGGCTTCGCCCGCGTGAAAAAAAACTGGTTGCGCCTCTACCTACCCCTTCGGGGATGATAGGCGTGAGAGTGTGTGTGTATTATTATTATAATATTTTAATTACTAAATTATCAACACAATTATCATTATCTTTATTTGGTATATTGTACTCTACCAAATAGGACCCGCTGACGTAACTGCGACTGACTTTTTTGTTTTGCAGGTAATTCGCCATTTGACAGCCGAATGTGCCTAGAAGGCAATGCGGCCGAGACAAATAACTCACATAGCGTCAAAGGTGAAGAAGAATTGACTAGAGTCTACCAAACTTTGACTCTCCCGGCGCTAGCCTCCAGGGAAGAATGTAGTTCAAACAACAGGTATGTTGGTGAACAGTTATGCATGTAGATCATCAAACCGTTAACGGCACTTTATGGCTAAGGTAAATAGGCTCTCATTCTATTTTGAGGAGCAAGAGGCGGGAAACATAATATTATGCGCCTCATAAAGTTTATAAAGGTAAACAATATATTCATTACTTCAGGAACATATTTGTGATTGTGGCGTATATTATTTATTAATTCATTTATTATCTTGGTTTAGTTGTGTCACATCATCAAAATATGAAATGTATCAAACCAATGTCCATATTGCTACACACAAGAATGTAAGAGCCGGTTTCAAATTACAATGGAATTTCTAAGCGGCTTGTGCGGTCCGTACACCTGTGGAAACAATAGATCTTATAATACCTTTTCTTTTCTATAGTAATGAAACTAAAAGTAAATCAAAGCCGATGACGCCTGGCAGTCCAGGCGGCTCCGAGATCAAGCCCCAGTCCACCACGCCGACGTCGCAAGCGTTGACCAAACCACCGTATTCTTATGTAGCTCTTATCACAATGGCAATACAGAACAGTCAGACTAAACGCGCCACTCTCAGCGAGATTTACGCTTACATCACCAAGGAATTCCCGTTCTTCGAGAAGAACAAGAAAGGATGGCAGAATTCTATCAGACATAATCTGAGTCTGAATGAATGCTTCATCAAAGTGCCGCGGGAAGGTGGCGGTGAAAGAAAAGGAAACTATTGGACCCTTGGTAAGTTCAAGTTGTATGTTGGGTGAGTTTACTGTCAATTTGCGAAATTAGTCCAATTAAATATTGTGATTGAAATTGCAAAGCGAGTGACTGCTAAGCGCACCATCATCCTCATATGCACCATATTGCGAATTGCTGGCGCGTTCCTTTAGCTGTTTGGTTGGTGAGAATAGTGTTGTTTTAGATCCACAATGTGGAGAGATGTTCGAGAATGGCAACTTCAGGAGGCGGCGCAGGATGAAGAGGCCATTCCGCGCAACTCCTTACTCGAAGACATTGTTCGGGGACGGGTACCACGTCGCCCACGTGGCTCAGCATGTGCCACCCCACATGCAGCCGCTGCCGCTCGGTGCACGGAACTATTTTGGTTCCGGCTCGCCTTACCACCCCCCATCGTACCCCAGATATGATGCGTAAGTGTTTTTAAAACTTATTTTTAATTGTCGTTAAATTGTTATTAGACACAGTTCAGCAAATTAGATTGATCACAAATAGCACATCGGTTGAGAACTTTGATTCATTGACGACAATAAGAAAGTTGATTGTAATTATTCAGCACAGGAGTACTTTAGTTTCGCATTTGGAGAGTCCCAAATGAAATGGATAGTTTCATTGAATAATATTAATAAATCTTATTCGCAATAATCTTATAATTCGTTTAGTAAACATTGATTATTTGGTCTTACACCACCCTTTGCAAAAGTAGAAAAAAGTAGCTTTTACCAGCGGCTTTGCTGGCGCTAATGTCCTTCTTGGATAAAGGTTCAATAAAAAAATAAAAAGTTGTCGATTACACTCACAGATGGCGTAGCTTTCTATTAAGTACATGATGAAAAATTCTGTTGTTTTAACATCCCTAGAACCACAACGGAAAAAAACAGCATGCAAAACTATTGTACGAATCATAATGATGTAATTTTCTTGATCCAACTGCTCATCCAGATCTATATTTCGTTCCCTTTTGCTATCTTGAGTCGTTTCCACTATTAAGCACCTCTTATTCAACAAGTCATGGTAATTGTAATCCCGCAATTACTTACGCAATAGTAATCTAGTTCATGAATCCTGTTATTATTGCAATTTTAAATTAGATCTTTGTTAATCCTTCATTATTGGTGAAACGTTTTAAATCCCCCAAATGATTTTGATTACCCAGTGATTCTTTATTTGTGTAGGTAACTGCGCTTAACGTAGTGGTAATTTATCTATTGAATTCATGTTTCGTACTAATATACACTTCTCATGGTAGAAGACTTGATTGTGATACGAACTATGGCAAAATTGCTTTTTTGAACAGTATAATGAATGACAAGGTTAACTTATTATCAAGTTATACAATATGGAGGTAAATTATTGAAATCTTTACTAGAATACAGAAACTGAATTTTCTGATATTTTCTTTGCACGTGATAATTGTTAGAACTACCCGCAATCTGAAACTTGCTGAGGGCTTTTTATCCCGGGAACAGATACCTATTAATGCAGGCGAAACTGAGACTAAAAATATAATAAAATATTTATTTACAGGTTTGAAAAATACTCGGCTAATTTCTGAAAGAAAATGGCCAATAATGCTTATTATTTAAATTTTGTTTCATCTATAAGAACGATCTCATACAAAATAAGTTAAAAAACCTTTATGCTTACCTTGTACTTATTCGTTAAGAATCTTTAAAAATTCTGCTAAAATTACTTATTATTTTATTTACGTTGAATAAATTTATAATTAAATTAAATGTTAACCAACTCGTTAACCCATTGTAGGTACTTACACTATGAAATATATAAACATTGTCTTATAAATAATTTCTCAATGAAATCATGTCTCATAGTTTGTCAGCGCTGCGCAGCGGAATCAGACAAAAATGTTATGACATTTGTTTTAATTCTAATATACCGAAGATGGAATAATTAAGATTGTGACATTATTATAACAAATTAATTACAATAAATATTTACGTTTGTCGCTTATGTTTACAAAACATGTGTTAATGATTTGTTGATATGCAATAACATTTTTACATCGCGTTTCCTTAGGTAATATACAATCACCCGATTTGGTGCTAGTACACTTTATTCTCAAGATAAAACGCCCATTTTTCATATTAGGTATACCAAGATCGTTTAGGAGATGTACACAGGAAACAGCAGATAACTCTTATTGTCTGCTTTAGTTGTAAGTTGCATACTGCTGACATATGACGCACAGGCGACTTATTTAGAACCTTAAAGTGGTCGAGCATATACTTTTCTGACTGTACATTAGATATTATTTTCGTAGTAGTGTCACAACAAAGTCAGGTGGAGGCAGCTGTGATCCGTACGACTTAAATATACGTTTGTACTTTGCGAGGGTTATTGTAATTATTGATATGAACGAGCTATAAATTCATATCACACAATGATCGACCCAAATCATATTATAAAACCTATTTAATATGCAGTTGTGAATAGCTGTGAAGAATATAAAATTGAGAATCTTCTATAATAAGACCACTGGACTGAAAATGTGTTTGTCGATAGTATTTCTCTCATTTATCGATTAAATGTTCAAGTTTCGAGGACATCTCGACATAAACATGTAATTTATGAACGCAAGACATTGGAAGTAGACGACGGCGGATTGGTCGAGCAGGTGTGATGGGCGGGGTTTCGACTTTATTCTACACTTCACCGTTACTGCGATGTTCGTGGAAGTCTTACAGCACTACCTGTGTGGGGATACCGTAATTACGTTGTTAAATCCAGAATTGAGCTTTGCTGTGAGATAATCACGCGGATAGGCCACATATTAGGTGTATATATTTCATGGGCGTATAAATGGGGGGTCCGGATCTCCTTACCTTACAACAAAAATGATCCGGGCCACAACATATGTACACATTATAATGCCTACGTGCACTTATAAGAAACATACAAACATCCAAACATTTTCACAAACTTTAGCATTTATAATAAGATGAAACAGACCCAACGCAAAAACACCACTGAAACTGAAAATGCTTACAATAAAACTTTCAAAAAATTTGCATTGGGTGACGGGGATTTATACGTGACTTATTTCTCCTTTTATATTATAGGTTCCATCATTATCAACTGGTGAATTTGCCTTTGTCGAGTATATAAAAAACAATAAATACGAATTTCGTTAAAAGTTCTTTATTTTGATGCCACACTCAATGTATTTTGAAAACATTGTTTTTTCCGTGACTTATATGTTGATAGGAGTTTTTGTTTGGTGTCATGGGGTGGCAAGAACCCATGCTAAGTCATTTTGGTATCCTAGGACACCCCCCTATATGAAAGCTATAGCTACGCCCGTGACATATTTAAATGTACAGCACATAGAGCTTTGATAATGAGGTTACGTTTTTAAGTATGTTATCGATATATACATTTTATTATGGTAATATACCAAATAGGTAATCATTATTTTTATATTCACTCATGGTTTGATACAAAAAATATTATAGTCTGAAATTATCCTATAAATTTTTTGCACAATATTAAATTACTTACTAAAGAAATATAAAATATGACAAAACCGATAGCTGATTAACTGCATATTAATCCGCCATACTTTACTTTCAAGAAAATGTCTCAACACATGCGAATACTATTTTGTGTCACTCCTTTTGTTGCTCAGAAACTTATTACTATTTTAATAAGGGTACAAGTAACTATTTCTTTATATGTATAGCTCTACTCAACATAATAACAGTTACACCATTTAAGGAACATGTAAAACTTAAGAAAATATAAATGAAGAACGCAAACTGAGCAAAGAAACTCTTTTATCTTAAATGAAACAAAGTTACACGAGTGTTCACGGGAGGTCCGGCTATTGGTATGGTTTCAGCTCGTGGCTGACGCAGTCGGCGGGTGGGCTGGGGTACGCGAGCGCGTGCGGCTCGATGGGCCGGAGCCCGCCGGGGTGTTCGCCGCACGCCATCTCGCACCAGTCTCCCCCGGTCCCCGTCAATCCGTTCACTACACATCAGCTGCAAGGACAGGTCAGTTTTTGTTCATCATAACAATAATGAACAATTAATGAAATGTCTCAATGTCGATTTGGCTGGATGTGGGCGTGTGCCTCGCCCGTTTTTCCTATTTTATAAGTGTTTATATACGTAGATACAAGTTACGATCATCATCAAAAGTTATCAATAACAAAACATCTTTTTTTCGACGACCTCCTTTATAAAAACATTCATCAAAATATAATTTTTTCTACGAACTGCACAATAACCGACTGCGAAATTATATATTCCGCTCTGGCTTTTGGTTATTATCAGCACAACAATATGTCTTTTTTTATTACTTGACGACCTTAGTGAGGTTGATAAGAGGGTCACGGACCCGATTCCAGTATAGGTACAAATCTTATGACACGCCAGCACTTGTTTCGAGATTGAATGTGGGATGATTAAGGCATTTTAGGGTAATTTACATGAGAAGTCGTAATTTTTATAGTACATACAAGACTTTAATCACTTTGCTACAGGACATGATACTTTTAATCACTTTTTAACTACTTGCAGTACATTTAGCATTCATTTTGTTCGTAAATTGCAGTCCAAGTATCGATACCCTTACCACCTTACGTAATATCTTTTTGCTGATTGACTGGAATGCATGTCACTTCATAGTTTGATTTAATTTTATCTTTATTTCACAAGTCGTCTCACTTATCATTCATGTCCAAGGAGGACTTGATAATATAAGAATAAAATGTCATATATTCAAGGTGTGTTCAGCCAGCCAGTCAGGTTTACGGTCAGGCACAAAATAATGTAAAGGTTTCAGAACTTCAAGGGACGTACACAATGCCTGTCTAGGGTCGTTTACGCAAATAAAAAAATTGGGAATGACATATCCTAGAAATAAAGTAATATGCATTGATATATAAAATATGAATGCTTATATGACATTATAAATCCTCTGCACATGTAAACTTGAATAGAAATATACATAACTGTTTGATATGTTTCATAACTATAGTCTATGCTCATACATAGCAAATTAAAGAAAACCTTTCAAAGTTAATTTTAATGAAAGATTTTTTGTTAAGGAGAAAAAAGTGTAAAGGCTATATGTGGTTTGAATTTATTCAGGTATTTTCGTTGCTGACTGTACACTATGACAACCAGGCGGATCCATAAAAAGATTTTCCTAATGGGGTTTTGCAGTCAATGACAAGTTAAAGTTATGTGGTAAAATATGTAGGAATTTTAGATGGAAGAAAACTACGTTTGAAAACGATGTTCTGTTAATGCTTAGTAAGAAAGAAAGAAAGAATAATTTATTGTCGCGGTACACGTGAACAAAAAAAAATCAAACAAACAAAGTACAAGATGATATTTACCGCGACAACTAAGTGGCCATCTCAGCATAAGCTGTGCTATGACAAACCAAAACACAGCACTGATTCTCAGTGGCCACCTAATGTACTTAACGTACGGGCGCCAAATCAGCCATAACTCACAAATATATTTATATCACAGTATAGTACTTGATGCGTGTGGTTATAATTGTAATAATATGTAAACATTTTAAAATCCTACGACGTGAATTACCAATTCATTTCTTAAGAATGTAGGTACTATTTAATTCAGGCAAAAATTTAATTTTTTTGCCTTATCCTTATTGAAAAATATTTTCACGTTTATTTTAAATAGGAAAATAAATTCGATTTTGTAAAAATCTATTAAAGCGGTCTAAACAGTTTTTCTTATAAATTATCTATTCTAATAAAATTAGAGATTATGACTAGAAGAGAAAAATGTCTCTCAGTCTTGAACCTTGTCTTTGGCAGCAGTGTTAATATGACTTTCAAAATATTAAATAATATGCTAATAATCAGGGCTGCGAAATAAGCAATTATCAATACAAAAATCATAAAATATTTACAAAGTTTATGCAAATATCATGCAAATAAAAAATCGTTACGCTCTCCTAAATCGGTATGGCGTGTTAAGTGCGTTTCATTTCAGTAATTAAATCGAGATTAAATTTTGAGTAGCGTATCAGAAAGCAGTAAAACTACATGTTCGCGAATCACCACCGCAACCACTGTTTCAATGGCTAGGGTTGCCACACGACCAAAAGGCAATGGGATTTACGATATGAGTTGAATAGCCCTCATTTGGTAGAGTCGCGTGATATTCTGATACACAAATACATGACTGAAGTGGAACAACTGCGAGACAGAAACTACCTTATGCTAACTATAGCTTTGCTTTATTGTACATCTTACATTGCTAAAGGCCCATACTTCTGCCTTATTCTCTATCCTCATTTTCTTTACACCTTAGGAGAGCAATACCAGATTCGGATGTGAAACACTAAGTGCTCGCTGGGCGACGCGATGGTTACAAAATATTTTTATTTGTGATCTATACAACATAATTATATTGATAGTTTAATTTTATTTCTATACGTTGCCTTAAGTAACATCTTTTATTTATCAAAGAAATTCCAAACGACAAATTTTAAATTTGGTATTATCACGTTTCCTGGCCTGAAATTTCTAGTCGCATGGTCACCGTGTAAACGGTCAATTAGTTCGAGGTATACATATAATGTATAGCTAGGTAGGCATACATCAAGCCTGATGGACCCAGACCCGGCTCGTGCGAGGGGGTTTCACAAAAACGTTACGATCCACAAGCTTGTCCAACGTGTTTCAGTTGTAAGGAAGCCATTAAAATAGCCATTCATATTATCAGAAATAATATTGAACTCAGTTAAAAAGTCCCCGCGCAGACGCCATTTTTCGTAACTTTAGCAATTGCATACAATTATTATTACTTAATACACTTGTCAGTTTCATGGTAGAGTAGAGTTATCGGCAACTAGTGTATCTCGGCATTGACTTCTCCGCATAGAAGTTGGTGTAAATAATATTTGAATTTAAACACCGACTTGTCGAAAGGTATTTTATTGTTCTTTGAAAGTTACGACTCTTGTTGTATTACACCTAATTTTTTTAAAGGGCCACCAATATAGCACTATTATAAATGCCACTTAAAAAAAAAGTATTATGTATAATACCTGTATATTTTCTAGTATATTTTTTCGATAATCTGCACTGTCCAAAAACACCCAAAATTTTTGTAGAATCATAGATAACATTAGATACATTGCTGGCCTCAAAGAGAACAATGGCGGTTGTAAGGGTCTTCGTAAAGCTGAACTACCCTGTGCAATGCAACACGTAGAGTGGCACTATTCCGGTAATCCAGCCCATCCAGTTGCGTATAATAAATAGCCTATAACAGCAAGCGTGGCTTTATCACTTTCAGTACTGCCATCGCGTCGGTGAAAATCAACATTACCAAATTGAAGCTGTTTTGCCTACTTGAATCGTAAAATCAAACCTATGAGAATTCCGGGAGCCTATAGGCGTATATACACGGTTATTTGTAAAATATTAATTACCTCGCAGGACTATATTACTAACATCATAAGCAACATCTTATGTTTATTTATTTACACTTTATATACAACGAGTATAAAGGCGGACTTAATGCCGAAGGCATTTTCTACCAGTCAACCTTCAGGTGGTGCAGAGACAAAACAAGGTAGGTGTACACAACGTGAGAAGGTAGCGGACAAAACAATAACATTATAAAGGCTAATAATTAATAATATTTATAAATATAAGACTTCCATAATACTATAAAATAACACAATTACATACTGATAAAATAGAAAAAAGAAATACAAATGAAGAAAAGGGCTGTTTTTAGGGTTTTCCCGGCAATTATTCGAATGTTTCTCGCCGTAAAAACCATCCTTGGACTTCAACGAACATTTAAAAAAAGAATTGGCCAAATTGTTCGAGGCGTTGTTGAGTTATGCGCTTACCAACACATTTTGCGATTCATTTTTATATTATAGATATGATATTAGCTGACCTGTTGAGAAGATTCTGCCAAACTATCAAGGAGCAGTCTCCGAACCCTTATTTTAAAATCAACCCGCGTAGTGGTAGATCTTATTTCGGAAGGCATCGCGTTCCCCAGGAGAATAGACTGAACGTGGAAAGAAGAGAAGTCGGAGATATGTGGAGCACATTTGAGAAGAAGATTATTTGAGGAGCGAAGATTCTTATTGTGGTTACCACCAAGGTACTGTAAGTGGAGAGATAGGTAGGAAGGCTGAGAAGGAGACTTGAAAACGAAAATATTGTTGAGAATGCACGCCATTTTCGTCGCTCACGAATTGGTAACCACTTCAGTTGAGAGCGATAGATAAGCACGTGATCGTATTTGCGAAAATTGAAAATGAATCGAATGCAGTTGTTGTGAAGACCGAGTCGGGTTTATTGAGTTGATCTGCATTCAGGTCCAAAAAGCACACATCACCATAGTCGAATAACAGAAGAATTAAGGCTTGCACTAGCATTGTCTTAGTCTTGTTGAGAGAATTTTTTTAAAGCGGTAGAGAGCACGAAGAGAACCTTTGACTTTCCGCCTAACAAAAGTTACCTGGGTCTGCCAGCTCAGGTTGGAGTCGATGTGTATACCAAGGTTCTTAACAGAGGTGCACCAAGGGATGACGGTTCCGTTAAAAATGACTGCTGGAAAAGTCATTAAGTCGACTCTGCTCATCATCCTCGAGCTGCCTTCAACAATGGCTTGATATTTAGTGGGATTAACAGTGAGTCCGAATCAGACGGACCAACTTTTAATGTTTTAACTTTTTGTGCTATGACTTTTAATTGTTAATAAGGTCAATGTTTATTAATATTTCATATAAAATTTCACACATTTAAGTTGGTTGTTCGAAATATTAATAACTCTAAGCGACACACACATACGCAGGCTTTACATACATTTCACTACATTGACATAGTGTGAAAGAGATGGCATATTTAATGCAGTACGAATAAAAAAGACAGCTAGTATTTTTCACTTACGCGTAGTGTGTAGTGTACAACCTACACACATGTTAGCATAAATTAAAAAATAAATCCGCGTAGTCAGTGGGCAATTCAGAATGGTTATATTACTGGACTCAGCGATTTTTGAGTTGGTCTAAGCGGTCCAGCGGTTTGTTGGTCCAAGTCACATGAATCAAACAGATGATCTACTCTTGCTAAAAAGCCCTGCTGACGGGTCCTGTTGCCAGATTCGTTGGGCTGACTAGGATAAAATTTGAATTAAAATAATATATGTTTTGCAAACCAATTTTCAGATTTTAGAATGTAGTTGCGAAATATATGTGTTTTTCTTACAAAGTCAAAACCACCGTCCAACCAAACGCTAAAAAAACAGACAGACCATCTATACCATAAATGTGACCTTATATCAGAATAATAGATTTAAGAAAGAAGTTGCGGTTTTTGCGCTGGTCTCTCCGACCGTTATGGTCGGAGACAACGGAGTCCAACTTCATTTAGACGGACAATTTATTTCTAGCTATAATCATACTTAATTATTACTTTTAAAAGTTACCCCGTGAACAAGTACAATGGCTGGGCAATTCTCTTTTGACAGATATTCAACAAACGATTATTGCTTGCAATAATTGATCTAATGAGGTTTTAGTTCGACGGCCACTCGGTAAAACATGAAAACATCAGAAACCGCCGCGCCGCGTCGCGCTTGATAAAGTCTCTACCCTTATACTGTACTATAGGCATAAACATGGGTTTTGGCAGTTGTGGCACTTAGCACCAGGCAAATGGCCTGTTATTTTGTTAATAAGAAAAGCTATTAAGAAATTAACAAAGACATTAGGCCTGAAGAAGTAAATGATTATAATAGATTAATGTACGAAAAAAAGTTTTTATGTGACAATGGACGCCAAGTGATGGAATATGAATTAAATGCTCCTCTCTCAGAGTAGTAGTACTGATCGTTTTTCAATATGAAAACCTCTAGTATTTAGACTATTAAAGGTACAATTTATAATAGGTTTACTATGTATAGTGTGTATACACACTTTCGCCTTTTATCCCCAAAGGAGGCACAACTAGTGGACCCACTTTTCGCCGTGTGTATTCCGCCCCATGATATCAGTGGACGAGCTTATTATATTCCAGGATACTGAACAGAAAAATCAAATGTCACTTTACCCAACCCGGGCATCAAACCACTATTAGTGGCTTACTATATCTAATGTTAAAATTAATTATTAAACTCTAACACAAATGGTACAAACTTTATTGTTTCCAATGTTGTAAAATGTTAATGTATTTTCAGCTCCAGAGTCCTCTGCAGCCGATGCAATCAATGCCAATGAATACGTACAACCCTATAGGAGTCTCTAATATTGGTAAGTATTAAAAATTTCAATTCACATTGTGAGAGTGAGTTTTCAACGTTACGTTTGTTAATAGTAAGCTAATATAAGAAATATAACGTTTGCATACGATTTTAGTGCTTGTATAATAGTCAGGGTTTACGCTGCTATTCCACTGGTGATTTAATAGTGAGGCGAGTGCACCGCGAGCGCTCTGGGGGCGCGCAATGTTTTCGCCGACGCCGAAGGTGCGTGGGCCGCGATCCACGTTTTGTACAGTCGCTAACAGAATAGATTCTGGCGAGGAATCATTGCTATTTGCTTTGTTACTTCGAAGATACGGAAAATGCAATTGAAAGTAGATACAGTGACGAATTTGAGAGGATTTATAATTTACTAATCGACAGTAAGGCAGTGACAACTATGTATTCCAAACGAAAAACAATAAAACTGATACTAAACATATCGTTCCTGCCTGCAAATATAAAGGCCTTAATTTTAAGAGTAACACCAGATTTGACCAGATGCAGAATACATTTAGAGGTAAAGATACATACGATAATTATCAGTTTCAACTAAAGAAAAGCTCGAAATGACTAAAAGGTATGGAAGTATTAAGTTATTAACTATGAAATTAAATGCAATAATTTATCGAACCCATAAAATGTTATACATTATTTAGATTCCGTCAATATTAACTCTACCACCACTTCGGAAAGCAGTTATCACTAGAGAAGAACGGACAAGAAACTCTAGTGTTGCTCTTTTCACAATCAGTTCAAGGTATAAAATACAATGCATGATATGCTACTAGGTGTTGCTCGCGTCTTCACCCGCGTGAAAAGCCTTTCCCACTACAAAACTCCCTAAAATACAGTACGACGCCAGCGCCATCTACATAAAGAGTCAGATTAAAAATATCCAATATTTCCCATGGGATTAAATCACCGGGATGAAAATATCTTATGCGTTAATCCAGGACATGACCTACCCGTGTGCCAAATTTCATGCAAATCCGTTTAGTTGTTTCTACGTTTACTACTAGCAAACATGCAAACATCCAGACATTTTCACAAACTTTCGCATACGCATACTCACGCCTTTTATCCCGGAAGGGGTAGGCAGAGGCGCAACTAGTGCACCCACTTTTCGCCGTGCGTATTCCGTCCCATGATGTAATAGAGGGCGAGCCTATTGCCATATCGGGCACAAATTCCAGACTCCAGGCTGATACTAAATAGAAAAATCCAATATCACTTTGCCCAACCCGGGGATCGAACTCGAGACCTCAGCATTGCAGTCGTACCGTAATACAACTACGCCACCGAGGTAGTTTCGCATTTATAATATTAGTAAGAAAAAAGATTATGTAAGGAACATTTTTTCACAAGAGTGTACGAAATGAAGTTGGTGGCACTATACGTGGTGAAAACGTTACGCCATGGCTAGTCGCTACGAATTCGAGCTCGCTATAAAATTGCTATCAAATTCACCAGTGGGATAGGGCTGTAACAAAAATAAAGGTGGCAACATGAACATGGATTATTAGCTGAGACCTATCAGGATTGGCTTGATGGGACGCGTCTCGGTGAATAGTTAATGTAAACAAAAAATGTATTGACGTCTTATTATCAGTACGACCGTAACATAATGGAGAACTCCAAATATTTGCAGTCGAAAAGGAGATGTCCGCTTTTTGTATGGGTGCTGGGCCTCAAAATCTAACCAGACTTAAATTTTATTGATATTAAAGGGGAAAAAATATGGAAAATATTTTTAGACCCCCTCATTTATAACTAACCATTCACCACCCCTCCATTTAAGTATAGTTTTTAAGCAACATTAAATTAATTATCGGCATCAAGCAGCGTCTATCCGCCTTACTACAGTCGCGCATACTTGCTTTTTTCGGGCACGTTTCTAGGCGAGGCGACCAGTCCATAGAACGTCTTGTCGTCCAGGGCAAGGTTGAAGGTACTCGACCGCGGGGAAGGACACCCATGCGCTGGACCGATCAGGTCAAATCTGCCGTGGACCGTCCCGTACATGAGTGCACAAGAATAACATCCAACAGAAAGATGTGGCGAGAGATCGTAAGGCGCATTACATCTGCACCAAACAACACTACATGATGACCACGACCACTCTGTCAAGAGTGTTACGACCAAGAAGAAGAAATTAATTACATAAATCTCAAAACCAGAGGATCTTAAAATTATACCCTTTATTGAAATGGCTTAGCTTTTGGGAGTACTCTCCAAACATATGTAAAGAATCTTGGTTAGAATTTAAAGCCCGTTTTTGGACATGTCCTTTCATGATATCATAAAATCCTATATTATCTGTAAAACCAGAGGATTACTATATTTTAGTAGGTTATTTCGACGGTATATTTATGATTACCTTTAAACCCAGACCCAAAAAGAGGGCTGTTTTAATTTAAACTCGTGTATGCAAGTGTGTCTGTCTGTGCCGCAGTAGCTCCCAAAAGAATAGAGCGATGTTGAGACCGTTTTTTAATTTAAAGCTGTGCTGAGGTGAAGATCATTAGCTCATTTCCAACTCATCAAAAGGGTCTTATCAACTTTGGTACTGTTACTTCGGTGGTATTTCAAATACATGGCAACATTGAGCTAATGCTGCAGCAGCAAGTAATCTGCGAGATATCCAACCCTGAGAGGTTGGGCAGTACATATACAACTTCCAGTATATAGAGTGTTTGGGTTTACAAGAAGGGTCTCATTGATAGAAGATTTTTGATACGCCATGGAAGAAAAATTATTAATCTAAAAATTTAGAAAATAATAAAGATAATAGCCCTCAATAGCAAAAAACTTACTGAACCGAGGACCGGGGGGATGAAAATACTTCGTCAGCGGTCCCCCGCAGCGACGACGTTTGATATAAACATAACTAGGTATTTGTAATAAAGTTAAAAGTTCAATAAACACACTTTTATTCACTTTTAGAATTCTATTTACTAAAGTTCTAGTTTTTAAACCACGCAAACATTTGCAGATGCGTCTCCGAGCCCTGGGCCGACGTACGCCACGACTTCCGCCAGCGGCTTCTCTCCTAACCGGCATCACGATATCGTCACCTCCACTGACGCTACCGTTACTAGATTCTCCTTTTGGCCAGAAGGTATACAACGTACTTTTGAATGATAAAATTAAATGATATTAGAGAATTTTTATATACGATTAGTAATGTTTTCTTTTAAATGCTCTATTCTTTTATACGTTTGTAATCTAAACTCTTTCATTATTTTACATTCTCCATAATATTACCAACCGATAAACGAGATGTCCTAACTAGAGATGTGCCAGATATTCGGATCCGTATCCATGTTCGCGGATATTCAACGCTAATAAAAGATCCGAATTCGTATCCGATACTTTTTGGCGGATCTTGAACGAATCTTTCATTCGAACGAAACGACAAACTCAGATTAGTTGACAAAGCTTTTGACATTAGTTTAATAAGCGTTCGAGAAACTCAAAATAACGTTTGACGCGTGATTCTGTAACAGCTTTGTCACTTGACACGATGATCAAATCAAAGTAGTAAATTTTTCTATTAGCAACTCAAATGGCACTTAACAAGAGATTTGTCAGCGAATTAGTATTTTTTTTCGTTAGGACACCGTTTTTACCTAGGACAACGGGCTAGGAACTAAACGAGTTTAGTAGGTACAAGAAAATTGACAAGTGCATTAGTAGATAAGTAATTTAGTCAAATCAGTCCAATTTGTTATATCTTCATCGGCTGAGTACAGCTTTCACTGCGCAGCGCTGCTCACTGGTTTACGGGCGAAATAAGTGGGAACCTCTCGTTTCAGTCAAGTTCATTACTTGTAGCAAAAATACCGTTTCGATGGATCGCCTAAACAACTTGGAATATTCTCATGCTTCAACAGACAATTCGTTGCTCCTAGGATAATAGAAAAGACGATTTCTATTTATCAATTTTTGTAATCATAGACTTTTTTTATACAAATTTTATATCTACCTCTTCTGAAATAGACATTTCAGTTTATTTATTGATTGTGTTACAGGCTTTTCATCCTACAAATAACCTTTTTTGAATTGTACTCGAGCAAAATGCACTCTCTACTCTACTGCAATGCTAGCGTATCCCGACCTAGGTTGAAATATTAGTAAAGTGCCATCTATAGGAAAACTTTTGTTACTACATACTAACTACCCTTTTTGAAGATGCTTAGAAGGCCAACTAGTTCTCGTATCCCTTCACAGATGGCAGGAATTATTACGTTTCTTGAAATTCTACTCCCCCAAAATTTTCAAATAATAGTTAAAATTATCGATGGAATAAATTAAAACCTGACAAACAGTGGCGTAACTATATCATCTGAGGCCCGTGGCAAATTCATTGGATGGGGCCCCAGTAAAAGTTCTAGGTAACCAAAATGTCACGTATACAGCACCCAGGCATGTTTGTTATATTCTGTTATTAAATCGCAATGTAATTTCTGGGTGCTTCCGGTTCAGTTATAATAAGCTTTGCGATTGAACGGACTAACAAGACTGCTAAATAATGTTTATATGAGCCACACAAATTCTGATAATTTAATACACGCCGTTTTAGACAATAGGCTAAATTATAATAAATTAAAAGTATATTTTTTAAAAACAAGCTTTTATTTTAATGCTCTAAAAAGAAAAAAAATGACTTAATTCAATCAAACTTTGTTTAATATGTACTATGTAGAGATAAAAGTTGGTCGCGAGTTTTATTTTTGTCAAGATCAAGTTACAAAATTATTGTATTATCTACACAAGTAAATCTCGCTACAAGCTTTTATCTCTACATAGTATTAAACAAAGTTTGATTCAATTTACAGTATTATTTTTTCTTTTTAGAGCATTTAAGTAAAGGCTCGTTTTTTTTAATATTTTTCGAGTTATTCTCAGCAAGCCCTTTCATTTGATACCCATATTATAGGAGTGCGTAAAAAATAACTAGTCCGCTATCTTGGGTCGTGCACCATATTGGATTTAGAGAGAAGTCGTTTATTTTTTGTATTCTTCTCAACAAACTCTTTAATTTGATACCCATATTATGGTTGTGCACAAAATAGTTATTGCTGTCATAGAGCTTCTGTTCACCTAAAACTGATTTTTTACATGTGCGTAAATATTCCCTTAAATTACAAGTTTACTATAATTCATAATCGTTATTTTGCAGGAGGATCGCCAAGTCCAAACCCTGGATACGTGCCGTCGAGCAGTTTCTCGCCGAGCCGACGCCACGACGTGATCACCTCGTCCGAGGCCGCCGGCTCGCGCTTTTCGTTCTGGCCTGACGGTGAACGTTGGTTTTTTTCTAATAGACAATCATAATATTTAGTAAATATTAGGATAATGGGAGGAATTTACAGTAACTATTGATCGTACTTGTCGCTTTGTTGGCCATTTTACCGAGTTTTTATACGTTTTACGATCGCAAAAGCATTGATTAATTATATACCTAGATAGACACAGAACATTTCAAACACGTCGAAAAAATAAGAGATGAACATTTCTCCACTAAATGAGTTCGAGTGAATTAATTTTTGTTGATTTTCATGGATATAATTTTCTCCCCATTTTAATAGAAACCATGTTATAACTGGTATCATTATGCGCACACACAAGGATACGCAGAATGATGCAGCGATAGCGTATGACACAGCTGTCACGCATACTAGCTTAAGAAAAGTTGGCCTGTTTGTTTTAGTTTCATTGCAGCGCGTCACTCTATCTAGGTATATAATTAATCAAAGCGCAAAAGGTTAAATTTGAAACATTTAAACTTATCAGAAGTTCAGAACGTGTAAAAGTATAAAAAAACTTTTAAAGCATAATATATTGTGTTATACGTGCAAGTGTAAATGAATAGGTAGTATGAGTATACTAACTGATGTGTATACATAAGTATGTATAACTTAAAAATATATATCTAATTTGATGTTTCATGTTACGTTTACTTCGGTTAGATACTTTATCGATCGTCATAGTAGGTTTATACAAGAAAATTAATTAAAAATATTTCTATTTCCAGTTGGGGTGAAAGAAGAAGCGTCGGCGAGCCTGATCACCAACGCAGCGCCATATTCAAAATGTTTTATGTAAAGCCAAAGCTGGAGGGAAACACAAGACTAGATTTTTTGCACCGAGTGTTACGTGCAGGCACGGATTTATTTGTTGCTATGTTTTTAGGTAAAACTTACCCCAATTGTATATGCAATTGGATTTAATGTTCGTACATTATATTTGCGAAATGGAACGCTTTTTCGATCATAGAGAAAAATGTGATTAGCGAATGAAACATTTTGCGAAATAAACTTTTTGCGATTATTGTTAAAAGTCAATGTTTATACTTAGGATTCCCCTAATAGTATCGATACCAAAGAAGTATCGAAATGTTGGCCGTAAATATTTGATAATGAGAGTAGAAAGAGATGTTATAATATTGTAGTGAGCCATCTTTGAATTTTTTCTGTGTAATACTTTAATAGCAGATAGAATCGACGTTTTGGGCCTATACTTATTCGGTATCGTTGATGTTAGGACCGATATCGAATAATTCGATATTGTAATTTGATAATTTAAACCCCATCCACCCGTTGCAGAATAAATTTATTGACTGTATAATCTTGGTGTAGTGTTTAAATTTTTGTAAACGTTAAGCGTACATTTAAATTAGCGAAACATTTTAATTATGTCAAGGATATTGAATTTATGAAAATAAATCCATAAATTGAAGTTGTTCGTTTAGTCATTAGTTATTAACTGTATAAAATAACGCGTGTGCCACCCTATTTTTAAGAAGGATTTTTTACACACTTTACCGCCTTTTATCTGCAAAAGGGTAAACAGAGGCGTAACTAGTGCACTCACTTTTTTCCGGGACCCGGGATTTGAACCCGAGACCCCAGTGCGATAGTCGTACACAGTACGAATACAACTACGCCAATGAGGCATTTTTATTTCATTAATTTTTCCTCGAAGTAACGCGTTTTTGATATGGGTAAGCGAGTTGTCTAAAATATAATAAGATTTTCAGCGACATGATATTTCATGCACAAAATGATGTTATAAGTATAACCAAAGATAAATTTAGTAGATATTTAAACAAAGCGTGACGTCGTTATGGATCCTAATTGATCACTAATAAGCACTAGAATTACCTACTAGATATACTTGCTGTTTGACTTTTATATGTGCTGCCTCGTTACTATTCAGATCAGTTTAAGTTGCCGACTTTAATATCTAGTTTGTAATTTATTTCGCTGTCACGAGACATTTGTTTAAAAAGTTTGGTATGAGATAGTAAATCAGATATCATTTTTGATAGAACTGCTGAGATACTTCGAACTACTACTTAAGTACCAATTGCTATAAATCCGGAAAAATAAAAGATTTCTTTGGAACTTCTATTCCGGGAGAATCAGTGTGGCGTGGAGTCTCGCGGCTCGTCGGGCGATTTTTCCCTATATAGAGAGGCGGCGTGTACAGCGGCCCGCGTCAACGCACGCGTAAACACAAATATATGACAATGTACGATGTTGTTAAGATGCGGGGCGTGAAGAGTGGCGGTGCCCGTTGTGGCGGTGCAGTCACGGAACGTGCGAAGCCGCGGGCGCCGCCGCGGGTGTCACTAGAATGGAGAATCGCCGCTGCGTGCGCCGCCGTGATGACTCGCCGCGCCGCCGCGTGGAACTAGTCGTTGCCATCCGCGGGCTCCGCCGCAAATATCGCGTGATTAACACAACGCCATATTTTCGAATTCAGTGCGGGGCGTGCCGCCTAAAGCCACGCGCGGCGCCCTGCGTTTCCGTAAACTCCTTAGAGCGTGCCTAAATGCGACAAATAAAACTTTTTAACAATATTAACTTTTGTCTCATATACCAGTGGCGCCTGCGTGACTTATATGTTGTATTAGATTTATATTATATTTTGGGTCCGCCCCAAGGGGCATGAAACCATGCTACGCCACTGAGTATAACATTTTAAGGCGGGTGAAGACACGAATTCAATTATACAATACAAAACACTTTATTTCACACATGATAGAAAAAAAAAACATATAAAATTAATAGACATAAAAATCAATTATAAACAAACATGATGTACAATGGACGGTCTTATCGCTTTAAGCGATCTCTTCCAGACAACCGAATGGATGATAATTAATTAGAATACGTATCGGACATAATTTAAAAGAGAACGGTGGTGCAATTATTAATACTATGTTACTAAATTAAAATTAAAACATATTACATAACATTATATTATGTAACAAAATGTTTTGTAGTTTACGATTCTTGTCATACATTTCATACTAGTCTTGAGTCTTGACCAGACGTACTTAGTACTTGAGCTAGAACTAGTTCGCGAATAGAAAAGTATTAAAGTTTGTTACGTATGCCGAGCTGGACTCGACGTGGCCACCCGCCACGAAATTGACTTGTATTATGAGAAAAATTTTCTAAACTTTTTTCCAGACTTTGTATAGAACTAGCGAACTTAGATCAAAATTGAAAAATTGCGTAACGACTGCAGCTTAACTTTATTTTTATTTAAGTAGGTTATTTTTTTAAAAGTGACTTGTAAAGCGAAATCAATTGTAAGATGCCTTTTGAAACTGAAATGATGATTATAATGATGACTTAATATTGTTACTGTACCATACCATACCAGCACCGTATACTGCTGAACACGGGCCTCCTCTACAACTGAGAGGGTTTTTGCCTTAGTCCACCACGCTGGCCTATTGCGGGTTGGCAGACTTCACACACCTTCGAATATTCTTATAGAGAACTTCTCAGGTACGCAAGTTTCCTCACGATGATTTTCCTTCACAGTTAAAGCGAGCGATAATTCACCAAGAATACACACTTAACTTTTTAGAAAATTCAGAGGTGCGTTCCCTTTGAATTTGAACCTGCCGACATTCGTCTCGGCAGTCCGTTCCACTCCCAACTAGGTTACCACCGCTTGTTATATCCCTAAATTGTAAAATTCATTTGTCTGTGACTGATATTGCTATTGATATTGACTGGAAATCTATAGGGGACGTCTAAGTTCAGAAGTGGACATCATATAGTTGCTGATGATAATATTGCTAGGTAAAATTCAAGTATGCAAAATTCACGAAAAAAACTTATGAACACATTAATTTTACTTTAAAATTCAAGTATATTTTTTTGCAAATAGATCAATAATAGTTCTTAGGTGCGCCATATTGTAACAAGCATTAAAAGTATTCTGATAATATCTTAATTTCAAAACGATCTACAACTAAAAATAGGACAACAAAAAACAAATAAAATGTCAATTGGGATAACATTGAAACTCAATACTTTATTTATTAAAAAAACAATTGGACACAATCGGAACATTTATACAATGTATTTACAATGAAGAAAATATAAATACTAAACTACTACATTGATATTTCTGATATCTATTACGTATACATATTCTGTGGGATTACAAATACCATTTTCAAGGTAGGCTCTTGCGTAAACAAAACTGACACCGATGCTGTATCATTATCAAAATAGCCCACCATTCTAAAATACTTATATCTAAGGGTGAATATTTTTGATAACATTTATCTGTCTATACATTTAGTTACACGTATTGGCAAAACAATCAATGATAAATTCACAAATCTAGGGTAATATTCAGATAGCACTGAAGAGGTACTCGAAAGGGTTAATGAAAGGTTATGAAACTTTTCGCCTCCACACCGAATATTCGAGCTGTATTGTAGTTATACACAAACATTTAATTATAATGGAATGTTGATATTTTTTGCATACGCCGTCAAAGTGAGTGTGTTTTTTTATGGAACTGCTCCATTTTTCACCAAGCGTGAGGTATACTTGGAGACCTTCAGCTTCAACTGCGGTGGCCCCGAAGGAAAATGGGGAAAGATAAGGAAGGGAAAGTGTTGAGAAAGAAAAAAGTCTTCTTAGGGTGGGTGGAAGAGCATACGTTGCTCAATGTGCTGATACAACCAAAACATGAACACAAAAAGACATCAGACTGTTCTGTGAGACTCGGCCCGCGAAAAATCCCGGCATGTATATGTGTGACGACCGACCGCACAAAAATTTCCTCGGGGGAGAGTAACTGGTGTAGCAGATGTTAAGTGATCTCTCCACTGCCTAAATCATTAGGAAGTATATGCGTTGTCGGCCTAAAATGGAAGGAAAACGTTAGGGAAGGAGCGTGTTTAGGGTTCTAGAAGTTTCCATACAAATGCAAAAGTAAGCTGTCCGCTCTTAGTGGTTTTCAGTGAGACAGGTAGAAACCACTGTTTTGACCGCCTATCTACAGTCTTTAAAACTTACCATTATTATCATTTTCCACTATTTATTGTAAACCACGAAATGCATACTTACCTTCTGAGTAGGTAGGCATATCATTTCTATTACACATATAATATATATCATTTATCTGTGTTAACTCTAATAAAATATGATAAATACGATATTAGTTCTGATTCCTTTGAAGAATCACTAAAATAAGATTAAGTATTTTTATTATATTTTTCATAGGAAAGTTATTAGGAAAAGTCAAGCCATCCCATATAAAAATTAAAACCGTTTTATTATAAAGTACTTTAGATTTTCAAAATTTATCACAAAAATAACGTCATCATCATCATCATCAGCCACATGACGTCCACTGCTGAACATAGGCCTTCCCTAAAGATTTCCTGACGGACATGTCAAAAGCGGCCTGCATCTAGCGTGTTCCTGCGTCCTTTATCAAGTCGTCTGTCCAAAAAAACTTCAGTATCGGTGAAATTTAAAATGACCTTATGGTCATTTATCATATTTATATATAGGGTGAAGTAATATTTTATATCGACAATCTCTTGTTATTAACATCGATATTTGCACAAAAAAATAACACTGTATTCAATTTATTATGCCCGAAGAATATCCTACTAATATTATAAACGCGAAAGTTTGTAAGTATGGATGTATGGATGTCTGGATGTATGGATGTTTGTTACTCTTTCACGCAAAAACTACAGAACGGATTTCGATGACATTTGGCACGCAGTTAGATTATGTCCTGGATTAACACATAGGCTAATTTTTATCCCGGGAAAACTCATTCACGCGGGCGGAGCCGTGGGCAAAAACTCGTATTATTATAAGATGAAGATATTAAAACGACTTTTGATTTCTTTGTATCACTTAATGGTAGAAACTCTTCTTTTATTCACATACATCTATTATTCGAAGTCGGATACAACTAGTGTGATGTAATTATAGGATCTTAAAACATTTACAAATGTCATTGATGACCTCATGCATTGTTTGCCAAACATTAATTGAAGGTTGATACCTTGATCACTGACACTGATTGAGGGTTACATTAAGTAGTTATTGAAAATAGAAAAAAAATATATTACAAAGCAAAAAATTGTTTGTTCAGAAAGTGTAGTTACTATAATTTATGTTGTACAAAATCTTAAGTAAATAAAACTAGACAATATTCAGTATTTTCTTAAATATATGTCAATCTGCTGTCTCTTAAAATTAGATATAGTTAGTAAAATAAAATTATTTTAAATATTACATAAAATATAAATAAAAAAATGCGAATATTTTGGTGACGATTAATTGTGCCGGTGAGTATATTTCGAATACACTTATAATTATTATCTATACCTATCGTAACAAAGTTTATATTTTTTAAATTGTGGGTACAACGGGCTAATTTTTAAATGGTCAATTATTCTATTGAATGAATAACATTGTAATTTTGGCGTATTTTATATAAATAACCTGACGAAATATCAAAGTTATTTAATCGTTAACTGACAAGTGAAAAATTTGCCTCGAAACTATATTTAAACTGTACTTTACGTAAACATACACAAATATTATGCACACGAATACTACATAAACAGTTATATATGTAAATACCAAACATCTGTAAAAGTCATTATAAAAATCAATGACTATTTTCCGTCATGCGTACAAAACATTTTTTTTTAATGTTTGCCTTCTTAAAGCAACTTCCCATTGACGCTAGATTAGTTTTCTCAAGTAAACATTTAAATTAAATGATACAGACTACCTCTACTATCATAATTACCCGTTATTGTACTAAGCCGCTAAATATCTAAATCTACAATGTTGGAAGTTTTTGTAAGTATTTGATAGTTTAATATGAGCCTTCAATTTGAATATCGATTTCAGTTACTACGATAATTTACGATGATATATATCTATAAGAATCAGAAATATTTAATGTAGGGACATTTATTTCTACTTTTTCCTACAGGAAAAAAAAATGGTTTATCCATTCTTTTAAATTTCCTTCGCCATTGGAGCACGATAAATTTTGTTCTATTTTTGATCCACAAGTGTTTAGGTGCCCTTTTGTATAACCCTCTCTTGGTATCAAAAATAATTGAGATCTCTCGCCAAAAATGTTGTCAATCTTTCAAATTACTGAACCATTCACTTTGATGTGTCATAGTTGGCGCGTTTCAAACGGAGCGATTTGCTGCGAGGTTCAGGGGCAACATGTAGCAGGCCTGGTGTTCTTTCTACGCTTAGGGAGTGACCTCTTTCACGTACTAATATCGGGTGACTGAGTAACATCATAGAAGTGTCTTGAGGCGAACTTATTTGCGCGTCGCTGTATGCTGATGCATCGCAAACGCGTGCCATTTCACTCCTTAACTCAGAAGCATCAGTGGAAGTAAGATCGTCGGATTCCGTCTCATCTTCATCTTCGTCATCCAGGACCCTGAAATTAAGCAGTTATTACATGAACATTTAATAAAAATATGGGCACACTTTCGCTTTGCTGAATGCGCATATTATTCGTAAAAATGTAGTTTACGTAATAATTTAAGACAGAGTTAAAAATGCCATTGCTTAAACATAATACTGCATTTCATTCGCTGTCAAATACTTTCGCATAGCACGTACCCCGTAAATATACTGACCTTGCTTCGATTTTGTGGATTCTTTGCTTTATTTTTACTTGTTCTTCTCCAACATCAGACAAAAGCCCTTGCAAACGGTTGTTAAGCATTTCCATTGTACCTTCTAACTTATGTACGGTTTCTTCTAAGCTTTGTTGAGTGGTTTGTGCACTTTCAAATATAGACTCGTCCAGCAGTCCGTCCTGAAAAATGGCACAATTATAATTAATGTGTATTACAGGTTTCAAGTTTTTATCACTAAACAGGGAGAAGTATAAATCCAACCTTTCTTAGTAGTTGGCAACCACGTTCAGTGAGTGTAGCCCTCGCGTCAGGATAGTCGCCTAGTGCTTCCCAAAGGTCTCGTTTTGCCAAGCAAAATAGATCAGAGTAGCCCAGAGCACGTACGTTGGCTGTTCGTCGGTTGCCGGTTCGATTACCAGCTATTTCTAATACGCTGACTTCCCCAAACACAGAGCCTGCACTCAACGTAGCCAAAACTGTTTTTCCATCGTCTGCTACAACTTGCAATCTTCCTCTTTTTACGATGTACATTTCTTTACCGACATCTCCCTTCCTACAAATATAATCTCCTGGACTGAATACTTGTAGTCTTAACTTGAGCACCAAAGCTTCCAGTAATCCTGGCTCGCAATCCTGAAATATTCGCACTTTACGTAACGTATCCAAATGAACCCGAATAGCAATTTCCGCTTTCAATTTATCCGGTAATGATGACAATACATTTTCTTCGTCCAGCGCACCGCTTTGAGCCCAAGTGTAAGCGAACCATCGTATCACTCTTGCTTCCAGTTCGCCGCTCACTTTTCTGAATGCCATGTATTGTTTAACCCCATCCATTTTGTTTTGAAATTCGACACGCGCGACGTTCATGTTGGAAATCATTGAGCCAATGTTACCCACAATGGTGGCGAAAATTAGAACTCCGGCTAAAAAGTCAGCGACGACAAATAAGTATTCGGCGTCGATTTCAGGTTGCGGCGTTTCTCCGATGGTGGTAAGCGTCAAAGTCGACCAGTAAAAGCTGTATATGTACTGATGTGCAAGTGACTCATTACGAGAGCCCGTTAGGTTGTAGACCCAGTTGTCAGTACCAAAACCAATCGCATAACTGATGGCGAAATATAGACAGGCGTTCCAGTGGATGAGCACAAGTATCGCCATGACGACCTGCAAACTTTACACAATGAGTATTATGAACACTATAAATCATATCAAGAGCAAATTTTGCGAATAATTGACCTTGCATATCCTGAAAGCGTTCGGATAGCTCGTGGCGGTCTCGGTGCGATCGAACCACTCCCACATGCGGGGCAAGCGAAACAGTCGATTCAGTCGAACAATAACAGGGCACGGCAAACGTTTCTGGAACACGACCAATATTGACACTTGAGTAATAACAACGTTAAAGAACGTCTGGGTGGTTGGTTTGTTTCTTGTTTTTGCTCATTACGAATTGATATACACAAGTATACTAACATCGTCACAAGATCCGGGCCTCCACCAATAGTACGCTATGTCGGTTGGCAATAAAGATATCATGTCATAGCGCCACGAGTCAGACTTCAGATAGTGACGTCTTAATACTTTGGCATCCTTCACCATAAGCCCCTGTTCAAGATAACCTGTGAAAGATCACAACTTTTTATAAAGCAACTTTAAGTAATTAATTTTATAATAGGAACATACATATTTCATTTATACATTCGCCATAGACAGCGGCACGAGACAAATTGCAGCAAACAATATATTATGTAAAATTGAATATGTGTTTACATGAAAAAATGTTAGAATAGGAATACGTTTGACAAATCAATCACAAGTCCGAAGGGTCGTGTCACATCGGCCGCAGTGCAATATTTGTGTGGATAAGCAACTAGGCAGGGTCGAATGTTTGTCGACACGTTAGCTAAATTTGATGACGCCAGCCGAGACGCCGCGCCGTGTGGGTGTCGCGCTGTTTTGCGACCATATTCGGCAACACATCCTTATAGCTTACTTTGTGGGTGATATCGATTTCGGTGCAGCGTTTGCCCATAAATTGTTTACGGGGTTGATACTCCTAACCTACTAAAAGAATGTATCGTCACAGACACGCTCCGAATACGCGTAATAGCACAGAATACTGAATAATACGTAGGTTTCATTTAATTCTAAATTAATAATTGTTTATAGAAATATTGAATAAACTTAATTGAATCGTATCGTCTTGTTTTAAATTAATAATAGTAACTTTAATGTATGATTAAATCAAATTGAATTGAATCTATATTGAAATGCTTTAATTACGCAGCGGAGCAGCGGTAAATTTTAATATGGAATGTAATTGATTCTCTCGGAACGTGTATCATAAATGGTTTCAATAAAGGCAGATACATGTATGAATAAAGTAAGGTACGTCATACCCAATCCTTTTACAAAACACTGCTCTGTTTCTATCTTACTCCAAAATGTTTGTCAAAAAATTATCTGAACTTTCGACATACGATCACCAAAGAACCGCAAATTGCATTTGTTTTACGAGGACTTAGTGACTTTCAAGTGAAATAATGAAATGAAAATGCGCTCAGGATATAAAATTTTATAAAATATCGAACAAAATAGAATTGTATCATTCGAAAAATTAATCACTCACGACTGCCTTGGTGGCGTTGTTGTATTACGGTACGACTGCAATGCTGAAGTCTCGGGTTCGATCCCCGAGTCGGGCAAAGTGATATTGGGATTTCTATTTAGTATCAGCCCGGAGTCTGGAATTTGTGCCCGATGTCGCGATAGGTTCGCCCCCATCACATCATGGGACGGAAAATGCACGGCGAAAAGTGGGTGCACTAGTTGCACCTCTGTCTACCCCTCCGGGAATAAAAAGACGCGAGTGTGTGTGAAAAATGAATTGACCTTTTGCGAGTCGTAATTAAAATAATACCATTTCAAAGACAACATGACTGTTAACATGTTATTGTGGTTTTAGTTAAATTTGCTTCGATTGAAACACAGTCCAATAATAATTTCGCCGAATTCGCTTTGCAGAAACAACTCCATTCAGTCTTAATTATAATATTCTATACACACACATCAAACAGTATAAGCACAATGTTCTGTACTTTGTATACCTACTTTAATCATAAACATTTTGACATTACTATTCAACTGAAGAGTCGGCTCAACCCTGGCTCAAAGGACAATGGCAGGTCTCCATACATGATTTTAGTTGATGTAAATGTGTAGCGTTTAGAAGTAAAAAAAATATTTAACAATTCAGCAGCAATTCCTAAACAATTATGTATCAAGATTATTAGTGAAAAAAGTCTAAATCTAAAGATTTTTCATTTTAAAGATTTTGAGGTTATGATTTAGTTGACATTTATGAATTGATTCTTACATAATAATATGAATAATGAAACTCATAAAATGTTTGGTAATCTGTCTATTGTCAAGCGAGACCCTCCCTCATCACATTCGAACCTAACATTTCACTAAACATGGAGAAGGGTGATCTGCCACACGGCATACTAGCGCGCGGCATGCACCTTCCTCAGCTATACAAGCTTATATATCAAATCATTTTTTATTTATAGATACTACTATAGTAAATAGTAAAGGTTTCTTTGTTTTTTTTTTGTAATAAACTCTGAAACTATTGGGAAAAATACGTTCAGACCCTAAGTCCTAGACTTTGGGAAATAACAATTAAATAAAAATGAGTTCTGAAAAAAAATAAAACACATTTGGTTTTTTTTTTAATGTTTATTCATCTTCTTCATAATAATTCTCTCTGATAAATATCTCTTCTAAAAATTCTCCCGGGGCAGATACATTGCCTTGTCTGGCGGCCCAACCCAAATACCAGACAACTGTCATGGTATGAGTGCAGCAACCTACAGTACGGTTGCTCGACCAGGTACATTATTTTCAATCAAAACATATTATCACACATTTTACAAAAATACTACATGCCAGAAACGAAATGTCGGCAATAGCTTTTTTTCTAAAATGATATAAGCAATGACCGTAACTATACAGCCAACAGGCAGCTGGTAAGAATGTATAGAATAGAATATACATAGTAAAAAAAAATTGGTAAGAAAGCTGAAATCTTTGTTGTTATTCCTAATGAACATTTTATAGTCAGATATATTTTTTGCAATTTTTAGAGACCTGATGAAAATGATATTTTGGTAGCCTAAATAATCTTATGTCATTCATAAAAAATGGCCGTGACACATTGCTAAAAAGTCAATTAAGTTTTTTTAATAATTTATGCAACTTATACACACTTGTACAACTAAAGTTAGTATGCTGAAAAATCATACAAAATAATTATATTGAGATTACCATGTATGGAATTTCTAAACGCATAATTTATTTATAAATACGATTTCGCCATTGTCCTTTTGAACATAAGGACTGATTTTTCAATATCAAGATAAAATAAATTGAAATCTTTTGAATATCATGTAATATAGTTGATAGTCAATTTCATCGACACCACTCATTTTTTTTAATGCGACTCGAGAAAGGCTAATGACATAAGTGACATTGATTTATAATATTATATATATTTGGAATCAGATAAAAATACTGATTCCACAAATATGTATAGCCTAAAATCAAGAAATATGCCATTTAAGTCAATTAGGCCTCATTTTACCGTGCTCTGTTAGTTAACTGTTAACGGACTGTTAATTGTTTTGAGTGTCCCACCATGCCCTGGCAGGAATTATCTTCCTTAACTTGGCGTCCTTTCATGGGACACGCGATACTTTATCATTCACATTAATTTTAATGCCCGATTAACTAACACCAATTAAATAAGAAATAGGTCCTTAGCCTTTCACCCGTCAAATGAATTTACCCTACGAACATCTTATATATCTAAATTCTGTTTGAAAAATCAGCCCTAAGAAAGCGTAGGGATATTGTCATTTCCAGGTGCTAGTCATCTCCCAAGCGTCGCGGCACATGAAAAGTCATACGACTAAAGCCACGGTGAGGCATATGCAAAAATAAACACAAACAAAACAGTCGTTTCTTTAATGGTTCCGACGTTGACAATGGCACGCTTCCTATATTGAATTTCAAGAGTAATTTCGCCTTGGTATACAATTTTGGACGCATATTTTATTACTATTGATAAGGATGTAAATAATTATTGTCAGTGACTCGCATTTGGTCTAGTGGCTGTGCAAAAACGAGCCTTCGTTTCATCTGAGAGGTAGTATATTCTAATCCCGGGTTTAGTGAAAAAGTTTTCTAACATCATGTAGGTATGTACCCTAGATTAAAAATAAGTTATTGATTCGAAGCTTCCTTTGAATGGCATTGACTAGTCCTTGGCTATAATATAGAAGATTGAGTATCCATTGCGCTTATATTGAATGTAATATCATAATAGAATAAAGAATAGACCATTGAAATACATATCAAAAAGTATAGTCTATTAGTAGCAGGTATAAAGGCTACTTTTGTTTGTATGTTTGGTCAGTATTTTTAATACAAGGAGGGCAAAGTAAATACAATGCGGTCCAAGTATTATATCAATCAACTAGTGACATTTCTCAAGTATGTCAGTGTAAATGGCTAAGCCACAGAAATATAACAAGCATTAGTTATTGTTCTGTGGGCTAAGCACAAAACTCGTGAAAAGGAGACGTTACGGTGGGCTTTTTACTGATTGGATATCGCTTTCCTGTCATACAGGGCTATGTTGTCGCTGTTGTAAACGTACATCTTGTATATCGTATCAACGGAATTTTTGCCTACTTGATGGATTATTAAACATTTTGTCTTAATCTAGACATATTCTTCAGGAACAATAATATTTATGTGAAATACACGACCTGGGCAGATAGTAACTTATTATAATATTTAGGGTTCTGTAGCTCAAAAGAAAAAAAAATAACCCTTATAGGATCATTTTGTTGTCCGTCTGTCTGTCTGTCAAGACCCTCTTTCTCAGAAACGCGTAGAGATATAAGTTATAATTTATATCAAATACTCGAGTCCACGGTCTCTTTCAGCTGTGAAAAGAATCAAACTTGTAAGTCAACGCGATCAAAAGATATGGCCGTTTATGTCGCATATTTTCGCAAATTGTGCGATTTCGCAAGGGAATCATAACCTATAAGGTACTTTCCGATGACCTAAAATCATGAAATATGGTAAGAAGCAGGGTCTGACAGCACATATAAAGGAAAAAATCTGAAAACCGTAAATAAGTACTTTAATAACAAAAAAAGCTAATTTACAATTACAAACTTTTTAAATTTTATTCATTTAATAATTTTTTTGGCAAACTATTGAACTTATATGCTTAGATACCTGAGCTACAAGTTTGTAAGGAACCCTCAGAACGCGAGTCCTACTCACACTTGTCCGGTAATATTATCAATCAATTTATTGCCTAATGACAATAATATCATGGCTAAATCTTAAAAGAACGCAACACAATCGAGATTGCATCTTTTATGTTGCAGGCCAATTAAAGATAAGCTAAGTAAATTTATCTTAACTCGCATAGCGGAGATATTTTTTTATACTTGTGTGCAGACCGCAAACAGTAAACTAAGCTATGTCATTTTTCCAGCTATGTGAGCTAAGCTAACCTAGCTTAGTTCTTAGTCTGCAACCCACATTAAGCTTCACACAGTGTCTCACAAAAGAAGCAATTAACGTGCTCATATTATTTCGGGGAAAGCAGATAAATCCCAAAGCGGAATAAAACTGATATTTTTTTTCACTTTTGTGGCAAACTATTTTACCGTTTTTTGAGATCACATAGTAGATATTGAAATCAGTTCAATTTAGCTTACGAGTGAAGTTTATATTGGCGATTTTATTTTACGAACACACATATGCTCACTCTAACACACACACACACACAGACACACACGTGCACGCGCATTCCACACACACACGCCTGCCAACAATATAACTTTTTTATTTTACTTAGACATGGGGTGTCTAAAAATGTTTTTTTATGAATCCAAGATCCATATTTCTACCCCTTTAATATCCATAAAGTTTAGCCTAGTAAGATTTTGAGAACCAGCATTGGTCCATACTAAAAAGTAAAAGTAAAGTAACGATTAATCCACGCACAGTCAAGCAGCTATGACGCACGTAATGATATCCATAAAACAATTTGTAGCGAATGTCAAGCGGTGAGCCGAAAAATAACTTTATACTATGGTTAAATTTAAAGGTAAAAGTATACTATCATACTATAGCGGAATTTAAACTATACTATCCTAGTAAGATCGCATATTTAATAATACATATTTATGTAATTAATAAGTAACTTAGCAATAAAGGCTTATTTTATTAATTTATTTATTTATTATCCTAGTAAGCTATCCGTTACGTTTTCATTGCAAACTACCTGGACAGAATTTGATTGAATTTGTAGTAAATATGGTTGAGGGAAGACGTACGATACTTTATCTTGAAAAATATCTCCACGCGAGCAGCATACTGAGATTTTTTAAAGTCTGTAATAATTAATTGCCATTGATAGATTTAAAAATAAAAGCGTATAACGCAATAATAATCATCAAACGATATTAATATTCTGTGGGCGGACAAAAACAATAAAAAGTAAAGTTTTTTTACTCAAACTTAACACATACAACATTAGAATTAAAAAAAACGTTAAAGTCACAGTTAATTAAAATTTATGTAGGGTGAGTGAGGGTAAGATTAGATCACAGGGGAATTCAGTTGATTCAAAATTATTGTTAAGCCCAAAAACAATTCCTAACACCGACAAACACATACTAATTCCTGATAAGCCAGTATGTTATGTTCTTACCACAATTGGTTGCCAGTAGTTGTAGATACAGTTTACCTGTAATCTTGAATCAACGGAATTATCCCGTAAGCCGGTGGTCCTACCCCAACCCACCCTAGTGTATTACATTCCCTGATCACTTAATTCATAATTTCTACTTATTCAATTAAACTTAGCGATATAAATATGAACACCTTTCAAGAATAGAATTCTAGTTCATGCAACATTGCAAAACTGGAGATAAACAGATCTTCAGTCTAGTACGTTTGAATTGCATTTCGTTAGTTCCCTAGAATTAATACATTACTACAATCCAGAAATACCCAAGCCGGTAACAATTAGAGTTATTTGTCGCACAGGAGCGATGGTTGAAGGAATTATAGTGTTACCCCTGCTAAACTATCGATTAGATTAATTAACTGGATTGCACTGCTCTGAACGAACTTCATTCAAAGTTAAATTAACAGTAGCTCCTTTGCCAATTAAAAGTGCTGTAATGGTTTTGCTAATATAAAAATTAATGGATATATTTCTTGAATTGTTTGTGAATATTACAATTTATCATCAAAATGATACGACTTTTGTTTCCATTTGTTCGCTTTATGCATTGACTTATAAAAAATATTACTAAATCGAAAAAAAAAATATGCAATTATTTCGAAATGTGTTGAAACGCTTGCCAAAAAATAATTGCTTCCTTGAAAATAATATACTATGACAAACAAAAAAGTTTTAAGGGAGTTCGCACACTTCAAACCACGACACAGTTGCTATGCAGCATACACGTCTTGTTGCCTTCACAGACGCAACACGCCCACTCTTTATTTATCCAATTAATTGATGTCGGCCGAAATACTCGCGCGTTAACCGCAATGCTGAATCAATAGAGCGCGTTACATATATTATTACACATGTAATTTACTGCACAACCAAAATAGGAACTGCAAGTGAATCGCAGTAAAATTAATGGGCAATCTCCCTTAACGAAAAAGGATAATTGATGTACCTTCATGTATGTGAATAACGGTGTCCATAAGGTAAATGGCGTCGCACAAATAGTCCAGGAAGAACCAGATCGTTGTGAGGTTGTCCAAATCCCAGAACACAGCGCGGCCGATGACGAACACCACATTGTATAGTATCGCCAGGGATACGACTGCCAGCCACTAGATGAGAAAACATACGAAAAACGACTCTATAATATGGAATGAAAGGTATTCAAGTATTAAATAAAAGTGTAAATAGGATTTTTATTATTGGTTTCATTCTTATCGAAATAATATTTTATTTGATTTTTTAAAAAGTGTGTGTTGTATGTGTTTGATGCTATTGGGATTAAAAAAACTGCACCCATATACATGTTATCTCAAAACCGCCGTCATACTAATACCGGCGGAGATCCAATATCTGACAAATAAAGCCATAGAGACGCACACAAACGGTTGTCTGACTAGGAATCGCACCTAGGGTTACGCAATCCCCATACACGCTGTTTCTTTTATTTTTATTTGTAGGGACAATAAACGGTTACATGTTAAAATATATTATAAACTAATATAAATGAATACAAAAACACACAGCCCAGACCATTGTCCATGTTATTGTACTGTTAGACATGAAGTTTAATAAAAAAATCGTTCGCCACTGTTAAACATCATTATAAATTAAATAATATTAACAGTGAACTTCTTACTTTAAAAAACCAACATTTACGTCGATTAATTAAGAGGCATCAAGGTGCCCCGTGTAGTGATTGTTTTACTCAAGTGTAACTTATTCCAATGTCCGAAACTTAGCAATCGGAACGTATTTTGTACCTATAGTTCGTAAATCCTTTCAAGTGAAAATTATCAAAGATAATTTGGTGATTGATTTTAATAAATTATGGATGGTTAATACAATTATTGACAGTTTGCACGGCCAGATATGCTGGGATGCCTTTTAATATGCCACGTGCTGTCAATTTGTATGATTGATGTATAAATGGATATTTCGTAGGTATTATCAATGCATTACAGACATTGTTTTCAAATTATTATATTGGATTAATAACTCTATATTATTATATATTATATATAATAATATAGAGTTATTAATCCATATAGAGAATACAATAATATAGAGTTAATAACTCTATATTATTATATTCTCTATATTATATATTATTATTCTATATTATGATTCCAGATTATTATTAGAACTTTTACACAATTCATGATATTGCATACTCAATGATTATGTATTAAACTTATTATCATTATTCTTTGTTAATTGACTTAAAAAAATAATTAGGCAAATAAAGTTTTTTGTGCAGTGGTTTCACTAGATGTGCTTAAAAATATTTAGAGAAATATTAAAACATGAAAAACAGCAAAAGCTTACATGATAATGCGCGGGCAAAGTCGGGTCGAATGCAAGCTTCAGACCGCACAGCCACTTCGACCTTTTAGCTTGATACAACGGTTCCTCAGGGTCCGTGAAAGTCTGAGCGGCGAACTTGTCCAGGAACCAGTCCGGGGGCTTGGCGCGGCCCTCGCCGCTGATCCGGTAGCGCAGGCTCCGAGCCACGCGGGACAGTTGCCGGCGTACCCATCCTGTGCGAGTATTCACCTCGCTGACAGCCTGCTAGAATTAAAACTGGTTAATATAACGCAAAAGCTATTTTAAAAAAATACACACACTTCTTTATCCCCGAAAGGTAAGGCAGCGGTGCAACCAAGGTACTTTCCACCTGTGTGTGACGTCACATGATGTGATAGGATGCGCCTATCACCATCATCATCATCATCAGCCCTGTATTATATATTGCCCACTGCTGAGCACAGGCCTCCTCTACTACTGAGAGGGGTTAGGCCTTAGTCCACCACGCTGGCCTAGTGCGGGTTGGCAGACTTCACATACCCTCGAGATTCTTATGGAGAATTCTCAGGTATGTAGGTTTCCTCACGATGTTTTCCTTCACCGTTAAAGCGAACGATAATTGATAAACAATACACACGTAACTTCGAAAATATCCTATCACCATATCGGGTACAAATTCCCGAATCCGGGCTAATACAGAGCAGACAAATCCAATATCACTTTTCCCGACCCAGACCTCAGTACGACCTCAATTCAACTACGCCACCGAGGTAGGCGGCTATATATCTATACATATAATAAAGCAGTAGAACCGGTGCCTCTGTACATTTAAAGAAATGTGATAAAAAAGAAAGGGGGCGGTCAAAGAACAGTAATGGAAAACAAATCAGAGATTTTCTTTATTCTTTTCTGTTTTTCTGTTTGTTTGTTACTGCACATCTCCGAAACTTCTGAACGGATTACGATGAAGTTTGGCACACGGGTAGATCATGTCTTGGATTAACGCAAAGGCTGCTTTTTATACTGGGAAAAGATAAAGCGGGATTTTTATCCCGGAATTTTTTTTTCACGCGGGCAAGCTGCAAGCAAAAGCTCCTAATTATATAAAATACCAGCCCTCTATTATATGCTAAAGTATTCGAAGTTGCGTGAAGTCTGTCAACCCGCACTAGGCCACTGTGGTGGACTAAGGCGTAATCCTTCTCACAGGCTATTTATTCTAAGTAAAATATTTGCTTTTTTTTCTACAATTAAATGCAAGGCTTTAGTGCCCTTTAAAGGTTATAAAGATAATAAAGATTAAACTTAAGAAAATGCCTTAATTCCCGAAAGATTAAGCAGATGCACAGCAAGTGCACCAAACTCAGTCTACGAAGTAGTAGCGTGCCTATCGCCATGTCAGGGAAAATTTTAGTCTTAGGCTATTAAGGTGCTTTTTAAACCACTTATCACATATTTTATTAGCTGGCAAAGACCTAATAAGATGAGCTGAAATATCGGCAAATAGGTCATAGTAGTAGTAATAGCAACTACAAACATATTTCTATGATTTAATGATTATTAAGCTAAAATTATAAAATACGTATAAAATAATAATTCAATCGAGTAGAAATAATCGATTGAATTATTATTTTATATTGTAACTTCAATATAAATTTAAAATAGGTAACGTCAAATCAGAATAAATTATAACCGTTATAAAACTCATTTTCAAATACAGTTGATATAAGAATCTGTAATTTGATTTCAATGCCAAACGTTTGAATGCGAAAACGTGTTTCATATTATATTTGCTAAAATAATATTTGTGTACCGATATTAAAGTGATAAATATTAACGGCGAGGCATTTTGGTTGCTTTGTGTCTGGTTTAATATTTATGTACATACGTGTTTAAAGTCTGTTCATATTAATGTTATTTAGAGCCTTTTTAACCGACTTCAAAAAAGGAGAAGGTTCTCAATTCGACTGTTTTAAGCTATTGCATAGCTTCTATCGCAGGCCTTGAACGTGGAGACCGAATCCAGAAATTCCGTAACGAAAATAACCTGACATCTTTTTTATCATACTAATATGAACCTTAAATACAATGCGTAGAAGCTATAATTCTTGAAACGAGTATATTTTTGTATTTATTTTATTTATTAAAATCATTAAAACCATTTCTTACTAATCTAATATGAACCTTAAATACATTGCGTAGAAGCTATTTCCCCAGCTTTGGCACGGCACGAGTACAAAATAATCGAACGTAACATTCTTTTTTCAAATTTTGATTTATTCTACTTTGGTTGTGATGACCATTGCATTTCTGACATTTATCAATAACAAGACTAAACGTGCGTAGCTCGCGTTTAAAAATCTACTTTATGTGGTAAGTGTAAGATCGAATTTGTGTTTAGTCAATCAAAATTTGTGATAAAAAATGCTATGCAATAGCTTTACCGCGGCAGTCTCCGAGTGTCACACGCATTTTTTTTTACAATTTCAGAGTAAACGCTAATCATCGAATCTTACTTCTTATCTTATATATACATCTTGTATTATCCTACTTCTTACTTATAAATGCGAAACGTCGTGTCAATGTTTGTATGTTTGTTAGAAGTAAACGCAGAAACAACTAAACGAATTTGGATGAAATTTGGCACACGGTTAGACCACGTCCTGGATTAACACATAGGCATTTTTATGTATTAATCTTATTTTTTAAATAGATTGCGCTGGTGTCGAACAGTGTTTGAGTTTAAACGTTATTATAATTGTTTGAAGATCATTGGCAATCATTTATAAAGTATAAATGTCATGGATTAGATATTACTCACCCCCTTTAATATAAGATCTAACATACTTAGTTGGCGAAATTTGGGTGTGATGTATTTTGCCTACTCCTGAAAATAAATCTTATGTGATGTCAGATGTGTGAGTGTTTCTGTATATGAATCTTTAATTCAAAATTAATACCTGGATTACTTATCTGCTCTGAATAAAATGAAGATACTTTATGCCACACAAACTCGAACTTGTTCATCACTTAAATTAAAATGAGCGGGTACAGTGTCGATAAATTGAGTCATTACTATAAGTCTATTCAAATACCTTTTACTTACGAGACAAAAGGTTGTTAAGAATACACTTGAAACGCGCATATACTGCGGCGATTGTTATCTCAACTTCCTATAATATACACATACATACACTTACGCCTTTTATCCCCGAAGGGATAGGCAGCTGCGCAACTAATGCACCCACTTTTCGCTGTGCGTATTCCGTCCCATGATGTGATAGGGGGCGAGCCTATCGCCATATCGGGCACAAATTCCAGACTCCGGGCTGATACTAAATAGAAAAATCCAATATCATTTTTCCAGACCCGGGGATCGAACCCGAGACCTCAGTATTGCAGTCGTATCGTAATATAACTACGCCACCGTGGCAGTCAATTTCTTATAATATCTGAATGAAATGAATGTTAATAGTTAAATAATCCGTAATATCGGATGTGATAATGAGAATGAGTCAACTATTATAATCGAGCCACAGATTATCGATACTTAGTTTTGAGTTGCTTAACTTCACCGAACTTTTGACAGAACCTCAATGTCATCGTTAGAGTCATGGTAACCGCTATATTAAAAACTATATAATAGAAACTGAGTAATCTTCTGCCTATTTGCTGTAATAAATTTCTGGCGGTTAGTATTACAGGAATTCAGATTGAATTCTGTGTACTAGCTTTAAAAGTGTTTCCTCATTTTGCGCGGTCATACAATCGGACGCGCCCAACGCCCACAAGATATTTAAAGATGGTACTTCATCTTTTCCACCGACATCTATTCAGTTCAAAGAGAGATGCAAACCAGAGTCGATGCGAATTTCGAACTTCCGTCTCGGCAAAAAAATAAGTAATTCACCATCAGTCAACATAATAAAGTTTTAAAATTATGCGCCATTGTGGTATTAGGGGCCTAAAAATAAAACATGTATTCGTATAAGGTTGCTTTAACATTTCGTAATATGAAAATTATAAATAAGTTCATGTTTCACGACACTGAATGTTCTCTTGGTTGCCTCTTACAGAATCTATAATTCTTTAATGACGTGGTTAAAATTACGCATATTTTAGTTGAATGTCTCGATTAAACTCCGACTTTACTGCCCCAATACACAGAAGTGCTATAGTGTAGCGCTCGTAGCTACGGTGCTACGTCGTTAATAGACACTGAAAGATCTACGATTGAAAGGACGACATGATTACATTTATGTTAAAATTTATTAAATTGTACTTTTGTTGCAAACGGTGCACTACTACGGAGTAAGTTATCTTAGAAAATAGTAATAAAGTCAAACAAATAATGTATTGTTATTTGTTATACTATGCATGCTAGTTTCTTTTTACAAATTGAAAAGACATCAAAGGAAATACATTTGATTATTACATATTTCCTCGTCATCTATGCATGCAAAATAGCTGGTATTGAATTTATTTTTATATCGGTAGAGAAATAATGCATTCATTCTCATTTCATATTCCATTACTGTAGGAAACGTATAAATTTGCTTGGGTGTTGACTTTATTGGATTACTACCTCTGACCCGCGGTTCGGCTTGTAGTTACGTTTGCTGGTTGCATTTCAATAAAACCCACTGAACGTCTATTATACTAGTATACCATTATTCAACTGAAAATTGATTTTAGCTACAGAATAAAGAAAACGTCTCAAACTATAACCGTAGAATTATAGAGTATATCACGTTCATTATTGCAAAATGTTTTATAACATAATTATTTCCAGGTTGCGTACGTATCTATTACATTTTCCAGACCATTAAAAAAGGTGATTTCACAAAACCCACAATATATGAAATGCCTCCGCCTGGATTTTAGACTAGATATTTCCATTTTACACGACATTTTTGTTAACAATGAAATCTTTATGCATATTATTATGGTCTAATTATGAATGCGTCGATTTCTTAAAAAATCTGGTTGCTTAATGTATCCTAGCAATAAGATGGAAGGATACGTTAAGCAACTCGAAATTCACTCACTACTTTACATACATACATACATAGTATCACGCCTCTATCCCATAGGGGTAGGCAGAGACCATGGATTGCCACTTTGCTCGATTCTGGCACACCACTTTCGCTTCCTCTACCTTCATCAATCTTTTCATGCACTCCCGCCGGTTCAGGGTACTTTTGACCTGGCCTATACTTAGAATGTCAGATATCTGATATCTGACTACTTTACAGGACTTAATTAATTTAAAAAAGTTTAAATTTGAAACCTTCCTCTTGGAATATACAAGTTAGAATATTATGTGCGCACTTGTTAACTCAAATGTGAGGTTTGTTTACAGTTGGCAGATACTAAAGGTGTATAAAAAGTATAAAAACTTGCTCGTATGTGTTATATTGGCAAACATAGCACAAGCATATACTTTTTTATTATTATAAATTGTTGTGTTGATAATGGTAGTATTTCATGAATATTTATAACACGGTGCTAGGTATTACTACTAGATCAGTTGATCCTCTCTGACACCATACCATACATTTATTTTACCACACATTACAAAATAATTCTTATCTTTTTTGTATTTTGAGAAATTAACTGGACTTGACTGGCTTTCATTATATTGACATATTAAAAATATTATCAAGCAGTAATTTTCTTGATTTGAATATAATAAAATAGTACCTGAAGCTACTCATTATCTCCGAGTGCTATTGTAGGCTTCCTGTAGGCTTGGGATGAAGATATGTGTTAGAAATAAACGTGGCAACTGGTGAACCGTGCTGATTCGATGATATTTAGCACTTAGGTAGACTATTATCCATTTAACTTTCTATTTGGATACCACTCTGGTTACCAGCAGGTGCAGTGAAATAAAATGATTTATTCGAACCCATAAAATTTTATACATTATTTAGACTCCGTCAATATTTACTCTACCACCAGTTCGGGAAGCAGTTCTCGCTAGAGAAGAACGAGCAAAAAACTCTAGTGTTGCTCTTTTAAAAATCACTTCAAGGTATTAAACACAATGCATGATGTAGAGAAAATAAATACAGTTCAGTATGTGTTTACTTTTATTTAGAGCAGTTCATTTATATATACTCGCAAAATAGGTAATAAATTTCAAATTCCAACACGAGTGCATAACCCTCTCAGGAATAATAATTTGATCTGAATTTTTTCAAGATGTCGTTTTTAATCTAAGTTCAAGATATACCCCTAATACTTAGATATAGTAAGCGAAAAGGGCAGACCGGTCCACACAAGCAGGACCCGTTCACGAGTGCATTCAACTGCCGTGCCCGTATAAAGAAATGTCTCGGATTAACATAATATAGACTACCTTTATCCTGGGCAAGTCTTTCACGTTGATCGATGCACAAGCAACACCTATAGTAGGGACAAACTAATATGGCCGGTGTGACATGACACGGTTTTGAATTTTTTGGGTAGACGTTCCCACAAAGTTATCGCGTCGGGAAAAAAAATTAATTGTCATACCGGCCAGCTTAGTTTGTCCGAACTATAGTTATTAATGTAAATACTAGCTTTTGCCTGCGACTTCGTCCGCGTAGAAGACGAAAATGGTTCTGATAGGATCTTTTATTCGGTTTACTTTAACTATATTATGCATGTATTATACATATAAACCTTCTTCTTGAGTCACTCTATCTATTAAAAAAAACGCATCAAAATTCGTTGCGTAGTTTTAAAGATCTAAGCATACATAAGGACAGACAGACAGCGGTAAGCGACTTTGTTTTATACTATGTAGTGATAATGATGTCCTATATTTTACCCAGTACAGATTTTTTTAAGATATTATTGATTCCTACCAACTTATCGTTCACTTTATAATTTAAAATAGGTATAAAGCAAGATGATATTTTTATAAAAAATAAACATTTATTTATGAACTTTGTACTCACTTAATCATCTTATAAATATGCGGCGGATATTGAAATGACTAGACCAAATAGTTTAGTGACACCAGCTTAACTGGATCCGGACAGGACCTGCCAGCATCGAAGGAAATCCAGCCAGATCCTAAAATGGTGCTGGCTTGCAATCCCTACTGGAGCCTGGAATTATGCCCGATAAATGGCACTAGGCTTATCTCCTATCACATCGGACCTAACTTAGCTGAAGTTATTAAGAGGTATCCAAGCAACGTTGTCTACCCTTGAAAAGGGAAAAAGGCGTGATGATGTATATAATATGCTGTGTAAGACCAAAGTAGTAATTTTGCATCACGGCCAACAAGGATCGTGAGCACCAACCTTAAAATTGAATCTATTCAATTCCTAAGGCGGAAAACTTTTGTGGGATCCTTTCAATCTCATTTCCTTGGAGTTCAAACATCCTTGACTGGAAGTATCTAGGCGAAGTAAGTGCATTTGCTGTACTCGTATGTACCTACTCCTGTGCAGTTCAGGCGTAGTTCTATATATTATTCTATATATATTTACTCACACGCTCCTACTAAAGTACTAAGTTTACAAATAACTGTCCTCCGATGCATATAATGTAACTTATTTTAAGTACAGCCCCATGTGAGAATCCTGGTACCCATAACACAAGTTTAATCTTACCTTGGGTACTAGTGTTCAAACAAACACTTGTAAATATATTTGTTATATTTGTATTGTATCAATTAAATAATGTTATTTGTAAGTGTATGTATAAAAATGTTTGCCAAATAAAGTTATTATTATTATATATGGCATTCTGAAGTTGAGCATAAGTGTACACGAACTAGGCGCTTTAATTGTTATAATAAGGGAAAATTATGAGAATATTTTGAAAATATCCTTAAATGTATGGGGCTTAGAAAACATATCGTTCACTTTAACGGTGAAGGAAAACATCATGAGGAAACCTACATACCTGAGAATTCTCCATAATAATCTCGAGGGTATGTGAAGTCTGCCCGCACTAGGCCGCGTGGTGGATTAAGGCCTAACCAGTTTTAAATGTTTGCATAAATATGTCCATATTTCCAAATATTTCGGCCATAAATCCGATTCCGAGTCAATGACCAAAATTTTTGCTCGATTGATAATCCCGTCGAGGATTCTTGCTTGACAGCAATTAGTATGCCAGTTTGTATAGAGCCGGAGAATATTCCAAATTAGTGATATTATTTTTATTTATTAATTAATTTTATTTATTTCCAGAAAAGTACAGAACACTTACATAGGTGATATGTTTCAAATATCATCGTTGTACCTACTATTATTAAATCGTTACCGGCGAACTTTGCACTAGGCTCAAGGCCTGTATAGCGATTATTAATGACACTTCTTTTCGGTGCAGCATGTTTGGTTGTATTGTATGGTATTTATGGTTTAAGTTATCGACGTCATTTTATTGCAGGATTTTTATGCTACGTACATTTTTCTATCAAAATGGGTGATAACCGGAAGGTGTTTTAAGAAGCTTATTAAGTCGTAGCAATAGTGTAATTTTGTGCGACGAATTCATTTTTATTATTGATTGTTAACGCTGAACCAATGCACTATTCTTAAGAGAGTGTTGTTTACAACGCTAAGAAAAAAACGCATAGATAGCAAAAAACATTCTGCCAATGAACCAATGAGGCATCAAAGAAACACTCGAACGGTTTTGAATAGCTTTTGCATACAGAGGCCTTAGTAAAATATTATCGGTTACAAAAAGTTATATATAAACATGCGAGCGAAGTCAGCAGTAGGATCTAGTAACGTATTACACACCTAAGAACGAAATTGATGACAAAACTTAATAATGTTTTGAAATTTAATCTCCAAATATCTGGTATTAATACTGACAATAAAAGAGAATAATGGCCGCATGAATACTCGAATATCATGCGGCAACTCCTCTCGTGGAACATTAGCTTTTATTATTACGAGCTGTGCTGGAGTTTGCACTAGATTTTTAATATTGTACTTAGTAACTCGAATCTTTTGCGGTGATGGATTGTTTTGATACGAAGGGTCGTTACGTCTCTCAGGTTTGGAATGTGGAATGCAAAAACTTTTTGCTATAAGAGCACGGCAAGGAAACGTTCTGTACCTGCTGGTAAGTTGTGTAGCGTGAATATAGATCGAGAGAAGAAATATTAGCCCTCGCCAATCGAAATCCTCCTGTTTCAATCGCCTGTATGAAACCTGATATACTCAGGCCGATCTCGTAACGCAACACACTTACGTGCAATGATGTTTAAAGAAAAAGGTGCTTACGTGGGATACTATGGCGGTTTTACACGTTGTATACGGTGCGTGGTCGCTGTCCGGGCACATACAAATATCCTACAACCACAGCCTTACCCAACGTAAGGCCTTTTTTCTTTATGCCCCTTGCCAGTGCTGATGTGAGGATCCAGGCGGGAGCAAAACAAGGTTCCCCATTTCAATAATTGCGTATACAGGTGTGGCATAAAGAGTGAATAATCCGTTACCAGCGTGTGGGGGACCTCATGACTGTTCAAATAAATAGAAATTGTATTCCGTAAAATTATTATAATTTTCCTTTTTGAAAATTGTCTCTGTTCATTTTCTTATGCCATGGTCACAAATCAAAGAATATTTCCAGTTTGTGTTTTGGACACTAGGTACTCATAGATACACGTGCTATCAAACATTATACACCACACACTGTATAAGATGTGCTGGTAACCAGAGTGGTGACCTAAAAAAGGTCCTCAATTGGAAATCGCGCGAGGTCTCTCGTCTAAGCGCGAGGCCCCGGGCGGTTGCCGGTTCCCCCTCAAGGCCGCCTATTGCCTACCCCACGCCTACCAGCCGTAATTATGATATACAATTGTCAAGCTATTAGTATTCATGTAATGTTATTTCGCATTACACCCGGACGTCCTCTGTGACTGTGCATAATATAATTTTGAACACAATATGATTGGCTAAATCGAATTATCTATCATTATTAACATTCACAAAATAGATAAGGAAATCTTCAGCATTATCCGCTAGATTAATAATTGTGTAGCACGTGTGTGTAATTAGTTTACAATAGGTTTGTGTGCAATATTCTCTATTGTAATAGCAAGGTCCACGCACAATGTACGTCGAAAGGACGCGTTGTCAAATCTAATCCTTGACCTGTTTGGTGACCTTTACAATTACATTTATAAATAACTTCCTCGTTAATATAACTTTCCTCTTGATTGGTATTGGTGGCGTGCAGTGCATTACAGCGTGCTAGGAGCGAGTGTCATATGTACGAGTTGAATTTAAAACATATTCATATTCTTTGAGGTAATAATAAGATACTTTCCTATGTTTGATTTTGTACATTATTTTATATGTAAAAGAAAATAATACGAACAATAAATTCTTCTGGGAAATCAGCATCAAAATTGATTGAAGAATAAAGCAGTTATTTTAAATATTGTTGTGAGCAAAAGTGGGAGCGTGGTGGGGTTCTCGCGCTATATCTTTCTCTCGTTACTCAGTGACGACATAGTTTGCTATTTCTTTTATTCTTCAGCCCCTTCTACCAAATTTAAAAGCTTTAACGACACTTTTATAATTTTATTCATTCTTTAGTTCCGACCTGACGCCCATTATAATATTTATGCAATTGATACTTTTACGTACTCCAATATTTATGTAACGTTAACATGATCGCTTCAATATCCGTCGGGTCTGGGATTAATGACGCGAAAGCACCAGCGCTTAGCGTCCTATATTAATGTCCCAGGTTCCTAATAATGAGTCATACTGTCGTATGTCTCGCCGTGTTGTGAAGGTTCTGAGTTTTTCATACCTATGAGTAAATATTTATTATTTGATTCATTTTTACGCAATCGGCTACTTTACTCATAAAGTTTTATTATATTTATCAAAATATTTCGTCATTTAGAATGTAACACAAAAGCACTATCACCATTTGAAATTCGACTGAAAGGCTAAATGTCAAAAGACGTAGTGACGTCATCAGGCATTATGATGCGCGCGAAAGAAAGAGTTAGCGCGCTATCCCCACTACGCGCACATTGCAATATTTGAAATAAGTATTGCTGTCCTATTTCTTAACCAATTTTATTGCTCATATCACATAACGGCTTCACAATAATTTTCAAAATCGAATAAAGTTAAATACCTTATTCTCATTAGTGTTCGTAGCTATGCTAACATATTCAGGAAAGGGAAAAACACACACTTCACGACCTTATCCCCGACGGGGTAGGCAGAGGTGCACCTCTGCACAGGCGAAAAGTGCCCTGGTTGCAATCAGGGCACTTTTCGACCGTGTGTGTTCCGTCTCATGATGAGATATGCGAGGAAAGAAAAGGAAAAAATAAGGAATAACTTCTATTCAAATAAATCTTTTGCTCAGGCCTTCCATATAAATCATAGGTTCGTAATTGAGACGTGGCTAGATATTGTTTAATTTTTTTTTCGGTCCTAAACATAGTACGAGGTAATATAAAAATGTTCATATTCCCCTTGAGTTTATTTACGTATTTTTAGAATTATTTTATCGACGACAAAAAGTATATTTAATACTGAATTTATTATTAATAAAACTTTAATACGTATTTTTGTTGTTGCTCATTACTAATTAGTGGTTTCGTAAATTTGTTTTTTTATTACTATGTACAAAGGTCGTATTAGTATTCTTTGCAAATATTGCACAAGTAGTGTTTACCTTTACCTTCTTAATGTATTTTAACAGTAAAATAAAAACCATGATCTTATATATCTAATTTATAACTTTAAATAAAAGAAACTCCTTGATCTAAACACGTAGCAGTTTACAAGACGAACAGTGTCCATCGGTTTTCAATACACCGTATAACTGGTAATTAAAATGCAAATGAACGCCATTGTGACATCAGAAACAGATAATATGGAGTTATGTTTCACTTATAAAAACAATGTCCTGGCTATTGCCATTACGCGGCGTGGTTGGAAACGGCCTGATTAAATGACTGACACATCGTGGGGTATCAGACTTAGAGAATGGACTGATCACTGAGGTACCTTCATAAAATTAACCACACTGTAGAAAGAAACTCAATATTATATGTTGAGACATGGCAGGTCTATCTACTGTGAATAGTCAAAATAAAAAAAATAGCGGGAAAAGTAACGTTGGAAAGAGAATGAGTCAGTCATAGTCATTAGTCATACATCGGGAAATTGACATAACTACAAACTGTTCAAATTAAGACCTTATAGTAAAAGATATTCAACCATATTATATCGATTTGATTGTTTAACTGCCGTTTCGCTAATTACTTTTCGCTCAATCGCGATCATGGGTCAGAAACCACCAATTGATTTCGCGACTGTCGAATATTCCGCTTTCAGTTGTGACCGCATCACGCGACCAATCTATATTGAAATATGTAAATAATGATGGAAGATGTTTTAATGTGTACTTGAAGGTGCTTCCCAATTAAAAGTTTTCGATGCTCGAAGATGCGTACCGTCGTTCTTAAGTTTTGATCTTACTTTATACTTTGAGTAATATTTTATGCCTCACCTGATTTCTTACATAAAATATTACATGGTACAGGATTATTCAAGTGATAATTTTTACAAAACAAATATAATAAAAATTGAGATTGTTAAAAATGTAGGGATGGAAGTGTTATTAAAAATGTAATAATCAAACAATAAATGTAATGTGGCTAATATTGCATTGGTGGTCGACGTACCAATTCTAAATCTTAGAGCTCCAACTCGAGTTCATTTCTTATTAGATTTTCCGAGGTCTTTGCACTTTTCTCTGACTGCAGCGATTTGCCGTGACGTGTCTAACTCAGATTACAAATCCAATTTCATCCCGAGGTGTGTTGAGTAATGGGTTAAGAACTAAGTAATATGAAGCTTCTCATACCTAAACTTGTGTCACGAGCATGCTATGGGTACAAATCAATATTTTTCTCAGGCGCTGACATATTTTTAAGATGAAACAGTAACTTTGATTTGTTGGTAAGAATTAGCCTCAGTGATGATATACAAAAAGCTAACCTAAACCAATAAACATACGTTTTAACCGTGCAAGGTAAAGCTTTGTTATTTTTGACCCGATAAATATGAGAAAAAAATAATGCATTTTGAAGTGCATGTCGGATGACTAACATCTCGTAATAATAACGATAACCAAGCAGCACATTCTTATTACATGAATATGGTGGCCGGATCGATTTTAGTTCCTTCCGCTTGAAGCGTCAATATCCACGTAAATCCGCCGGCAGTCACAGGTCAAATGTGTTGCAAATATACAAAATCGTGAGCCATTTTTGTGCTACAATAAAAACACACGAGATATATGATGATAGTCCGCATACTTTGCGTGTTTTTTAGGATTTAGTATTCTGACTTTTAGGATTTATTGACTATTAGTATCCAGGATTCTGGTCTGTTAGAACTTAGAGCAAATCAAATCTAACATTCCGATAATTATAGTCATGATCAGTTAAAAAAAAATTACTCTAAAAAATAATATGTTGTAATTTAAGTTTTTATATTTAAAAGAAAGTCGTGTTATATACACTATTTATAACTCAAGAACGGCTGAACTGATTTGGCTGTAAATTGGTGGGGAGGTAGCTTAGAACCAGGAGACGGACATAGGATACTTTTTATCCCGGGAAAATATACACCGGGACTTTTATCCTGAAAAATCGTTTTCTGTGAGTATTGTGTTTTATGGTGTCTTGGTACTTAATATATTTAATCTTATATATATAAAATAAAGTCGTGTTAGGTACACTATTTATAACTCAAGAACGGCTGAACTGATTTGGCTAAAAATTGGTGAGGAGGTAGCTTAGAACCAGGAGACGGACATAGAATACTTTTTATCCCGGGAAAATATAAACCGGGACGTTTATCCCGTAAAACTAAAATTATTACATAAATTATTACATAAGTTATAACATAAATAATTATTGCCTCTAAGGCGGAACAGAGTTCGCCGGGTCAGCTAGTTACAAATATAATGTAAACATTAATTTACCATATTACCTACGTCTGTAGGTGTTCAGGTAAATATTTGTACAATACAAGTTATTGAACGAATGTTGAATACGAGTTGTTTTATATGTTTGCTCTGCGCCATTAAACGTTGCAATAATTTGTTACCCAGTTCAACCTGCCTTACGCGTGAATGGAAGAGAAGATAATAATATAATACAGAAATTATAATCTTTAACGCCTTGACCAAAGAGACATGCTTTAACACATATCTAATTAGTTATCCTATTTTTACAATTTTATTCCCTTTTTTGTTAGTCCGAGATGTTTTATAATAAAATATATGCGTAGTTGTACCTATAATATAATACATAAAAAATACAAACACACGAATTGAGAACCTCCTCCTTTTGGAAGTGGGTTAAAAATGTTTGGCATCTCTGCTGTGACCTAATTTAAAATGTTTTATTGGTAAATCAAATTACCATCGATGATTACAACAAATTCAAAAGAAATGCAACTTAGTTGCAAATATTTATATTATCATTTAGTCAATAGAATAAATAGTCAATAGTCTCTGCCTACCCCTATAGGATAAGGGCGTGGGTGTGTGTGTATGTATGTATGTATGTATCATTTAGGCGTTAAAGAAGGTAGGCCCGCAGTGTTTTAAATAACTTTCTTTTTGATTTTTAGAAATAGCACTCACAAGCACTTATATAAGAGCAATGCTGCAATTTACAAGTTTATAAACATCATTACTACACGTATTTTTATAAATGATCTCCACCCGCCCTGGTCGAGCACAAACTATTTGACTTTTTACGGCACGACACTGCCGGAGTCTGCCTGACGTCAGTCACAATATCTGATAGATTAAATGAATAAACTATGAAAAATAACATATAAAACTTAACGGAACCACAAGCAAACAATGAAACTGCGATTCACATGTATTACTAAGAAAGTAAGTTGCATTTAATATAATAATATGTGTTAGCTTCAAAATAACATGGATAAAGATTTTTTTTGCATTTATATATTTGTCGTCATATTTTGCAATGTTGTAGAATTAATTTTAAAATATAAGTTATTGTTAATTTAAAACGAATCAGAAAAACACTAAATACACAAAATACTAAAATGTAAACAAACAACAATATAATTCAATGTGTACATACATAGTACTGCGTACGAAGCAACGTTCGGAAATCAATTTGTTTACGTGACAAAGGTACTCACCGACCCCATACTGTTCAGCCCAATTTTATGTATGGTGTAAACGGGACTCATGTTAATCACAGGCGCACCCAAGCGCGATCACGAAACTCTCATTTCAATTTTATCATCCACTCGCGCTCACAGTACACTGGAGGCTTCATTAGACTCGTCGGCAAATAGTATGATAGATCGCTATCAAACTAATTGTCGCGGAGGCTCACGATATCTTAGCACGAACTTCAATTAAAGAAATTTTGTTAACGTGAATGAGTGTTTTCAATTAGTCGAGAGGTTTACTGTTGGAGTACTGAAAGCGAACTGTCGCGGCGTCGGCGGCGGTGGCGTTCTTGCCCTACAGTACAAATGAAAATGAACATCAAGTCCAAATTTAATAGATAGTCTGTGCGTGTCCAAGGCAGTGCGGCCGAAACAATGAGCCATGAAGAGCGTGGCCAGCGGCGACTTCCCGGTGTAGCGTTTATGACGCGTTCACCGTACCATCCGTCGTAAATACTGATTGCCCGACCACCACCACCGAACGTAATACGTCTAATTGCCCTCTTTAAAAGTTAATGTATTAACTGGATCATGTTTCGATGCCTCATCACAATTACACAGATGTTTGCGGTGTAAGCGTTTTAACTAAATTAAGTGAATTTTCACCGAATGTTACACGCTTTTTACACCGTTGATGAAGAATGATCGTGTAGGTATTCTTGTGTGGTTTATCAGTTCAGGGTAGGTATGTATGTATGATTGGTTTGTATTATTTCATTAAGTTACAATGAGTTTGAGGCATTCATAAAGGTTCATCGTTTCTAAGGAATTGGCACTTTATATTCCATTTAAACAGTTTATTGCCTCATTTTACTACTTCACTGTCTTAAGAGTCGCGAATGTATTGGTTTTATTTACTTTTTCTTGAGCACTTTGTTACTGGCGAACATTTCTTCGTAATTTACATTTAATTTCATTCGAATCAATATATTTTTTATTTGTCAAAAACAAATGTGTAAATGTAATTTTTAACTAATGTAAAATCTTTCTCTTGTGCTATTTTCTTCTTATATAAGTGAAGATGTTTGTATGTTAGTTGGAATAAACGCAAAGAACATTGAACAGATTTTGATGTTTTAGACACAAATATACCGTCGTGGACTAACATACAATTTTTTATCCCGGAAAGTCCATACTGAGATACTAAGGGTCTGTTTCCCAACTTCTGAGTAAATGCTACTCGTCACGTAAATGTATAAGCCGACCAAATACAAAAGTCACACTCTTATCTATGCTCCAAAATTAATGGTAATAATATGAGTACTATGGGTTTTTTAATACATCAATGAGTACTATTTACATTAGCTGTTTAATATGATAACTGTCAAATAAAATGTACTTAAAACATGTAAAACAGTCACTTATTTTAATTTCTGAGGACATTATCACGCAAGGACTTCGTACTCGTCTTAAAAGATAAATACATTATATAAAAAAAAAAAACAAAAAAATTGAACCGCTGAAAAAATTGTAAAGCAAATTTTTTTTTTATTTAACCTTAATAACTAAGTTCTCAAACTAATGTAAGTATACCTATGTAATTTTGGGTCGACGCCAAACAATCAATGATCAAAGATCACTAAATTACCTTGAATAACCAAAATCTTCAGCGATAAACATTTACGTTTCAAAAATGCGCTTTCCGCACGACCAAAATTTTGGCGCCGACTCAAATTTTCGTAGATATACTTACATTCGTTTCAGAACTTAGTTATTAAGTTAAATTTTTTTTTTATTATTTTTTGCTTTTCACTTTTTTCGGCGGATTAATAATAATATATCCCCACGCAAGCCTTCCAAAAGGACCGGCCATCGTGCCGTGATTTCCCGCAGGAAAGATACAACATAATAATAATAATAATAATACTTTATTGCACACTCATTTACAAAAGAAAGAAAAAATACTTACAGACTAAATAATAAAAAAAAAACATGATGGTACAAGAGGCGGTCTTATCGCTTTAAGCGATTTCTGCCAGACAACCTTTGGATGGACAGAACACTAATTAATTATAAGGATGATGGTGCACAAAAACATATATACATATAGGTATACATATATAAATAAAACTATTAATAATATAATTATCAAGAAAGATAAATAAATATATATTATATTCATACATACATAAATATACATACTTAAATTATAAACATGAATTACATAAACATATAGCAGCGACTTCGTTTAAGATAGGGAAAGAAAGTGATTTTTTAAAAGCTTTTTAAAAATATGTATAGATTTTGCTTGCCTTATCGTAACAGGCAAACCGTTCCAGAGTCTAATGGCCTGTACGGTAAAAGATTTATCGTAGAAAGAGGAAGTGTGTATAGGAGTTTTAAGCTTATAGGTATTTACAGAGCGAAAGGAGCGCTTATTAAGTGAGTAGAGAAAACTAAAACGTTCTTTAAGATAGGAAGGGATAGTAGGATCAAAGAGGATTTTAAATAGCAGGCAAAGAACATGAGTATTTCGGCGAGGGCGGATAGGCAACCAGTTGAGTTTTTTGCGAAATTCAGAGACGTGGTCAAATTTGCGTAAACCAAATATGAACCGAATGCAGACGTTTTGGAGACGCTCAAGTTTGTTCAATTGGTTTTCAGATAAATCCAGATAGCAGGCATCGCCATAATCAAGTAAAGGAAGTAGTAAAGATTGTGCAAGGTTAATTTTAGTGGTAACAGGTAGGAAATTATGCAGTCGTCTGAGGGATGCAATCGAAGCAAATAATTTTCGGCTGACTTCAGTCAACTGAGGACCCCAGGAAAGTTGTCTGTCTAAGAAGACTCCCAAATTTTTGACGGAGTTGCTGTATTTAATGACGTTACCGTCGAAAATCACTTGTGGCAGTCGGAACCAATCAATTTTAGAAATCATGCGAGAGCTCCCAATTATGATTGTTTGAGTTTTCAAGGGGTTAATAGTTAGTCCGTATGATTTAGTCCAATCCAGTATTCGTCGCAGATCTCGATTAGTGGCCTCAATCGCTGTGTGTAGTGTACTTAATGAAGTCTGTGTGTAGATCTGAAGATCATCTGCATATAAATGGTAGGAAGAAGATAGCTTATGGGATATGGAATTGATGAAGATTGCAAATAAAAGAGGAGATAAAACGCCACCCTGCGGAACTCCGGCAGTTAAGTCACACCATGAAGAATAGGTGTCATCAACACGTATGCGTTGCCGGCGTCCTTGCAGGTAACTACGAAACCAGTCAATTACCACCGAAGACACATTAAGAGAGTGGAGAATTGCCAGAAAGATGTCGTAATCAACATTGTTGAATGCGTTACTAAAATCAAGTAGTGACAGCACAGTCAAATGTCCATTTCCCATTCCGTGCCTGATGTCGTCAGTGATTTTAACCAAGGCAGTAACGGTGCTACATCCAGGGCGGAAACCAGATTGAAGAGGATTAAGAAGGCTATTTATGTTAAGAAAGGAAAATAATTGCTGATGTACTAAGCGTTCTAGAACTTTAGATAAGAAAGGAAGGATGGAGATAGGACGATATTCTGAAAAAGAGGAAGGATTCATATTTTTAGGAAGAGGTATAACCTGCGCCTCTTTCCATGTAGAAGGAAAAGTGCTATTGGAGACAGAAAAGTTTAAAATAAATGTAATCACAGGAGCGACTTCATCAAGTATGAGCATGACCATCTTACGACTAATGCTATCACTACCAACCGCATTTGAGGTGATTGATGCTATACTCTTTTTAACATCACAAATAGTAAATTGACTAAAGTCAAAAGGATAGTAACTAGGAGGAGGCAATGATGAAAGATGATTCAAGGTGGCAGACTTCATAGGTCCATGAAATTTAATAGTTGAGGAAAAATATTTATTTAACAAATCTAAGTTTAAATCTTTAGAGACATTGCTTTGACGTACCTTTCCAACGCCCAATGATTTAAGAAATTTCCAGACTTTAGCTGGATCGTTGTTCAAAACCGAGGTGTGAATGTGTCGGCGTTGTGCGTCCCTACACAATCTATTGCAGTGATTTCGTCGTTCATTGTACTTTTCCTTATTTTCATCTGTTGGACGTCGTTTTAGCTTTGCCTTGGCTGTCATTTTTCTCTTCATAGCAAGTTTAATTTCATCAGAGAGCCAAGGTGCTGGTGCATGTTTCATTTTTATCGCTTGTACTGGTGCATGTACATCATACAAATTCGTCATTAACAGATTGAAGCCATCCACCATTTCATCTACAGAGGCCGCAGTAATGACATTCGACCAGTCGATTTCAGCAGCATCCTTCTGCAAATCCTCCAAACTAATACCACCAAAATTGCGTTGCAGAAGGATTTTGGGCTTAGCTCTAGGTGGCCGAATTTTATAGGAGAGAAATATCATGTCATGATAGGAAAAAGCATCCGCGGAACATTGACCATGCGTACAGACATGGTCTACAGAAGAAACAAGTATAAGATCAAGAAGAGAGGGTAAAGAATTGGGAAATTTGTGCGTAGCGTTTAAGGGAAGAATAGTCAAGTTGCAAGCCCGGGCAATGGAATTAAATGATTTAGACCGAACATCTTGTTTTAATAAGCAGGTGTTAAAGTCACCCATTATAATTGTATGGCTATAAGAATGAGTGTGATGTTCCAATAGTTGCTCAAACGACTGAAAGAAATTAATACGCAATGACGGACAGTAATAAACACCGAGTAGTATTTTAGTGTGCGATAAAACTATTTCAACAAACAGGTGTTCTCCAGCATTGGAGGGAGTGGGCTGGGCTGACATACTCACAACGGAGAAAGGAATATGGGCGCGAAGATAAATGGCAACCCCGCCACCCCCACCACTAACGCGATCATTGCGTATCAATTTAAAGCCGGGCAACGAGTATGAAGTTGAAGAGAGACATGGCTTTAACCAAGATTCTGAAATTAAAATTGCATGTAGATTCTTGTGGTCAAACGATGCCAGCATATCGGCGTAATGGGCCGGAATACTTTGAGCGTTAATATGCACTACATTAAAGCTTTTAGAGTTGTCATTAAGAAGTGAAGAAATGGAATCATGTAAAGTTGGTATAGTACTAAAACTATCAATGCTGCTATTCAGTTCATCAGAAGAAGAGCAGGAGTAATATTCGCTGTTGCTATATGACATTTATGTAAAACAAATAAATATATTATAAATACACTAATAACAAAATATATATAGCTTATAATTTAAATATTAGTTAAACTAAGTCGTCCACCCGCCAGCTGTGTTTACAAAATAAAATATCTTACTAACTATAAACAAACAACCACACAAAACTACCAAAGACAGGCAATACTTTACGAGAAAATATAATTATTCTACCAATAAGTGAAGCAAATTTGAAACATACAGAATGGCATACAAAAAATATTCAAAATAAACTATTTAATTTATTTGTTAAAAAGATTTTATTTTATAATTCTTTGTGGCTATGAACTACATGCTTTATTTTTATAATACACTACTCAGCATTAAAATCTGTGAGTAAACAATAAATCATCCCGTTTTCCTACCCTTAGGGTAGATTTTTTTTCCAAATTTAGATGGGATCAGTTTCGAAGTATACCCTATCCAATAAAAAAAGAATTATTAAAATCGGGCTACTCTGTAAAAAGTTTTGCGTGGTCATACATAAGGAAGAAAAAAATATACACGTCGACTTGAGAACCTCCTCCGTTTTTTTTCGTCGGTTAAAAATAACTTAAACCGATAGAGGATCCCTTGTCTCAATGGAATAATATAAATTCTCTAAACGTTTTGGTTCGTCTTCAGCAGTATTGCGTCATAGTTCAATGTATAGTGACTAGATGAAATCGGCATAAATCCGTATCGGCGACCTGTCTTATGAATTGCATTTTTTTATTATATTTAGAACACTCAGCTTTATCTGTATAATGCAATGCAATGCAATCAGCCCTGTCTTATATACTGCCCACTGCTGAGCACGGGCCTCCTCTACTACTGAGAGGGGTTAGGCCTTAAAGTCCACCACGCTGGTCTAGTGCAGGTTGGCAGACTTCACATACCCTCGAGATTCTTATGGAAAATTCTCAGGTATGTAGGTTTCCTCACGATGTTTTCCTTCACCGTTAAAGTGAACGATAATTGATAAGCAATATACACATAACTTCGAAAAGTCAGAGGTGTGTGCCTTGGGTTTGAACCGCCGAATAAATATAATATGAAAAATGAATATTTAGAAAACTCAGCTGTGTCTGTTCAATATTCGGCATTCAATATAAAGGCGTATCTTAGCAGAAAATTAGATTTAAAACTTCAGAGTAAGCTTTCTTGGGAATAAACAATGTTCGAGAGGGATTAACTAACTCCTGCTTTTCCGATAACATAGTTTGCAAGCGTGAGATTTAAAACTAATACTCGAAAATTTTAATACAGCGTGTCTCCCGGTGCCTCTAGTCAAGGATTGTTTAAAGTTTTAGGGGACTGTACATGTTCACGATCATATGCAAACGACAGGGTACGATTGAGGAAAGCTTATTTTTTATAGGGGACAAGAATATACAGCACAGATTCCAGTCTCAGAAAAAATGCAGCTGTACCTTCTCGCCGTTTCGAGCGGTCATAATCAGGATTATCGGATGCTCAAAAATGAACACCATCCACGCATTACTACAGGCTCTACAACTAACCACCTTTGCCTATAGCATTTACGTAGATCTCTTGTGGATATAATACTGTTACTAAGCTCTACAACAAGCTCACTATTTGTGTAGATTTATTTAGTTTATTTAATTAATATTTGATTACCTTCATTACAGTACATTTACCAGACATTCGTCATAAAAAGCATACACTTACCTCCTCAAAAGGCTCGATGCCCTCCTCCAGTCTATCTTTGTAGTTTGTTTTCACGTGCACGGGGCTTATGGGGTTTGTTTGAAGTGTCTTCTCTGTATAAATTGTATCACTTTTAGACATATTGCGAGTGTTCAAGCCTGACGGCCCCGGATTGGATTGACCACAAGTCGACACTGTGAATACTTTTCCATTGCGATATCTGTGAACAATGTTTGATATTATTTTCTGTGAGTGCAAAGATTAATATAAGTAAATGGTTAGATTAGACTGTTATTAATGTTTAGATTTTTGGAATATTTTTTTCGGGTAGATAAGAGGGAATCGTTAGCTTCAATGAATTCTGTCTGTCATTGTTCTGCGAAAAATGTATTCAAAGGAACTGATTTTAAAAATAAACACTGATTGAAAGACACACACACACTCACGGCTTTTTATCCCCGAAGGGGTAGGCAGAGGCGCACCTAAGTGCTTCCACTTTTCGCCGTGCATATTCCGTCCCATGATGTTATAAGGAGCGAGCCTATCGCCATATTGGGCACAAATTCCAGACTCCGGGCGGATGCTGAATAGAAAAATTCAATATCAGCCCGACCCGAATAAAAAAATACGTTTTCTCTTCATAATATACATTGTATTTTGTTTTGAATAAATGAATTGCATAAAACATTATGCATACGATTGGAAGACGAATCAATAATGTAAGCATAGAAGTATGCGACATACTTCTACGCGTACATTATTTCTTCGTCTACATTTTCATTCGTTAGGTGCCATTATAATTTGAATTTTTATGTTTCGTTTACATCTCAACATTCTATTATTCCATAGGGGAATACACATAATAAGTACAAATATTCTCTTCCTAATCAAATAATGCTCCTTACTTTGATTTATTTACGATTTTAAAGCAAGTTACGATGAAAGCCGCGCGGCGGATTAACGACGATAAGACGAGTCATTTGAATTGCTTATTTCATCAATTGGAGACGCCGTATATTATACTTAAAATAAAATAAAATTTTCGCTTACTATATCTAAGTATTAGGGGTATATCTTGAACTTAGATTAATAGCGACATCTTGAACATTTCAGATCAAATTATTACATGATTCCTGAGATAGTTATGCACTAGTGTTGGAATTTAAAAATTTATTACCTATTTTGCGAGTATATAAATGAACTGCTCTTAACAAAACTTAACAAATACTGAATTGTATTTTTTTTTCTCTACATAATGCATTGTATTTTATACCTTGAACTGATTTTGAAAAGAGCAACACTAGAGTTTCTTGCCCGTTCTACTCTAGTGAGAACTGCTTTCCGAACTGGTGGTAGAGTTAATATTGACGGAATCTAAATAATGTATAACATTTTATGGGTTCGAATAAATTATTTCATTTCATTTCAAATGTAACGTTATAAATACTTTTTGAACTTTTGAACAAAAACAAACTGTCCTATCAGTTGCATCATGTTTAACACATAATAATCAGAGTAACAATCATTAATTTTATTTCAAACGTTACGTGTTAAGACAAACCTTATATTTATCAAAAGAAAACAAAGATACAATCAAAGCAAAGGAGGTAGATGTAAAGATAGAAGAGTGTATGTACTTCACACTTTTAGATCGGCAGTTTCCGAGACTACAGTGCAAACGACTTAGTGCTTCACATTCCATTGCTTTTCGGCCTTTCACTTCGATTGACTACACTGTACTATCGAACCTTTGATGCGATTACTTATTTAGTACGTTATCCCTACAAGATATTTTATCTCAATAGTACTTATTTGTAGAACGCCTTTAAATAAAATAATATTGCTTAATATGGGCGTTAATGTCACCTGTCATGTTAAAGTTGCAGATTGAGTACTCCTAACTAGAGAAATATTATGTGAAGTGAGTACTTAGTTTAAATTAATATCATGCTATTTCGGGCGCATGGTAACTTGTGCTTGCTTTCGACTTCTATTTGGCGTGTGTTCCATGTGGAGAATGGTAAAGAGATTTATCTATTTCTTTGAATTTGACACACTAACAGCATAATATGCATTAGCAAAATTACAGGAAATGACAACATCGTATACATTTCTGATGCACATGCCTGTTGAAGATATGTACAGTATTCACAAAACACGATAAATTAAGTTATTTTAAATGAGTAAACAATGTTAAACTACACTAAACTGAAGCTACAAGATGAAATAATTAAAACAACAACCAACAATTAAAAATTCAAATCAAATATCTAGTTCGTCAAGCAAATGTGTCAGTATGTTTTAGAAAAATACTGATGTTTTCATCAAGTTAAATATGGTAAATGTGTTGGAACTGCATCATTTTGCAAACAATGTTTTAATATCGTGTCCACTTTTATGAAAATTGTATTCTCATGTAAGTGACTGTAGTCTATTTTGAGAATAATTTTTTTAAACATTAAATGTGTCGGTACTTGTTTTCTGAACATGGGATCAAGAGATACCGTAAAGTTGTATTAAACTAGCATTTGATTGCGACTCCGCCCGCCTGAATAAGTTTTACCGGGATAAAACTCCCGCTTCATATTTTCCCGGGATAGAAATTAGCTTATGTTACTCGCTTATAATGAAACTTTATACTGATGAAAGATTTTTAAATCGGTCCAGGTGTTTTTGAGTTTTTCATTACTAACAAAAAATCAAATCTTTCCTCTTTAAAACATTAGTATATATAGTGATATTATAATATAGTGATTATAATCTATACAGTTACAGCAATAACGTTTGACAATTATTATATTCAAGGTGAAGTCTTATAGCCTTTAGGTACCCATTATACTCTATTACGTACATAATATTATCTTTAGTGGAGGGCTATGTTCAGAAGTGTACTTACTGGGCAGATGTTGCTGTAAAGTCAGCAGAAGTAGCTGAACAAATTTAAAACTTCAAATTGCCTACAGTTCCTTATTCTTACCATTTTACTATCTTAAAAAAAAATATTTAATTAACTTTACTTCACAAAAAAAAAAACAAATTAATTAAATTAAACGATTTGATATCTTGAATTTATTTAGATACTTATGTGACTGACTGTTAATGTTCCACACATGCCCCTAATTAGTTCACAATAAAATCAAAAATAAACTATTGATTCAGACTATGAATGCGGTATTATAAAACAGTATATACTATTATTTAGAATGTGGCTTTTTTGTGTCAGTTTGGCCGCAATCCGCCTGAGTTTCCCGGTTGTGTCTTGACTGCAGGACGTCCGAGGCGCTTTAAATGAGAAGCAGTTTTTTTTCTATACCATTCTCTTCATTTTACTGTCTAGGATTTCAGTATATCATGCGTGACTGCCTCGGTGGCGTAGTTGTATTACGTATGCGTTACGAGTACGATTTGCGCGCTGAGGTCCTGGGTTCGAATCCCGGGTCGGGCCAAAGACATTGTGACTGGGTTTTTCCATCTTAAAAATTACTCAGTCGCAGCTCGGAGTCAGGAAGTTGGCGGTGTGATACCCCCGTGCCTCGGAAAGCACGTAAAGCCGTTGGTCCTGCGCCTGATCTCTCTCCGGTCATGTCGGATTGCCGTCTCACCGGACTATGAGAGTGAAGGAATAGCGAGCGCACCTGTGTATTGCGCACACACTTGTGCACTATAATATGATCTCCGTTGAGATTGGCCGCCGTGGCCGAAATCGGCTAGGAAGGGATTATTATTATATATCATACGTCTTAAAAATGTTACAAAAGTGAATATATTATGTTTTGAAAATGGGCCTTTGCAATGTAACGTCTTAGTGCCAAACAGTGTTTTTTAACTCAAAATTCCAGTTAGTATTAGTTATTATTAAGGGACGGTTCCGCGCAGCTATGTTAGTGCAACAAGATATCGCGGGGCCGTTTCGTATGCGCTGAAGAAAGCCACCACGGGTTTTGGTTGGCATGCCGATGTAGGGTGTAGGGTTAGGGACTCGGTCCATTGCTCCACGGATGATGCTATACTCCTGAATGTCCACATTAGGCCGTAAGACCCATGAAACCAACTTAACTGTTCCACTCGCCCCCTAGTGGTGGTCACGATAACTCGTTTTTCTCCCGTGGAAAAAAAGGTTGTATTAGTGATTATAAAGCGCATTCTCAAACAAAAGCTGAAGTGGCAGTAGGCAGGGCACATAGTTCGAAGAACTGACGGCAGATGGGGCAAAAAAGTTCTCGAGTGGAGACCACGTACTGGCAAGCGCAGCGTCGGCCGTCCACCTGCAAGGTGGACAGACGACTTGATAAAGGTCGCAGGAAGACGCTGGATGCAGGCCGCTTTTGACAGGTCCGTCTGGAAATCTTTTGGGAGGCCTATGTTCAGCAGTGGACGTCATGTGGCTGATGATGATGATGATGATTCTCAAAAAAGGGACTAGCTCGTTTCAGTATAAATAAATGAACTTACGTGTAAATGTGATCGTCGGAAGCGTTCGCGGCGGAGTTACGCTTGTTCATGGCTTGGCGCGAGTCCCCCCGCGCCGCGGCTATGACGTATGCCCACATTACAGTGCGCGAGCGGCGGGCGGCACATCAGGCCCAGCTGAAATAATTACACTTTAAATATCTTCCTGATGTATATTGGATTTACTTATTTGTTGTTTAATGTTATCAAAATCGCCTACACAACTTTTAGTTTGTATTTTTGATAATACCATCAGTTACAGTGGGGTAAATTTGCCGTAACAGTATAAAAAAATAAATTGGTCCGTTTTTATATAACATACAAATTTTACATGTTGTACCCATTTGTGAGTAAAATATATATCGTCTCTTATCTAAAAGCTTATTTCTTTTTCATTTGCAATACTTCTAGAATCTAGACCTAATGCCTCTACTTTAAAATTGTAAGCGAATCGTTTTAAAAAACGTCACTAAGAGTTTTGCTTGAAATGGTGTTCATTAATTAAACACAGTATCAAATATTTAAAATTTAACTATATTCTAGAAGTAGGGGATTTACAACCTCACTTTACTTTGCAAAATAGACAAAAGGTACTTTGGCTTGTCAAATAAAAAAGTTATACACAATTTTTTTTAACAAAGAGAATTATGACAAATTACACAAGACTCTTCGGTACATTTTTATTTAATTATGCGAGATAAACCAGGAGAGTAGAGCAGACATTTAACCCAATTCTTGCTTTGTTGTATTTTTATGTAATTTCTGCATACTGACATTCAGCTACTTTTTGTCCATAGTCTGTTAATTAGCCAACTGTTCGTGACCCCACTGCGCGTTGACAATGTTGATGTGATGGTAATTCTGACACTTGACGAAGGCAATTCAGAGATTATGTCAAATATTATGGGCCGATTTCACCGCTTGCTGACAAACGCTATTTGTCACATAAATGTATGAGCCGAACAAACACAAAAGTGATACTAATCAACGAGAGTAGATTAGAGTGTGACTTTTGTATTTGGTCGGCTAAAAGATAGTGAAATCGATGAAAAGCGGCGTGCTATTCTTTTAAAAACTACAGTTATAAAGTCGTTAATACAGATCAAATTAACGTGAACTTGATTTACTAATATCCATTAAAGGTTTACTGTCCCAGTCCTGATTCTATCAGGTGAACTTATTGGTACAAAATAATGCTATAAAATATATCATCGGAATTAGGCATACGTTCGCGAAGTTTCAAATCAACATTTCAATGCAGTTTACAATCGACTTCCAATATTTATTTTACATACCACAAGTGGAGTTAATAAGGCGTGTAAAAATAAATAAGGTTCAGTTACAGAGTATATTTTTGTGAGAGGGTAGATTTTAGCCTAAGGCTATATTGAACGCTGCAGTAACAGAAAATATTGTTAGGTAATCCTCCTAATTTTTGAAGATGTTATCAGTTTGTTTTACGCTAGTGGCCTATCTTGGCAATGGTTTCTTGTGTTGCCTTATTATCTGTGCGCATACAGCCAGACCCCGATGAGACACAAATATAGATAACGAGCTTTTGCCCGCGGCTCCGCCCGCGTGAATTAGTTTTCCCGGTATAAAAATCCCGCTTTATATTTTCCCGGGATAAAAAGTAGCCTATGTGTTAATCCAGGAGATAATCTACCCGTGTGCCAAATTTCATTGAAATTCGTTCAAAAGTTTTTGCGTGAAAGAGTAACAAACATCCATACATCCAGACATCCATACTTACAAACTTTCGCGTTTATAATATTAGTAGGATAGTAGGATTGTAAACTAAAACTCCTACCATTTTTTGAATACCTAATTACGCATACGCATACTCACGCCTTTTATCCCCGAAGGCGTAGGCAGAGGCGCAACTAGTGCACCCACTTTTCGCCGTACGTATTCCGTTCCATGATGTGATAGGTGGCGAGCCTATCGCCATATCGAGCACAAAAATAATACCTAATTACTTACTAAATAACCAACTTTAATAAGTTAACTTTATTTTAGTTACTTACTTAAATAGCATTCAAGTATATTGGCACGGAGTGTAAGTAGAGTTATGTAAATAGTGCCCAATAAGTATAATTTGAATGTTCTCAGAATAAATCAACAGTATCAGAAGTATTGGTCCTTTGTTACTATGAAAAAATACGGCGTCGATTAAATTAGAGAATTAAAATGCCATCCCAGTGGACGCCTAAAAGGCGTTTAATATTCTTGCCAAGTTCAAGCGAACATTCACCACGATTTAATGGAGTCTCACCTCTTCTGCGCGTAAAGGTGAGAGTACACTGAGGACACTGGTGAGGGATTTAAACTCAGGATCTGGATACGTTTTTTATACGACGAGATAAGCAAGTAATTCGCCTGATGGTCAGGATGGTCATTCAGGGTTACGCGAAAAAACTTGGAATTACAAGGTTGGCTGGCTTCACACACCTTGAAATTCGCATAGTAAATTCTCAGATATGTAGGATTCTTTACGATGTTTTCCTTTATCGTTGAAGCGAATGATAATTATTCCCAGCTAGGCAATCGGCTAGGGTATTATTTTCGTAAGCGGTGCTATTTTACACAGCAAGTAGCCAATATACTTGTCTATCGACATAAAACAATATCTGCTAGCGAGGACGCATCGCGCTTGCACCTTCAAATAAAATGAAGAGCTTCTTATAAACATGCTTAATTATATTTTTAACCTACCCAAAAAATCTTATTCAGTTAATGTGTTTGAGGTTTATTACATATTTTAATATTTGTTTCTAGTTTCTACTATGGAGACAATTATATCACCTACTGATATCAACCTGTTTAGTAATTTCATTGCTGGTTAAAGACTACTTAGGTAATTTTCCGGTTTGAGGTCAATTCTTTATGTCATAAGGCAATATCGTAACGCTTTATTGATATAACTAGCTTTTGCCCGCGGCTCCGCCCGCGTGAATAAGTTTTCCCGGAATAAAAGTCCCGCTTTATATTTTCCCAGGATAAAATAGCTGCTTTTAGAAACCGCTATTGATAATCCTACTAATTTCATAAATGCGAAAGTTTGTAAGAATGTATGTTTGTTACTCTGACGCGAAAACTACTGAACGGATTTTAATGAAATTTGGCGCACGGGTAGACCCTGTCCTGGATTAATATATAGGTTACTTTTCATCTCGGTAATTTGCTCCCGTGAGAAATATTAAAATATTTATTCCCATTTTTAAATAGATGGCGCTGGTGCTGTAGAGTGCTTTGAATAGGTACAGTAGATTATATTTATACTTCAATGATTTTTGAAGCGGCAAAAGCTTTTCACACGGTCGAAGCCAGAGTAACACCTAATGTTTAATAAATAAACTCGCTAAGTTATTTTTAACTAGCCTTTCATTGCGTCCTCCCACGTGAAGGTCTTTTGCTAGACCAAAAACCTACTGTGTATTCTTTGAGGATAAAAAAAAAATGTGGCACTCGGAGACTGCCGCGGTAAAGCTATTGCATAGCATTTTTTATCACAAAAATTGATTGACTAAACACAAAATCGATCTTACGCTTACCACATAAAGTACATTTTTAAACGCGAGCAACGCACGTTTAGTCTTGTTATTGATAAATGTCAGAAATGCAAGGGTCATCACAACCAAAGTAGAATAAATCAAAATTTGAAAAAATAATGTTACGTTCGATTCTTTTGTTCTCGTGCCGTGCCAACGCTGGGGAAATAGCTTCTACGCAATGTATTTAAGGTTCATATTAGATTAGTAAGAAATGGTTTTAATGACTTTAATAAATAAAATAAATATAAATATACTCGTTTCAAGAATTATAGCTTCTACGCATTGTATTTAAGGTTCATATTAGTAAGATAAAAAAGATGTGAGGTTATTTTCGTTACGGAATTTCTGGATTCGGTCTCCACGCTCAAGGCCCGCGATAGAAGCTATGCAATAGCTTAATAGTGTATAATAATGACATATGTGTCAATTTCAATCCAAAAATATTCACCAATTGTCCGTTATGTTTGTTGGATCAATTTGGTAATGTTTTCTTTACACATACGAAATACAATTATGATGAGATATTTTAGTAATTACAATGAAACGAAATTCATACGAAACCGCAAATGCACGTGAAGGGCATTATTTTTAGCCCCCGATGAAACAGAGGGGTGTTATAAGTTACGGGTGTGTGTCTGTGTATCTGTGTACCGAACACAGGACCAGGGGGATGAAATACTTCTTTAGCGCTCCCGCGACGCGACGACGCTTGGGTCAAAATATTACTATACTCCATCGGTTTTTTTTTTTCGGTAGGCGATCCTGCAGTCAACACCGAGGGAAACCTGCGAATGGGATACTGGAGTCCCCCGGCTTGACGACTGCAGGGGCCTGGGAAGGAAGTGGAAAAGGATGATGAAAGGAAAGGTTCTCAGGATGGGCGGAAAGGAAAAGGGTGCCAGGAAATGTTCGCGGGCCCTTTTAGGCCTCAATGTGTTATGCAACCAAGAGGTATACACACTGACTGTGTGCCTCGGCCCGCGACTAATGTTCCCCCGCGCATGGGCGTGCATTGGGTGTGAAGACCCAAAGCACAAGAATTGCCTCGGGGGGGTACTCCATCGGTTTAGGTATTTAACTAAATGTAAACAAAAAAATTACATATGATTCCCGGTCAGACATTCATATATGGTTTTTTTATATCAATGCGGGCAGTGAACATATTTTTATGAAAGTATTTACGGAGACTGTTGTGTCAATGAAAATACGGCGTACAACAAACACTTAAACAGGTACGCAGAACATATTATAGTGCACAAGTGTGCGCGCAATACACAGGTGCACTCACTATTCCTTCACTCTCATAGTCCGGTGAGACGACAATCCAACATGATCGGAGAGAGATCAGGCGCAGGACCAATGGCTTTCAGAGGCATGGGGTGTCACCTCCAACTTCGTGACTTTGAGCTGCGACTGAATATTTTTTAAGATAGAAAAACCCAGTCTAAATCTTTTTGGCCCGACCCGGGATTCAACCCAGGACCTCAGCGCGCTTTAATCGTACTTGTAAGGCATACACAAACGAGACAGTCAAGTTCCGTAATTCCGTATAGATATTTTACAAGTAATAATGGTATATAGTACCTACTAGAAATAATTTAAATCAAGGTTTTAATTAGTCGCACACTAACTTCATATGTGAGGTGGTTTATTAGCAAAGTAGACAATTTTATTTTAGGCTCTGTCACTGAGCTTAAGCGTATGTCACACAATTTAACGATGTTGTTATAAATGTATGGAAATATGAAGGGTTAGAAAGGTGTTGCAAAGGCGATACCTGCAGTAGGTTGTGTTACTCTGAAAAATCTTCTACTGACCATATCATTGTATTCCGGAGAGTATAATAAACTATAAATTGATAATTTAATTTATTTATCTTAACATTTCTTTAGTTATTTATTTATTGAAGTTATACTTATTTTGGCGCGTTAGGGAAAAATGACGAGAGTAAATTTTTACGATGTGCGCGCACACCGTCACGAAAAGCCGTCACCCTGAAGTTAGATATAGTCAACATTTTAGTTTTGAATTTTGAACGTAGAATAAGGCGAAAGAAAACCGACACCCTGAAGTTAGCTATAGTCGACATTTTAGTTTTGTTTTTTGAACGTGGAATAAGGCGAAAGATAAAAATTTTAAAAAGATTTTTATCTTGTTACGCCAAAGAAGTATAACTTCTAACGCGTGTACATAAGTACACACACACTTTTTTATTTACATAGTAGTTGTAAAGTATTTATACGGAATATTCATGTCATCGGAAAACTCATATCGGAGCGTGATGCCCAAAAATTTAAGATACATCATTTCCTCCCAGATCAAAATGTATAAGCTGATTGTTCATATAATGCTGTAATTAATAAAAAGAATCATACAGTAACCACATTTTACGGAAATGGGATGTTTTTTCTAATTTCATCGTTCTAAGTTCTATGAAAATTTGAGAATCGTATTTTGCTTGGTATTTGAAACGTTGTATTAGTACTCAGGACTCGTGAATTGTCCTAGACTGTTAGTAGTGATGTTGATTTGATAAGAGTTGGAAACTGTACCAAAATGACGTGGAACTATAAAATATTGTTGATGAGATGTATGCCTTAGTAAAAATGTTGTGCAGAGTCTATCATTTATTAAAAACACTTTCATTGGAGCTAAAAACGTAGAAAAACTTAAACTTAGTTACAGTGGTTTCAATAGACGAACAAATTCCTTAAGGAAAAACAAATTTATTTTGATCGCCAGTATTCTGGTTTCTTTTTTTAAGTGAAGTGAAGGCGTCTTTTTATTAAGCATTTAATTAAAGTTCAAATGCGTCGGGTATTGCAAGTGTCCACAAGCGTCTGTGACAGATTCCAGACTGGAGAGCTCGTTTACTGGCCTAGTTACAATAATTAAAAAGGAATAAGGAAACAAACATAGGACCCAAATGGAATTCTAAGTTAACAAATGAATATTGATTTTATAATAATTATTAAGGTTAAGAATGTGCAGGAGCTGAATATGATAAACTTAAGATAGATGTAGACATAAGAATTGCAGGAGACTCTAAAATTTTACAGAAAACTAATATTTAAAGAATGGGAGAGAATTAAAAATTTAATAAAGTAGGGTTAATTTATAAAATAATTTATCCACGTGTAAGTAGTTAAATATTTATAGCTTACACTTTAGATTTTACCGCTATACCTTTCCACGGTTGTATATAACTACTAGATAGTAACATATTATATTATGAAGCATCTTCATCTGTCTCACCACTTTATATAAAAGTTTAAAGTGCATCTTCGAAGGTGAGGTAAGGTAAGATTAAAACATTTGAGTTCAATTTTGTTACTACTAAATCTATAGTAATAGAGATATTTCAAACACTAGTATTGTGTACTACCAATTTGTCTCAGCGCCCACTCGCGGGTCGACTAAGATTGGGAGTTTTATGTGCCGAACAACAGTATACCTTAATATTGTAACATTATGTTTAAAATTTCAATGATTACAGTTGTGGCTACAAAGCAAGGCTTCTGATCGCTTAAGGATACTTCAGAATGCCTAAGGCTACTGCTGAATAGTAGTGTGTGTTTTTGCAACGTGCATGCTAGATAACCAATTGATCAACTTTATTGCCGAAACACACCACACTCATTAATACACCCTATTGCGAGCATTAGTAATAGTCTCATAATTTAACCACAGAAAATTGGAATAAATTTCTTGTATGTTGTGTTATAAATTGACTACATTGACAAATCCATATAACATAGGCTCGTAAAATACTGGCTAAAATAGGATAAGCCGAAAGTCATTCAAATAATAAATCTTCCTATATCTGTGATAAATCTCACGGGTCTATTCGGTTGCTATATTTCTGAGCATTTTTCAAAGTTAAACAAATACTTTTCTCGTGTCATTTGTCTTTATCTATCGCGAATATTTCCAGGGCTCCATGTGATACGGCCATTCGGAACTAGGCAACCGAATAGCTCATTTTTCATATTCATGTGTTTCATGCACATTTTCATTACTTCACAATTTGTACGTCTTTTTAGGTCAGCATGTAATTACAGCACATTCGACCATCACATCTCAAGTCATATTAAACCGACCATTAATCTAACGCTGTCTCTATCACACTACAATTATTAGTCTTAATCGCCTTCTATTATATTACTATTTGTATGTTTTATCAAGTTTCAGTGCTTGTATGTGGGATATTTGCCGAAGTTAACTTTTTAAGAGCCCCTTAGATTTGCTAAGCTAGACTACTTCTTCGTAATTGTGCACTCTTGACAGAGTGGTCAAGCTGGACTACCGTGTGCCTATATATCTTACTAGTTTTTGCCGGCGGCTCCGCCCGCGTGAATGAGTTTTCCCGGGATAAAAGTCACGCTTTGTATTTTCCCGGGATAAAAAGTAGCCTATGTGTTAATCCAGGACGTAATCTACCCGTATGCCAAATTTCATCGAAATCTGTACAGTAGTTTTTGCGTGAAAGAGTAACAAACATCCATACATCCAGACATCCAGACATCCATACTTACAAACTTTCGCGTTTATAATATTAGTAGGATTGTTTCTTATATTATTTGATAAAAATAAACTAGCAAAATTGCAAATCTTTAACCGACGTTCATAACTTTCAAAGTTGTACGGCTACATTTTTAATCTATTGGTTACTATTGCCTCAAATAGAATTACTAGCTTTTGCCCGCGGCTCCATCCGCATGAAAAAGTTTGTCCAGGTTAACATTTTCCCAGGATAAAAAGTTGCGTATAGCACTCAGGTGTCACGTAGCTTCCTATTAGGGAAAGAATTTTCGAAATCGGTTCAGTAGTTCCAGAGATGCCCCTACAAACCTACAAACTTTTTCTCTTTATAATATTAGTATTAATAGATGTAGGTATTTACATTAATTAAAGTTTTATACAAATCCTAGATGGCTAGGTGAGATATAATTGAGTTGCAACGTGCAACCCGGGGCATCGCTGAATTATATTTTGCAAATGTAAATTAGCAACGATGCCCTCGACTAACTGGTTCATACATCGTGTATCTATATGTATGTCTGTATGACAAAATTTCCATAGACCGCACGCCGCACCGCGTGACACATCAATAGGAAAATTTTAATTGACGTAGCTATACATGCAATGGATGACAGTGAACCGTGCTGCAGTTAATACCTGCTAGTAATAGGAGATAGGTTACATGCAGGGCCAGTGGACTATTCAGAAACGGTCTCAGAGAATTTGAATGCACTTAGGGATTCCTCGCATCTGTTCTAAATGCACTGAAGTAAGCCGTCGCTGGATTATGAAGTATGCGGAGAAAAGAAACAACTTTAGTAGCAACCCGAACGAAACCAGAGGTTACGCGGGTGATAACTCGTTTGGAAGCTCGTGAGGTCAGAATAGACAAGGGTAAAATGGCCCTCAGAAAAAAAACAAACAAGGGAATACAATGTATATATATTATGTCGGAGGAAAATACATAGAACCCGATAATACTTACCGATTACTACGTAACAGTCAAGGTTGAAATTTGCCTCATCAACTTACGTTTCTAAAACCATTTCACGAGGTCTTTAAGCTAGTGACGACCTAACAGTTAACTAAATACTAAATTAGCATATTGACGCTCTTTTGATTCGTTCAACACTGAACTACATCAAATAGTGAGGTTACCATCAATTCTTGCAACTGTCACTCCTCACAACAATTTGACATCTCGACTGGATTTTTTTACCCCACGCTCTAACATTTATTACCGACTTCAAATAAGGAGGTTCTGTATTCGACCCGTATTTATGTATGTATGTAAGGTTGTGAGGCCGCTATTTTCTCAAAAACTACTGATCCGATTTGGATGGGGTTATTCAAATGTATATTTTTAAATATCAAAGGTTCTGTGACACGTAACCGCAGTAAATTTTTGATTAATCGTCTGCTACTTTCTCTTTGTTGCCCTACAAAGCGAATCGCTTTAAAAACAAAAACAGGTCCTTGGATTTGGATATTTTTTTACCATTGCTTAGAATCCGTCTCGACGGATCACTCGACCTCGGTCATTGCGCCAAAATTAAATTATTAATATGTATTGTCCATTTCATGGCGGTTATCACCGAATATTATTTTTCATTATCAATACTTATCAATCGGATATCAGCTGTTGGTCGAAATTCTCTGGTTTGTGGATTGCAATGATTTCGCGTGGCTAAATTTATTGGTGTAGTAAATATTATGAAGGCTATAATAAAGTCCTCTAACATAACTAAGTCCAATGAGACTTGAGAGACCTTGCCTCAGTGGCGTAGTCGTATTGCGGACACGACTACCGCACTGAGGTATCGGGTTCGAATCCCGGGTCGGTTATAGCGCCTTTGGGTTTTTCCATCCACTACAATTAGAAGGTTGCCCAAGTTTATTAGTCGTGCAAAAAGTTATAAAAAATGTTGAGTACGTTGAAAACTACAGAATATAAACTCGTAATGATTAACACAAACTATGGACGAGTTAATTCCTTGAAGACTACTCAATCTTGAGTATCCTAGTATCGCCAAGAATGGCGTAAGCAGTAAGAATACTGAGACCTATTATTATTTTGACTGTCACCCGACACTAGGTGGCGATAATGATAACCATTAATCAATATTAAAGTTTTGGCGGGAACTTGGTAGTGTCATGAGGTGCTCTTGTTTTAATTCATTATTTTGGTGATACTTAGTGTTATATTGCATAATTATGGTGGTATATTATCCAATATAGTTCTATTAAAGGGCTCAAGTGAAGTGAATTGAAATAACTGTGCTAGTCAAGCGTTTGTTTTGTTGCCGCCAAAACTCCTCGATAAAGTCTCGGTAAGGTAGCCACTGCTTTACTTCGACATAGTACTACTACTACTGAGGATAAAAAAAAAGAAACAATAAATATTATGCAACTTCCAAAAACTTTGACACTGGCAGATGCGCAAACAGCGCCTTGCCAAAGAGAGAAAAAAAAAAACAATATTAATCATTCATAGAGGAGGTAATAAATGTTTACATAATAATTTCGTATTTGATCTAAGACAACAGTTGCAAGACGTAAAAGATAATAATAATATGTTTTAATAATTTGATAAATTGTGCGTACGTGCTCGATAGCCTAGTTGGGGATGGAACGTACTGCCGAAACAAGGCTATGCAGGATAAAACCTAAAGCACACACCTCTTACTTTCAAAGTGACGTGTGACTGTGTTTACCAGTTATAGTTCCCTTGAACGATGAAGGAAAACATTTTGACGAAACCTACGTACCTGAGAATTCTCCAAAAGAATTTAGAAGGTCTGTCAACCCGCACCAGATGAGTGTGACTAAGGCCTAAACCCTGTCCGTAGTAGACCCGTGGTCAACAGTGGGCAGTATATAGAAATTAAAGAACGAAGGTTTTTATTGGTACAATAATGCTACAAAAAAAACACAAGTCTTCTATATTTAAAAAAAAAAACTGTTATTGCACCAAAATAGGCCTCCCATCAAGCTACATACTGCAATACTACCTGGTCAATACTAGAGCGCTGGTTTTCAATGGGATGCCTAGGGTAGCTTGTTATAAGTTTGAACGTGCCAAACGGTCGCGTCAATCCATGAGTATGTATAAAAAATATACTTGTTTGTGAAATTGTTTCACTTCTGGTCCCGGTGTTCTGAATAATTCAGATGCACCTACTTCCACTGATATTTAATAAAAAGGTGTAGATACCTATACTGCACTCGGATTTTAAAAACGGCCCTAACTATACCGATACTAGATACTAGATACTAACAATACTGAGATAAAGCTACATACTTCGTTTAAAAGTACCGACATGCTAACTTGCTAGAACATACGTTAACTTTAGGGGCTTTGTTAACAATGCCCGCAGAATGGAATAGCATCTGCATAGTGAATCTGAAGAAACCCTTTGAATTCATGTCAACTTTCAAATAGCTTACAACCTATTTGTTAAATTTTGCCCACGACACACGTATTAATTCCTTTTAGTTTTAAATTCGTGAAATGTTCATAGAGGTAAAACGGGAAATAAAAAATATCGAAGTGTTTTACTCAGGGTTTAGGAGACAAATAAGTATAGGAACTGAAATATTAAAATCAATACGTATTACTTCAAAGTATAATTTCCAGTTCTTAAAGTTTCTTATGAGCTACTTTTCATCCCTCCTGCTCGTGAAATTCTTAATTTCTACAATATTTCCGATGTCAAAGAACAAATTTTAATGTAAGTAATTTAATATTTTTTTAACATGGGTATCGGAGAAAAGTGATAAATAAACTCCTTAGTTGAAGTCACAATATTGGAAATGCTTGAAAGTTAATTACTATTACTATAATTTACAAAGTAAACTACAAACATTCTTTACGCTTTACTTAGGCTTGTTTGATATGAGCACTTGACATTTTCAGGATAAAAGTATACTTTATAATAAAAGGCAGCTTTATTGACGCCTTTTTAAAATGCTAATCATTAACGTGGCGCTATATTTACATAAAACACTTTGCGTACCAAAGAAATAAGCTCACAGAACTAAGTACGTATAATCTCATTAAAATCTGTTCAGACATCTACAAATTTGGATGATAAAATATCCATCTTATGACTGATAGGTTTCTCGAGATATTCGCATCGGTATAGACATCAGGCTCGTGATGATGTAAAGCTATTTCCCATAATCTAATTTAAAAACTATATTCGAACAACTAAGAATTTGGATCATAATAATCCGTCTTAGTCTGAGATGTTTGTTAAGGCGTGTATACACCGATGTCTCGACGTAAAGCCATTTCCCGTCTACAGCTTACAACAATCAACCGGCACTCCCATAAAATGCAACACAATAAAATAGCGCTTTACGCAATAATCAATACCCACAGCATCGGTAGGCCCTTACCATTACAAGTGAACGAATGGGGAATACTAATAAGTGTCACAACGCAAGTTTTGCTAAAGAGATTTATGGTTTAATAATGTTGGGGCCGTTGTTGTCCTAGTTGGGTATGTCGATAGAGGTCGTCTAAGTCTTCTGACAGTGTTTATTCACGGTTATGATAAACGGCTTCGTGAAATCACCTAAATGTTTATGATTTTTTGTGAACTCGTAATTAATGTTGATCCGTCTATGATACAGTGGCGGCCGGGAATTAAAAATGTGCGTGTTATGAGTTCTATATAATGAATGGCAAAAATATTTGATACGATTCATGATTAATTAACCCGATTCGAACATGACGTAATCTTTTAGAATTATCCCATTTTGACAAATTATAATTGGTAGCTAATTTTTTTTTATTAATTCTTACTACTATAAGATATTCATCTTTATAATTTCTTATTGTTTATTTATTTACCTGGTAATCACATCACAGTTACATCATAATTTTATCAGTCAAACACAGATACCATACTAAAATTACATTGTAAATTGAAATGGCTACTAATTCTAAAATTAATGCATATTGTGATGTAGTTTCAAAATTAATGCAACTGACACTTCAATGATCTTCATAGACACGTCGTCGTGTCCTTGGCTGCTTGAATTTTAATTAAGGTCCCTTTAGTATGATAAAGATCTTTTTCAACTGAAAACATTCTTTCGTCGTCGCAAGCCTCTGTCTCTTAAGCACGTACCGCGCGGAGCTTGGCAAGTTTCCCGATGACGGCGTCCGCATTGCATTGGACAATATTTGTAACATTTTTCGCGAGATTACCTGGGTTATAAAATGTGAAAAAATTAAATTTATATTGATAAAAACTTGATATAATTTAAATTTGGAAATGTACTTTAATATTTTGTAAAAAGTAGAAAAAACGGGCTTATATCATGTCCAAATAAATCCGTATTCCGACAACTTAAATATAAAATAGAAAATAATATGAAAATAAAAATATAGGACGTACCATCGTCGTACCTAAATATTCTGTATATATTCCAAACATCCCATGAGTTACTAATTTTAAAAGTCTTAGCTGTTATAAAAAAGTAAATTTTAAAAATAGATTTCCTTTATTGAACAATTAGTAACTACTGTACGAATAATGTTGGACTACACGTGTAAGTATGTCGTTATACTGTCTTCTCGAACCTGTAAGTAAATAATCAGACATTGCCTTTCTAATGATCGTCGTACGCCTACACATGTGCAACATAATAGTTTAACCAGAGTCTGTCTACGACTACATACTGCCTCCAAGTGCAACAGCTCTATTGTCTTTAAATTACTTTCGTTAATTACACTCCTCAAAAGAGTTATGTTATGGGTTCATCGGATTTGTTATCGCGATTTGTTATAAGATAACATTTCTTTTACATTAATTGAAGGTTTTTCATACATGGGAGGAGATGAGCGACCGCTGTCTTGATGGTAACCATCACGACGATCAGAGACTATCCCGCCCTCACACCCGCCACTGTAACTCCTGTAAGCCAGGATCAGCAGTGGCACGCATTTTATGACACCGAGCGGTGAAGCTCGGCAAGTCTCAGGGAACACTAATCTGTCTTAAACCCACAACGAAATTAATCAAATAGAAGGATAGGGAGGAGTTGGAAATATTAATTGTCCACTTCCCTCCATAGCAAAACGGGCGACAAAAATAACGACGATCAGTAACAGTAGCCTGAACTTTAATTCACTAAGTATTGAATTCTGTCATCACCATGATATATTAGATGTCAGGTAAGTCTCATAAAGCCCAGTAATTACACCACATATAATGTCCTATCAAGTGGATGATAGCCTAGTTGGGAATAGCACGGTCTGCCAATACAATGTCCAGAGGTTCAAAACCCAAGGCACACAACTCTGGCTTTTCGAAGTTACGTGTAGTATAATATTGTTTATCAATTATAATCGTTCGCGATAAACATTGTGAGGAAACCTTACATAATGATCCTTACGTTTACGCGAATGTTAGACATTGAAATTAAACTACTATAACGAATTTTATTGCGGTTTTTTATTATATTTTTCTCCCGAGGTTTCGAAGGTTTTGCAGCACATTGTTTGCAGTCCGGTTTATGCAGTTAAAGCCCACAATGTCTTGAGGTCTGGCAGCAGGTTTTTTGGGTCCCGATTTAATTAGATGTATTACCGTGTCCCAGGGTTGTGCAAGCTTCTAACCATCTTCTCATTTGAAATTGAGATGTTTTTTCATTTCAATCGCCTCGCGAATCATCCTAGGCAGAAATCGGTGTTCTTTGGCATGGATCTGTAGCTTGTCGAATCTAAGGTAATGGTTGGACCCTTCTTCTAAGTGCTCAGTGTGTGTGTTCGAAGTCTGCAGTAGCAGTTCATCGAATTAAATCGTGACCTAAAAGACCTGCTGCCATACCTCAAGACATTGTGAGCTCTTACTGCGTAGACTGGACCGCAAACAATGACTAACTTCTTAAAATTCTATAATTGTAAATTGAAGGTAGATTTGTAACACTAATTTTTCAGACCACCAATACCTCAGTCTGCCCCGTGGCCACGAAGTGGTGCAAAGCCTTCGAAACGTAGGGAGAGAAATAAAATAAGAAACCGCGATAAAATCTGTAATAGTAGTTTAATTTCAATGGCATCCTGTACTTTACAACTTTACACTTTGGCAATATCTTTCTTTACCAATGTAGCAGCTTTAAAAATGTAATTTTCCCTAGCTAACACGTTTAGATTTAAATTAATAGTTAAGTATTTCCTTTTTGTGACAACGTTGCAAGACAAGGTGAACTTGAAAATCTATTTAATTCAGTTAAAGCCCCAGCTGAGGTAATTTTCATTAATTGTCGGCTCAATTCTTTCGTCTGAAAGAGAGGCAATGAGGGAATAAAGGAGAGGGCGCGCTCCAAGACTATTAACTAATTAACTGAACGCAATAGACAAACTTTTATCAAGTTGCTTAAGTACTTGAGATGCCGTGTGACAATAAAACCATGGGTGCAGTAGTATTAAAACGTAGATTTTATTCTATATGGGAATGATTAAAATGTACCAAATTAATCTTATCTCTTCATTCTCCATGTCAATGGTGTAGTGTATGCTATTATTCTAAGCCCAGAAAGCTTGTAAAAATATTTAAGACAAATTTGGAGACTGAAGGTGTTTCTGATTAGGTGCACTAAGTGAAGGGGGCTGATTTTAAAGGCAAGTATAAAAGTGTTTAATTTGCCCACTTCACGCTTAATGATAAACTAAAGTCAGTACACACAAAGTATCTGGGTCACTGGGTGCCTGACATTCTTGCGGATGATGTGCATATAGAAAGGCAGCGTAGAGCACTGCCAATTAGAGCCAACAATATGTTCGGCTGTAAGATTGCAGTATACTTGATAGGTGCAATACATATTATTCGTATTCGAACAACTTGCCAAAAAATTATACGGCTTGCCTGTTTAAGCGCCTTGCAATGAGCGCCCTATATATACTTAAGGCAGTTCTACCAGATAAGACCCAGAAATTTAAAGAAATATGTATTTATTCACGTGTCAACTGTGTATTACTGGTGTAACTACTGGACATAATGTGACTTAACATCTTATGTCTCAGGATGACAAGGGCAATGGAATGCCACACAGTACTTTGGAACTCAAGGTGCTGGATGGTGTTGCTACTGTTTATGGGTGGTCGTATTGCTTACCATCAGACGAACAGCTCACTCGCCTTGTTATACAATGCAATAAAAATAAATACCATACCATACCACACCAGCCCTGTATTATATACTGCCCAATGCTGAGCACGGGCCTCCTCTACAACTGAGAGGGTTAAGCCTTAGTCCACCACGCTGGCCTAGTGTGGGTTGGCAGACTTCACATACCTTCGAAATTCAGAGAACTTCTCAAGTATGCAGGTTTCCTAACGATGTTTTCCTTCACCGTTAAAGCAAGTGATAATTCACAAAGAATACACACATAAATTTTTATAAAACTCAGAGGTGTGTGCCCTTGAGTTTTGAACCTTCGGATACAATTCTGCGGGGGTCAATTTCCTCGAGTAAGCCAGTTCGCTAAGCTGGTCTAATTTGGCATATCTAAGGGAGTAATCTTGCCGGTGAAACCAATCCATTGTCATGATATATACGTCAAAGCGAATATGCGGAAAAAAATGACCACTGTAAATTTAAGCAGGATCTGGCTTTTTTTTTAATTATATATCTCAAAATATTGGAGATATCCTTTTTTACATGTATAAGTAAATATTGTTTTCGCTGCCTTTTGAAAACGATAATTTGGCCTCCGTTCTGTTCAATACATTGGGAGTCAAAATCTAAAGTTTTGTTCATTTTGTCCAGAATTTGTTCGTTGATCTTGGCAATAGCAACACAAATGTTGTTCTTCAGCTCATCCAGGATTTTCGGGCGATCGGTATATCGATCAATGCCTTTTTTTAAATAATAATGTTCCCGCGTCGCTCTATAATATTACTTATTTAGTTGTAGTATACAACAGAAGTAATTATTCTATTTACTCCATATTACATACAGCTGTTGTTGTTTTAGAAAGGCGGAATCAAGATTGTATAATGGTGTTATTTGCAAATTAGGTAGAGATTGTTTACATTATATTTCCTAGAGTTAGCTGGTGAATACACCATACAGTGAAATGTGTTTTTGGTGGTTAATGTAATATAACATTTGGGGCAATGAATTAGATCGCTCTTGATAAATGTTTAAGGTCAGAGGGGAACGGTTACGCTGTATAATGCGTAAAAAACGCGATTATGATACATGGACTGTCATCAAACATATCTGAAATATACTGGTGGTAGGTCTCTCATATGTAAGAGTCCGTCTGAGTGGGTACCACCACAATGTCTATTTCTACCGCCTAGCAACAGTGTGCATGCAATGTTGTGTTTCGGTTTGAAAGACATTGTAGCCAGTGTAACTACTGGACATAATGAGACTTAACATCGTATGTCTCAGGATGACGAGCGCAGTGGAATGCCACACAGTACTTTGTAACTCAAGGTGCTGGATGGTGTTACTACTGTTTATGGGTGGTCGTATCGCTTACCATGAGGCGAACGGCATGCTCGTCCCGTCACTCAATGCCATAAAATAAAAATTAAAAATAATGCTATAGCCTTTTCATACAAAAAATAGAGACAGAAAATGATGTAATATCTGCTGGTCCGAACCTTTTAAATGAAGCATAATTAAATGAAGAAGAATTCAGTTGGTGAATTAAATTATAGGATGTTCTTAAAATTAAGAATTCGCTTAGTAACATAACAGTAAATTTTTTAAAATTTGGTAAACCTTATTGCTCATTGATGGTGCTACAACCATCATTTGTCGGCGTTTAAGATAAAGTCGTAGGTGATTATGAAATCTTTAGTAGAACAGAGTTCGATTTTTATAAAATAGTTCACAGATTTACAAGTTAAAATATCTTTCATACTTGTAAGTTTAAAGTAATCATATTATTGGAGAGATTTCTTGACGGATCAGCGTCTTAGGAATCAAGAACAAAAGGTAATTAATGATCACGTGGCCGTCACAGATAAACAAATAAGTAAATAGATTTATTTATTTGTCGAACTGTCGGGTAATTTGAAATAATAATCTTGTATAAACCAATCGAGATGTCAAACTATTGGTGGGAGTGACAGTTGAGAGTATAAAAAGGGCGCCTCGCCATTTGAAGGAACATCCTTAGTTCAGTCGTCGTTGAATTCAGTTGAGTGTTCAACTAGCTATAATCAAAGTGTTACTATGCTAGTTCAGTGATAGTTAATTGTTAAGATCGTCACTATGTTAGTTCTGGGCTAGCTCTCAACGTAGTGTCAAGTGGGTTTCTAATGCATCCTGACATAGAGATTGTCCTCTGTACCATGCTGGAGCGCCCGAGTGCGGGCTTGAGGACCGTCGCGGCAGTGCGACCTGTCTTTTAAGCTGGCTTGACACTTGACAGGCGCCAGGGTACGCCGACATTCCGTCTGACACAGGTACTGACGGGCCGTTTCGGCTCATTTCTGTGTCGGATCGGAAAGGAGGAGTCCGGCGTGTGCCACCATTGCGTCAACAGCCGCGAGGACACGGTCCAACACACTCTTGAGGAGTGCCCAGCTTGGGACCTACAACGCAGTGCTCTTAGAGCAGTCGTTGGAGGAGACCTCTCGCTGCCAGCCGTGGTTACCGCCATAGTCGGCGGCTGGAGGTCATGGCGAGCGATGGCTTCGAGCTTCGAGAAAGCGCCGAGCGGGATCGTGAGCAGAACGATCGCTGTGTTAGGTCTATTGCCATTTACTGGGCACACTTTCAGACTCCGGGCTGATACTCACTAGAAAAACCCAACATAACCCGAATCGAACCCGAGACCTGAGCACTGCAGTTGTACCGTAATACAACTACGCCACCGAGGCAGTCGATTACAGTAAAGATGTAATAAAGGAAATAAATAATAATATTCCATGTGAATTTCAAGAAGCATCTCCCCAAAGATATCAAAACCCACCCAATCCCGTACAATGACGATCACCTTTGCGACTCTCAATGCATTTTATGTTATAATGAGTAAGTGTGATCTTCCACGAAGACAGTAACATTCAATATTTGGATGTGTCTTATAAAAACTTACAAATAGGAGATAAGAAGGGCACAGAAAGAAAGTCTGAAGCCTACGTATCACGTTTTCTATTAACTCTGTTTTTTTTTTAGGAAAGATGGCGTTCGTAGTAGGTATATTTTTTAAGGTGTTTTCTGTAATGTTTGGATACATAATTGCGCTATAGTTTTCTGTATTTGGACTTAGACAGAAATGTAGAAAGGTTCATTTAATTATCCATAGGTCCAAATAAACTAGCAATCCGATGTAAACATCTAATATTTCTGGTTTAGGGGCACGTAAAGGGTAACCCCCAATTATAAACTGGCCATGGCAACATTTTGTTGCAAATTGTGATATGTTTAAGTCTATATATATGTAGCATATGTAAGTATACATATATTTTGTTAATTAATTATCATTTTATATTTATTCTCATATATTTTTTTTCGTTATTTATAATTTACACCTGCCTCCGTCTCTCTGCACCACCTTAAGGTCGACTGTGAGAAAATGCCCTAAGGCATTAAGTCCGCCTGTACTTTACATTTGTACAAAGTGTTAATAAATAAATATATCCACTTCTAAAGTCGTCATCAAATAGCCTTTGTTAAATACATTATTATTGTTACATACGTTCATGAGAGGCAAGTTTGAAATAGATTTATCATGAAATAATGAATGGCTCTGGACTCTGGATTCTGTACAGAACTGTGAAAAATATATTCATATTGTAACTAGCCACCTGAGCATCGTGCTCTTAATTGGCATCTATTGAGAATCTAGTATTAAGTAGGTATGAAGTCTTGGTAAGGTATGAATCTAGTTTTTGTGCATTAGATGCATTGATATATAAAAAACTTACGTTGTATAATCAAAATTTATTTACTGAATCGTCTTAATAACTGTTTGTTGTTAAAGATTCAGATTAAGGGAATAAAGTTTTTGAATTAAATACTCATACGATTTAATTCAATGGTGTGTCGATCCCTGCGTCAACAGGTGGTACAACAATAGTATCTATTCCATTAGTTCGCTTTTGAATACTAATTCAATGATATACCTACTTAGGGTGATAGTATTTTTTACGCATACGCATACTCACGCCTTTTATCCCCGAAGGGGTAGGTAGAGGCGCAACTAGTGCACCCACTTTTCACCGTGCGTATTCCGCCCATGATGTGATAGGGGGCGAGCCTATCGCCATATAGGGCACAAATTCCAGACTCCGGGCTGATACTGAATAGAAAAATTCAATATCACTTTGCCCGACCCGGGGATCGAACCCGAGACCTCAGTATTGCAGTCATACCGTAATACAACTACGCCACCGAGGCAGTCAGATAAGTAGTATTTTTTATTTAAGTATATATCAAGTACTTATTTAAATATCAAGTACTTATTTAAATGTTACACATTCCAGATTATAAAAAGCGCTTCTGTGCTAACTTAAAAATATATATTCAAACCTACGCAAACTTTTACATAAATTAACATGTTGGTTAGATATTAGCAAGATGGCATAAAATGACAAAATAAAAATTAAGCAGATTAGAAAATATTAAATATTTTAGTTATTTACTTTAATTACAATCCCCACCTAAGACTGTTAAAAAAAAATAGGAAACCCATAAATATAAAGAATCAGACCGAAAGAAATCAAGAAAATACACGTTTTCTTCCAAAACTAAGTACTCCATAAAAAAAAGTAATTGTAGGATATCGCATAGCTTATGGAAATGAGAAAACAACACAAGCAATTAAACGTATAGTTCATATATGTGCTAGACAACGCTTATCTTACTTAGGAATCTTTATTGCTATCTCTTTATCACTTTTATAGGCGACGTCAAGAAACATATTAAACTTACCTCTTGTACTGTGAAATTAAAACACGCGAGCTGGAATATAGTCACTGTTTGGAACTCGAAAGCTAAACCTCGGATGTAAGGCGAACACACGGTTGGGCGGTGAGCGAGAGCCGCGGCAGCGCGTCACGAAGGGCGGGAACCATCTGCCTCCGCGCCGAGTTCGTCGTCGGTCCGACGGTCGTGCGGCGCCGGTTCGCCTCTCCACACTTCCCTTAGAATCTCGATGACAGCCTATCTATTGTTAATTAGATTGTTTGTTATTAAACTAAGGGGTACTTTGGTGTTTTGTATACTGATTGATGCCTTTTTTATGTTGCATTTTGGCTATATGCGGTTGTTTTCTGTTTTGGGTATTAGCGTGTATTCAAACGAGGCTGTGTTGTCGATATAATGTCTATACTCTATACCCGTCTGATATCGCTAGTTTATAGACGTTTTTATTATAATACTGTGTTTAGGCACAATAATAGTAATTATCATAGGTATACTAAGTAGGTAAGGGAACCGGTTGTACTTCTGGCAGTTGTTGAAATGTGTTTTTTTTTATTTATTAGACCACAGAACCGCAATTATTGAACCCATACACACACGCCTTTTATCGCAGAAGGGGTAGTTAGGGGCGTAACTAGTGCACTTATTTCTCGCCATGTGTATTCCGGTTCATGAATTACTTAATAGAAAGCGAGTCTGTAACTGTATCGGACACAAATTTCAGACTCTCGACTGATACTGAGCGGAAAAACCCAGAATAATTTTGCCCAACCTGGGAACCCGAGACTTCAGAGCATTAATTTTTGTCTATTACCTACCCAAAATAGCTAATATGGACTTATTTTTTCTTATATTTATAGTATAACAAGAAAAATTACCCAAGATATAGATATTTTTCCCACTTAATTATATTAATATAAAATATAACACTTTTTTTTAATATTAAGGGCTGAGTGTACCGCTTTCTGATAAATACTACTCGTCCCATAAATTTATATATAAGCTGGTTCTCTGACAAGTAGGTATAGATTTCAGGCTATGCAATCTCATTAGCTAATCATAAAAGATTTGTTTTTAAAAGCTTTTATTTAACTTGCAATGTATGTATGTATGTTTGTCTGTATGTAACTATGTTTGTTCGGGTGGAATCTTGCAAGTCAATTTTGAAGCAGTTACCCTCAACCGATTGTGTTGAAATTTTGCATACACGTTCAGTTTGGGTGACAATGCATTGTTAGCTAAGTAGCGTCATTCTGAATCCAATATGGCGGACGGCCCAAGATGATGGAGTAGTTATTTTTTGGGCACATACATAATAGGGTATCAAATGAAAGGGTTAGCAGAGAAGAATACATAAAATAAAATGACTTCTATCTAAAGACAAGCTTTTATCTCTACATAGTACTTATTAAACAAAGATTGATTCAATTTATTGTTATTTTTTTTCTTTTTAGAGCATTTAAATAATTTAATAAGTAAGTACTTAACCAAGTGCTTGTAAAGCTAAGTAACATTTTGTCAAAATTAAAATAGCTGGGTGCCTATCGATATATAATTAATGTCATTAGAGGTTAGTATGGCCTCAGCAGGCTTTCCTTACTTTAAGCCTCAGCATGACCGGACGACATAACATCGTTGTTTGTATTTTGACATTATCACAATTTTGAGAACAACGTTGGCCACGTCGTCCCGCACCGCCTCTCCATAAATGCCTCATGGTGTTGGTTGTCATTGAATTTATTGTGCTTAGTGACATTGGTAAATTCGAGTGAATATGACCTATAGACTGAGATTACATAACCGTACCTTGCCGTCTCACCGGACTATGAGAGTGAAGGAATAGCGAGTGCACCTGTGTATTGCGCACACACTTGTGCACTATAATATCTCCTGCGTACCTGGCTGATCTCCGTTGAGATTGGCCGCCGTGGCGGAAACTCGCTAGGAGGATTACGTTTTTACGGCTACCTAAACGTAATTTTTATGTTTCGTGACCTTACCCAACACTAGAACCGTTATGAATTCAATAATAATCATGTCAGTAGTGGAGGACTGGTGAGCAGTAGGCAGTATATACTACTTACTCTGACATTTAAGTTCAATTTTTTTAGACATTTTGACATTGTTCAATTATAGTGACGACCGATCTATAGGTATCTATTACTATTAATGATTTGTAAACGTGGGTTAATGCATCATGAACGCCAATATATTTTTATTTGGTTGCTTCCAAATAGTATTTTATTTATATCTTAGGGCTACATCCATGCATACAGTAACCTGTGTAATAATAATACTGTCAAATATACATTTGAAAAACAATGAAGAAAATCATGACAATTGATGACGAAAAAATTAAGCCCCGAGTTTCTTTCTGCCTTTCTTCTTCGGGTCGTCATCGCTTAGGTAGCTAGTGAAAGGCTGGTAGGTTAGCTAGGCTAGGACCTTTTTATCCTCGCCGGCGAGGACCGTGGCGTTTCCTTTCCTCGTAATGTAAAGATACTCCTTCCCTTTCTTTTATATCAGCTCCACTTCTCCTTACCTAGCCCTATTCCCGTCCCCAATGTCCGTGTCCTCTGTACCTATCAGCCCGTGCTGGTTGTTCATTATTTAATCTAGGTACTTTAAATTATTTAATTGGTATATGTACCTTTGTTATTGTCTCTACCTTGTCATGACTTGTCATAAGTGCTTTTTTATAAGCCTACTTGATCAATAAATGATTTTCTTTTATTTATTTATTTTATTTAAATATAGGGCTGGTATTATTATACACACACACACACACTCACGCCTATTATCCCGGAGGGGTAGGCCTCTGCCCAACTAGTGCACCCACTTTTCGCCGTACGTATCCGTCCGAAAGTAGTGTGCCAGAATCGAGCAAAGTGGCAATCCATAGTCTCTGCCTACCCCTATGGGATAGAGGCGTGATATTATGTATGTATGTATCTGTCCTATGATGTAATAGGGGGCGAACCTATCGCCACATCGGGCACAAATTCCAGACTACGGGCTGATACTGAGTAGAAAAATCCAATGTCACTTTGCCCGACCCGGGGATCGAACCCGAGACCTCTGCATTGCAGTCGTACCGTAATACAACTACGCCATTGCGGCAGTACAATTTTAATTATTACAATTGAATTATATTGAATTACAATAATTAAATTAAGTATCTTTATTAGTTAAGTACTTCTATCTACCATTAGTCATCCATTACCTTTCACTCTCGCCATTGTAGCTCACAAAAGAACATAATTTTGGTGACAAAATATATTTAAATGTAATTATAGTAGGGACAAACTAATCTGGCCGGTATGACATGACACTGTTTTGAATTTTTTGGGTAGACGCTCTTACAGAGTTATCGCGACGGGAAAAAAATTGAATTGTCATACCGGCCAGCTTAGTTTGTCCGAACTATAATATATTAATAAGATTTTCTGAACTCAACGATTTTTCCAGGTTCCAAGTTGAGAAAGAAACTGATATTAACAAAGCGAAGGCTTACACAGTCTGTTAGTATTTATCTCAACCTAAGTATATTTCGATTGTTTTCACCTCATTTCACCGTACTTAGGTATTTGAACTGATTATCCTGTTAATAAATTATTATTCTAGGCCAGCGTGGTAGACTAAAGCCTAGCCCCTCTCAGTAGTAGAGGAGGCCCGTGCTCAGCAGTGGCCAGTATATAATACAGGGCTGATTGCATTGCAAATTATTATTGTGGATAACGAGCGCCTGACTAGAGAGAAACATGATAAGGCTACCTCCAAATCTTACTAGGATTTAACAATATGTGGATTAACCGACCATTTTGCGAAAGCCTTGCTACTATGGAGCGTTTGTGTAGGATTTGAATAAAGTAACACGCAATTAATGTTTTAAGATTTTATTTTACAACTTTCTTTAACAATTCATGAATATAATAAAATCTAAAAAAATACTTTTTAATAAGGAATGCTTTTAGTATCACGTGTTTGACGTGTCTTCATAAAACCAGCGCAAAACATGCATTAAAACTAATCTACTGTGATTTAATTTTGTGAGGCATAACTGGCAATATGTTAGTGATGTGTAACAAAGAAAAAGAGCAATACAATGTGACCATGTAAAAAAAAATAATAAATAATCGCTCGTCTTTTTAGCCCGACAAAATATTCATATTATAGAGCAATCATATTATTGAAACTCAAAAATAAAGAGCTATAGATTCACTATAGTTTGTTTTCCGGAGTTGCACCAGAGTAATGCAAAAGTTATGCCACAATTTTGGGGGCTTTCGGAATTCCAAACTGGCAAAGTTGGTAAACGAACTCAGTCATGAAATTCGTTACCAGACTATATTTTCAACAGCTCGTTATTTTTTAAAACGTATAGTTTTATTGACAAACTATTTGTAGAGTGAATTTTTGTTTAACCATTGTTGTTGTTCATCTTTGGGTTATGGGTACATAAACAAATGCAAGAATAACATTCATAATCACAATCCAAATAGTTTCTGTTAAAATTGCATTCGTTATGCTAGTCCGACATTTCGCTTATAATTTAGTATGGTTTCCTTTAATGCATTTTATTTTGAGCATTGTAAACAATTTGGATATTAAAGCATGACACATGAAATGATTTTACTGCATATACTATACATTATAAATCAGACTCCCTATTAATGGGTCCTGATATGGCAAACAAACCGGTATCGAGATTTTTTAAACTTATTTAAAAATGTCATCGCCTCAACATGGGCGGCGGTGATCACTTACCGTCAGGTGAACCGTATGCTCGTTTGCCCCCTATATCATAAAAAATACACGCCCAGATATGCGCAATCGCTTGTAAAGCATAGCTTGTGCTATAAATCATTTAAAATATTAAATTATTTTCTTAATTCGAAATTTTCATGACGCGGTGATAAACTTAAAATTAAATTGCTCCATCACTTATTAAGGCATTATAAAAGAGCAATTTCATTAAATACTGATAATTTTAAATAAAAATCACAATAAAAGGACAAATTGCATGGCAAAAGCGTCACGAAAAACAAATTACAAAGCATGAAAAGTTTAAAATGGTTACAATATTTAAATCAAGATCCTACTATCATAAAATCTTATTTCAATTCTTATTCAATTATAAATCAAAAGCATTTGTCATTTCAAGAATAAAATAGGTACTGTAAACATTTACAAAATATATAAAATGAACGCGCGATAAAATACATCATATTATAATATTGTTACAAACTACGATTATTTAAATTTGTAGAGGATAAAACTTGGTTATACGTACCCCAATATAATGTTTAAGTACATTCGCATTACACAAAATAATCCTTTTTATATTTTATCTATACCTGCCTTTTTCGTTTTAAGTCCGGCTCGAAGGACCGTTTTGGAAATTAACATGCATTTTTCTTTTATTTAGGAGATTACTTGAGTTATTATTACCATTTTTACTAAAACATGCTTCAACCTTGTTCATCTCTAAGATCATTAATTATTATTTTTGTAAAGATATCGAAATTATTTTCGGACCTGATACATCATTTTATGTTTATCAAAAGGGATTTCGATCACGTTTTCCCAATACGTCTATAACAAAATATTATCACGGGACTTAATATTTGCTTGTCTGAAATCGCTTATTTTATTATCGCACGTAGAGTATTTTTTTTATAAGTTTAAGGCTTTTATGACTCTTAACTGTAAAATCATTCAAATAACATGGAAATATTAACAAAACGAGTTATTTGTGAATGTAATGGTATACGGAACAAACTACACCTAAATATTGTCTTCATTAATGAGATAATTTAATCTCATTAGATATTATTGTGGCTATTTCATAAGTAACTATGAAATATAAAAACATCAAAACCATTTCACACACAAACAATGTGTTTCGCTCTTATATATCTAACGTAGTATGTTCTTGTTTTAAATATACCTCTACTAAAATGTGTTTCTTATGAACAAAATTCATTGTTCATACATGAAATTTATTGTTCTTTTTTCAATAGATTAAAAATAGTATAACACAAAATACTTAGAAAACTAAAATATACTTAATGTTACATTAAAACAAATAAAGCTGAAACATAATGTGATTTAATACTCGAAGATGAAGTCAAATTCATTGTCAACTTCATAATTAAAAAAAAGAAATCATTTTATAATGAATAGTAAAGTTCAAAGCAAACAAAACATTGACTAATTCGATATCGATAAAAATGTATGTTGCTGAGAACGTCTCATCTCTTTCTCGTAGTTTTTTCTCGGGTTAAATCAGTGCTAAGGTCAATAACATTTGTCAGAAGCTTTGATTAATTATATACCTAGATAGAGTGACGCGCTACAATGAAACTAAAACAAACAGGCCAACTTTTCTTAAGCTAGTATGCGTGACAGCTGTGTCATACGCTATCGCTGCATCATTCTGCGTATCCTTGTGTGCGCGCATAATGATACCAGTTATTACATGGTTTCTATTAAAACGGGGAGATAATTATATCCATGAAAAACAACAAAAAATAATTCACTCGAACTCATTTAGCGGGCAACAGTTGGCCTCTATTTTTTTCGACGCGTTTGAAACGTTCAGTGTCTATCTAGGTATATAATTAATCAAAGGTCAGAAGTTAGTGCAGGAAAAGAAGTCTTTAAAAAAATATCCTTTTTTCAGATCACTTACTGAACAATACCATACTTCAATAAATGTTTATTTCAATAAAATATGTCTATAATGTAAACAAACTGACGTTTTGTTTCCATGATTTACTAAAGTTTTGTTTAGAGGAGTTCAAGAAAGAAATGCAATAGGGTATCTAATTGTTTTTTACTTTTATAAAACGTTAAAGTCACATAAATTCATTGAAATCCGGTAAAAAATCAACAAGTCATAAGCTTTTCAAATTCGGTAGAAGGGGCAATCGTCAAGAAACAAACTGGAGTTGAAATATAGGCACGTATCTCATTGGGAACTGCGATGCGTGCGAAAGAAAGAGATGGAGCGATATCCCCACTGCGCGCCCACTCCTGCATATGGCAAAATTTGAGATATGAATTACTGCCTCATTTCTTAATCAATTTTAATTCTGTTTCCATAGAAAAGCTCCTTTTTTATTTGCTGTTACATATAAAATAATGCTTAAAATCAAGTATAGGCAAATACCCTATTTAAAAAAGGAATCCTAAAAAAAGAAAAGCTGTTTTTTTATACCTGTGAAGTGTGAAATATTAACTAAAAGTTTGTTTATATTTTAGACACATAGGTATAAGAAAGATAAAATAAAGCATTCAGACTGCTTAAATGTATTAACAAACATCAATAATAGCTTAACCTATTTGTTGCATCAAGGTAACTGAGCTGTTTCTTAGCATTCAAAAAACACTTGTTTTATTAAGTTCGATATAAATGCAATTAAAAAAAATGTACAACGTATCCTGGTCTATTATTATACAACATTTATCATGTTAAATTGGATCTTATGAAATAAGTCATAAGGTAAAATTTGCGTTTACTCATTTGAACTTGGTAAAACAATCCTTCACCCTTTTAAATGACGTTGTCTATTGCTACGTACATATTAAACGAAAGAGCGCGAGCGAACGCGAACGAACGTGTGTGGAAATATCACTCAAAACGAGCGAGTGGGCGGTCTCTACGAATTTACGCGGTATCGTATCGTTAACGTAAGTTTCGTTTGAGTTAGTTTTTGTACGGAAATTTGAACAGCGCCCCGGTGAGCGGATTTGGAACTAAAATACGACAGCGTGAACATTGCGAGCATGTAAACTTCGAATTGTAAATCGTGTAATCTTAGACAAGCATGTGTGTCAAAATATAATATGAAAAATGGAAGCACGTGTCTCTTTTTTGATCGTATACGTCGATACGTATGCGTATACGTATCATATACGTATCGTTACTCGATAGTAACGATACGTATATGATATGAATACTAAACGAAATTGAAAAATGCTTAAATTCGTTCTTGAGAAAAGATCGGCGACTCGTTCCCTCACTCTTATTTGCTTGGTCTGTACGGAGCATAACACACAGTCGAAAATCTTAAAATATTTTGTCTTTTTTGAATGCTTTATAAAAATTTTGTTTGGAATGATTAAATTTTGGAATATTTTTGAGCGTTGTCATTCATCGAAGAGCGGCTACATACGAGCAAAAACAACTGGAGTTGATCGTGGAATATCGCATTGCAACGCATTCCATTGGACGAGCGAATTGAAGACGGTGCGAGATGAAGACTGAATTAGCTGTGCGTTGTAGCTAACTTCAAGATGCTCGTTTATATCCAGTCTTAATATTTTTTTGTAGTTATAGCTTATAAATATATATAGTATTTACAATATTAGTGATAGCAATTGAATATTCTTCGTACTTAATATTAACATAATGCTCCTAATCAATACTCATGATTGCTTCGAAAAATGTCTTAACGTGCAGCGTTCGACGAAGTCATCTTGTTCATCTTTAAAGTTATGATAACAATAACCCAACCTGTGTTTAATGCTTCTAGACAGTCAATCCACCTCAGATCTGACAAAAGCTCAATCAATGTGCAAGGTGTTTTTAGCTCTCGTGGACTTAAGCTGAATGTATGAGAATTAAGTACAATGCGAGGCGCGTTGCTGTCGCCACGCAGCGTGGAATCCGGCCGCAGAATCAGAATCGGAATCACCTTCTTCGCTCACGCCCATCTGAGCTCTTGGCTGTAATATTAAATAAATATTGAAATGAAATCATTTATTCGAATCCATAAAATATTACACATTACTTAGATTCAGTCAATTTTTACTCTACCACCAGTTGGGAAAGCAGTTTCTATCAGAGAAGGACGGGCAAGAAACTCTAGGGTTGCTCTTTTCGAAATCAGTTCAAAGGTATAAATTAGGTACAGTGTATAAAACAAAACGAAATATATACAGTTTTTTAATTTGTTTCGAGCTGTTCATATATTTACTTGCATTATATTAAATTCTGAATTCCCATCCGAGTGTACAACCCTCTCAGGAATCACGAAATAATTAGATAATCTATACTTGTCCAATACAGCTATTATCAATCATTAGTTCTTAGACATAGTAAGCGATATTATATTTATTAAATAGTACAATATAAGTGATAGCATTTTTTTCTTTTATTTTATACGGACACGGCACCGTGACCCCACTACATAGTAAGTAGCGTGGGGTCTAGATGGAGTGTTGACTGACAAGAAATGTTTATCCGTCGCCAGTCGACACAAAAGGGTAGTTTCCTATGTTTGATTTTCTACATTTTTTTTATGTAACAGAAAATGATACGAAAAAGAGATTGTTCTGTGAAATCAGCATCAAAATTGCTTGAAAAATAAAGCAGTTATTCATATTTGAAATATAGTTGTGAGCAATAGTGGGGGCGTGGTGGGGATATCGCGCTATCTCTTTCGCACGCACGCAGAGTTATAGCCGGTGACGCTTGGTGACGTCGTAGTTTGATATTACTGTTATTTGACAACGTCCCATTCCACCAAATTTCAAAGCTTTATAACTTACTTATTAGTGCGCTAATTTTGAAATTTCTTTTTCCTTTATATTGTGGATAACATACATTTTTGAAAAATGTATTTTAAAAATAGTTGTCAACCAAGGACGATAGCCTAGTTGGGAATGGAACGGTCTGCCGAGACAATTTCCGTAGGTTCAAAACCCAAGCCACACACTACTGACTTTTCGAAGTTACGTGTGTATTGTTTATCAATTATCGTTCGCTTTACGGTGAAGGAAAACATCGTGAGAAAACCTACATACCTAAGAATTCTCCATAAGAATTTCGAGGGTATGTGAAGTCTGCTAGCCCGCACTAGGCCAGCGTGGTGGACTAAGGCCTAACCCCTCTCAGTAGTAGAGGAGGCCCGTGCTCAGCAGTGGGCAGTATATAATACAGGGCTGATTGCATTGCATTGCATTGCATACCCTATTATGCCGGCCTGTTTAAAACCCGATATACACAGTATAACTACTGGACATAATGAGACTTAACATCTTATGTCTCAGGACGACGAGCGCAGTGGAATGCCACACAGTACTTTGTAACTCAAGGTGCTGGATGGTGTTGCTACCGTTATGGGTGGTCGTATCGCTTACCATCAGGCGAACGGCATGCTCGTCTCGTAATTCAATGCTATAAAAAAAAAAACACAGGATGATCCTGGAACGCGACACACATACGTGAGCATCTATGGCGGGATACAAACATCCTACCACCAGCGAGGGATAAAGTTAAGAGCAAAGCCGTGAACATAACTTCCGTACATATCTATACTAATGTAATCCTCCTAGCCAGTTTCGGCCACGGCGGCCGATCTCAACGGAGATTAGCGAGGTACGCAGGAGATATTATAGTGCACAAGTGTGTGCGCAATACACAGGTGCACTCACTATTCCTTCACTCTCATAGTCCGGTGAGACGGCAATCCGACATGACCGGAGAGAGATCAGGCGCAGGCCCAACAGCTTTACGTGCTTTCTATACTAATATTATAAAGCTGAAGAGTTTGTTTGTTTGTTTGTTTGGTTGAACGCGCTAATTGCAGGAACCACCTAACCGATTGTGAAAATTCTTTCACTAATAGGAAGCTACATTACTCCTGAGTGCTATAGGCTTTTTATCCCGGGAAAATATTTTTATCCCGGAAAAACTTTTTCACGCGGGCGAAGCCGCGAGCAGAAGTCTAGTTGCCTATATAATGGCATGTCATGCTTTATGGTGCGTTAAAATATTTTTTTAAACAAAACTAAAAAAAAACGGTATTATCCTCAAAATGGAACAGAGTTTAATGTGTGAATACTTATTCCATCAGTGTTTACAGTCCCAACATAACCGAACCAAACTCTAGATTACTTTGGCATAACTTTCAAAATTACAGCATACACAGTGTGTGTCTATAGTTGACATTTACGTGAATGGTTCTGATGACAAAAGATGAAAATTAAGAATATTTCGGACTTTTGCCATTTAGAGTTTGTGAATCTTGAGCAAGGTTTAGATTAGAACGAAAACTTGTAAAGATCGACTTCCGCATGCAAGTTTTACCGTGTAAACAATCGCGGCAAGCTCCCTGCGGCAAATTTTGAATCTCGTAGAACTCGCTGCAAGTCGCATGTGTACAGAATAATTGAAATAATTCTGCAATAATTTGCTAATCTAAACTTTGCACTAGATCATACTGAAAAATCTTATATTTGCCGATGATCGTGGTTTTAAAGTAACTCATTAAAAACAACCCTACATAGGGGTCAATTTTTACCTGATCGGGAGTCGAAGGGGTGCTCCTACTATGCGCCGCGCCTAAGCCTCGGCGGCCGCTCGCGCCTCGACGTCTCACTTTACTGATCATCGGAGGAGGCATCAATTTGTCATCTTTCTGTAATAGGAAATATCGGAATATTAGTATCAAGGTTGAGAGTATTATAGGAAATATTTATAGCACTGCTTTCATTTTTTTTTTGTAGGAAATTCGCTTATGCATTTTAGCTATACATCAAATAAATTCCGATAACCTACTGTTATACAATCATAGAAACGAACACACTTGTAAATATTCAAGCATAATATAGTATAATAGTTATGAATAACATTATAGCTTTATGTTGCTTTTTGTTTGCTCTAAATCAGATATATCGCACCTTTAGAACGAAAACGACACAATTCGAAAAAATCGAAAATTTAGTTAGCTTCATAAAATGACTTAAAACGAAGTTCTCAATAAAACAAACTTCAAACACAGCCATACTCAAGCGGGAAAAGGACCAAACTATTATATCGGGACTTTTTTATTATATTTTTATAAAAAGGTGCCAATTTTAAGTCATTTTATGACGATAACTCAATTTTTGATTGTTTTGAATTGTGTCGTTTTCCTTCTAAAGGTGCGATATATGTAATGTTATTTACAAATTCAATTAAGTAAAAAATACTTTAAATCAAGGAGACAGCATACTTAAATAAAACACTCAAGCAATTTTTATTTCAAAATTTATCACTATTCGCTCAGCATAATATAATTATCAATCATATTTTATTATTAAATAACTTTTTAAAGAATTTATATCTTAACATCGAGACATTTAAAGAAGAACAGACTTAATTAGTGTGAACGCAGCTTATAGCTGGAAATAATTGTACGCAATTAATCTGCCGTGCTAATCCCAAAAACCTTATCTGAAAAAATATCGTAAACGTGATTTTAATGGTATCAGATAGCTTAAAAAATGCACATCCAATGAACAATATAGCCATTTTTTTAAACACGTAGAAAATCCTTAAGAAAAAGATTCCTACCTCAGTTTTACCTCAAATCACATAGAGTGAAAAGAAAACTATATTTTAAAAACTTCAATTTTCTCGGAACTAGCGTTCCTTGACATACCGCTTTTGCGCTTAGCACGGCAGTATTGAATCTCGCCAGCACATGCGTAATATTTCCTAAATATATTCAAAAATCAAACATTGCTATCAATAATTGCGTACGATTTGTGAAAGCAATGATTCCTCCGTCTAAATGACACTTAAAGTTTGGCACACATTTATCGCCCTATCCGTCCTTAATGCTCTAAAACTCCTATCAGCCGATTTTAATAAAAAATCATAACCGCTACCTTCGGGCGATAGGGTAAATGTGTGAATCAATAAAATTTGGTTTGGCATTCATAAATATTACTAATTGTGATTGTTTTATTTTTGTTGCATTTGTAGTTAACGATTGGAATAGCTCATTGAAATATCCCTTATATAATAACACACTTAAAGTAGCATTTGCTTTATCCGAATCCTATACAAGCTGTTCTTGCCAAAATAGAAGCAACATATGTTCCCTTACAAACTATACATTACCACAACACATTACACGTGACAACGAACTCTCACTTGTATGTTATCCGCGGAGCCCCAGGTTTTGTGAAGCTCGCCGTCGTCCGAACGCCTCTCGTCTCTGTCACGTGACTTGGGCACGTACGCAGACGACCTTGTCGCACCAACACCAAGGAAATTACTAAACGCCTCGGTAGTTTTCTTGACTCGCACGTTCAGCGAGCCAATGCGAAGAAATCCTTCTTTTTCTGCAATTCAGAGACGTTGTTTTTGAATTATGAATTGCAGTTAAATGCACTGAGCAGATGTACGACGGAAGTAGGGTTGCCAAACTAAATTAAATTATAATGAGGGGAAAAGTCATGTCTATACTGACACTACTAAAGTGTAATTTTCAATGTTGTTCTTAGTTACAAATAACTTAAAAGTTATTTATTTAGGAATGAAACTTCTTTATAAAATAAAATGAATATGAATCACACTGTTACTCATCAAATAGAAAATCTGGTTATTTCCCGATGTTTTTAAAGTGAAAATACTATTGATTAGTTAGCAACCTTACATCCAATATAGAGGCGGATAAAAAGTCTGATATCCACTCAGCGCAATACACGTAATAACAGACATGGACGCCGTTCATGCAAGCACCTAAGCTGTTAATGTGAGCAAAATTATTCATATATTACTATTAGGTATTTAAAATAGATATGCCAAAAAATTCTATCGTTATAGGAACGTACTGTAAGTATAATAATAGACATAATTTCATATTATGTTACGAGATATGTTATTAATAAACACACGATAACATGCGCCTTATTGCAATGTCGATATGAAAGTAACGCCTGGGGAGTGGTTTTACGAGCTATTGAAATTAATACAAAACATCATCAGCAATGTTATTTTCGTTCACTTTCAGGTTAAAATTTTTATACGGCAGTGCATGAGAAATAGTGGTAGTATCATCACATTCATCATTACAATTAAGGGTCATTTGCATGGAGAGAGTATCCCGCCCGCTTAGAGGCGATCGAATGCAATAATCACCAGGAGATTATCGCATCATAATGTTTAGACTTAAGACACACGCGAGCACTAAAAATTCACATTACCTTTATGTCATACAAGAATTACAAACAGCCAAACTTTTTTCCTGCACTTTTGAGTATCGTACAAATCGTATTGAATAGTTAGCGATCAAAAACTCGTATAGGATTATTGCTTACGAATTTATGTCTACATGGAGACGATTTGATACAATTACGAGAATATCACCTCGACATTGCGCATATTAAACGGCTTTTTTTATGTCTTCGAGACACTAGCGTGTGAGACGAGAAACTCTCTCCGTCTAAATGACGCTTTCTATTAATTAAAAGTGCGGACAATACTAAAACGACACAAATACACGAACGTACACGTTTACGTTTCCTCGACCACGGTAGACTCACACTTTTAAGCGATGGGCAAGCATTGCAACCAGTAAAATTATTTGGGTTCACGAGACTTAATTTTGTTCTCCAAGAACGAACAGATTATTGTTTCATGGTTACTTGCCAACCAAAGTTATTGATAGCATTACTACTTTGAATTTATATCCTGATAATTGAGTAAAAAACTAAAATGTATGAAAAATATATGAAGCGTCTAAATTCCTGGGCGATAAGTGTGCGGTAACTATAAATCGGCCATTGTTTCATGGGCTACAAATTATTATTTTGGTGTAAATTACGACATAACAGGCTATTTGACTAGTCTGGAAACTATCCTCTTTACTTATGGAACCTAAAAATAAGTAAACTTTGGGTTTTTTGGTAAAAAAATTGAATTTATTTTTTCTTGCAAATTGCTTTCAATATCCATAATCTATCTATAATTATTTTGCACTAATATTAAGTTGCCTATTCTATCTACAACTTTAGTCTATCGTGGACGAGGTCAACCCGCTAAACACATATCTAGATTACCCAACACTGAATGGACAGGGGAACGCATACAAAAGTGACAGTTAAAGTGTAAATTAAAATGTACAGTGAGACGACAGTGCACATAATATACTGTAATGTAATCCACTTAAATGTACCACGATATTAAATAAAGTAAATTAACAAATTATTTATGTACAGTCAGCAGCATAAATATCTGTTCAAAATCAATATTTCAAATCGCCTATATACGCGTTAAGTTAAACTGAAACACTTTTTCTTCGTTTGAAGTAAAGTAAATCTCTTTTATTTTATTTTTGTGAAGGGAAAAAAAGATTAGTAAGAACACAAAAGTATGTAGGCAATTTGAAGTTTTGAATTTGTTCATCTACTTATGCTGCTGGCTGTACCCAAATCTTCCAAGACAATATTTTAACATCCCAAGACATGAATTAATTTATAATAGACTACATATTTTAGAACTATTTTAGAGGCTGTAAACGGGAAGTTCTAAGTTTAGTTGTCCAGTCATGCAATTTTTATGTTAATTTTTCTAAACTAAGCTACATTAATTATTAAAGCACGTATAATCATTTTTATGTCTATCTAGGTTACAGATGGATAACCATGGGGTATTAATACGATGAGATACCATGGTATAAAAAATCCGTATAAAATAAGCATTGTCCAAAAACAGTAGGTACCTTTAGAACTCTAGAAGGTCAAGTATCCATAATCCAACACAATTATGTCTTCATCTATTCAAACGATTGAGCAACTTTTGACCAATCATAAAATTAAATATTATTTAATAATACACTTAAAATCGTAAGTCCAAAACACATTGTCATGCCTTCTAATTTACGAACACTTAACGATCAAAGCGATATAATTATTCAGTGGATTACATTACAAAAATTAACACAGACACATACAAACACATAATATGTAGTGTTTCAATTTACCGTTGAGACTATGTCTTTTATCTTTATTTGAATACGGGTTTATCGTATGTGGCGCGACCCGTACGGGCGCCGAGGTAACCGTTCGACGCATATCATGAGCATTGGGCTCTGGAACATACGGATCACTAACAATACTGGAGCTAAAACATCCCTTACGTCCTTAATATACATTAAATTATAATATATTCTAATTATATAGTTGTAAATTATATATTTATTTTATTTTTCGTAGATAGATACTTCTATATGAGCCTGGAGATAATGACGTGTCCATGTGCACTAAATACTGTCTGGGCTTCCGTCCCGACCAGTCTCGTATGTTGGGGTCGGCGTCTGTAACATTCAAAAAACAACGTGTGAGAAAACGGTCTTTATTAAATTGTGTTAGGGTTCACATTCTATTGTTTAATACGTTTTGCACTTAGCAGAGGGATTTTGTATTGTGAGGAGATGTATGTCGGTTTTTCGGACAAATACAAAAAGATAAAATCAGTCAATTATAATATTTAAAAGAATCTACGAAAGTACAACATCATTCTGCACACTTAATTAAAGAAATAACTTGACTATATAATTGGAATCCATATCCATATTATAATCTTGAAAAATGTTTGTACTCAAGATATTATTTATTATTTACAAGATGATTTGCCGTTAAAGGGAGTCACCACATCAATCCACCAAGTGTAAAACCCTTTATAGTGGCCTACATAGATGTAATGTAAGTGCGTCGCGTTTCGGGATCAACTTGAGTATGTCCAGTTTCAGACAGACCGGTAGAATTGTGTCGAATGGCAAGAGATAACCATCTCTCTTCGGTCGACAATCTATCACGACACTGTACCATTAGGTCTAGTGGCATCATTGCTGTGCGGAAATAAAAAATAATAAACCAAACGATTGTCGATTCATCAATGATAAAATGGATAAGTTGACGTCAATCGTCAGATGTTACCAAAAAATCGATCGCAAATATAATCGATACGTATGATGGATCGATGATCGATTGACGATGGATCGATCTATATGTAAATCAATCTGAAAATGCTCCACACCCATTAATTGACGTTGATCAACAATCGATTGATTGGTGTGCTAAGGTTTGGTGGAACGCTAATGCATCCCGATTCCATAAGTTTTACCAACAAGACACACAGCCGAACCCTGAGTGGTGTTGAACTGGTTCCAATATAAATCGGTGGTCGTACATTGTCCATCCCATATTATATTGTAGTACTGCAGCTAGTCCGCGATGTCATGTAAGTACTCGGAGACTACCATGCACATACTCGTTTTGGATCTTAATCTCTGTCCAACTTTGTAATGCCATACATGCATCTCAACGTACTGCAAAATAGTTGAAAAATCTGAAGAGTGCTGACCGCATCATCATGAGGGACGAATATCATCATCGTCCGACTGGGTGGACAGTTAAGTTGGACAGGTAGACTTATTCCCATTCTACTACTGCTTTTCGAATGTGATGACAGACCACGGAAGAGCTCTGATTGTGCGATGTGTAAAGCTCTAGCAACTCTGATGGGGGTGATTGGTTAGCACTGGATCCTGAGAAACCCGGTGAAATAGCCTATCAGGTCCCGGTAACCCTTGCCGAAGTTTATACGCTAGAGTTGTGCGGTCAATGGCGTTATACGGTTGTCCTGTCTGGGCCGGGTCCCTGAATGGTCGATGCGTCTCTCTACTGCGCAAGCCACAGGGTTTAGTGGCGCAGCGACTCATCAGGGGCTACCACACGGTCTCCCACGAGGCGGCCTGCGTCTTAGCCGGTATTCTGCCATGGGATTTGGATGCCAAATACCTCTCGTCATTATTCTTCTGGCGTGAGGAGGCATCCCTCTCGGGCGGAGACTGGCTCCGAGGGAGGTCACAGCCCAATTGGCCTCCATCCGCAGCGCCACCGTGGAGGAGTGGCATACCAGGCTGGAGAGCCCGAATACGGGCTTGAGGACCGTCGTGGCAGTGCGACCTATCTTCTTAAGCTGGCTTTACAGGCGCCACGGTGCGCCGACATTCCTTCTGACACAGGTATTGACGGGCCACGGGTGTTTCGGCTCGTTCCTGCGTCGAATAGGAAAAGAAGAGTCCGCCGTGTGCCACCACTGTGGCAACGGTCGCGAGGATACGGTCCAACACACTCTCGAGGAGTGCCCAGCCTGGGATCTACAACGCAGCGCTCTTATAGCAGTCATCGGAGAGGATCCCTCGCTGCCGGCCGTCTCTCTCGTCTCGTGTCTGCCATGGTCAGCGGCTGGAGGTCTTGGCGAGCGATGGTGAGCGGAACGATCCCGCCCGCAGCCAGCGGAGACGTAGGAGGCGCCGGGTGGACGACTGACCGGCGCCTCGTGCCCTGTGGCCCGGGGGCATATAGAGAGTTCTGCCGCGGCATCCCCTGACTGTCATAAGAGGCAACTGTATGGGGCTTCGAGAGAGTCACGGGGCGAGCAGCGGGGGGCTGCTCAGTCCAATTTAAGCGACTCCGAGGTGGATGATAATGCGGGTGGTCGATCTCCCGTAGATGCCAAAGGCGTCCTTTAGAGTGTCGGGGCATCTTAGCCCCCTTGTATAGAGAAGGGCCGCAACGGTATCGCGCAGGGACGGTCCCGTGCAATAAGATACCCCGCCGAAGAAGGCCACCGCGGGTTTTGGCTCGCTCGGATGATGATATACTCCCGAGTGTCGACATTGGGCTGTAAGACTGTGTGAAACCAACATAACCGTTCCACTGACCCCCCAGTGGTGGTAGCGATAACACGTTTTACCCCACGAAAAAAAAAAGCCGCCCACTAGCGGCTAGGGATTTGCAACCTGTTATATTACGGACTTCTCGTAATGCGTGCGGATTCAAACGGTTGGTTCGGTAAACAGGTTCTACGTGTATAACATTTGTGACATCCCCATTGCCATATATTTCATTTTAAAATGCCACTTGTGTCGCGAGCATGGCCGGTGACTACTATTTTTACGTCATTTTATTATTTTTTAATTTATTATTTATCTGCAGCGTATTATAGTTTTACCCGTCTATTACAGTTAAATACTGCGTATATATTTGTAAAAAAATAAAAATTTACCTTGTTAATACCGGTGCGACATGCGCTTAGTCCGCTTATGGATGCGATACTAAGCACCTATTCATGTTGACTGTAGTGTCGGTTTGTTTTGTCTCCACTCTCAGACGCCCCACCTCTATTGCTTACGGAGCTGAGGTGCGTCATTTAGTTTTATCTTGTTTAGTTGTAATTGTTTGAGTTGTATGTTTTGTTAATTTTAATATAATCATGTTATTTACATAAAAATACCGATTATTATATTTTTATTATTATATTAGGTCGACAATTTTTCTAATTGGCCCTCCACCGACTTAGTACCCGTATGTCTCCTGGGTCCCTCATTGAAAATCAGCGCTGCAGTATTGGTTAGGCAGTTCTGCAGCATGGAGCTGAATGAGGGTTCCCATTGTTGGCACAATATTTAATATTATTATTTTTTGTTGCATTTTATTTTATACACATGTAAGTTTTTTACCAACAATAAAACATTTCTTTCTTTCTTCTTTCTTTCTTTCTTTCTATAAGTTGCATGCGAATATTAACTATTCGTTCGGGTTGAGCAGTACCTAATAGTTAGGTACTACCTATCTAATAGTTACGGCAAAAACGATGTATAGCATAAAACTCTAAATATTATTTGTATATTTCGTACCATGTTAAATCTTAGGCCTCTTTGGCCTCCTTTACGGAGACCATGGGGTCTCGATAATCATCTTTCTAGCACCTACTGATTGAGACCATTCTTATGAGCCCAAACACGCTATATCTGCTGTAAGTTAATGAGAAGTTGGGTATTTCGCAGACTACTTGATGCTACAGCATCTGCTTAACTCTTAAGATTACCCATGTCTTGAAAATACCACCAAAGTAACAGTACACCAAATTTCAAATCAATCGGACTTGTGAAAGTTGGAAATGAGCTGATTATCTTGAAACGCCTGAATAGACCTTTCAAATTATAGCTAAGAACCATCTCGATCACATAAATTTTCAAACAAACAAAAAAACTGCATCGAAATCAATCTACTCGTTTCGGAGCTACGATGCTACAGAGTACAGATAGATATACAGATACACACGTTAAACTTATAACACCCCTCTTTTTCCGTCTGTGGTTAAAAAGTGTTATTAAAATTTAAAAGTTTATGTGATGAGCCGTAACAGCCCAGTACAATTATTTTTCATCATCGAAGTTCAAAGATGTGTAAAATAATTTTCCCAAAAATAATTGGGAGGGAAAGTGTTCGTTTTTTCAAGGTTTTTGTATGATATTTAATAAAATGAGTATAGGTTATGGTAGAGCCACTACTCATGAGTCTGCTGCAGAAAAATTAAGAAAATATCTGGTTATTAGCGCGTACAGCAACAAAACGTAGGTCAAAAAAGGGGATTTTTCGGAAAAAGTACAAAATCCTCAATATTTCTAAAATGGTGACACTTTTATAGAAGTCATTTTTTCATGTCTGGTAGAGCACCATTCAAGCTATCTCCCCTTTAAGTTTGTCCTACCATTTATGGGACACCTGTATATTATTTTGACAGATCGTGTTGCTGAGGGAGTTTCTTGCGCCGCTTCTTCTTCACAGCGATAACACGTTCCGAAGCGGTGGTAGATTCATAACGATTCAAAAGATCTTGTGAAAGACTATTTGAATAAAGAAAAGTTTGAGTATACTGACCATAGACTTCCACTAAAAGCCTGTAGACATTTTCGTGTCGAAATTGCATTGCAATGTGCAGAGGCGTGTAACCCTGAGAAAAATAGAAATTAATAATAAAGTACAATACAGAAATAGGAGTTGATTTACACAATATTAAGGATTCGAGGGATGCAACTTAACACATCTATTACCTGTACATAAATTTAAATTACTTGCCGTTTTTTTTATCAAGTAAATCTACACACACATACACGCCTTTTATCCTCGAAGGGTTAGGCAGAGGCGCAACTAGTGCACCCACTTTTTGCCGTGCATATTACGTCCCATGATGTAATAGGGGGCGAACCTATCGCCATATCGGGCGTATTTCCAGACTCCGGGCTGATACTAAGTAGAAAAACCCAATACCTATCACTTTGCAAGACCCGGTGATCGAACACGAGACCTCAGCACTGCAGTTGTACCTTCATACAACTACGCCACCGAGGCAGTAAAATAAATTTAATTTACAGATTTGGTTTACAGATTTTGCTTTTTAGTGTTAGTAAGAAATAAAATGCCTCGATGGCGTAGTTGTATAACGCGCGAGTTACGTCTATCGCGCTGAGGTGAGACACATCTGCCTACCACTGAAAAGGGAAAAGGCGTGATGCTATGTATGTACAGTCAGCCACATAAGTAACTGAACAAATTTAAAATTTCAAATCGCGTTTAAACTTTTGCGTCACTATCTAAAATTATTTTTTCTTCACTAAAATAAACTTCACATGGTTAACTTTATTTTAGATAAAGAAAAAAGAATATTTCGATTGGAGTGAACATGCAGAAGCGTTTTGAAGTTTTAAATTTGTTCAGCTACTTTTGTGGCTGACTGTATGAAATAGACCCAACAAAATACGATGCAAAAACACCGCGGAAAACGTCACATGAAAGCAAAATTTGCAAATTCGTTTACTTGTAAGGCATGCTTATTCCAAACCAAAATACTGAATTGATTTTGAATAAAAATTTATGGGACCAATCTGGAAGTATATTCTTTCAAATAAAAAAAGGAATTTTCCTAATCGGTAAATAACTGAGTTTTGACATAACAAACATAAAAATATACGTCTAATAGAGAACTGCTCCTTTTTTGAAATCGGTTAAAAAGGTCATGAATATTGACAAATATATAAGTGCAATCCTAATCTCTCTCCGGTCATGTTGCATTGCCGTGTCACCGAACTATGAGAGTGAAGGAATAGCGAGTGCACCTGTGTATTGCGCACACACTTGTGCACTATAATATCTCCTGCGTACCTGGCTGATCTCCGTTGAGATTGGCCGCCGTGGCCGAAATTGGCTAGGAAGGGATTATTATAAGTGCAGATCAAAATATCTTAAAAATTATGGTCAATATCCTATGATCACTTTTTATTAGTGTACTATACATACATGTTCAATTTTTATGGTGTATGTTCTTATAAATAAATTACAGGATTATCTACAAGGCTTGTGGTTCCCATTTATGATTTAGATCTCAATTCTTTTGTCGGCGGAGTCGACAACCACTCATGTTCTGAATATGGGCATTGGCTCCCATTTTTCACATATTCTACGTTTTTGATAGGATATCATTACTTTTTGTAATTAGTGATCTGTAAAATTAATATTTGTACTGGCAGACTGTTTTCCGAAAATCTGCATTCCGACTAGCTTGCATTTATATGAATTAATATGCATCTTAGCACGCGATATTGTATTTCATGAAAAATATTATATTTCATCCATTGAAGTAAAGCGACGGTAGCCAAGTTGGGAATGAAACGGTCTGCCGAGACAATGTCCGCAGGTTCAAAACCCAAGGCACACACCTCTGAATTTTCGAAGTTACGTGTGTATTGTTTATCAATTATCGTTCGCTTTAACGGTGAAGGAAAACATCGTGAGGAAACCTACATACCTGAGAATTCTCCATAAGAATCTCGAGGGTATGTGAAGTCTGCCAACCCGCACTAGGCCAGCGTGGTGGACTAAGGCCTAACCCCTCTCAGTAGTAGAGGAGGCCTGTGCGCAGCAGTGGGCAATATATAATACAGGGCTGATGATGATGATGATGATTGAAGTATTTAAAAATCCATTTCATCCGATAATTATCAGACGAGCGACGCGAAGGTCGATGTTCTACCGACGGATCCTGTACAAGTAGCTAACCTGCGATCGTTAATAATGTTATCATGTAGTTTCAGAGCGCTTAAGGTGTTGTCCTTATGTTTCGCCTGGCATATTCATTTGTATAAACATACCGTAGAACTCTCGGAAGTACTAAATAGCTATTAGCTAATTCCTAGTCTCACTATAACGAAGCACCACAATATGGTATAAGGCAGACTCGGCCAACTAAAACGCTGTTCAAAGTCCTTCTAAAATTCAGAACATTATAATGTACATTCCACTGTTGTGGTTCCCATCCAAAGCACCGACCCCTATGTTTTACGGATAATCTTGACATCGCGATGTAGAGTTCAAATGTGGCGCCACCCATTGGGAAATAGTGCAGTTCGTTTGTAAGGCTCGCGGTGCGGCCGCGTGGCGCCAGGGTGTTTAATTATTTTCGACTGGATTTTTTGGTAAGCTATGTACTAACTCCTCCCAATAGTCCTATTTGATTGTGCTTCCAAAGACTCGCCAAGCTTCACCGCTCGGTGTGATGAAATGCACGATCCTGGCTTACAGAAGTTGCATTAGTGGGTATGAGGTCGGGATAGTCTCATGAAAAATATTTTTTTTTTATAAAAATCAAACATAATATTATATAAATTATGTATTAAAGCAAATTGGTATAAACCATAAACATTTATTCCATTCATTGTATAATGTATTATAGAGAATAGTAGTGATGCACGGTAAAATTCAATTGAGTTTATGTACTATTTGAATATTTTTAGGGTTCCAAACCTCAAAACGAAAAAAAGGAACCCTTATAGAATCACTTTGTTGTCCGTCTAACTGCCAAGCTCAAGAGCCTTTTTCTCACGAATGCGTAGGGGTATCAAGTGAAAATGTACATCAAACACCCGGGTCTACGGTCTCTTTCAGCTGTGAAAAAATCAATCTTGTAAGATATATATGGCATATTTTGCGATTTTGGGAATCAAAACCTATAGAGTACTTCCCGTTGACATAGAATCATGAAATTTGGCAAGAAGCAAGGTCTTACAGCACATGTTAAGGATAAAATCAGAAAACTGTAAATATGTACCTTATTAACAAAAAAAAGGGAATTTACTATTACAAACATATTATAATTTACATTTGGTGCAATAACCGTGTCTAGGGATCGAACGGCAAAGTTAAGTTTGTCCTTTAATCTACTTTGTCTTTTAATTACAGCAATAATGTTAGATGCTTTCTTAATGTACCTACTTATGAAGATGTACGGAACCTTCGGTACGCGAGTCCAACTCGCACTTATCCGGCTTTTTATTGTACGCGACGTTTTAGTTAAGGGTATCTTAAATACTCAACTAACTATTGGAAAATACACATATATTGGCGGAGGGAGAATTATTTTCCCTAAGATAAAGTAACTCTAAGCAGCGATAGTCTAGTTGGGAATAGAGAGTGAAACGGACTGCAGATACGAAAGTCCGCAGGTTAAAAACCGAAAGGCAGGCACCTCTCACTTTTCTAAAAGTTATGTTTTCATTATTTCTAAATTATTGGTTGCTTGAACGGTGAAGGAAAATATCTTGAGGAAATCTGCATTCCTGATAAGTTCTCTATAAGATTTATATACATATATAGATATGTGTGAAATATAATGACGCAATGCTCATTTAACAATCATGCTTGTTAATTGCATGCAGTACCTACTTCAGATACATTTCAGCTGTTTTGGTACACAAAAAATAGAATTATTGCGGGAGGATAGCTTTGTTTGAAGCATGATGGATCTTCTCTACCGGAGAGAAAACTTCCTAACAAAAAAACAACGTGATATTTCATATTTAGTATTACGATTCAATCAGTATTAGTGTTGTAACAATTCCTCCCATCGAAAAAGTCAACGCACTTAGAATTAACTTATTGAATTATACTAAAATATTTAACATAGACTTCTGCTCGTGGCTCCGCCCGCGTGAAAAAGTTTTTCCGTTATAAAAATATTTTCCTGGGATGAAAAGTAGCCTATAGCACTCAGGAGTAATGTATCTTTCTATTAGTGAAAGAATTTTCAAATCGGTCCAGTAGTTTTTGAGATTATCCATCACAAACAATCAAATCTTTCCTATTTATAATATTAGTACAGAAGTATAGATAAGAATCTTCTTTAAATGTTGAAATATAATGCAGAACAAAATAGTGTGAAATAGAAGTATGCTGGAAGATTCCCTGCATGCCATCAATAACATAGTCAATATCGGCGTAAGAGAATGATGCCTACATGAGAAGTAAAAAATAATTTCATAAAGCTAAGTAATAGACTGCCTCGGTGGCGTAGTTGTATTACGGTACGACTGCAAGGCTGAGGTCTCGGGTTCGATTCCCGGGTCGGGCAAAGTGATATTGGATTTTTTTATTCAGTATCAGCCCGGAGTCTGGAATTTGTGCCCGATATGGCGATAGGCTCGCCCCCTATCACATCATGGGACGGAATACGCTTGGCGAAAAGTGGGTGCACTAGTTGCGCCTCTGCCTACCCCTTCGGGGATAAAAGGCGTGAGCATGCGTAAGTAATAGTGCTGTTGCAGAATTCTTATATTATAGGTTTGTGAGGCGACGCCGTGAGTCACATATGCTCCCTTCTAACCCTTTGCCGTTCGAATTATTGGAGGTGGATATTAAATCTAATATTGCCGTATATAGCAGCGACAGCTGTAAACTGCACGTCTTAGTGAATACGGTGAATATAAATATTAGATGGAGACTGAACGTTATTGCGCATTCTTTTATGATATCCATACATTATGGACTTATGTTGTATTATTTATTGACGTGGTTTGAGGTGAAGATGGATGTTAGAAAAATTAGGTGCACATCGGGTGCAGTGAGGTGACTTTGCCGAGCTATTTATAATAAAAAAAAACAGAAAAGCATCCCTCGAATCTACAAGTAGTCAGGCAGTAAACTCACCCCATTCTGTATCCGCCGCCGCCGACGAACACCACATGAAAAAGATTGTAACGACCATTTAACGATACACTTAAACACGCAAAATAACTCGCAGTAAGTAAATTTGATTGGGCATTAAACCTGCCGACTAACAGTAAACGTATACGTTTACGCAGTTTCAGATGTAAACACATCATTAACCTCCGACTCCCATTTAAAGTCGACCGTGGACACGTAAGTTAAACCAAGAAGTATTGCGGACAAATTCATGATTGTGAGACATGCCCGCCGCGTTACCACCGGCAATTATATAGCATCAATTTCGCTCCATCGAAAACATAATAAGTTATGCGTAATGCGTTCTACAATTTCCACCTTTTAAGGCGAATTCCCGACGGCCGTGCGTGGCGATATGCACGAGTTTTTAGCAAAAACTGCGACAAGTGTCCCTGATCAGCAGCTTTATTCAACCCCAGATCCATTATTCGACATACACTGCGAGCCATCTAATTTAGGTCAGAAGCTAAATGTACATAATACATGGACGTGTTGTACCCACCGAACGTTCGTTGACAACGTGCCGGGCGACTCCACCCAATAGTTTGACCAAATTTTCATCACCACGTTTACAAGCCCAGTGCATCGCCGTCTGAAATAATTATCAATCAATAAAGTTTTCATCCTCAGCATTGATGTGACATAAACAAACTGGTAGTAAAATCACCGATGTAATTTGAGTGTAATTTTGAAACCGATACAAAATTATGATGCTAAATATATTCAGAACCTAAAGTCGAACACGATACCATCACGAAAAGAGTTTAGTAGGTCGGGAAACAAATTACTTGATTGCCAGCCTTTTATTTTTATATATGTAAAACACTTTGATGGACAATATAATGTCGAAATTACAGCTTTTTATAATCGGAACGTATTAGGATGATTTGCATCCAGATTAAAGATTATATTTTGGTGAAGGTAGGTGTTATTAGCATAGTTATAGGAATTAGCTTGTGATCATCGTTGGTCATTTTAATATTTAAAACGTTAAGGTAACGTACAGTATAATTTTAGGAAACTGTATTTTGGATAAAGGTTGGGTTCGAACGCATTTAATAGTTAGCAATTTCAGTTTGTTCGACTAGTTGTTTAGATTAGATATTTATCTTAGTTTAAAATTGAGTCACTAAAGATACGCCGGGATAGTTTGACTTCTGTTACATGTAATACAGTGGTAATACACAAAGAGTCAAATTGAAACGCGTTAGACCCAATTATAAGAGAAAAATAAGTGCCACCAAACTGGAAAAATATTGGCAATTGAGCCGTACTCGCAAAAATAATCCTATAAAATGTGTACCATTATAGGTGAGGCAAGTTTTCAGTCAGCATTTAAGTCTTTCGAATATATATTACTTTATCCGAAGCGAGGGTACGAGTTACGTAGCAATCGTCGTATGTACAAGATGTAGGCGTGATCGTCGCTGATTCAGTGGGGTAGTTAGTGGCGGGCGGTCCTAGGTTCGACGTCGCCCGGAGAAATATTGGCCCCGAGGGAAGCTCTGTTAATTTGCAGCGCACATTGAGTACAGGCACGATTTTCCACGTATCTATGTATCTACCTACGCATCGGCCATGTCGGCATCGACGGAGCCATTTTCGGTTTACTCAAATAATAAAGCGTGCGTGTTGTATTCTGAACCTTTTTTTTCATCGAACGCGTTGAAATTAATACTCGAAATTACACATGCTGATAACGAAAAAGATATAACACAGTCGATAAGCGGGTTCTAGATTTATGCACTGGCGTTTTGTTAATAACTATGGTCGTTTGTGAACTAATTAGGCCACTTAAAATCTTTGTTCAGTTAAGGCCGGAGGGGGCACCAGGTAAACATAAAATTATGAATGTTTATTAAGACTGTAATTTACAAGTAATTAAATATACTTACGTACTGCATGTTGCATGCGTTCACACCGTCGGCGGCCGGCGTCGACAAACAATATGCGGGAACAAAATGAAAAAAAAAACAACAACATTTATTTATAACAAAGAACTCATTACAAGGATCACAAAACTTTACAATACATATTGAAATATAAAAAACAAAGGTTTCAAGATAGTTAAAATAAAAACCTCATTAAGACGACGTTTCCGGGTCAGCGGGCTAGAGAATTTACAAATTTATTGTCGGCTAACCTAATAAATTTAAAACAGGATTACGTGGTCCGCGCACAGAGTAAAGCTTTATAATTTGCCCGATATAAATCTCATGTCTCTGCCCAATGTTTTAACATTTAAGACGCGAAAGGACATGTCTTTGTAGACTGGACATTTTCGTTACTCAGCCGAGAAATAAGCGGTTAAAGTTGCCATACGGAATTATATTCTATACACACTTTTCCGTACGCACTTTATATTATTTCAATGGACAAAAAACGTAAGCCGTAAAAAGAACGTAGTTTCGAAGATTAGGTACCTTTATGACGCGGCGGAAAAAATTCACGATCCTGTCACAAGTTTCGAGACATCAATAAAATGTACATCCGCTCACTTTAAGTGTAAATTGTCATAGGACATTTTATTTTAGCCATCTAAAAAGCAATACTGTGTTTTGTGACCGTGCGTCCGGTGAAAACACTATGTGTTAAGTTGCCTTGCTTCACTTGGATTACCTTACAACGTACGGTGACGGCCGCCTGGCCTGTTAGAACGTTTTTATTTTCGACGTCAAATACATTTACGACTTGCCTGGGCTTTCCGGATTTTTGCATAAAAACACAAGTGTGACAAAGCTTTATTTTAGAAGTAACTTTTGATGGCTTTTAGTTGCAAACAGCAGCGTCGTTTAGATGCTGTCTTCATTTGGCCGTATTAGCTCCACCGTCAACAAACTAAAACGTTTATTGATAAGTTAACTAATTGTCGTGGTATTTGTGGCCCCACCTATTTCGTTAAGAAAAGCATGGGTCCATTAATAACGAGGACTATAATAACAAGAGAAACTTTACTCACACCGCGAGGGTTGTGAGAGATCTGGGGGAAGGGGGATGGGTGTAAGTGATCAGCTCATGTACTGGACAAAGGGAATGACGTTTTAATTAATCATCTTCGAAGTCAATACGTTAATAAATCTGTTGTCGTTTTAGACTGAATCAATATTATAATGTATAGCGTACCTAATATTTTATTGTCCTACAATAGAATGAGAAATTGGAGTGTCTTGGAGATGGAACTGTTTTTTTATTTTTGCAATATAAGACCGTTAAAGTAGCTAATACACGAAAGAATCGTGGTTGCGTTGCCGACCTTTAATGAAAGGAATGCAAGCTTTTGGGGATTTTTAGGCCTCCAGCAATCTTGTGGTTTGCGTTTAGCACGAAGTAAGTGTTTAGGCCCATTACTGGTGGTACGTCTCTCATATGTAAGAGTCCGTCTGGGTGGATACCACAGCAATGTCTATTTCTACCACCAAGCAGCAGTGTGCATGCACTGTTGTGTTTCTGTTTGAAGAACATTGTAGCCAGTGTAACTACTGGACATAATGTGACTTAACATGTTATGTCTCAGGATGACGAGCGCAGTGGAATGCCAAACAGTACTTTGTAAGTCAAGGTGCTGGATGGTGTTGCTACTGTTTATGGATGGTCGTATCGCTTACCATCAGGTGAACGGCATGCTCGTCTCGTCATTCAAAGCAAAATTAAAAAAGTAACATTCGTCCCGGTTATGCTTCCTACTGGTAGAATAGGTACCTATAGCAACACTAAGTATAGTAAAATATGATATATGGCACACATTTTGTGACTTAGATCTGTTACCAGTTAACCGGCAACAGGGATATATAAAAACCATGTACTTCTATGACATGCCAGTTCATGCATCTTGTACAAACAACCACATCAAGTGCCAATTAAAACGTTTCATATAACGAGAACTTACCAACCATTCCCTAGACCCAGTAAATATCGTATCCACACACGAACGTTATCGAATGGACACAGAGGCTTTAATATTAAACAGTGCACTAAAGGGACACCTATTTTAATCAAAACGTACGCATATGACAGAGCGTTTGGGATCATCGTTGAGTTCTAGCACAACCACCGGACTCTCGTGGCCCGCTACATCCGCCAGCATGTGATATTGATTGCGTTTGCATGTACATCAATTAAGATCCGCGGGACGATGCGTCTTCCACGCCACTAATTATCGTCTTGTCAACTTGCTTACGTGTGTAATTATGCATATAGTTTGACAGCGACGTTGATATACGCGCCGGTGTGTCTGTGTTACCATTATTACGCATCTCGACAACAGCCGGCGAAACTGGAACATGATTCGCGTCTCTATTTTCTGGTGTAGGAGATTGATATACATTCATTAAATAAAATTTTATCTGTATGCGTAAATTTGAAGCTCGTATGTAGATACACTAGCTAACGCGGGGCTGCCTGCGACATTATTTTGTGTGGTGCATGAATTTAATACGTACCGATATTTATAATGCTGTCAAATGTTCGACACCTTCTTACAACTGAGGCGTATTTAACCATATCTATTAAAGTCTATCAACGGATTCGTCTACAAATATCGTCGAAGATATTGAAAATACGTCATAAAATAACCGAAACATTATCCTATTTTATTCGTGCCGGATAAAAGGCATAATATCATTGGTGTTAAAACTGTTACGAAAATTACAGAATTGTGCATTTTTTAATCGAACCGCCAAGTATAGCTTTCGCCTCATAGAATCATAAATACTGTACCTAATGTGTCGGTGGTTCAATTTTCTTTCTAAACTTTTAATATTGTTATATAATCATAAATCATAGCATCTATAGAGACAGCAGTATCGAGTCTGAACAAGAGGAAAAACATGTCTAAAATAACTCTACATCTTAAAACGTTCGGTAGCTTCGGCCCATTTTTATTGAATAAAAATGACATACGAGTAGGTATTAGTAAATTTTAAAATAGTAGCACTTAGACTACTATATACAGTACATAGGCTTTATTGTGACGACGCACTGGTGTGTGTAGACATTGCGTCCAATGACAAGACTTCGAGCACTTCGTCACAAACGTTCACTTTTCGACGCGTGTTTTGAATATTCACCACGGAACGAATTGAATTTTGAAACCCGACTCTATGCCATCGTATCGGTCCGTTATTGCGTTGGACAGAGCTCACGGAGCGTGCTTTTCATTGGAGGCACTTTAACAATTGTGCGCCGTCCGGACGTCGTAAATAAATTATCGAAAGCCCATGCGCTTAGATTATTCAGATTTAAAACAATGATAGTAACATAGTGAATTGTACTTACACCCTGTGATGCCCGCAGCGGGATGTTTCGGTACCGGAAAACAATATGAAATATTTGTCAAAATTAAAAAAGGTATAATTATTACTGTTTGTTGCTGGAGAGAGGCTTTCAAAGCTGTTTTAAACGCAAGAACTTGATTTAACTTTGCATCGGGAGTTTTGGCGGGAACTTGGAAGTGTCATGAGGTGCTCTTGTTTTAATTCATTATTTTGAGTGTCATATTGCATAATTATGGTGGTATATTATCCAATATAGTTCTATTAAAGAGCTCAAATGAAGTGCATTGAAATAATCGTGCTAATCAAGTGTTTTTTTTTGTTGCCGCCAAAACTCCTCGATAAAGTCTTGGTAAGGTAGCCACTGCTTTACTTCGACATACTACAGATAATAAAAAAAGACAACCCAAACTTTACATTGGCAAAATGTGAACACAAGTGCCATTAAAAAAAAACTTTGCATCCGATTGTGTAACAATGTCAAAACAGCAACGATTAATTTATTCATATCATCTCTATTTGTATGGGGTTTAAAAATATTTTTAATGGTTATACCTGTAAACTGCATGTTTTGATTACGTGTGTAGTTTAGGTTTATACCACCCACAAGATCGAGTGCAGAACATTATTAATACGTCTCTGGTACATACCATCGGTCGGTGTGCTGTACACATTGTGGTATATTTCACCGCACAATTACGTATTTACACAAGCGAAACCGCGGACTAAAACTGTAAATAAACGTTCACCCTTAAACAAAATCCCTTAAAGCCGCGTGGTGTTTATCCAAAGCCCTCGTTTTCCTAAATTACATGCCGCGTAATTACTGCCTCAGTGTAATCACTATATGTCGTGTTATGTCACACTATGTAACTTACCGTAAAAGGATCCTGGAACAAACAAAAGAACACATTTTAAAAACACATCAACATGAAGCATTATACACGAAATTGATTGCATATATTACACAGCCGCTAATAAGTATAATTCGAAAAAATGTATCAAAGCGAAATTGTTGGTGCATTTTATACGAAACGCCCAGTATCATTAGCGCAAGCGGCTAAGTACAGGTTATGTACCAAGTTAAGATTGCTAAAATTTCTTTATGACACGTATGACGTAAACTAATGATTGCGCGCCTTTTGCACTAGGTATACTTTGTGAAAGGACATGTCCAAAAACGGGCCTAAAATTCTAACCAAGACAATTCATATAAGTATATTTGGATAGAGCTCCTAAAAACTAGCCTTTTACAATAAATCATTTAATTTTAAAGACCTCCGATTATGAGATTTATATAATTTTATTATGCTTAAAAACTACACTTAATATGGACGTTTTAAAAAAAGTTAGTTATGAATGGAGGGGTCCAAAAATATTTTTTTAATGTATCTTAGTTCCATATTTTGCCCCTTTAATATCACTTAAGTTTGAGCCTGGTTAGATTTTCAGGCCCAGCACCCATACAAAAAGCGGACATCTCCTTTAGCTTGAGCCCTGTGACAGCTGTCATTGTAGTCACGTCTATAAAGTTTCGTATTTTTGAACGAAACAATTAAAGCGGAAATATATCATACTTTGGTGCAACTGCAGTGATGGTAGTTTCCAATGTTTGATTTTGTTGTATATGCAACAGATAATAATACGAAAACTAAATTCAACTTTTTTTTTTTTTTTTTTTTTTTTTTTTTTTTTATTGCATTTAATGACGAGACGAGCATGCCGTTCGCCTGATGGTAAGCGATACGACCACCCATAAACAGTAGCAACACCATCCAGCACCTTGACTAACAAAGTACTGTGTGGCATTCCACTGCGCTCGTCACCCTGAGACATAAGATGTTAAGTCTCATTATGTCCAGTAGTTATACTGGCTACAATGTCCTTCAAACCGAAACACAACAGTGCATGCACACTGTTGCTTGGCGGTAGAAATAGACATTGCGGTGGTACCCACCCAGACGGCCTCTTACATAATGAGAGACCTACCACCAGTGAAACTATGAAATCCGCATCTAAATTGGTTGAAAAATAAAGCAATAGGTAATTCATCTTTGAAATATTGTTGTGAGCAAAACTGGGGGCGTGGTGGGGATATCGCGCTATCTCTTTCGCACACAGGCAACGTTATGACCTTTGTCGCTCGATGACGTCACAGTCTGATGTTACTGTTATTTTCCACCAAATTTCAAAGCTAATTATTGCGCCAATTTTGAAAATTCTTTATATGCTAGATTTGGGGATGGAATACATTTTTGATACATGTATATAAAAAAAGTAGTCATCTACCCTATAGTAACGTTCCGTATCGCCGATTATAAGTTACTAGCTTTTGCTCGAGGCTTCGCCCGCATTAAAGAGTTTTTCCTATATAAAAGTCACTTTATATACATATACATTTTTAACAGTATCCGTTATAATTGCAAGTACCAGGCAACAATAAACTGATACAGATCGAGAGACCTTGCAATATGGTCGTTCAGCGACACTTTAGTACAAAAAACCTTTCCGTCCAGTATAAGTAGATCCCGACTTTTGTCAGAAAGGCACTCGCAGTAACAATAGAACATATAAATTATTTCTCTACTATATTATACAATATGTATTATACATATAAAGGAAGGTTTATATGTATAATACTTTTGTTGCCTAGTATTAAAGATCTAAGCATACTTTGTTTTATACTGATTGTATGTAGTGATTGATTTAAAAACAAAATAAAACCATAACACATACTTTTTTAAAATTAAAAAAAGAAATGAGCGTGTACAAATTTGAAACACCATTAAATGAATGTTAAACATTCAACATGACTGTTGGTTAATTACTTCAAAATATTATTAGTTAAGAACCTAGGTACTTTTAATTATAAACTCAAATATTTTTAATCGATAACAATTGGAACAATAATCGATACTGATAATATTATATTTTAATGTGCTTCCAACCTCAGACGTGTAACTTTGACAGCTGTCACTGTTACGGGGCTCAAGCAAATTTTCCAAAGTATGGTGTGTATTTTATACATTAATTAATATGAGAGTATAATTCTTAATAATGTGTTGTTGTTTTAATAAGTTTCGCCACGTGGCCATCAACTTTAGTACAATCTGATTATTTGGATAAATTATCTACAACCCAATAGGGTTTCTAGGGAGTTGATGACGTACACCTTCTACAATGTATTATTGAGTCGATATAATATATATATCCCGTGTGTGGCAACAATTCCTTCAATTTTACTCTCACGCTCCCATGCAAGTGAGCAAAAAAATCAGATTAAGTTTCGGAACAGTATCCATAATGTACGCCTCCTCCGACGCTCTCGCGAGCACCGAATTACCAACTAAACTGTAAAAAACGTAGATAAAAGTGAGGGCTCTGCATATTCCCATGATCGGGAGACGGTTCGACGGCATTTTAATACACCCATAATCGTCGATCGACGGTGGATCATATGAAATATGTAATGCCGCTAATAGGTATCGGTGGGCAGCTTCCTCAGCGGTCGCTCGGCCAATTTCGCCGTTGGTAATAGCCTTAATATCCCATCAGTGCTATAGTCCATGCGTGTACAAAGATGAGACGGGTAATGACGGCGACTCGACCCCCGCGCTTGCCTTCGCCCCGCCACATTATTCACATTTATACAATAAATTTGTTCGGTCATCGCAATACATCGTCGAGACGTTATTGCGATGTTTCAAATTCAATGAAAATAAACACTTTCAAAAGTCAAACAAAAAACAAGCACCAGTAAATTGGTCGCTAAATCTGACGACAGAAATATCGGTCAAAAATATGTTTGCAAGATATACGGAAGTATGTGCACCGTCTGACATTGCATTTGTAACAATAAATATTTAATTACGGATTGATGTAGCGACACGTGTAGCTCTTCTCACGGTGCAACACGGCGGGATCCTTGTAAACAATCGTGTAGATAAAAACCCGTGTACAACAGTCCAAACAAGAGCGTCCACTCAAAATAATCATATGTTCGAGTTAAAGAAAGCACCAGTGTCATTTTGTACTAATTAAAAAGCCAAACAATTAATCTCAATCGTACAACGTTAAAGCAATAAACAATCAGTCGTCGAATGTCATTTTCGAGAAATGTGTGTCGTGGTTGTAAATGAAACACTCGCATGGATATAAGCATGGTGAATGAGGATTTCTAAAATAAGAGGCAATTTATTATCATAAGCATTGCAGACGCAGTGACGCAAACATTCGTCGACAGTTATTAAGCGTTAGAACGCCGCATCACGATAAAGAGGGTGAACACGATACGTGCACACGACATCGTCATCGCTTTTGTCACACCGATACCCATCAAACGAAAAAAACAACACCTCTGTTCAGATTTACAATGCTTACACATGATATGATTTCTTAATAAGAGTTTTTAGTGCAAAAGACCGGTTACTGGTAACTAATTTACTAATTGCAAATAACATTTGCAATCATGCCATTTTGGACTAACAATGCAATTAAAAGTGCATATAAAAATATTAAAAAGGATCGTTCAACAGTCGTAAATGTGATAAGAATACCGCTGCGCGTGGAACACCTTCAATAAATAAGTACAAAGTGCAGAGTGCACACAATGCTACGTATAATGGTTTAATGCGGCCGGTGTGAATTTAATTGTGGTGTTGTTGGTGGACGTGGTACGCGATGCGCGGCGCAGTGCACGGCGCACCCCGGGACCCGGGGACGCGTCGTTAATAGAGTGTTGTGTCTCTTCATTTTGTTTGAACGTTCAGTGACTCTGTTATTTCGGAGCGACTAATAAATTGCGTGATGACAGGTGTCAGCTGCTCCACCGCCTCTGCACTCTTGCGTCGGTGTCTCATTCCTCACGTTCTACTCCTAAATTCTCTTATTTTATCAACGCTTCGTTCAATTTTCGTTTCGTTCTCTCGTCTTTCTATTTGTTTGCGTTAGCATTATCGCTTTAGTCGTGCTAATCCGTTTCACATGAGATACTTATAAGACACGCGATGTCGGAATGATCTTTTAAAAAATATTTCTTCATTTAATGCCGTTGTATGCTATGTAGATAATATAAATTCAAATGTGATAAGAAAATATTTTATTGATTATATTTTACTGATGGCCGCTTTAAAACCCTATAATAATGAATGCAATTCTTCTCGAATATGATCGTATAAGATACTAGCATTTGCGCGCGGCTCCGCCCGCGTGGAAAGTTTTTCCGGGATAAAAAGTAGCCTATAGCACTCAGGAGTAATGTAGCTTCCTATTAGTGAAAGAATTTTCAAAATCGGTCCAGTAGTTCCTGAGATTAGCGCGTTCAAACAAACAAACTCTTCAGCTTTATATATTAGTATTAGTATAGATTTTAGATTTGCCATACATGGTGCGTCTTTTTGTATTTATAGATAATATTGGCTACTTGTAATGAATAAATAGTCCGTAAGTGGATAGATTTTTATCGGCATTCGATAAGGTGCACCTGAGAGCAGATAATGAACGGGGTTTAGGGTTTCCCAAGGGTTATAAATTAACCGCAGTGGTTGAGACGAATCCGACGGAGATTTATATGAGTTAGTGCGACGAGAGGCGAGTAACCGCGGCGCCAGCACGCCTGCGTGGGCCAACCTTTCTTATCCATTCGATTTACGTCGCCAAGTTTGTTATTTTGCATACATCGTAAAAGTTTTATGAATTTGAAATCACTATACGACTTATAATAAAAACAATTGAAATATCCGTTAACACATTCGCGAGCACGTCTGAACCGAAATCATAAGGAGTAACTTCAATAACACACATGTACATATTGTATCTATTCAAAATAAAAATCAAAATGGCACTAGTTTACTAAGTAAAAATATAATTATAAAAATATCCAACTATGATTGCCATATCTACTTGTGAAATCATGTCACAAAATAACTTTAAAAATTAACGTAAGACACGAACAAAAAGAACTCGACGAAACCGTTTCCTCCAAAAATAAAAACGAGGAAAGAATGATATGATATAAATCAAAAGATATATGTATTTCTTTTTACTATCGTTAATTACAGAAGGGCGTATATAAATAAAGAACGCGCGCCCATTGAGCCGGAGTGGCGAGGCGATCGCCGCGGCGCGCCTTGTCGCTACAAGCAAATGCACTTATCTTACCGGGATGTGAAAAACTGTTCTCAACTCGCTGTCGTCGGTTAGTTGCGCCAACACAATACATCCGACTGCGCTCCGAGTCAATGCCTCCAGAGGTTATGTTTGAACAGGATTTGGACTTTGGAGACCCAACAAATAAAAAAGTCACAAATCAGAATGGGCCGAACACAGAAACAATAAGAACTAACACTTATGTTTATTTTATGCCATTGTATTGTTGCCGTCGGGAGTGTTTTACATGTCGCCGAGTGTCGTCAATGGCCTCGATGGACGCGTCCGTTATGATGAACCGTTTCCTGAGCTGCTAATCATTAGGCTGTAATTAACACTAAACTAATACATCATTTTGAGCTCGGATGAAAGATCGTAAACCCGTCAACGGGTCGGCGATAAAAATAAACAGAAGTCTTTGATACATTATCGATACAAATAAATTGTCCGACCAAGAATGAATATCAATAAATTGAAAATGTAACTCGTAAAAACATATCATCGATTATTGTAAACAGCTGGCGGGCATTTATGCAAAATGAATGGTTCATCGGGCCAATTCAACGGCGGTAGCGAAGTTAGAAGAATTTTAATTAATATTTACAGATTGACCGCAACTACATGTTCTGTTTGTTTTTACACGAGGTTCTGCGCGGGTTTTACACCACATCGTAGTTATGATAATCTCACACTTCCAACACGATCGACCCGCTCGCTCGAAACTTATCAATTTACATGAATTCTAAAGTTTTCCTCAACAAAAGCCTTATTAAAATCTTGAAGAGAACTTTAATTTGCGACGACAGCGACATCATTAATCTTATTACGGCTCACAAAATCACCCCGGTGCCTTGTTAAAGCAGGGAAAAAATTATCCAAGTAAATATTTCAATGAGAAAATGTTGGCCTCGTAAATTTTCTTCAAAAACCGGTATTGCTAAATACCGCGCAAACTTTAAACACCGATTCTTAATTGGGAAATGGTTGTCGAAATTGTTTAGGGTCCTCATTACCTCGTCTGCGGTTGATTCTATTTTCTCAATTGATCGCTCCGCGGCAACTGTGCGTAAATCTTTCTAACGACTGATTCACAAAATAAAACCACGAGTTGAGCATGCATGATAGCGCTTATCGTCCCATTCTCATCTTGTTCGCTTTGCTTTGCATTTGGTTAAACAAATAGAGGCTTCGACGGGTCGGTCGGTGGGCAGGTTCTAATTAAAAACTAAATTCAGACGTTGTCGTGAATTACTTAGATGGAGCCTCAGGCTGTTAGTCACAGCGTCCGGCGCCCACTGCACCATACTTCTGTTTGCAACTTTAGGCTTTGTCTTCAATTTTGACACATACGCATTACGAGATGTGAATATTTAGAACTAATGCAATTAAAAAATATATTAGATAACATTTCTTCTTACTACTTTACACAAATCATGGTGAATGTGGGCTCAAGAAATCTATGTGCGATGCTTATTTTCTAATAATAAAAAATAAAAAACGTTTCCGTTACAGCCTAAGCTATTCTGTTACGAACTTTCACCGCCGTGACTCACTTAAAAATAATATACGCAAGTGTCTAACAAGAACACCTTTTAAAATACTTCGACCGCTTCATAATCAGAAGCCAATTAAATAACAAATTACAAATAAAAGCAAACATCCCAAGTTAATTACAAACAATATCGAATTGAATGTTTGATCAGTTCATAATTAGAAACAATTGGAAACACAAAAACTATAGGCGAGAGAGATGGCGCGGGCGGCGGAGGCGGCGCGGCGGGGCGAGCGCGGCCAGCAGCCCAGTTCCGATGCTCGTTTATAAAGCGGCCGGCCCACCTCGTCCGCACTCAAAATTTGATCTTATCTCCAATATTTTAATAGGTTCCCGTGGCGGCACCTTCGCGCTGACCAGTAATTGTATAAAATATCTCCGAGGAATAAATTCAATATACGGCGAGGCGCGGGGCCAGCCTGCCGGTGCCTCCGCCGCGCCGCCGTGGATCACGGCGCTCCGTTTCGTGATAAAGCTTAAATCAACACACCGAGTAATTACAATCGAGCCACACTTCATCACAGATGCGAATAGTGATTAACTATCGCCCGCCTTTGGTTCCGCGCTGTTTGTACTCGCACTGTATCGCCATCTCCTGATTTGAATTAGAACCGAAATTGGAAGGGGGCATATTTAAATGGCTGCGACATGGTAAACACGTCCCGAAAGGGTTTATTAATTTGAATTTGGGTGTATTGTCACTTTGTTCGGCGGCGCTAAGTGATCCACCTGTCTTTGAATAGCCCCCAAATAGTTTCAAAATCAGATGCGTATCTTTTAATTGGATATTTATTCAGTTAGAGCCCACTTCCGCGGCGAATCAACAACTCGAAACTAGCCCGGAGAGTACACCCTCGGATGGGGTCTGAGAAAATCCTTAACCGACCTTTTTAATTTTGATTAATTAAAAGTTTCGCATGAAAAAGCGTAATCTTAACGCAGGGGTTGTACTCTGTGAACTTCTTTTGTATTTTATCCTATAAAGAGAAGTTTTTCAGTAAAACAACGCTGAATCTGCAACAAAATATAAAAGTTTTACAATAACGTATACGCCTCGGGCAGGAAGATCATCAAAGATTAATTTAAATCCTCTCTCTAAACTTGCTATTCGTATTTACCAAAAATATTTAGAAGAAAGTAAAAAGAAGGGTTTGTAAGAGGACACAATAGGCGAGCACAGTTTTGGCCGAGTTGTCTACTCGGTGTGAATCCACGATAACAGTTCGGAGTTGGGCAGATACTTGAATGTGTTTTGAGTTATTGCCGGTGCGTAGCGTCAAACTCGAGGCGCGAATCGCAAGACACATCACACGAACCATGTAGTACATCAGCTTAATGCAGAAACAGTGTCTATACGTATATTCGCATTTATACCGTAATGAGGCCGTTACACGGTGCTCGAATTTGGTAGTGCCGTGGGCGGGCGGCGGGCTCGCACTTACTTCGCTGCAAGCGGCCTCTCCCAATTAGCCTTAAAATAATGAACATGTTTTATATTTCCACCCGAGTGCGGCGTGTACTTATCCCCGTTTGCCCCGGGAGGTCATGCGGCCGTGGTCCTGAGCACGGGTGTTTTCTGCCGAACGTTACATAATTATAAAGGGACAGGTTACGTTCCCAATGTATTTGAGTGGATCCAACAACAATGCAACACAAAGAGCCTCCTTATTATCATTCGCATTGATAAAATGTATTTGTCTTCGGGTAACCTAAATATTCGTAATTTTTCGCAAGGGAATTAATAATTGAAAAAGAAATGTACAAAGACAAATAACACAATCAACAAGCTTCATATAGTAACCGTATAATATTTGATAACATCTTGTCGACGTGCATTAAAAAATTTGCAACGAAGATATATCACGGCGGTCGCGCCACACTTACATTTTAAATAAAGCATTTAACCGCTTCCTGTCTCTTTAGTCTACAAATAACGCGAGTGATCAAAGATTTAACTAATCCTGAATAAATAATCAATTTAGCCAAGCAGGCGCGGCTTCTGATAGATTGCCTCAATACCGGCCGGATGATATACTTGGCGAGCTGCGACGATAAATATCCCGAGACAAATGTTTAGGAGCATCTCCGGAGAGTTGCGGTGACACTAAATTTAAAAGCTTCAATTGTACAGAAATAACCAAAACACGGTTAAGATCTTTCGAAAACAAATCGTGCATCGCTCGTTTGACGACAATCGTGATTGACTGCGCAAGTGAATGCTTCTAATATAAACAAATTAATAGGGAGCCGGCGGGCGCGCCGCGAACCGCATCGACACCCGCAACTCTCAGCCAGCCCGGCTCAGCTCTGCCGCGCCACTCACTCACCCGCGCCCGTCATTCATTTATTTAGAAAAATATACTATTCACGCTAGCTGTAAATCACCGACAGATGACTTTCTTCCACTTTTATTAAACATTTCCTGTCTACTCGTGATATTTTCATTATGGATGACAATATCGAGGAAACATAACTCTCGAATAATATTTTTTATCGGCGCGCGTATCATAACATCGCTTTGCTGTTTAATTTAATTATAAATAACTTACAGTACAAAACGGAACGATATTAACAGGAGCGGGACGCGCTTAAAAGTTGAAATCCGACGTGAGACCGTTATCTACATCCATTAACATGCTACATGTGTTAGTCACATCCTCTTAGGGACATCTTATCAAAACGGGAGCAATTTTAAGAATGACTGCGCCTATAAATAAAAGAGTCTTTACATTAATTATGAGCTTAATTATGTAGAATCCCTTTGATTTAGAAGGCGCTCCTTGCCGACGCTGCCGCAAACGAATTGTAGTGGCTTAGCGTACTAGCGAGCTTGCTTATATTATTTTTGTCGTAATATATCTCGATTAGTTGCGTATACACTGAGATGAAAGTGAATCGAGACAACTTGTCGCCCGCACCACTTCCAAGGATTATCCGATTAAAACCACTTCAGTATTATTCGCTCGCTACTTGAACATATATAGGTACAAAATAGGATTTATTGGACTGATTAAACTGTTGTTTTAATTTAAACATTATTAAAGATGTGGCTGATTTGTGATTTCACAAATTTTAATTCAGCGATTGCGTTTATAAAGCTTATTGTTTATTACACTTATGTAATAAAAAATAATATGTGCAAACTTAAATGAGAACGCAGCATTTGTTCCGAGTTGAATTTATGCCCGATACGCGATAGACTCGCTCCCTTTCACATCATGGGACAAATACCGGTAGTTAACTGTGGATGCACTAATTGTACCTCTAACTACTCTTTGGAAATTTCGATTTGTTTCTTTAGATATTAAATAGTTGGAAGTTTTTGCTTTCAGCAGTACAGTGCAAAAAATTCTCGATCCAGGTTAAAAATGGAATTACAATAGATGTTCACGAATCGCCGAAAGCTAGCGGGTAGCGGGTTTGCGAGGCATGTACGCCGGCGGCGGCCATTGCGGCAACATGAGAGCCACCCTACTATCTAGCGCCCTGTATGTACTACTGCAACTCGTCACCTAAATTTGACGCAAGTCACATTATAGTTAAAAATATTATCAATATTTATCATATCAATTATATATTGAGTGTTAGATTAAACTGAATTTTCATTGATAAAACCGCATCCAACAAACCCGCCGCCTCTCCTACCGCTTTGGTCCCACAAACAAAGATCAAACCGTATTCAAATGGGACAATCGAATAATTGGCCCGAATCGCCTACAAACGGCAATCCGAGCTCGGCATTCGGCTGGCTCTATTTCTGCCTAGTGTTTAGAAACAATAGCTCTGCGCTGCAATTAGTTTATCCGATAGATGGTGGTCGAACGAGTCGTAAATCTACGCTCTTGCCACCAGTGGGCTCTGTACGTAGTTGTGGCGCCGTATGTAGATTTTGCTCAGTTAATTAATGTGCCATGGTAAAGTGAGAGAGGCCTCTCCCTCGCAACCCCAGTCGGGTTTCGTAAATTGCACACCCATCTCCCTCATGTACAATAGCTCCAATTTTGGCAAATTAAAATTCGACGCCCAAAAGAGATTGCCGGTTAACAAATACGTCGCTTTTTGCGAGTTTATCCGGTGTTTTTTTAATTCCACCAACCCTTGACTATATTTCGCCTGTGCTGCGCGTGTGCGGTTCTTTAGAGCATTCCATAAGCGCGTGAAGAAAAATGTTCAACGCTTACAAAATGACGTCATTTGTAATGCAAGCCACAGAATTTTGCGGCGGAATAAAATGAACATCTTTTGTACAGATTGGCCATATGGTGACCACGATATTATAAACTAGATGTTAACTATGTCTAAAAAAGAATATTAAAAAAAGTGATACCTACTTGGCAAAAACACAATTTGTTCAAGGTACGTTTTTCTTCATGCGCTTTAACCGTTCACTTTATACAATAATTATGAGAAACCATTACAATTAGAATTAGTTTTATACTGATTTAAATTTGTAATTCAAATGATTTCTTTATATTTATTTTATTGGACTGCCTCGCTGGCGTAGTTGTATTACGGTACGACTGCCATGCTGAGGTCTCGGGTTCGATCCCCGGGTCGGGCAAAGTGATATTGGATTTTTCTATTTAGTATCAGCCAAGAGTCTGGAATTTGTGCCCGATATGGCGATAGACTCGCCGCCTATCACATCATGGGACGGAATACGCACGGCGAAAAGTGGGTGCACTAGTTGCGCCTCTGCCTACCCCTTCGGGGATAAAAGGCGTGAGTATGCGCGTATTTTATTGGATAATGATGATAATCTTATACAACTTTCGTTCAGTTCGTATGTACGCCTTGAACGGTTACATAAAACTTTCAGCTCTTGTAATAGTTTGTTAACATTTTGGGGCGTTTTCAGGAAATTTATTAAAAAGTAGTTTGCGGAAATAAAACAGGTTTTAAAGCACAATAAAGTGTATATAAAATGTTGGTTTGAAGATTGCCGTAAAGTCAATACTTTAGACTAAAGAGTAATAAAGATTATCATACACATTTACGAAATGAAATAACTCATCTGCGATGCAAACTAATTAACGCGTAAATTAAAATACAGTTTTTACTAATTGATTTAGCGATAGTGATACGCCAATTAGTCTATTTATGTCTATTCAGTTTAGTTCTTTAATATCAGTTTAATCTGTTTAGGACGCAATAAAATTTAGATTTTATTTATAACATTCCTTTATCAAGCAATTAAGGATCACCAGAATGTGGAGTGGGCAAGAAAAGAATACTTGCACCTAAATTAGTTCATCTAACGCCCAAAACGGGCGGCCGGCTCTTTGAAATTTCCGTTACTTTTAACCTCCGGTGCAAAAAGAGGGGTATTATAAGTTTAAGTTGCATATCTGTGTGTCTGTCTGTAGCATCGTAGCTGCCAAATTAATGGACCTATTTTGATGCGGTTTTTTCCATATCTATACCTATATATTATACAGCTATTATATATTCTGCAAAGTTATTATTTCTGGTAGGCGTAGAAGGTAGAAAACTTGTCATTTATATTTTATTACTATAATTCTTTGAAAATCTAGTCCGCATGTGGATATTTTATTCTTATGTCATATTAATGAAATATTTTAGATGAATAGCCTTGACCATACGAGAGAATAATAATATAGAAGACAAAATTGAAGCTATGTAGGTACTATTTGTGTGAATAATAGAATTTTGGGTTTTTTTTTTATTATTGCATCAGTGTGATATATTAATTTTAAGTTGTTTAAAATTATTACGTGTATGATTGTGTGCCTAAATCTGATTACTTTATATTAACCTCTTCTAACTAGATTGTTAAATCCCTACGTTTGCTAGAATAAAAAACCACAAAAATACGTACAGACAATTACGCGTCTTTTAAGCAATTTTGGTTTCAACAACGTGGCAACAATAACTTTCGATTAACATGTGTCCAACGGGGGTCAGTTTTTACGTAATCCAGCGGGGCGACGTACGGACGAGATCCTACCTTCATTATCCCTTTCATGCTGAATTTCAATAAGCAACCTATAGTATTATGCAATAACAAAATTCACTTGTATTAGGGGAACAACGCGCTTGTGGTAAGATCTCGTGAGGACAATTGAAAATTAATTTTACACTAAAATATCGTTGATATTTGTAATACAAAACTAAAACAATGATTAATTAAACGTACATAGCCGAAAATTGTGAATATACTATACAAACTATACAAATCTATTCTAATTTTCCTACTTATATATTTTGGTGACCAAAATATCAATAACGTTTCGAAACAAACTATTTTATTAAAAGTATGTCACGACTTAGGGGAACTTCAAAAATCTATACATGCATATAGTAAAGCAGTAGAATCGGTGTGTCTGTATATTTAGCGAAATATGATAAAAAAGAAAGGGGCCGACTAAAGAAGAGTAATGGAACACAAATCAGCGATTCTGTCTGTTTTTCTGTATGTTTGTTACTGCACATCTCCGAAACTACTGAACGGATTTCGTTAAAATTTGGCACACGGGTAGACCATGTCCTGGATAAAGTAGCTTATGTGTTAACATAGGCTAATTTTTATCCCGGGAAAATATAAAGCGGGCCTTTTATCCCGGAAAAAAATTTACACGCGCGCGGAGTCGCGAGCAAAAACTAGTTCCCAATTAAACTAACCACGATATTCATTAATGTTTAATAGTAACGTTTTAAAATTTACATGTTTCAACTATCTTTCTACTTTGAGTAGAAGTCTAGCAACTATGTATAGTCAGCAGCATAAGTAGCTGAACAAATTCAAAATTTCAAATTGCCTACATACATACTTTTGTGCTCTAACTAATCTTTTTTTTCTCTTCACAAAAATAAAATAAAAGAGATTTACTTTACTGCAAACGAAGAAAAATAATGTATCAGTTTAACTTAACGCGTATATAGGTGATGTGAAATTTTGATTTTGTTCAGCTACTTATGCTGCTGACTGTACATATCATTATTTAAACATTACGTTTACCGTAAGGCGTAATACTAAAAAGTCATAAAGCTATTATCGTATACATATAATTATACATGATAAACTTAACTAATATTTTTTTTACTTACTGCCCTAGTTTTCCGCCTTTCTAAGTTCTGACTCTTAAGTTATAATTTGACGCCATAGGTGGCGATCAAGGCCTAATAACGTTTAATTACAAATAGTCTATATTATAATATTAGCTTCATGGCCGGATATAAGACGTTGTCTATATAGTACATACCATAAAAGACGATCTTTACCAATACTTCAAAATAATATTTATTTATATCTAAATGTAAAACAAAAGACAAAATAATAGAACTCTTGTGAACAGTGCCAACACCTCGTGGCGCCAGAACCAAATTACCAAAGCAGAACGATTGCTAACCTGTCTCCTTTCAAATTTGATTGCGCCCGACATCACACGCCCATGAACTCTATAATGAAACGACAATATAAAAACAAAACTATGGGCATATATGATTAGGTCGATACACGAGTAAGGTAGAACCACTAAACAAACAACCATTACAGAAACGCTGAGTCAGCGTGTTCGAAATCACTTATTGTGAGAGTGACTTGCACACGGGCGCAAGTGCGTTATGCTGCGCGGCTAGGTCGCTACACTCGCCCGGTACAGTTACTCACCAACAAAACTATTTACATATCTTCGCTTTTGTGTGATCGCTGCTTTGTGTTGTTATAATTAAAAACGAAAATCGCTAGCCAAAGTCTTAATAGACTTTTGAAAAAACGTTTATTGAGTGCCGGGAAGAATAAGGTCATTCTTTAGCTTTTCCCATCTTTAACATTATCATCTACTGTGCTTTTACAAATTAGATAAAATGTTTTTGCGTACACAAAATTTTGGTCATTTTATGCAACTTTGGGTATCACTTTAATATCTCCAAATACAAAATACCTAGATATGCATACTTACAATGAATCACTAGTCTTCAATAGATTCTCATAAGCGAGTCACGTTTAGGTACTTACAGTGAGAAAAAAATCTTTTATTTACGCTAGCACGGTATTTGCGTCGGTTTGATCATGATCAGACGCACATAAAAAGACTAACTTCATCAAGGTATTATCTATTGTTATGGCTAACTAACTATCGTTTACCATTTTAATAATTAACAATGAATAATTTGAACACTAAAGGCAATTAAATTGTGAACCATAGATATTGAAAAAAATATTTCAAGTGCAACGTGAGCTCCGCAGAAAAATCAATGGTGATAAAGGTTAACAGGAAACTCAATTGCTCATTTAATATTACAAATTGAACGTCATATTGCTCCTTGTCAACATCAATGTGTTTAGTTTTGACAAGTAAATGTGTAGATATTGTTTATTCTAACTTTTATTGAGGAAATTATATAATACACTAGCATTTGCCCGCGGCTCCGCCCGCATTTATTTTTTCCGGGATAAAAAGTAGCCTATGTGTTAATCCAGGACATGATCTACCGGTGTGCTAAATTTCTTCGAAATCCGTTCAGTAGTTTTTGCGTGGAAGAGTAACAAACATACATCTATATTTAAATTCTTACAAACTTTCGCGTTTATATTAGTAGGATTACGAAAAACGACTGTGCTGCGAGTAGTAAAATGTAAATACCTACATAACGTCGACATAACATAACGATTTTAAATTAACAACAATAATCAACACAGCATCCTAAAAAAAGGTAAGGTTTTTGGTAAAGATTTTTATTGATAAAAAGGATAAAACGATAAATAAGTCACAATTTACTCTACAAAATTTAGGGGTGTGACTCACACAAGTCCCTAATAAACTAAGGACCATTGGTGTCTCGAATGACATACAAAAACATATAATAGAAAATGTTATTGGGCCGACGTGTGTTCGACATGCGTAGCTAAACAATGGCGCATGCCGTCTTCGGACGGGTCAAATGAGCCGAGGCGCGCCTCAAATCTCGGGTTGCACCGGCTTGGCGCCGCTCGACACATTCGAGAACTTAGCACACCCATTGGAAACGATCAAAAAAACAATACACCAAAGTTCTTGCCGTCGTGCTTCAATTCACAAAGTAACAAGCGACCGTAACAAACGAGTTCGTCCGGGAATCGATTCCCGCGAGACTGCCCGTACAATATCGCTAAATATTCAACGCTCACAAAAATTTACATGTGAGCAACATAACTCTGACGACACATTCGCAAACAAACATCAATAAATAAATGAAATGCGGCTAATTTCATCGCTTGATTTTATAGCACCTACCCGATCGGTCTAGAACTAGTTCCATCGGTCAATTAAATGACACCATGCACTGTGCATGTAGTAAATTTAAATGTAGATAAATCATTTGGGAAATCACTGTCTTAATTAGGCCTGAGCGATGTCAACGAAGCCAATGCTTTGCACCGGAATAAATCAGGACTTAAATTGCTTTCCACGACGACACTCCCATCGCCAAAGCGGCGTTAATAGCGCGTGCAAACGAAATTTTAGACGAATATTTGTTTTTTTGTCCGAAGTTGTAATAGAACACCAGGGAACCAAGCGGGCGCCATGAAAAAAAAAACCACGATTGTTATAGCCCCAAAAGCTGCCAATTAGAACATGCCAAACTATTTAATTTATTATGGGTAAGTCTTAAATGATATCTAACAGGCACATAAAATTATAAAACCCGTAAGTAGCAATTGAAATTAAAGAGGATAACTATATATCTTCTTATATTACCCGATATAAATGTAATTAACAATACCACTATTGGATCGTATCAATATAACTGTTGGTATGGCAAGTAACATCGAGTGATTTGGATTTAATTACTTGGATCACCAGCTCCGCCCCGGCCGAAATCGAATGGTCGTAAATCAAGAATAATAACAACGAGCTTTTGTTTTGTTTTTACTGACTAAACAAATCTTTATCAACACAATTACATGATCGTTAAGGAACAATTAAATATCATCCAATTGCTTTTAGGAGGATCACCAACTAAGTTCGTATTCGAGCAGACATGTTATGACATTTGTGTTCGAGTTGTGTTCATTTAATATTAATATATCTACTTCAAGTAATTTATCTAAACTTTTTACCACGATCTTTATGCAAGGGTGCATTTCATTTACAACATATCGCGTAGTTTTCAGAATAAATTAATTTACAACTTTATCAGGAAGACTAAGATGACAGTTCTGAGGATCTTGACAATATTTGCCAACAACGCAGCTCTTTGCGACTGAAGCTTCTAAGAAATAAATCTAGGAACACCTCTTAAATGCGTTTACAACTGACATTTACAGCTACACTATTCTATAATTATGTATCGAACTATTTATATCATGTCACACAATTTGTTAGGACCAATATCAAACACAAGTTGAATAATTTTGTTATGTTTTTATGTTTGGAAATAACTTCCTTATTTTAGAAAAATTCTATATCACACGCAATGACTCACGGACCGTCTAAAGAATTGAGAAATTATCTACAATAATGTTATCGCAGTTTGTAATGCCGAAGGGATATTCTGTTGTTCTAAAATCTATAGCCATCGGGGAATTGAGGCAAAAAATGTACACAAAGATCTCTCTTACATACAAGTAGATTTGTTTGTATACAACAGATTTAGCAAAGGCAGAGAGAGCATTATTCAAACCATTTCACCGCGCAAACTACGGTCGTTATGAAAACATGTAATTTTTCTAAAAGTCAGCCGACGAGTGTTTTAAAATGTTCACTTTACAAAAAGAAAAACATTATTTATTGCAACGTCTGTTGTATGCCTTTATGAGACTCGCACAGATAATTATTCAAGATTAACAAAGTGTAAACGAGAAAGTCATGAAGTGTTGAAAAAATCATAAAATCCACTAATTTATCAGGGCAATTCATCGTTGAGGTTATTAATGCATAAATATTTAAGCTGAACTCTTTTAGATAGGAAGCAACGATGACATTTAAATATGCCATTTGAAAGAGATACAAGCGAGACCTACAATAAAAAAAATATCATAAGAACCCACACACAGAGATATTTCCACAAATCTATAATTCAATCAACAAGTCGGGCAAATACGAAAATAAGCATCAAAGTGTTTTTTAGAGGAATGACGAGTAGTAGCAAACACGTGTTACATATTGTCTGACAATATTTACAGTGACTTTATTAGCCCGAGAAGCGGATAGAAGAAAATGAAAATAGCCCTTCAACGTCCTGAAGCACATGTTGTGCCGTTGTGTCCCATTCGCTGTACATCCACCACGATTAATCTCAAACAAATTTATAAATTATGCATACGTATCAGACAAAATATTATGGGTCTGCGTATCTGTAAACATTGCGACCGTAGAACTTCTTGTTTATATACACGATATCTTGGATAATTCTCATTAAGATCTGTTAACAACTATTCACATACCTACGAGAGGATGCCAATAAAATTCAAATCCAATTGCGTCGACCCTTGATTTACAACGAATCAATAAAAGAGAAGGCTATCATTACCCTTTTTATTGCGTATTCAATAAAAGTAATGTACTTGGTAATCAATGTGATGACACGACGACAGATTCGAATGGTAGACTGGAGCCAGGCATTACGGCTATTAAAATTATTTAATTATTTAAACTGGAACTGAAATCGAGCTCTCATCGAATATACAAATGGACAGATCAAACACCAAAAGGAACAATTTGTACAACGACAAGGTATCAACTATAATTGCAATATGACAACTATTCCGAGTTATAGGAATGTTCATTGTAATTTACTAGCCGTGCCCACGTCAACCGTTGGAATGTTCATCAGAATTAGCAAACCCTCGGATTTATATTATGATGGCGATAGATCAAGTGTGCAAGTTGAAACAACTTTTAAAACATAATAGTATGATAGAAAAAAGACAGGTTTTGAGAGATGGCTCGTAAAATAAAGCAAGGGACTACGTCCGGAGATATGTCAAGATAGCAAGCGGTGCGGCGGGGGGCGCGGGCCGGCGCCGGCCGCGCTCCCCGAGACCCAATTAGAAGCACACCTTTTGGACATGTGCTCTCACTCGGCGTTAAATAACGCCTAAAAACTCAAGGATATGAGACAACTACATCCGTTACCGTTTATCACTTTTTTTTTCTAATATTCTTTCGAGTTTTCAGTGAACTTAGATTTTTTTTGCAAATTATTGTTAAGCTTCCACGCGTGGTAATTTAACTTCATCTTGTAGGTTTTGTAGAGTATCACATATAATTAACTTTAGTAAATTTAAATATTATCACTTGAATATAGGTAGGAACATAATTAAAACAAAGCTACGCTACATTAGGTGCCATAATGTCAAAGCAATGGTTTTGAAGTACTCACCTTTGTCTTGACAAGTTTCGCGTTCTCCTTGCACATCTTAGCTAGAGCGTGGTACTCGCCTCTTGCTGCGCACAGTATCCATTGCTTCTGCTTCGAATCCAATGGGTCCGTTTCGCTTTTTTGATCCAACTATAATTATTATATTTGCATTATTTTAATTACCATGCTAAAGTTCAGAGAGGGATGATAAACGAAGGTACTCACAGATACTCTATCTTCCTCGTCCACCCCCTGCGAACAAACACACATGGCCATGGTTAAAACGGATTCACTGTTCAACATAGTATTTTGTATGCGTAAAGTTCAAGCGTGTTCATTCATAGCAAACAATTTATTAAACGATGTACACAAACATACTTAACGTCTGAAAACAAAAGATTAGGATTATAAATAAAGACGATATTTACATACATAATAAATATCTTAACGACACATATAAATTAATCGGAACATAATATTTCAAAATTAATAAATGAGTACTTATATTGTGAAAATAATATTTTGAATTAATGGTCAATAAATTCGAATTCTCCCGTCTTCAGGCTTGCGCTGCGATAAACGTCGTCTCGTATAGGTCATAAGCAATTTGAAAAGTGGGAAGTAATTAAAAACCGTAAGTAACATATAATACAGTTCATTTTTGTGTAATGTATTGACGAAGTTACAATGCATGTCGCCGGTGCACTGGGCGTGCGTTGCGCAGCATGACCACTTTACCACCTGTCGTTACATATTTATGTCTACACTATTGGGCTCACTGTTAGGGACTTCGATATTGACAAGATAACATCCTTAATGTGATGTGTTTGATTTAATAATAAGATTATGTTTGTTGTTAGTTTTTTGGTTTTGCCGTAATAACAATTAAAAAGTCCTAAATCGATATGCTCTGCCCACTGTCGTAAACATATTTAGCATCGCATTATACTCTAAAGCTACATTAATTTTCATTACGTATTGTATTAGCAGTGAAGAAAATCACCCGATGCATGGTCTGTTTTACTGTTATTACTTCAAGTTAATGTATTCGTATTAATAGATCTGGCGCCTAGTGAAGGAATTCCATTGAAATGACTATAACTTTTGCTTAAAACTCCAATTGAAACTATTGTAGCGTACAATACCTAAACATTATCCTATGATTTTCAAGTAATATGAAATGTTATAAAATCTACAACAAAGTCCCAGAGAATGAGACGAGAATTGATAGGAGCAGAAATTGAAAGAATTTTAAAAGCTTTATCATTATTTTGTTAAATATAGATCTGACAGATGAAATCTATGGTGAGTAAATATTAAAAATAAGGCTCCATGAAGCAAACATATTTAAAAATGAATAAGTGTGGAAGGTTGCGCTTGCGGGACTCCAGATTCACTACAGGACGCCGTGCGCGTCGTGGTTCTCTCGCTGGGCCGCATTATCCCGACGAGCGCTAACGATCGATATGCGTCATTGCCTCCTAATTTTTAACTAAAGCTGCATTGTGGCTTATAAACCTTCACCTAACCGACATCAGTAATGTTTTAATTAATCAAGGTTATATGTTTATTGCGTCAGTTAGCAGACATAAATAATGAAAAGCCGATGCAAGATAAGATTTTATCGAGATCACGGCGAAACGTTTTTCGGTCCGAAACGCAATGGGATAGAATTTGAAACGTTCTTTTTGCAAGGCGCGCACAAAGTACAACCTGTTCGTATTTTCGCATATGCAGTCGTCATAGAGACTCAATTGTTTAATCCCCGCACTGCATGTACAGAGTTGTGTTGTTCTTATCATTCAATTGCTGACGGCTAATTCATCCGTTCCTATTTTCCATTACTTCGACAAGGCTCGTTAAATGTGGCATCCGCGTTGTTGATGGCCGCAAGTGATTCTCAGATCAGAATAGCAGAGAGAACAATGAAATCGGTCATATTTTCCTGCCAACCCGCAACGGACCGTGCCACCTTATCTGGCTCATCGTGCATAATAACCTGCGTTTATTAAAAGCGCCGATGACGTACACTTCAACCGAAGCTTATTTTCGCTACCTCTTTGAAGGATTTATTGTGGGGTGCAGGAAACATTAGAGACTTATATAAACAGTCGTCGTAAAAGATAATGGCTTTAGTAAGAGACAGTTTATTGGTAAAATAATTACAAAGTAATAAAACAAGTAAGCGAAGGTTTAGTTATTTGTCCATAGGCTCATTCGAAGTCATCAACGAAAACACTTGAGCTTTTAATGATGTGAATAAGTAGACCTAAAATTAAACGCAGAATGGTCTGATCGGAACGATAAACGATTTTACTATCTGTTTAGACACTAAAATCGAATTGAATCTCGCGTTTAGCGCAATACTAAGAAGTTTTAAAGTCGGCGCGAGATCGAACTGACTTCTTCATTTATTCTGTTACAGAATTTCATCTCTCTTCAAATGGCTACTGAGAACCTCGTCGCCTTCTTGTTCTTAACAAATCACCTGCGGTCTTGAGACATGTTTCTAGAATGTCCAAGAAAAGTTTTGTTAACGGATTACTTCGTCCATCTGCTTGATGTTAAATTACGATGGAACTATAAGTACTTTTAGAATTGTCTAAGCCTGGAAGAGATAGTCATACCTGGCACTTTACGGCAGCCAAACGATGCTAAGAGACTAATGAAGCGATTGAAACTATAGAAATTAAAACTATACGTGGAATACGCAAAGTTGGTACCTGGATTTATTGACCGTGGCGTCACGAGTGATAAATTAGCAGGCAGGTCGTTTTGAAGCTAAATTCATACTGACAGCGTGGTCAGCGCAAAGCACGAATGACCTTTTTTTAGAGCATTAATGGCGCACGTGCGCTTTGGAGTCCACACGACAGTAATTGTCGGGCGACAATCGACCGCGAGTCACGAATCACTATTCAATACACTATATGCTTTGAATAATGAAGATAATATTAACAGTTAAACACGAAAATTATAATACCATCTATTTTTGAAATGCGACGTGATATAAGCTTAACGATTAGGTGTAGTGTGTTTTTTGTGTAGATAAATAAATGGTTTAAAACCAAATGTGTTTTAACTATAGCGCTATGGGTGTATGGATTTTCCTTAAACCCATTGTTAATACGGGGAAGTACAGTTGTTGATGCATTGTTTGGTGATATTAAGCAAAGGATAGTTACGATACTCACTCAGCCAAATAAATGTAACTTCTCTTTTTTACACGCTTTATATTAGCTTCATTAATATACCTATTTGGTTGCTCTTTATATATTTTATGCTCTTGGGACGTGATTCCCGGACCATGCGTTCCGTTTATTTAAAGTCCTTGAACAATTTGCAGCAAAATGAAATGTTAGGGAGTAAATAGAAAACAGCCGCCAACTTACGTTTCGTTTAAAAAAACGAAAGGCAGAGAAGTTAACAACTGCATACAACAATTATCCCATAAATAAATAATACAAGCCCTGTATTACGTTTTGTCCCACCACTGAGCACGGGCCTCCTCTACTACTGAGAGGGTTTAGGCCTTAGTCCACCACGGTGGCCTAGTGCGGATTGGCAGACTTTGCATATATAACAATAGTTTAAAGCAATTTTTACAGGTATTTTATTGAATCAGCGGGATCAGCCTGTGTATAACCGGTGCACACAGGCCGGCATAATTGTGTCGACTGGCAAGGCATAATCACCTCTCGTCAATCGGCACTCACCTGGATACCACTTCACTTACCATCAGGTGCAGTGGGGTAAATTTGCCGAGCCAGTATAAAAAAAAATGTCATCTGACTATTTTTTTTTTGTTTAGGCGGATATAGTGAGGTATTACTACCACACAGCGGCAGAGGCTAGTGAATGATTATGTTGCGGTCAACTGTCGACAACAATAACTATTAAGCCGCTGGGACTCCCGACATACGAACAATATCGGCAATAGCTGGGCAATCCCTACCACTATATTACACACCCTTAAACCAGCATACCAAACATAACTTTCTGTTTTTTTGGCGGTGAATTGCCAAAAGGCGAACTAATCCATATCTGCGCAGTGCCACCTAATTATCCGTCTCCAACTATTGAAGGATGAAAAGTCTGTGAGTGAACAGATGCTCTCCCTAAGCTAACCCTGTGGTTAGCTTCATGCTGCCGTTGACGCCGAGACAGTCAGTATACTGTCGTGCATCCGGGGAATAAAGTAAAATCATTTTATCCTAATAATACCTATTATAAACGCGAAAGTTTGTAAGTATGTATGTATGGATGTTTGTTACTCTTTCACGCAAAAACTACTGAACGGATTTTGATGAAATTTGACACATGGGTAGATCATGTCTTGGATTAACACATAGACAACCTACTTTTTATCTCGGAAAAATATAAAGCGGAGCTTTTAACCCGGAAAAACTTTTTAATGCGGGCGGAGCCGCGGGCAAAAGCTAGTATTCATATTTTTTTCTAAATTTAAACAATATGCCGAAGTAGCCAAAATTGAAAGAAATATGAAAGTTTAGTACTGGTTCGAATATACATACATTTACTCTACATACGTTCTATTTAAGAACTGATACGGTTAACAAAGATCGCAATCTAACTACTTAGTCGTGCAAAAGCTGGGCAATGGAGTTGTCAAATTGAGCAATGAAACATACAAAAAATCATTGCATAAAATGTATAAAATAAATGCGATCACACGCATCCATCATCGTACTAACGTGTTGTCAGTCACGGTTCCTTTAAAATGATGAAGTTTCGCGACCATTTGGATCCTTTTTATCTACATCATTTTAACGTTGCCTTACTAAATGAAACCACATACTTATCTTCTCGAGAATAACACTTTACAATTAGTTACTTAAACTCGAACTGTAGATAGAAATAAAAATTGTTTCGAACAAAATAAATATCAATAAATAGTAATTTTAATTTTATACGCCCTAATGCCTCTTATACTCTAAGAGAACTCGAAATATTATAGACTGAGTGATGTAACATATACTGCTCTGCCTTTCCACGTCCTCAAAGGCCTTCTACGATCTGGATGATCATTTTGAGCTACAGTTGATATAGCTTCGACCCGCTGCGAGTGACGCTTAGCTTTTTTTCTTTATGAGCTAGTAGGCGCCACTTAAAAGGTCATTTATCACACGATCCTTACAGAGTAAAGACGAAATTCGACGAATTCCTATTTCCAAAAATTAGGTAGTTATGAATAACGGATGTTAACTTCTCGATTATTGCTCTCAATCATGTATGTCTGAAAATAGACCAACCCATAAAATTACAGAACAGATGACGAACAAGTGTAAATATTGTTTATCGAGTACTATGTGGGCGCGTGGGTTAAAAAAAGGTAAATTAGCTGCCACATTTGACCGTCAACTGTTCAATTTGCCTATATCTTTTACTGTGGTGATGTTTGTATCACATTTTATAGACCATCATTTTTCGTTACGTATTTTAGCGAAAAGAACACGTATGATTTAGGGGCCTTTAAATTAGGCGCAGCGTGGCTGCCGCGCTGCAAGGTAAATCCATATAAAATAACACGCACGACTGCCGCGTTGCATCCACGATACATCTGCGCGGCACTTAGTGGCAAATGATGCGCTCCTAGTTCTTTTACTTTAGCGTTGTTTGTGCTGTGGCAAATCTTATGGACTTACAAAGCAGCATGGCTGCAGCGCTGCCGGCCTGCTAATTTGAAGTTTAAAGTCAGGTATTACTTGAAGGAAGTTATAAAAAGCTAAAGTGTAAAAATTTGAACACTTCAAATTAAATCATTTTATAGCGCGGCGTCTCGCAGTGAAAGAGGACAACACTTTCATAAAAATCTTAGACGTTTTTTTTCCCAATTGACGAGCGGAAGTGTATGCATACATCGTCGGTCTATTTCAGTGTTGATTTATGGCTGGGGATCTCACTCGGACGGGTGGCAATGTGGCATATTAGTGAGAAACGGATCGTTCATTTATTATTTATTACAGTCCGTGACGTGCGTAAATACTTGTATGACAGGCAACCCGTTTGGGCTCTGTTTGAAAAGTTGCGGTACTAATTTCTACATCGAAATGTTTCCAACAATTTATGCACTTTTACATGAACTTACATGAATCAACGCTGTTATTAAAAAACATTGAAAGAACGTGTATTAAAAAGTTAAAACATAAAGCAGCGGAAAATCTGTTTACGAGAAACATATAAATACACGCTTTTACACGAAGCTTAATGCTGCCTCTCCTCCTTGTAATAGGTTATATTGTGGAGGACGCGGTATAAAGCAATTGTAAAGTCCATTAGGTGAGCAGAGTCGTACACCTCGCTCGCTAATATTTGTCATTAGGCGCCTTCGTTGTTAGTGCCATGTAAGCTTCCCCGCGCTGGGGTTATCCCTCCATCCCGTTTGGATGGTTACCAAATTATTATTAAATAAATTTGTGCACTCGAAACATAAGGGATGTGTTCCAGTGTTCAAATGTCCCTTTTGGGTGTAATGAACACTGACCAGTTAGTACGTCGCGCACACTCCCAATTTCACAAGGTCCACGACGGCGATTTTTATTTACAACGAAGTGTTCTATTTAAAGTTTAAAGGTGTTTAAACGTATAAACATTAGCAGTTTCCCGTTCCTTTACGATATCCCGGCGCGATCACTAAAATTATTATCGATAATAATCATATTCGACATCATTCTGCCCGCCAAAGGGCCATGACGAAGGTTTTACAATTCAATTAGCTGCACCAGGTGTCGACGGGCAGGAAACTTTTACCCGCACTGCGACGTAACAATTTAATATTCAAAACACTTTTATTAGAGCAGATAACGATATTCAAAAGTTGTATTTTAGTTATTTGCTGTTGGCCTTTCAGAACATTTAAAGGTTGAATGATAATAATTGCCCTGTTTATGGGTATTCCGATAATGGAAAATTTATAGTAGGTCAATATAAACTAGACCTTTGGATTCACGCGAACATACAATGACAAACTAGTAATTATTAACTTTATCGCTCTAAATCTATTGTGCGCCTGTGTGAATGTGTATGTAAAATTTTATAGCGCTTAATTAAATTTCAAAACCGGAAAAATGACAACCTGCTTGTTGTTTAAACAAAGATATTTTACATTTTATTTATATTTAATTCTAAATACGGGGCAGTTGATGGGTCAAGTGACCCAAATACATTTTTTGCTAACGATACCTAATTTAGTTCTTTATTGCATAGTTGATGGTCAAAATATTTGTTAATGATTGTCAGACGACTAAACAGGTGCCACGAGGTGAGCAGGCGGTGCGGACCCTAAACGCTTTTAAATATTCTACTAAGTCGATTCAAAAAAAAATAGTAAATATTTCCTGTCTTGTTAGTAAATTATTACTGTCAGATTGAAGAGAAATTACTTTTGACCAAGCTGTGATGAAGGCGGGAGATCATTCATTCGTGGAATTGGAACTCAGTACCGTAACAGGTTTAAATAATGCAAAACAAGAACAATTTATATTCCAAATTTAAAAAGAAATATCTTTAGTTGGGATATTCCACATTAGCTCTGCTGTCGCTACCATTACAATACTAAGGTCTAAGAGCTCGTACAAGAGACTAAAGTCAATCTAAGTATATTTTGACATAATATACATAGTTAAATATGGTATGATCAAGATAAAATTGATAACTTCTTAATAAACAAAGCTCGTCGTTTCTTGAATTATTATTTCTAGAATAAAAGTCCCTCTCAGTTTTATGACACAAAAAGTAGTCTGTATTAATCCAAGACTTGGTCTATCTGTGTCCAAAGTTCTATTAAAATAATAAAAACTTAATCTTTACTACAATGTTAATTTTGTACTTTTTAATACTTTCTAATAACAGCTTTTAGATAGCTTTAATACTTAAGTGTATTGTTTATCAATTGTGAAGGAAAACATCGTGCGAAAACCTACATACCTGAGAACTCTCGATAAGAATTTCGAGGGTATGTGAAGTCTGCCAATCCGCACTAGGCCAGCGTGGTGGACTAAGGCCCAAACCCTCTCAGTAGTAGAGGAGGCCCGTGCTCAGCAGTGGGCAGTATATAATATAAGGCTGGTACATTGATGTATTAAAAAACCCTACATCAATGAGCTGGTATTATATAATACTTAAGTCTTCATTGTGCAGTCCCAAACAGCCGCGATGACGCTAACAGCTGTTTCTATGACCGATTTTGTAGTTTGATATCCATATAGTCTAACATTAAGATTATGCATTCAGAATTACGACTGCGTCGGTGGCGTAGTTGTATTACGGTACGACTGCAATGCTGGGGTCTCAGGTTCGATCCCCGGGTCGGGCAAAGTGATATTGGATTTTTCTATTCAGTATCAGCCCGAAGTCTGGAATTTGTGCCTGATATGGCGATAGACTCGCCACCTATCACATCATGGGACGGAATACGCACGGCGAAAAGTGGGTGCATTAGTTGCGCGTCTGCCTACCCATTCAGGGATAAATGGCGTGAGTGTGTGTATGTGTAATTACGACTGATTCTGTGGCGTAGCTGTATTGCGTGCGCAGTAGGAGTTACGACCACCCCTGAGGTGCCTGTATCGAATCCCGGGTCGAGTAAAGTGATATTGGGTTTTTCTGGTTAGTATGTTGATACTGAGAGTTGTCTCAGCTAGTTGTCTGAGATTTGTGTTCGATATGGGAATAGGCTCGCACCCTGTCACATTATGAGACGGAACAAAGAAGGCCAAGTGAGATGAACTGAATGTAGGTACCTACGGATCCACATAAAAAGCTTAACAAATTCGAAATTTTAAATCGCCTAACATTTTGTTTGTTCTTAGTGTAAAGTAAATGCCTTTTATTTCATTTTTTTGAAGAGAATACGAAAATAGGTAACAACACAAAAGTGTATTGGCAATTTGTAGTTTTGAATTTGTTCAGCTAATTATGCGGCTGACTATACATTTATGTATTTAAAAACTCTGTAGATTGATATTATATAAGGTTAAAGAGAGATGACTGCCTCGGTGGCGTAGTTGTATTGCGTACGCGTTACGAGTACGATTTGCGCGCTGAGGTCCTGGGTTCGAATCCCGGGTCGGGCCAAAAACATTATGACTGGGTTTTTCCATCTTAAAAATTACTCAGTCGCAGCTCGGAGTCAGGAAGTTGGCGGTGTGATACCCCCGTGCCTCGGAAAGCAACGTAAAGCCGTTGGTCCTGCGCCTGATCTCTCTCCGGTCATGTCGGATTGCCGTCTCACCGGACTATGAGAGTGAAGGAATAGTGAGTGCACTTGTGTATTGCGCACACACTTGTGCACTATAATATCTCCTGCGCACCTGGCTGATCTCCGTTGAAATTGGCCGCCGTGGCCGAAATCGGCTAGGAAGGGATTTTAAGGTTAAAGAAATTTTATTCTCAAAAAGACGAAGAATGTCACTTTCATGAGAACAAGATAACAAAAAATAAGTAATAATTCAAATACAGTGTTCGCCGTGCACTCACTTACCAAAGTAATTTGTATTAGTTCCTGTTCAAACGAGACGTTTTTTTTATGAAATAATACTTGACTGCTCCACAATTTAGAGAAAAAGTAATTGATTTTCAGTTATATAGCTTGATAGCCGAGATTTAAAAATGTTGAGTGAGCTTACATTTTTTATGTCTGATGGTATTTTATTGTAAAATTGTGCTCCTTCAAAGGTAATATTCTTTTTAGCATAATTAGTACGTATCCTCGGCAGAACAAGTAAACTGGGTCTGCGTGTGCTACGTGTAGGTACAGATTTGTGATTTTTTCACAAAACACAAATTTGTGTGGATGAAATCGAATATTATGGAAATAAGTGTTTAGCATTATGTGATACAACATATTTAACGGTCCACCTAGGCGATATATTATTATCTCATACTCGTAAATATTCGTGATAACGTTACGGGGCCGCGAGACGCAAGTATCATGAGACCAAACGTTGTTAAATACAGCAGAAATCTACTTTAATCGGCATTATTACTTTTTTATTAAAAAGTAATAAATGTCATAAATAATAAGAGGGTTAACATGAAAACACACTGGAATAACATTTGAAAACTAAAAAAGCAAGATATTTAAACCTGGCAACACTTTGTAGAGAAAGGCTATGATGATGTCATGCTTATCAATCAAGATAAGAGTAAAGATAAGCGAGCGGATAAAATGACTCCACACCAGTAATATCGATAATAAATGTGAGTCAAACTTAAACGTGAATAAAAATACATATAGTCACGCCTTCATCATCAAGGGGTGGGCAGAGGAAGCCTATTACACAATTGCCAATACGGTTTAGCGAGATTGTTTTTACCCCACATTATATTTTAGGTAGAGTCTATCATCGAATTAAGAATAACCTTTCGAAATCCCATGTATGTTATATTTAAATCAGTAAACTAAAAATTTTGTCTGCCTATTCTAGGAATTAAACCCAAAACTACTCGGTTTACAACTGGTGGTAGGTCTCTCATTATGTAAGAGGCCGTCTGGGTGGGTACCACCGCAATGTCTATTTCTACCGCCAAGCAACAGTGTGCATGCACTGTTGTGTTTCGGTTTGAAGGACATTGTAGCCTGTATAACTACTGGACATAATAAGACTTAACATCTTATGTTTCAGGATGACGAGCGCAGTGGAATGCCACACAATACTTTGTAAGTCAAGGTGCTGGATGGTGTTACTACTGTTTATTGGTGGTCGTATCGCTTACCATCAGACGAACGGCATGCTTGTCTCATCATTCAATGCAATAAAAAAAAAACAACCTAAATGCAATATTAAACATTGCTTTTTGACAGCCGAAGACCAGCTCGATAAACGACTAGTTGATGATGGCACTATACAAGTAAATTTTATCAGTGGGGAAGTGGTTAAGCTGTTTCTATGGTCCTGTGTCCTAGCTGTATATTTGAAGACTAGTATTGCTTGCTGCTCGCGGCTCCGCACGCGAAAAAAAGATTTTCCGGAATAAAAAGTAGCCTATAGCACTCAGGAGTAATGTAGCTTCCTATTAGTGAACGAATTTTCAAAATCAATTCAGCAGTTTATGAGATTAGTGCGTTCAACCAATCAAACAAACAAACTCTTCAGCTTTATAATATTAGTATAGGTTTCGGCGCCAATGAAGTGATAGCAGATGACTAGTGTTATTCCACGTTTACACGAAACGAATATCATGGATCCAGTCACGATACGCGGGCTGCTCAACATTGACAGCATCTGCGCAAACCCGAGAGCACCAGGAGCGTCCTCGACCATTACCAACGATTTTAGAGAGAGGAATGTATTCCATCCCACAGTCTAATCGTGCTGACAATTGCGTCGACACTAGCAGAAGATCGATGCCCGCAAAGCAGCGCTGCCGCACAGTGATGGATGCGAAATACTCCCGCAAACCATCCCAATCAGCTGACGAATGGTGTCAGATACTGGGTGCAGTATCTGACACCATTCGTCATTATAAGTTGGTGACAGCAGAAATCTGACCCAACGTACAATCACAATCAGGCCTTCGAGTTTCGACTTGAAGTTTTCTTTAAATTACGAAACCGGGATAATTTAAGTACGCCGTGTTGGCAGCACGGGAAATTTGGAGACCAGGTTGAGCATTGCAGGCCAGGCAGTCTCGAGTTGGTGATGCACGGCATTTAAGTTCGAATGGAGTCCACAGATGTTGGTGAACTCCATTGTTAACGTGGATGAGATGATGTTAGTCGTGCATAACTGTATCACCTGCACTCGTTTTTTACGCTGCCGTCACCGCGTCGGTAGGAAATGAGGGAAGAATTACTGCGAGAGACTTGAGACAATGCACGAAAGCCACCGGGATAGGTATCGAGACACGAAAACACTCTTGTAGAACCAAATCGATTCATCGGACGGATAGGCCATCGTACCCTCCAGGAAAAGGTCGCCGGGAACCAACCGGAACAAATGACCCATCCGACATTATGTGCGGTATGGTGGAGCAATCTTTCATGCTGGTTAGTCACGATTGGGCCCCTGTACTTTGCCGCGGATAGCCAGCGAGACAACCGTTTCTAGGAGTCTCCGTGGCCAACGGATCAATTTTCTTCTACACTTCTGTGTACCGGCAGATACCCGCTACGCTCAGTCGCAGCGCCATGTCGAGAGACTATCCCGCCCTCACACCCGCCACTGTAACTCCTGTAAGCCAGGATCAGCAGTGGCACGCATTTTATGACACCGAGCGGTGAAGCTCGGCGAGTCTCAGGGAACACTAATCTGTCTTTAACCCGCAACGAAATTAATCAAATAGAAAGATAGGGAGGAGTTGGAAATATTAATTGTCCACTTCCCTCCATAGCAAAAACGGGCGACAAAAATAATGAACGAAGGAGGTATTTTAACCATGTCGAGAGTCCCTCAGAAACCGAATATACACTGGCTAATCCTAGAACGCTAGACACGAGTGTGGGTCACTATTGCAGGCTTTACAAAACTGCCCGGTTGTCGCGATCCAGGCGTATAAGGTTATGCTAGCACTAGTAGAGCAGGTGTTCACTCATGTATCCCTCAGTCGCCTCTTATGACCCCCTTGGGAAAAGTAAGATGGTGTAGTATGTATTCTGTCACAGCCATTGCACGGCCTCGGTAGTTCATCGTGTGGTGGTGAAAAAAGAAGCTCAGTACTGGAGGTGGCTGGGATTAGGTGGCATAGAGTGGCCAAAAGTGAATGTTCACCCTGAGTTCAGATGTTTCATTCTTTGTGTATTCTCAGAACGTATATTACTTATGGCCCAAAAAATATCAGAATGCCAAATCCAACATTATCACAATAAGCCAAAATGCAACATTTGTATCGTCCTACCTAATCATTCTCAATTTAATTCAAATTCAAATTCAATAATGTGTGCTGCATCGGGATTCCGTTACTGGCTCCGTATCTGTCTATCACGAACCGTCGCCAGAGGGCGCACCTAACCTCGAACTCCGCGAGGAATCGGTTACCATCGGCTAAGCCGAAGGACTTCTACCAATGCGATGCGCTCGCGGTAGGCGATAGGTTTTTTGGGAAAAAACCGTTGCGACACTTCGATTTCGATCGTGCGACAAGAAACCGTTGGTGAATCCTCTGCTGTGGACTAGAGCATTTAACATTAAATTATAGTGTCTTAGACGTTCTTCAATTGTGTGCAAGAGTGTTGCTGTTGAAGCTGCGCGATCTGCAAGAGCTGGTGAAGCCGGAAAGCATCGGTAAGTGGTAGTCGATAAGTTCTCAGTACCGGATCTTACCGTTTCTCTGCAGCACACATTTTGTTTGAAAATCTGTTGGGTATAACCCCTCGGCAGCTGAAAACTTCAGCTGAACATCTTGTTCAGACTTCGTGCTGGTACAACATTGTTCTTCATTTGAAGCATAAAATAATACTATTTAGGCAAATTATACATTTCTGTAAACCAAGTAGCTATGGTTATAAAATAAACTAACTTTATTATAATTTCTTGAGGGAACAAAATGCCAAGATTTGCAAGACAATATCACAAAAATACCCAAGCATATTTCTGTTTTTTTTTAAGCTTAACATCAACTGTGGTGAGGCCACTTTGCCATGCCTTCGATAAAAAAAAAAGGCTACACTGATGAACTTGGACATTGTAAGTTATGATATCATTTTATTTATCTGTAGGCATGTCAGTACATAAGCAAGTAAGTAAGTTTTACTGGTGGTAGCTCTCTCATATGTAAGTGTCCGTCTGGGTGGGTACCACCGCAATGTCTATTTCTACTGCTAACCAGCAGTGTGCATGCACTGTTGTGTTTCGGTTTGAAGGACATTGTAGCCAGTGTAATTACTGGACATATTGAGACTTAACATCTTATGTCTCAGGATGACGAGCGCAGTGGAATGCCACACAGTACTTTGTAAACTCAATGTGCTGGATGGTGTTGCTACTGTTAATGGGTGGTCGTATCGCTTACCATCAGGCGAACGGCATGTTTGTCTCGTCATTCAATGCAATACAAAAAGAAACTGATAGCCAGAGGTTCAGTTTTCATGTACTTACACCTTTTCCTGGATGAATGAATGAATCCCCCTAGAACCCTCCATTGCTATGGAATAAAAAGTGACCTATAAGCTATTACAAATTGAAAAAAATCAATTGCTATCCTGTTATTAGGTTTTTGATTTTTAGTATTTCAAATTATCCAGAACAATTTATAAATCTAGGAGTTCAATAAGCCAAAAGGTAGTAGAGTTCATGAGACAATTAAAATATTTAAGTAATATTTCACAATGCTTTAGGGCTGTAACAAACACATGATGAATTAATTCTACTAGTGTTTCAGGAAACTAAATAAATTCTATGTAAATGGATGAATAATAATATATACGCAAACATATCCTTATTTCTTACATTAATATAATACAATAATGTATATGAACAAAACAATGATCATTTTATTCATCAATTGAATGATCTAATAGTCAGAAATTTTTACTCTGAACCTATGTCTGTTAAACATTTTGCGACTGAGGTTTTTAAACTTAATGGAATAATTATGTGCCGGTTATTTACGGCTATTAGATGTAATGTAACTTTCAATCAGTTGGCAGTAAACTATGGAAATTGTGTATCTGCAATAAAACTAAATAGTGTGTATGTACACATAAAAAAAGAACGGGTTGCACTCTGGGAGTGCCAGCAGAAGTGAAAACTTGAACATGCACATCACACGAATTGCTTTATTTATCAGTATAAAAGTACTAGCATTTATGTCGTTAAATACAATATTTATTTATTGCGCTATCGTCATTGATGTATTAAAAAACCCAAGATGCACAGTTTCTTGCAAATAACACATCAATAAGTGTCGTCGATAAGTCAAACTAAAATAACCTCCTCCTTTTGGAAGTCGGTTAAAAAGAAACAAACAATTACAAATTTTGATTGACTAAACACAAATTCGATCTTAAGCCTACCACATAAAGTAGATTTTTAAACACCAGCAACGCACATTTAGTCTGGTTTTTGATGAATGTCAATGGTCATCACAACCAAAGTAGAATAAATCAAAATTTGAAAAAAGAATGTTACGTTCTTTTGTACTCCTGGCATGCCAACGCTGAGGAAATAGCTTGTATGCAATGTATTTAAGGTTCATATTAGTAAGGGATGGTTTTAATGACGTTAATAAATAAAAATGCACTTGTTTCAAGAATTATAGCTTCTATGCATTGTATTTAAGGTTCATATTAGTAAGGGATGGTAAAACCTCTGCATGCATTTTCGTCAGAATTCGGTCACGTGATCCTGACGCGAGTACGCAAGTTTAACATTTTATACCCATCCCAAAAAAGTGCTCAACACCGCTAAAGAAGTTTTTACTTCAAAAGTCTCTCTGATCTGACTATAACATAAAACCGTCCAACTTACAATTGTATCATGGAAGATATGAACTGTACTTTACAGAGTTTTAAATTGGGACTTAAAATATGAGCATAGTGCACTGTACAGACACCCATTACAACCATATTTTGTCAATTTTACTTATCATATTAAAGCTACAGAGTTTGTTTTGTCATGGTTATCAATTATGGTAGTATATATGCTATTATTACTCTAATACTCACACCTTAGATAAATATAAGCTAGTTTAATTATATCTGTCCCATTAAAACAGGAAATTATTGTATTATATTGTATCAGGGATTAAAATGATATATTGTGATAATGATACATATGAACATTTGTATGTTTTGAAACCAAATATATATATCAATGTTTATTAGAAGCAACTATCATCCATTATAATCAATGCATGATACAAAAGTTCTAAAAGTAATTATAATGATAACAATACAGCCTTTCACCAACCAAATTTGAAAACAAGCCTCCTTAAATGCTAAAGTTGACTTTATAAATATAGCACTTACTTGTGCCCCAAAGCTGCCGCTGAGTTTGTTGGATTTCAAAACGTCACTCTCCGATGCCATCCTATTGAACATTTGTTTCCTCTCCTTGACTGAAATCTTGTGTTCATTATCCACTAAAATACTCTCACTTTTAGATGATGATAACGGTGACATTGTTTCATTCAAATCGCTTATATCTTGATTTGGAATTGATGACCTCTGGCTGTGACTGATACTAGGCTGTTTATCACTTTTTTCAGACACTCTCTTCCTAGGGTGGACTTTTGGTGGAGTATCCTCACTTTGTACTGACAAGAGACTCTCTTTAGATTCGCTCTGAGGTATATCCTGTGTACTTACTGCAGGTGTGTTATTCTGTATCAAATTAGTCAGTATGCTAAAGTCTTGATTGAGATGTAGAGGCAAGGGTGGTCGCTGAGGAGCAGGCGGTTCAGGCTCCTCCGGTACCTCGGGGACGGGTACACTCGGTGACTCATTTTTAGTCTCATTTACCTCCTCGGTCTCTTTACCGTTACTCGGAATGTATTTCTTTTTAAGTATCAACCATTTCTCATTGTTTTGGTTCTTTATTATCGCCAAAGAATTCACGTGCTTCTTGAATGTGCTTCTCGCTTCATCTGTAATATATTCCAGGTGTAATTTTTGGTGATATGTGACCAAAAGTACTGTTATCACAATACTCACCTCTCATGTCAGGATTCATAAGAAACACTTTAAAATGTTTGACGAGCTCATGGTTCGTAACTTTGCCATTGTGCGCCAACATAAACTTCAATATTTCGTCAAAACTTAACTCACTCGGTGGTGACATTTTACTTTATTTAACTTACATTAATTTAAAAAAGTTACGATTCGAAACTTTCTTACGTATTGTCATAGAGGAAACGTCAAATAAAGTATAACGTAACGCGTTTTGTTCCCTGTGAACTTGAATTGATATAAAAAGCGTTCCGTTTCACGCAATCCGGCACTCAGGTCCACAATAATAATATATTTTTTATTGTTTTAATTTTATTCGTAATAAGAATGAATATATTTCGTTAATGAAAATTAATATTAAAATGAAGTTTGGAATTTTATAATAAATAATTAATGTGCTTTGATTATGATAATGATAATAATTAATGTTGATAAGTGGGAAGATGCAGATATTATAGTTATCAATATTTTGTGTCTGAATTGTTAAAAAAACATAAAAGATGGGCCATAGCAACGTTTTTATTTTAATTAATATAGATTTTTTCATAATTACGAATTGAAAGTAATGTGAAAAGGAACGTTTTATAATACATCCAAAAACCTCTAGTGACATCACAGCTGTTAAATGACAACATGTTTAAGGTTGGAGTTTTGGCGGGAACTTGGAAGTGACATGAGGTGCTCTTGTTTTAATTCATTATTTTGGTGATACTTAGTGTTATATTGCATAATTATGGTGGTATATTATCCAATATAGTTCTATTAAAGGGCTCAAATGAAGTGAATTGAAATAACTGTGCTAGTCAAGTGTTTGTTTTGTTGCCGCCAAAACTCCTCGATAGTCTTGGTAAGGTAGCCACTGCTTTACTTCGACATAGTACTACTACTACTGAGGATATAAAAAAACAATATTATATATGTAACTTCCAAAAACTTTGACAGTTGACACTGGCAGATGCGCAAACCGCGCCTTGCCAAAGAGAAAAAGAAAGAATGTTTAAGGTTAGAGTTGTAAAGGTAAACCACAGAAATATATTTAGTTATTGGTCTGAGAGGTAAACATTCATAAATTGCGAAAATTGGTTTTCGAATAAAAATGGAGGTTGGTTTCATAAAGGAAGAATCCAGAAATCAACTGAAAGTTAATGTAGACATAGTTGTCATTTTTTTGTTTGTTGAAAATACAGGGTTTTCAAATACAGAAATGAAAGGGACTTTCAAAGAGAATTATAATACTACTGAAAGGGACTTTAAACTACTACGGTATGAATTAATCACAATGAGACTTTTATTTATATTTCATTCAGCGTCTTCTACACATAGCAGTAATTTTAGGTCAACAAGGCAGTCTTATAGCGACAATGTAATCGGTTATATCCAAATCAAAAGAGATAGAGAATTGTGTAAAGTTAAAAGTCGAATTACTCCGGAGCATAAAGTACGTAAAGAAGGTTACCGCGTGACAACCATTATAAATGAAACGCAAGGCTTTGTTCAGTCCTGCAAATGCAAAGATTGTGCAGCTTTTGAAGATTATTCTTAAATTTTAATATACTGTAGCACCAATTATTACGATTAAAATCTATCTCCAGGTGGGTGTGCAATGTGCAGTGTTATGACTAAGTTGTTGATATATTTTCTTTTTTATTAGTTCCTAGTAACATTGATGTATTTATTTTAAAAACATCTCGTAAGTCCAAACTTATGCATTTATGAATGCCACTGGCGAACAAATACGGCCAGTGAACCAGGTGTGACGTCACTGGGCGTGTAGCTTCGTATAAAACAAAGTCGCTTCCCGCTGTCTGTCCCTATGTCCCTATGTATTCTTAGATCTTTAAAACGACGCAACGGATTTAGTATATGTACTGCCGAAGCAAGTACAACGGATTTTTTCAAGTTTTTTTTTTGGTACGACTTTACAGTCAGTAGCCTGACGCGAGAGGAAGGTTTTTAATAATATGTAAAAATAGCTCTTGCTTGCGGCTCCGCCCGCGTGAAAAGGTTTTCCCGGGATAAAAGTCCCGCTTTATATTTTGCGGGGATAAAAGTTGTCTATGTGTTAATCCAGGACATGATCTACCCATGTGCCAAATTTCATCAAAATCCGTTCTGTAATTTAGGAGATTTGCAAACAAACAGATAGAAAAGAATTACAAAAATTACTGATTTGTGTTCCACTACTCTTCTGTAATCACCCCCTTTCTTTTTTATCACATTTCTTTAAATGTACAGACATACCGATTCTACTGCTTTATTAAAGCACTATAGGTCGGACAATCTTAGCATGGTATGACAAACGAAATTTTGAGAGATTTTGTGAGAACGTCTGACCAAAAAAATTCAAAAGTCGACTACATAATTACAAATAGTTATCATATTTTCCATACATAATAAGTATCATACTTATGTGACATATTTGATTTAATATTGGAAAAATGTACTGAAATAAAGTATATAATGTTGACTCTTATATCAACGCGACGCTTTTAAAATGTTGTTTTTTGCAGTTTATGAGCGTAGTGTTGGGAAAGTTTTAAATCACTAGGTAACCAAACATAAACGATTACTTAAAAGAAATCGAAATTTGGATGCAAATAAAAACTCTGCTGTTAATTTTAAAATTATATCGTAAGTACATTTTACTAACGGATTTGAATAATGAGCTAGATATTTAAAAAAAATTACACATTTCATAGCCGAAGAAAGAAAACGAAGATCTCCAAAGTAAATAATTTAAACCGTAGCACTATATTTTTTATTTAAGTTTCGGTACACACTCGTAATTATTTCTTTGTAATGACTAATAACCAATTTAAAAGTTATGAAAGGACAATCCTGAAATTTAATCGTAAAATCGTAATGAATAGCTAACAATAATTATCAATTGTAATAAAAAAATACTCTTGATTGTAATGTGTAAGATTTAATAAATAATCTAACTCTATTTATATACGATAATAAAATCCTTGAATAAAAAATCAATTGCATTCAAAAATTGGTTATTTGGTACAAACGATTTTTTGTTCTCTTCCCTACACATAGTATTCCGTTAAGTGTCAATAAATTGTCATACCGGCCAGCTAAGTCTTTCCGACCTATAAGGAGTATTGGTATCAACTTCAAATCAAATCAATGCCAAAACAACTTTCTACCCCTCTTTAACCCCGTTAGGGAATGAATTTCATAAAATACGAAACACGTCTTCCATCAATTCTGTTGAAAAAGGTTTATGCAAAATTTGAAGATGATTGGAACAAGGAATCACGTTGTCCCATACAAACTTTGCCCCCATTTTTCACCCCCTTAGGGCTAGAATTTCGGAAAAACCTTTCTTATCGGACGCCTACGTCATACAAAGAATACACCCGCTAAGTTTTAGATCTCTACGATCAACAGTTTAGGCTGTGCGTTGATCCGTCAGTCATTCAGGACAAAGCCTTTTATTAACCGACTTCCAAAAGAAGAAGGTTCTCAATTCATGTGTTTGTGTTTTTTTATATGTAAAAAATATTTGAGTTTATAATTAAAAGTACCTAGGTTCTTGACTAATAACATTTTGAAGAAATTAACCAACAGTCATGTTGTATGTTTAATATTCGTTTAAAGGTGTTTCAAATTTGTACACGTTCATTTTTTTATTTCAAAAAAGGATTTGCTATCGTTTTATTTTGTTTTTAAAACAATCACTACATAGTATAAAACAAAGCCCCGCTGTCGGTCCCTATGTATGCTTAGATCTTTAAAACTACGCAACGGAATTTCATGCGATCTTTTTAATAGATAGAGTGATTCAAGAGGAAGGTTTATAGGTATGTATTATACTTGCATAATATAGTAGAGAAATAATTTACATGTTCTATTGTGACTGCAAGTGCCTTTCTAACAAAAGTCAGGGATCTACTTATACTGGACGGAAAGGCCAAAGTGTCGCTAACAGATCATATTGCAAGATCTCTCGATCTGTATCAGTTTATTGTCGCCTGGTAGGTACTTGCAATTATAACGGATACTGTTAAAAAATGTATAGTTTGTATATAAAGTGACTTTTATACAGGAAAAACTCTTTAATGCGAGCGAAGCCGCGGGAAAAAGCTAGTTAATAGATAAAAGTCAGGTCGAATATCACATCTAGCTTACCTCCAACACAACCAATTTTAATGAACAAGGTCAAATAAAAAAGCCGGCTTCAGCGCGTATTCTAAGAACAAAATGAACCACGTACCTCAGTTATAATCGGAGATATAGAGAAAACTATGAAAACATAAAAAATGTACCGCACGGAATCGCGTATTAGTATAAGTAGAGAAGGGAAAGAGTTAGGTGTTTTCCTATGCATGATGACAAACGTGCATAATACGTACGTACCTTTCATTAAAAAAAAAATAAGCAAATCGGTTGGATAGAATAGCTGGACGGACCCGTAATATATATATTTTTTAAATATTATATTAATAAAAATACAGACATTTAAATAATAATCGAAATCGGAGCTGTTTCTGAGGACTTCTGAGTAAAGTGCTTTATTGACTCCACTAATATGCCAGGTACCATATTATGAACAAGCCAAGCAGTAGGTAGGCACCTACCTACATCTTATCTTGGTAAATCTGAGATATGAATGACTACATTTTGTTGCAAGCAGTTTAATGTTTTGGTCCATGAGTTTATAATAATTGTATTACATTATGAGTGATAGAATTTCATTATTTTCAAAAGCAAGAATACTTGAGTAACCTTACAGTTACAAATAGTAGGCATAAATAAATCTTGGATGAATTTTGCAATTTTGAGAAATGGATTAATTGATTGTTCAAACTACAAAATAATTAAAACGCTTTGCTCCAATTGTATAATATCATTAATTACATATACATACACATTCACGCCTTTTATCCCCAGAGGGGTAGGCAGAGGCGTAACCAATGCACCCAGTTTTCGACGTGCGTATTCCGTCCCATGATGTGATAGGGGGCGAGCCTATCGCCATATCGGGCACAAATTTCAGTCTCCGGGCTGATACTGGATAGAAAAATCCAATATCACTTAGCCGGACCCGGGGATCGAACCCGAGACCCCAGCATTGCAGTTGTACTTTAATACAACTACGCCACCGAGGCAGTCTTATTTATTAATATATTGTAGTCTCTAGGTACTATTAATTCATATGTGTTTTATTCGTCTACGATAAATTTTCGCAGTGTATACCTACAGTGTTCCATGAATGACTAACTGAACAAACAACTAGTTTCTCAGAAATACAAAGCAGACGTAAGATGTTAGCACATTGTCTACAATATCATTTTATCCTTTAAACCGGAACGCAACATTTCTTAGAAACCAATGTTGGAGACATATCAACATAGTCTTATAAGAAACTAGCTTTTGCCCGCGGCTCCGCCCGCGTGAATGAGTTTTCCCGGTATAAAAGTCCCGCTTTATATTTTCCCGGTATAAAAAGTATACATAATCTACCCGTAGCTTATATGACATGTTCGTAGATTTACCATAGCAGCGCCATCTATTGATTACTTACTCAACCCAGTCGAAAGGTATCGACATCTGTTAGAATCATTTGGAGTTAACAGCTGATAATTGTGACTGTCAAATAATAACAGACAAATAATTAGCAATAAATTAAAATTGCGAGTATAATTTGAGATTTAAACTATCCTATCTCTCAAGTTGGATCGAACTGCACATGGTGTGCGAATTTTATTATAATCGGTTAAGTGGTTTAGGAGTCCATTGAGGACAAACATTGTGACACGAGATTTATATATATTAAGATTTAAACGATCACTGAGGAAAGAGATAAATAAATATATTGGTTTTGCACCATAATAATATGATTTGATTATAATTTATATCATTATACTTTCGCAACATGACATTCTTCTTCTTCTTCAGCCTTTAGAAGTCCAATGCTGAAAATAGGCCTCCCCCAAAGATTTCCAGACCAACCTGTCAGAAGCGGCCTGCATCCAGCGGGCAGTAAACAATAAACATCCAGCGGCCTGCATCCATCCAATAAACATGACATTGTTTATGCACTAATAAAAAAATTGCAAGGTTAAAAATCATCAGGATTCTTCAATAATCATTGCTGTGTCTGCTTCACGGTTGCTCGGTATAAAAAGATTAAATAGGTAGTAGGTACCAACTGTTTTTGGTTCACTGTTGTGTAAGCGGCGATAGCCTAGTTGGGAGTGGAACGGACTGCCAAGACGAATGTCCGCAGGTTCAAAACCCAAGGGCACGCACCTCTGACTTTTCTAAAAAGTTATGTGTGTATTCTTTGTGAATTATCGCTCGCTTTAACGGTGAAGGAAAACATCGTAAGGAAACCTGCATATCTGAGAAGTTCTCTATAGGAATTTCGAAGGTATGTGAAGTCTGCCAACCCGCACTGGGCCAGCGTGGTGGACTAAGGCCTAAACCCTCTCAGTTGTAGAGGAGGCCCGTGCTCAGCAGTGGGCAGTATATAATACGGGGCTGGTATGGATATGGATGGTTGTGTAATCTTCGATCAACGACCTTACGTACCTAAAAAGAGTGAGAATCTATCCGATCCTCCACGGAGTATTTGATAGACTCTCATGTACAATTTTAGTACAGTATTAGATCCACAATAGACCATGACGAACAACGTATTAACTGATTCGTTTAAGATTCGTATCTACTTTCAATAATCATTTCTATTATGAATATAAGAATCAATTTGCATAAAAACCTATATGAGATATGGCATCTCTTGTAAACAAATTGACAGGGCGATGTTTGCGTTGGTTCAATACATCAATGGTTGGTTCGCTCGTATTCGATTATCATTCGTCTAACGCGAGTTTTTGCGATACTGTAAACAAGTGTAAGCGAGGAACTGTTCTTGTGTATTATCGTTTAACATTTCCACTTTGAATACCTTTGCCAGTGAATCTTGTACTCGATAATGTATACCTTTGAGCTAGTTATTAACCTATGAACCTTTGAGTATTATGTACCAATATTTGTTAATCATTTTAACTCAGTATGGTGTGATTGTCGTTGTTTGTTTATATAATGTTTGAATTGCAGTACCGATGTGTTTGCTTGCAATTTTGCTAACTCTGAAGCCCGTATAGGTTTCTTGGAGACGGTTAGGTCTTGCGCATTTATTAATTTCAACATTCGTTCATTATATAAAGATCATAGAAATTTTTGGAACGAAGTTCCTTATTATTTAAAATGCCACCAATATTTTTTTGGTCCATATTATATTTTTACATTATAATGAAACACACACCACAGACAACCACACTACAGCTCATTGCAAGATTAAAATTGTTTGGTCTACGTAATAAATAATAAATATTATGTTAGAGAAATTTAGGACCGAAATGAGTGTTCAAAATAGAAGATGGGATAATGGTGTTCCGTTTAAAATATCGCAAAAGGGAACAACGAGGTTTTAGTAACTAGATAATTCAATCTACAGTGTGCTATTATTATTTATGTGTGGATGTATGCATAACGACTTCCATTGGTTTCCACTTATTGTACTTATATAAAACCATTTTTCTATAGGTTATTTAATCTGTCTCCAAAGTGCTGGAGATAGCAACAAGCACCTATACCCATTTCCGCAGGACATTCTTTTATGCTCTTAGAAGATATAGAGCAAACTAACCTATAGACAAGGGCCTACAGTCTACAGTATTTCATTGCGTTGTGCGTCTTGGAAAATATACATTAAAATATACATTTAACAGTTAGTAAAACAGGAAGAGAAATGAAAGCATGGGGAGGAGAATGAATCTATGGCGGGTATTAGTAAACTATTATAAAAATCCAAATAAGACTTGCAAAGAAGAATTTCAAATTCCTTTACTTTTTCAAAAGTAAAGCAAAAATAAATATTATGAAGGCTAGCCTTCCAGTGGTTAATCGCGTGAAATCGAGAACGGCGGCTGCGGTGCGGTCTATTATAAACCCATCCTGGTTACGTGATTCGATGCAATGTGGTAAAGCCATGTCTCTCTAAATCCGGCACCTGAAAACATACCTAATCTAGTATAACGATTTCTTACGTTTACGCGAATGTTAGACATTGAAATTAAACTACTATTACGGATTTCATCGCAATTTTTTATCTTTCTCCCGACGTTTCTTACAGCACTTCGTGGTCACGGGGCGGACTGAGGTGTTGGTCCGAAAAGTTATTATTAGAAATCTAAATTCAATTTTGAATAATACAATTTTCAAAGATAGTTGTTGGCGGTCCGATCTCCGAAGTAAGAGCTCACAATGCCTTCAGGTCTGATAGCAGGTCTAATGGGTCCCGATTTAATTAGATGTATTATAATTATACAAGATAAATTGTGACTGTGGTCTTTCTTATATTGGACAAACAAATAGAGCAGAAACAGACAGAGCGTTAGTGACGCAGAAACAGCTGAACTGATTTGGATGAAATTTGGCACACAGGTAGACCATGTCTTGGATTAACACATAGGCTACTTTTTCTCCCGATAATTTGCTCCAATGGGAAATAATGTAAATATTTTATCTGATTTTTTAAATAGATAGCGCAGGTGTCGTACACATTTTTAGAGATGTTTGTAGCGGTAAAGGCTTCTCACGTGGGCGAAGCCGCAATCGACACCTAGTTATATATAAAAAGCCTACATTATGAAATCTATTACGAGTCCGTTCGACCGATATTATTCCGATTCTATTCAATTGAATTGCTTGTTTTTAAAATGCGAGTTGGACTTGCGCGCCGAGGGTTCCGTACACACAAGTTTATTTTTATTATTAAAGTTCATATTTACGAGATTCCTTCATTCCAAATTTAATGATTCTAGGTCAATGGGAAATACCCTATAGGTTGATTCCCTTGTGAAATCGCAAAATATGCGACATAAATGGTCATATTTTTTGATCACGTTGACCTACGAGGTAGATTTTTCACAGCTGAAAGAGACGGTAGACCCAAGATTTTGATATAAATTTTAACTTGATACCTCTACGACGCGACGTGTTCCTGACAAAAAGGGAACAGACGGAAAGACGGACAACAATGTGATACTATAAGGGTTCCTTTTTGAGGTACGGAACCCTAAAAATTACACGTATTGGGCGCATACGTGGCGTCAATTATTGCAAACAACCAACTTTCATCATTCTTAAGTTATAAGTTATACCTCCTGTACATTTCAGTACTCTATATAAATCTTCGGTTCTAATTGAGGTTCGTTTTGGTCTAAGGATGCTCGCTGGAACGAGCTCGTTTGTTTGAGCTTTTGTCTGAAATGTTTGAGTTTAGATTCCCTTAAGGAAGCTATGTGTAAACATTCAACTTGACTTTTAATATACCCATCATATAAAAGCATTATTTTTTAGTTAAGTACATTATTAGTCTTCTAGTACGAATATTTTTTTATGAATATTATATGTACAGTTTGTACACTTGAAGCTGATGATGTTTGAGTGCGTAGAGAAAAATCACCGAAGACGGAATAGTACCGTATATTTATATTGTTAAGTTACAAGTTAACGTTGGCGATTCCTCTCTTCTATAGTTATGTGTCTAAGTCGACGGTTGTAGTTGCACTGAAAATGTATTATTGGTATAAACATTATATATCGATATTGTCGCGTGCGTTATACTATACGTCACGCCGCATCAGCAAAACATGTGCAGTTGAGACTGTACATCTTGGCAACCCCAAAAAAGAGAAGTAGTTAAAAGATAAAGAAGAGAGGAAAAGTCATTACAAAGCAAATAATTACAATAATATGTTCAATCAAAGTTAAACGCAATGTTTCGAATCCCGGCGGAGTTATGACGCGATGTCTCTGGTTGATCTTCTTTGCAGCCATCGTTGCTCGGCTTGGGGTTGAAGATCCGGGAAATAGGCTGCAATTCGATATCTTCAGTTTGTTTGCTGGACGAAGAATTTGTTTTCCTTTCGTTATGTTTTGAGGCACACTGGGTACAGTGCTTCTTCGCAAACAGCGCGACAAGAGTTATAATTGCCGCTACCACTAACACGTAGCTGATGACGTATTGATGTACGTCGTGCCCTGACATCGCTGGTAGTTTTTCATGTTCTCTTTGACTCGTAATCTGCTTCTCAATCTTCTCAAATTCAAATTCTTCCGATTTCATTTTGTTGGAGACGTAGTTGTATGTCAGATTGACTATCTTGTTTATCGAGGAATTTATTGTGGGAGCACTGAAATCATACTCCAATTTCATGCGGCTGCTGTAGTGGCTGTGCGCGTAAAGCGTTAAATCTTTCGACTGCAATAGGCAACCCTGTGGTAGGGTTACTATTCCAGATGATGTCATGGTGCTCGATGCGACGTTACTATTACATATTGTACGTAATGTGCAAACTTCGCAACAAATAGCAAGCCAGCTGTTCGGTGGATGTAATTCTATCCACGCGTCCTTGCATGACGCGCGCTTGACGTCACAAGGCCCGATGTTTTCATGTGATAGTAGTCTTGCTTCACACGGAGCACTGCTACTGTGCAAATCAAAAGATGGTAGGCTTTTCTTGCAAATGAAGATGTCTTTTCTATGTTGTGTACATTGGTTAAAATCATCTTCGTTCATGGAGATGTATGTGTTCTTCTTAAAGTTTATAGCGATGTACTTGGAAGCTACTTGTACGTATGTGGCTTCTAGTTTGTTGAATTTGATCGGTATCGGTATGACTTGATAGAGGGTGTAATCTTCATTCGATATTAGCGGTATGTGCGTTTCGAATAAGAAGTAGTTTTCGGTTACTCTTGCTTTTACATAAATCAGTTTGTAGATGCCCTTAATATCTTCTTTATAGTTTTCAACTGGTAATGATAAGCTTTTCGGCAAATTTCCAGAAATTTCACTTAGTTGCTGGATCAGACGAAGTGGTGTGATTAAATGCACATCTATATGTCCTTGGTAGACGTTGGTAAGAGAATTGAACAGCATTTCTTGCACTCTTTTCAGATTGTTTATCAGTATATAGGCAGTCAGAGAAGCTGAGTTGAAAGAGGTTGTAGCGGACAATATTTCCATTTCTGTTTCCAGACTTGCAATGTTATGGTTTGTTTGGTTGACAAAAAGATCCATCAAGTTGAATTGACGCTGAATATTATCTTCGCTCTTCTTCAAAGCCTTGTTTTCTAATTCCACGATAGTCGTTTGATTTTTTATAAGCTGCAGTAAGTAATCTTCATTGTTGTGAAGAGCTTGAATATCGTTCTCATATTTTTCGGCAAAGTTTTGATCTAATATTCCAAACAAGCTGTTAGCTAAATAACCAACTCCATCTATCAAGCCTCGCTTCTTCCTGTTGCTAATGTACTTGTGAGGGTTGATGAGAATCGAGTTGAAGTGGTTTAGTAATTCCATTTCGTGATCCAATTGTTCCATAGTAGTTTGGCAGTGCATTAATTTTGTTTTATGGCACAAATTCTTCACATTCGCTAAATAATTTTCAATTCGACGCGTGCCTTCCCAATAAGATGTTAAGTTGTAGTACATAATTAATATCCATTCATCGTGTACCATTTGCATTTTACCGACAGTGTCGTAGTAAATAGGCCGCTCATGTTCGAGCGTTGTAATCCGAGCCGTCTCCTGCTCGGTATGAATGGAGCCATATGATCCGGACACTAATGTAAACAACAATAATATAGTTGTTAATAAGTTGCAGTTGAATATCTTTCGTTTTGTCCTTTGCGGGTTCGATTCCGGCTGAGTTTCGCTTTCTTTGTTTTCTGTTTCAGTTTCAGAGTTGAGCGGTAAAGGTGAAAGTTTGACCACAGGGCGTTTGATTACTCCCGTTTGAGTTTTGATGGTGGTCACTCGCACAAAGCCATCCGGACCGGGGTGAGTCTCTATTACACGACCCAGAGCCCACTTTCCTGGTGGTAAATTGTTGTCCTTTACCAATATGATGTCACCTTCCTGTATGTTCTTACTAGGTTTGTTCCATTTACATCGAGTTTGAAGTTGTGTTAGATATTCGTTGGACCAGTTTTTCCAATATTGATGGAACATGTGTTCAATAAGTTGCCACCTACGACGTAAGTCGATGCTCTTGACGTCACTGTAGTCTGATAGCGGTAATGTCATTATGGAGGTTCCCGTGAGGAAATGTCCAGGAGTTAGACAGTTATAAAACTCTTCTGGGTCTTCCGTTAGAGGACACAAGGGTCTGGAGTTTAAACAAGCTTCGATCTTCGCTAGCAATGTAGTAAACTCTTCGTAGGTAAGTTTTTGATCCCCTAGGACTCGTCGCAGATGGTGCTTCATAGACTTCACGGCGGCTTCCCACAACCCCCCCGCACTTGGCCACGCTGGGGCGTTGAAATGCCACTCGACTTCTAATTTAGTGAGCTCATCGAAGAATTTGTCGGAAAATATTTGTTCAAATACGTCGAACTCTTGACGTAGTACTTTTGCAGCGCCGACAAAATTCGTACCGCAATCGGAATACATGTGTTTAGGTGTGCCGCGTCTCGCGCATAAACGTTGAAAGGCTGCGATGAAAGTTTCGGTGCTGAGGTCCGACACCAGTTCAATGTGTACGGCTTTGGTTGCCATGCATATAAATATGGCTATGTAACCCTTCGACGTCTTGACTCCTCTGCCCTTGTTAAGTTTGATGTCGACGTGACCGGAAAAATCAACTCCAGTGTGAGTGAATGGTCGACATGGGGTAATTCTTTGGTGTGGTAAGTTCCCCATCACCTGATGGTTATCCGTATGGCGGAATCGATGACAGCGAACGCATCGTCTTAAGTGAGATTTGACAGCCCTATTGCCGCCGATGATCCAATATCGCTGTCTAATATAGGTTAATGTTAGCCGAGCGCCTCCATGTAACACGTTTGAATGTGCTTGCTCTATTAAAAGTTAAGTAAAGTGTCCAGAGCGAGGTACGATAATCGGATTCTTCATGTCTGGAGGCAAGTTGGAGTTGCTTAGTCGACCTCCAACACGCATGATTCCATCATCCAAGTAAGGGTTAAGTTTATATATAGCGCTTTTCTTCGATACAGCTTCTTTATTCATAAGTTGTTTGTATTCTTGAGTGAATTGTGTTTTCTGCACGAATGTTATAATAAGTTTTTTCGCAGTGTTTAGTTCGCTTGTAGTTAGGTATGTAGTTTCAGGTTTCTTCTTATGACGCATATTCATGATGCAGCGTTGTATCCATGCGGCGATTCTGAATATTCGTGTCAATGAACTGCATTTGTTTAGTAAAGTGTTTATAAAATTATTTTCGTCGTTAGTTATGTTAAGTTTGACTTGGCCTTTATTTATACAGCTAATGTTTGTTTGAAACGTATCGACTTTGTTTCCAGTTAAGTTATCGGCCAATTTCAAAAATCCTGGGCCTTGCCACCACAGGTCGAAGTTTATTAGTTTGCTTGGTAATAGACCTCTCGAAGCGCAGTCAGCTGGATTCTGCTCAGACTTCACGTAACACCATTGCGCTGCCGGGATAACTTCTTTGATTTTCGTGACCCTGTTGGCTACATACTTCTCCCATCTTGATGTTTCGCCTTGAATCCACGCTAACACGACTTGCGAGTCGGACCAAGCTTGTACCATCACGTCGTGCTCAGATAAAGCTTTCTTAATTTTGTTCATCAAGTTAGCTAATAGTTCAGCGCCACAAAGTTCCAGTCGTGGTAGTGTAGTTTTCTTGTTTACGGGTGCTACCCTTGTTTTCGATACAAGCAAAGTTATTTTTGGCAGCCCGTTTTCGTCTATCACGCGAGTGTATATGACGCAAGCGTATGCTTTTTCGCTTGCGTCGCAGAAACCCAATAGTTCGAGGCGTTTCTGTGTTTGCCCAATCCATCTAGCTAATTTCATGTTTTTTATGTTTGTTAGTTCATTTTTAAGTTTAAGCCAGTCGCCTTTGATGTCAATAGGGACATTATCATCCCAATCAAGTTTGCCCGTCCAAAGCCTTTGAAATATAAGTTTCGCTGTAACTGTTACGGGAGAGAGCCAGCCCAGCGGATCGTAGAATTTTGAAATTTCTGACAGAAGAGATCTCTTTGTCGGCCACTTTGTGTTTTCCTGTAGAGGCCAGTTGAAGTGGAACGTATCATTACTTGTATTCCAGCTGAGTCCCAAAGTTTTTGAAGGTTCTTCAGCCTTAAAATCGTACGTGTTGTTTTTTGATATTTGATCCTCAGGTAAGTCTTGTAATAATGCGGGGTGGTTGCTCGACCACTTGCGTAGGTTCATACCTCCACCCTCTAATAATGCAATTAAGGTGCTCTGAAGATGCTTGGCGTCCTTGAGAGATTCGTGACCACTGATTAGATCATCCATAAAGAATTCGTTTTTCAGAATGTTCGCAGCTTCTGGGTACTTATGACCGTCATCGATGGCGAGTTGTTTCAAAGTCCGCAATGCTAGCCATGGCGCGCATTTAGTGCCGTATGTCACGGTACATAGTTGATATTCTTGCAAATTTTGCTGAGGTGAATCTCGCCAAATTATTTTTTGGAGGTGTTGTTGATCTTCAGACAGCCATATACAGCGGTACATCTTCTCGATATCTGCCGTAAAGGCGTATTTATACGTTCGCCACTTTAAGATGAGTGCTTGGATATCGCTTTGCAGGTTCGGTCCCTTTTCTAAGAGACTGTTTAGGCTGTAGCCGCTAGAATTCTTCTGCGAAGCGTTAAATACTACTCTTAGTTTAGTTGTTGTAGAGTTCTCCCTCAATACCCCGTGATGTGGTAAATAACAATCAGTAGGCGTCATCTGAGCCGCGGGTTTCATGTGCTGGAGATCCGCATAGTCTTTCATGAAGTTTTTATACATGACGGAGAGTTTACGGTTCTTGCTGAGACGTTTTTCTAGTTGTAAAAATTGTGATACAGCAGTGGATTTTGACTTTCCTAGTTTTTCTTCGTAGCCTGGACAAGTTGGCATCCTTACGACATATTTTCCGTCCGCAGTTCGCTGGACAGTTTCTTTGTAAAACTGCTCACATTGGTCATCCTTGGGTATCTCGTAAGAGTTATGAATGTCTTCATTTTCCCAAAATTTTGTTAATTCATCTAAGTTGATAAGTGTCACGTTGCAGTTCAAAGTATTCATTTTTCCGCATAAAATCCATCCCAGGTGAGTTTGTTGGGCAACGGGTGATTGGTTATCACCTTTCAGGACTCCGTTTAGAATGATCTCCGAATAAGTATCGGCTCCAAGTAGTAAATCGATTGGACGAGAAATGTTGAAATCTGGATCGGCGAGCTTCAAGTTTTGTAAATGTGGCCAGTTAGTTTTTTCGAACGACGTGTTGGGTAAGTTATTCGTTACTTTTATCATAACGAGAGCTTGAGTTTCGAAGATGTAATCGGAGTGGATCGATTTGCAGGTTAAGTTGACTTGTCCCCTGCAATCTCCAGACACGGAGCCAACCCCCGATATAGTTGCTGTGAGTTTCTTCCGTGGCAGACGTAGTAACTGCGCAGCGTTTTCAGTTATTAAGTTCACTTGCGAGCCTTGGTCAAGGAGAGCTCGAAGTGTGACGTGAGTTCCGTCAAAAGATTTAAGTTGCAATTGGACCGTAGTAAGTAAGACCTCCATGTTGTTGTTCAGTAAATGGTTAGAAGTATGTTGCTGGGCCGAAGTTGAAGTACGTTGACCCGAATGTTTTTTGTTGCTTGCTGAAAATATGTTTTTATTGTTAGAGTTGTGCAATAGCGTGTGGTGTCTTGAATTACACTCCTTGCATGTTTTTGTAGATTTGCATTCTTCGCTATTGTGACTAAATAAACAATTTTTGCAGAGTTTCAATTTCGCAACTGCGTTATTGCGTTGGACGGTATCCATTTCGAGGAATTTGTCACATTGCATCAAAGCGTGATTTCCTTCGCAATTCGGGCATTTTCCATATACAGTATGATAGTTATAAGTTCTCTTGAAATCAAAATTTGGTTTTTTCAAAGCTGGTCTGTATGTAGTTTTCGATTGGGATGTCCTGTCTGATGTTGGATTTCCCTTCTTAGTATTCTTCGCAGTGTCATAGCCCATAAACGTACTCTCCAGAAAATATAAAAAGTCTTGTAAATTTTGTATCTCCCTGTGGTTTTGAATTTCTCGCATGTAATCATTCAGTGTCATCGGGTCCAGTTTTTGTGACATTAACTGCACGATGATTGGGTCCCATGATGATATATCTAACCCGATATTTGATATTCCATACATGCTTTCCTTTATGGTGTCATGCATGTTCCTTATGTTGTGGAAATTCGGATGTTGTATGACCGGAAGATCCATCATGGCGTTAAAAAATGACGTGAATTGCAAGCGCGGATTATCATATCGTTGACATAGTATATCCCAACAAGAATTATAGTTTTTGGCACTGACTGATAAATGTTGCACCAATCTCTCGGCGTCACCTCGGAGTTTGGTTTTGAGATGCTGCATTTTTTGAGAGGTGTTAATTGTTGGGTTGTTGTGGATGGTTTCGATAAACAGATTTTTGAATGAAATCCATTTACCATAATTCCCGGAAAATTCCGGGATTTCCATTTTTGGCGAAGATTTTTCATAGTGACCAGTAGTCCAAATTGTAGAGTTAATTTTCTTTTTCAGTTGTTCAAATTTTTCTTCAATTTTCTGGAACGTTTGGTAATAGTTGTCGTTAGATCCCTGCAACTGAAAGTCTATCTCCCAGTGCAGTTTGTCGATTGGCTCCCATTTTGATTTCAAGATGTCTAGGCTATCTTCTAATTCCCATTTTTCGCTGATGACAGAAAAGTCAATTTTCGACATAGCTCGGTGTATGGCGTTAAAGTTACATTCTTGTTTGTTAAGCAGGTGTTGAATGTCTGTCGGAGTATTGTCCTCCGCCGCTGGAAAATCATCCACCGAGGTCCCGGCTAAATCGAACTTAACTGTTTGTTGTCGTTTTTCTAGAGCGTGCAGCCGGTTAGTGATGTCCAACTGCGTTGATAAGTAGAGATCTTTAGTTCTCCCGTAGATGTCGTCGGCAAGATAGTTGATGCTCTTATCTTCCAACTCCAATACCAATATAGCATGTCGAGCTTCGAAGTCCTGCCAATAATCTTCTAGCGTCGACAGACGTTTTTTCAGATATTCAGTAGTTTTTCGAGACGAAGAATCCTTGCGATAGTTGACACACAAGGTCTTGATGTTCTCGAAGCAAGTTGATTGTAGTTCAAGGTTATTCATGTTGCTGCTTAGTTTTTAGTTCGTAGAGTTAAGTTTAGTTAGATTCTGTTGCGACCGATGCTATAACTCACGAGTTCTGGCACGTAGTTGACGGTGACAGTCGTTGAGCGTAGCAGTAGTTCACGATGAGTAGTTAGTTGGTTGTAATCTTCTTGATTCCAAGTTCCGAAATGGTCGCTTTATAGACTCAGCGCCCCTGCGCTCTATACACAATATGTGCGCCTTCTCAATTTGACTGGGGAGACCCGCTTCTGGGAGGCCAGCCAAACCGATTCGCTACTGTGTTAAGAGACACAAAAAGCACTTTGTCAATCCGGCTCGAAGGACCATAAAATGTACAGTTTGTACACTTGAAGCTGATGATGTTTGAGTGCGTAGAGAAAAATCACCGAAGACGGAATAGTACCGTATATTTATATTGTTAAGTTACAAGTTAACGTTGGCGATTCCTCTCTTCTATAGTTATGTGTCTAAGTCGACGGTTGTAGTTGCACTGAAAATGTATTATTGGTATAAACATTATATATCGATATTGTCGCGTGCGTTATACTATACGTCACGCCGCATCAGCAAAACATGTGCAGTTGAGACTGTACATTATAAAACATAGACTTTTGCTCGCGGCTGCACCCGCGTGAAAAAGTTTTCCCGGGATAAAAAGTAGCCTATGTTACTCGCTGATAATGTAGGTTTATATGAATGATTTTTTTTTTTAAATCGGTCCAGTAGTTTTTGAGTTTATTCGTTACACACATACAATAAAAACTTTTTAACAAAGTGATCTTTGTTCATTGATTGTTTGGCGCCGACCCCAAATTACGTAGGTATACTTACAATAGTTTAAGAACTTCGTTGTTAAGGTTAAATAAAAATTGTTTATTATTTTTTGCTTTTCAGTTTTTTCGGCGGTTTAATTTTTTTGTTAAAAAGTTTTTCTTTTCTATATATTTTTGTGGCTATAAACCACATGCTTAATTTTTAATTATTAATACATAACTCAGCATTAAAATCTGTGAGTAAACAATTAATCACCCCTTTTTTCCCACCCTAAGGGTAGATTTTTTTTTCCGAATTTACATGAGAACAGTTTCGAGGTATACCTTATCCAATAAAAAAGAATTATTGAAAAGTCATGCGTGGTCATACATAAAAATAAATATACACGTCGACTTGAGAACCTCCTCCGTTTTTTTTCGTCGGTTAAAAATACAAATCTTTCCTCTTTATAATATTATATCGTTGATTTTCAAAATTCAGTTTACCCTGCCTATTACGACCGGAATACTTGTTGACGCATTTATGCCTCTATCAATTAGTTTAATTCTGGAATAGTTGCACCCGAATGTCTGTGATAATACAATACCTGTTACGTTCCAAATATTGTATAGGGTTCTGGATTTAAAAACAATTACTTCTAGGTATACTGTATAACAGAAAAATATAATATTATACTCAATACCTTGAGTACGAAGTTAGTTTTTCTGACTAATTATATTATTTAAAAATCATAATTAGACAATTAAATTGATCGGCATAAATTTTAGTCATCAACCTATGAATGACACAAGATACACATTCTCGCTTAATATATTAAAAATGTTTTAAAGTAAGCGCGTGGCAACCCTTACACCTGTAGTCCCGAGTCCCAACCCCTGTCTAGCTTCATCTACTTCTGTCATTAGACATCAACGAGAACAACACTTAACGAGCTTTTAGATGCAAGTGATGTGTCTCTACATTTTGTGACATAGTTAGTTTTATTTCATTATTATTATAGGTGCTCAAGTGATTTAAATATGTTTACCTATAATCTAATTGTGTTAATAATAATAATTGAAAAGCTTAGGTAATATTCTGTTCTTTAATTTTTTTATATAAATAGGTAGAGTTTGTAAGTCTCTATGTAAGAAGTAAACCCAGAAGATGCAGACCCATTCTAAAAATATTTAATCCAATAGAAAGCATTGCTGTCTCTGCATAACTTCCTACTGATAGTATTGAAAGCTTGTAAAATAGGTACAGTCAGCAGCATAAATATCTGTACAAAATCAAAATTTCATATCGCCTATATACGCGTTGAGTTAAATTGAAACATTTTTTTCTTCGTTTGAAGTAAAGTAAGTGTCTGTTCTTTTATTTTTGTGAATAGAAAAAAAAGATTGGTAAGAACACAAAAGTATATAGGCAATTTGAAATTTTGAATTTGTTCAGCTACTTATGCTGCTGACTGTACATCATGAAAAAATCGCTCATGCTTTGGAAAAAATACTTTTAGAAATTCGAAGCTGTAAGCAGCTGTAGGCAATTTTTTTATAAATGAATTTACTCTATAGCAGTGAAACAGAATGTTTTACGTGAATGCGGTCTAAGTGAAACGATATTTATTTTAATGTTCCGAAATAGGGAAAATCACCACGAAAAATACTAACTATAAAGTTGGTGCTAGCTTTCCGACAAAGATATAGAATTTAAAATACTTAAACTGAGGACATAGTCTTCTCATCGATGTTGTTTGACGTCACGGGTGTAGTGGCCGCGGGGTTGAGGGCCAAAATGAGTCCTGTTCTGGGTCCATTATCATACCGGGCTACTGAAAAATTGTATTCGTGAAATTTAAAAAAATATATTACACAGTATCAGCAATGGGCTTAATTAACATCGTAATGTCACTGGACAAAAAAAGCGTCTTCGGTAGTGGAAGAAAATGTACATTAAATTAGTTAGGTCAAATTAAAAAATCCATCTCGATAGTCGATATGTACCGAGATATAATGTCGCTTTACTGTTTAAGTAAGAGATAGAGTGGGCTTCGATCACCTAAAAAAAAAAAAACTTTTTCTCTGATACTGAGATTCATGTACATCACTGAAAAATTCTTCACAAAAATAATACAGTAAGTCTAATTAGTAATTACAGTGGTATTTTTATCGTAAGTATTAAGTTCGTCCACTGTTACACTAATTAATAAAGAAATAATATTTCCGAACCGTGTTATTCTCTGAGATATCTAGTACGATGTTGACTATTAAATAGTTATTAAATAGTTTTGACTGCCTCGGTGGCGTAGTTGTATTGCGTACGCGTTACGAGTACTATTTGCGCGCTGAGGTCCTGGGTTCGAATCCTGGGTCGGCCCAAAAACATTGTGACAGGGTTTTTCAATCTTAAAAAAATTACTCAGTCGCAGCTCGGAGTCAGGAAGTTGGCGGTGTGATACCCCCATGCCTCGGAAAGCACGTAAAGCCGTTGGTCCTGCGCCTGATCTCTCTCCGGTCATGTCAGATTGCCGTCTCACCGGACTATGAGAGTAAAGGAATAGCGAGTGCACCTGTGTATTGCGCACACACTTGTGCACTATAATATCTCCTGCGTACCTGGCTGATCTCCGTTGAGATTGGCCGCCGTGGCCGAAATCGGCTAGAAAGGGATTAAATAGTTGACTGAATCGCTGACAAAATTACACTCAAACTGACAGTTGAACAATTTCATACAATTATTAACCGCAAAACAGTAAACCAGAAATCACTATACACGTGATCACTAATGTAATAATGTAATACATAACCTCAGGATCGAACTGAGTCTACCGCTGAAGAACTTTCAAATTAGTAACATACCTACCTCAGTAGTTCCGGACTTCCCGCATCTAACAAGAATTAAACATTTAACTTTTAATTGGCAGCTTGTACGGTCTTCAGGAACTTTGCACGCCCGTAAGTGTTTAACTATGTTATAGGTATTCCATACTTTTAATAATGAACGAAGGGCCGATTTCGGTAATGACCGTATTTGTGTGTTTTGTAAATAAAGCTAGCTAGAGTTATTGTGAGAGGTAGAGAACTCTCACAATAATGGCCGGGTTGCTAATCACAGAGATATACGCAAGATATCCATACGTTTTGATTAATTTTGGTATGAGGGTAGTTTGTAGTACTTTTTTAAATCAGCTCCAGGTGGTAAAAAATAAAACTTTCATTAATCGCTGAAATGATTTTTAACCAACTTCATATATTACTATGGATGTAATGACCATTAATTTCAATTCAGCCATCTCGGGTTAGAACGTGAAATAAGACAGAAACTGAGGAGCCGAATCGATGTGATCATTTTTAGTTTTGAGATAAAAAATATCAGCATTTCTTTAAATCAAAACTTTAACGCGGGCGGAGTCGAGTAATACCACATAATACTGAATAGTACTACGTAGTAATAGCTAGTTTTATTTATAAGATTATATTATGACCGTGCCAGCCTTTAAGGTAAAGAAAGAGGGTATAGGAGCGCGGTTCGTCGGCCCTCCGGCAATCTTGAACTCAGGGAGAGCAACAATAAAACTATTACCCCACGTTAATGTTCTGTAAGACATTAGCAATACTTCGGGCTCATGCTGTAGGCGAAATTAGGTCGAGTGCACTACCACGTACAACAATTTTTAATATTATTGGTTCTTGGAAAGTTATGAAATTTATAGATTTTTGTAATGTATATTATATTTCTTACTTCCTCATGAAAACCTCAGAAAATTTTGGCATGAAATAATTATACCTAAATCTATACTAATATATAAAGCTGAAGAGTTTGTTTGCTTGTTTGTTTGTTTGAACGCGCTAATCTCAGGAACTACTGGACCGATTTTGAAAATTGTTTCACTAATAGGAAGCTACAGTACTCCTGAGTGCTATAGGCTACTTTTTTCCCGGAAAAAACTTTTCCACGCGGGCGGAGCCGCGCGCAATGCTAGTGTAAAATATAACCTCAAATGTTAAGTATGAAACCTATGTGTTTGATATTAAATATTGAATTAAAATTTTACCAAAATGCCGCAGTTATGTAGTTTAGTTAATTGTTATAAGACTTTACGATCAAACCAGAGTAAATAATGGATGCACACGTTTGAAACGGAAGTGGTAACTCTTCAGTAGAACGAGACGTGGAAGGATACTGTGCGATCTCATAGTTGTCTATCTAATATATTTTTATTTATCTGCGCCATACACATAATTTTGATCTTTACATTTTTATCAGTTAACTATCTATTATTTTTATTCAGTCAGATTATGCTTAAGAAAGTATTTTTTGATTCAAAAAATTCCTTCAGTTTTCGTTGCTTGACCTCAAATCGAACCCAACTAGATAAATTCATTATAATGTTATTTTCATAGCGTCCAAGGTACAATCACCCAATTTGGTGCTATTACACTCTCAAGATAAAACGCCACATTTTCATATTTTACCAAGCAGTTGCGATCGTTTCAGAGATGTACAAAGGAAAAACAAAACAGATAACTTGTATGTAGACAACATTAGTGGTAAGCTGCATGTTGCTGACAGACACTGCGCAAGCGACTAATTTAGAATCTCGTGGTGGTCGAACATACACTTTTCTGACTGTATATGCAAAATAATTTCTTATATTGATGAGATTGCTTCAGATGCTCCATAGGATCTGAAGCAATCTGGAGCAGTAATAGCAGTGAGTTATTTAAGTGAGCAGCAGTTTCCACTACTTTTCCTTATGTTAAGGGTGTCCCTAATAGATAGAGCAATGTGTAGATGCAACACCACCAAAGGGGTATGTCGCATCGCATCATTTTGACGTAATAGGTATTATCGTTAGTGATTATCATTAATCTAGATGACAATTGGTTAAAATCTGAAAAGTTTATTTATTCCAAGCCCATGATACTTCGCAAAATATTAACTTTCTCCAAACATTTGCAATGGTTACCATATTTTTTTTTTTTTTTTTTAAAGCATTGAATGACGAGACGAGCATGCCGTTCGCCTGATGGTAAGCGATACGACCACCCATAAACAATAGCAACACCATCCAGCACCTTGATTTACAAAGTACTGTGTGGCATTCCACTGCGCTCGTCATCCTGAGACATAAGATGTTAAGTCTCACTATGTCCAGTAGTTATACTGGCTACAATGTCCTTCAAACCGAAACACAACAGTGCATGCACACTGTTGCTTGGCGGTAGAAATAGACATTGCGGTGGTACCCACCCAGACGGCCTCTTACATAATGAGAGACCTACCAATATTATCTACCTTCCAATATTTCGCTATTTGTATGCAAACTGCTGTTGTGGTCTTATCCGGTCATTGCACAAGCTATTTGTCGTATATAGTTAGTGTTGTTTGCCCTCCCTAAGGGTTAACTGAGTAATTCTAATAATGAGCAACTGTAAAACATGGCAGTTGAGTGAGTTTTTCTAGCCAATAATTTTAAAGTCTTATATTTTTACTTATTTATTTTAAATCGCCCCACTCTATTGAACTTTTATAGTATCATTAGAATTAATTTTGTTTCATGATAGTCAATATGTTGAATAGAATCAGAAGATATTATTTTTAGATGTCCTTACCGTGCGGGTTAATAATAATTATCAATAAGAATAATAATAATAATTATTATAATAACTGAAAGATTTAGCAACTCAATCAACATGGAGTTTGGTGTAGATAAATGTGCGGTTATCCATGTGAAGCGAGGAGAGGTGGTGATCTCTGATGACATACAAGTCTCAGAGACTATAAGACTTAGATCCCTTTCCGAGACGGAAACCTACAAATATCTGGGTATGCCTGAGGCACTGGGTATTATGGGTGCCGACGTAAAACAATCGGTCAGGGAACGTTTCTTCGGCCGTCTGACAAAAGTACTTAACAGTTTTTTGTCAGGTGGAAACAAGATTCGCGCTTTCAACGGTTGGGTTATGCCTGTACTTATGTACTCTTTTGGCATACTCAGATGGACTCAGACCGAACTGGACGCCCTGGATCGAAAGGTCCGGACCCTACTGACTGCACATCGTATGCATCACCCACGATCGTCAGTGATGAGATTGTACATCCCGCGGAGATGTGGGGGCCGAGGCTTACTTAATGCTAAGGACTTACATAACCGCGAGGTATGCAATCTCAGGGATTATTTCCTCCACAGCGAAGTGGGCATGCATAAGGTTGTAGTCATGGTGGATAAGGGATTTACCCCGCTTTCCTTGGCGAATGAGAACTGGCGAAAACCTAAGGTGATGGGCATTCGGGAACGTGAGGAGATATGGAAGAGCAAGGAACTACATGGTCGGTTTTATCGGGCCCTTCACGGGCCTGATGTAGACCAGCTTGCATCCGTATCTTGGCTACGTTTTGGTAACCTATTTGGGGAAACTGAGGGTTTTGTCTTTGCAATTATGGACGAAGTTATGAAAACGAACAATTATAGGAAATACATCATGAAGGACGGTACGGTCGATATCTGTCGGGCATGCCACCGTCCCGGTGAATCAATCAGGCATGTGATTTCCGGTTGTTCGTATCTTGCTAACGGCGAGTACTTGCATAGACACAACCTAGTAGCCAAGATCATACACCAGCAAGTTGCTCTTCGGTATGGTCTTGTGACTCTTGAAGTGCCATATTACCAGTATGTGCCTCAACCAGTTCTCGAAAATGATCATGCAACGCTGTACTGGGATCGATCTATTATCACGGACAGGACTATTGTTGCCAATAAGCCTGATATTGTAATAGTAGATCGATTGGCGCGCCGGGCAATACTTGTTGACGTCACTATTCCGCATGACGATAACCTTGTTAAGGCCGAAAAGGACAAAATGTCTAAATATTTAGATTTGGCTCACGAGGTTACCGACATGTGGGAGGTAGACTCCACAATTATTGTTCCGATTGTCGTTTCTGCTCATGGGTTGATACCAAAGAGTCTCGACCAACACCTCCAGAGGCTCTCAATTGGTCGTTGGGCCAAGAGCCAGATGCAGAAAGCAGTACTTCTGGACACGACACGCATTGTGAGGAGATTCCTCACTTTGAATCCCTGACCACCGGTGGCTTGGGTCTTGAGCCTCGCCATCGGAGGGTGATTCACTTTTTTATATTTTTATAATATGTATTAATGTTTTTTTTTTAGTATGTATATAAAAATGTAAAAAAAGGAAAATTGAAAATAAAGAGAAATAATTATCAATTAAAAATAACAAGAACAAAATTATAACATGTAGATTCATGAGTTTTGTAGTCTAAGCCTAGATTTGTATAAAACGTTCCTGCGTTTGGCTGGTTGAAATAGTTGCGTTAAATAAAATGTGAGTTCTAACTTCAAACTTTTCCCGCTATTGTACGGACTACGGCGGAAAATGCGAGAGTTTTGTTGTTTAATTTTCTAATATTATGTGCATTTTCGCATTACATACAAGTTGTCTGATAGTAGGTTGAGCATAGCTCACGCCAGGAACCTGGTAAGCGGAGGTCTACGAAGAGGTACGGCCATGTTGCGGCCACAAACGGACGGCGGGAAATCGCGGCCGCCCATGGGAGGCGTGCGGCGGCTCGCCGCTCGAAGGGGACGGCGCTAGGCGGCGGCGCGGCGCGCGAGCGGGACGCATGCGAGGCGGCGCGGCGCAGAGGGCGTGCGAGCTGGCGGCCCGGCACGCACTCCTGTTCCGGTCGCGTCGACGGGCGGCCGGGAGCCCGCGCCTCGCCACACTGACTCTGCACACGCTGCTCACACTCACTTTTCTCCTAGTACGTTTTTTGAATGCGCGCCGGTAACAGCGGGCACGTGATACGCCCGCGGCGGCTGTTTTTTCTCTCTCACTCGGCTTTGTGACGGCCGGGTGTCGCGTGCGATCTCGCCCATTTCCCGCCACTTCCACTAGCTTTCGGAAAAGTACACCGGTGAAGAAGTTTTTGGCGCGAAATGTGCGGTTCGACGGCGAGCTCGCAATGAATGCCGGCCGCCGGTGGTGAATGCTAAAATGACTGGTTGGTTTTGTTTGTGAAGAAGTTTGAGCTGTGTTAGTCGGTTCGCGAGATTATCTGACTGCGTAGGGGAATTTTCAAATAATGGATGATTGGGAGCGACACGTGACTCCACTCCTGCAAGACATGGGGTGCCCCAGCGAGGACGCACAGGACGACTTCTTTAATCAGCAAGACGTAAGTGATACATCTAAAACTCTGCCATACCATAGACACTTCATCATCAATCGCCCATTGAAACTATATCACCAAATCATAACATGAGTTTTCTAGCAATGCTAAAAAGTCATTACCCATCATAGTGGCATCATGATCACCTTTATCAGTGTTTAAAAATAATTCACAGTTCTAGGCAGAGTTCTATGAAAGCTATGCTCTAACGAAACTGTCCGATGTTAAAAATAAACTGTTAGGCTTCATTTCTAACAGTACCTACATACATACAATTATAGAGTAAGTATAATATTATTTAACGTTATCGCTACGTCTAAATGGGTATAAGTATTTTATATCCAGATTAGAACTCAATTAATTTTTAATTACTTTATCATTGATAACATATTTTCTGCTTTGAACTACTTTATACTGTCTCCTTGATTAAATCCTTTAACGTTAGTACTTCAATCAGTATATTTAAATAAATGTATTTCGATAATACCAAAATATTTATATCGTTATGCATCAAAATATTTTAAGATCTAGTCCATTTTTACCAAAAATAATAGCTCATTCTAATTAGATGTTAGAATCCATCAATCTAGCTTCAATTTATTTAATGCAACATCCAAAATAATCTAAGCACCTTGTTATTTTAGTTCGTAATCTGTGCATAATTACCATGGATGTGTGATTGCCAGTAAACCTTCTTTTATTACCGTCACGTTGTGCAAATTTCTGAGAAAATAGCATCATGAACGTTTCAAAAGAATTAAAAGTAGTACTGAATACTGTGGAAACGGAAAAGGTTTAAAAGTAAAATAACTTGAATAATGTATTTTGGTTTCTTTTAAAACAATACAATTTGTTTTCAGCGTTTTGAAATGCCTTAGGATATTGTTTTTTTAACTTCCTCTGAATCACCAGAGGTCAACGTACTGCTGCTTTGTTAGTGCGGAGATCGCACAACACACCTCCTCGATTACATATTACAAATCTCTACATTTAATCGTCTTATTGCCAAGTACTTATTTATTTAAACAATGATGAGTTCTATTTTGATTGAATTATATACTGATACTATACCGGTAACGATACAACACTTTTTCGCATTTGGGGAATTAATCTATTTATAACATTCGTTTCACAATTAATATCAATTTTAGTTCACAGCTCATATATTTTAACACTCCACGGTCCAGCTCGAAACGCCAATAAAATGGAAAAACAGAGCTGCGAAGATACGTGTGGTAGGACCGTCGAGCGATTCGTGTAGAGAATGAGTTTAGAGGCGGTTGCCATGTGGCAAGGTGCCCGGCGCCCTGCTAACGTGCACTAGTAATGCTTAATTGCCCGAGTAAGAGCGCCGCTCACCGCAACATTCGCGTCTCCATAACCCTGTCTTTGCTGAAACATGGAACTGTTATTGGCATCCGCAGTTACCAGCCTAAGCCAATTTAATATTTAATTTGTGGCTCCGGCCAGCCAAGCCTGCCAGCGGTCTTAGACCTCGACAAGAATATTGTGGTACGTGCTCGAAATCTAAGCAAATCTATATTGACTCAGAATTAAACGTCTGGCCCGCAATTATTGCTTAGTGATAATCTTTATTAGTTATCTAAAACAGGTTATTTCGTAGATGCATAAAAAGTTGCAGTTACTCGATGTGGAAATCAATGGTCGTCAGCGGTCTATGAATACAAGTTGAAAATTAGGAACAAGTCATGGAAACCTAATCACGAAATCGATATAAAGAGTACCTATTGAGGAATGTCTTTTCTATTTTTAAATAGTTAATATGTACAGTCAGCAGCATAAGTATCTGTTCAAAATCAAAATTTCATATCGCCTGTATATGCGTTAAGTTAAACTGAATTATTTATTCTTCGTTTGAAGTAAATTAAATCTCTTTTATTTTATTTTTGTGAAGAGAAAAAGAAAGATTGGTAAGAACACAAAAGAATGTAGGCAATTTAAAATTTTGAATTTGTTCAGCTACTTGTGCTGCTGACTGTACACGGATGCTCAATAATTAACAGTTGACACGTGACAAAGATCAAATCGTCTATTATTTAATTATCTAATTCAGAGAAAAGTCTACAAATTCTACAATCTGAAAATAGATCCGAAGATTCATATCTTTGTACAGCAATCAATTGCACTTGAGCAATAGTTGCACCAAAATAGGAAAGTAGAGAATTCGTGAACGACATGCGCAATGGAATGACGTCAGCTAGTAGGTAGGTACTGTATAAATCAGTAAAATTCATTTGCTACTTGCTCGCATGAGGTATAGTCACGCAATTGTGTGAATTTCACTGCACTTTCCGCCTCCAGAGTGACGACCGCACTAATTTATATACCTAAGTAAAGAATAATAGTAGTGTGCATGGCCCAGTCTACGAGTACAGTCGATTACAACACCTTTATTCATATAATTGCTATTTATTTACTTAAAAATTATGTTCAATAAACATGGAATTGTATTCCATTAAATATTTACAAAGTCACCGGTACAAAAAAAAACCGGACAAGTACAAGTTGAACTCGCATACCGAGGTTTTCGACAAACTTGTAGGTAAGTATATAAGTTCAATAGCTCGCCAAAATTAATTAATAAATTAATCAAATTTAAAAAGTTTGTAATTTCGCTTTTTTTGTTATTAAAGTACACATTTACGGTTTTCAGATTTTTTCCTTTACATGAGCTGTGAGACCTTGCTTCTTGCCAAGTTTCATAATTCTAGGTCAATGGGAAGTACTCTATAGATTTTGGATCCCTTGCAAAGTTGCAAATATGCGAAAGTATGCGACATAAACGGTCATATCTTTTGATTGCGTTGGCTTACAAGTTTGATTTTTTCACAGTTGAAAGAGGCTGTAGACCCGAGTATTTGATTTAAATTTCAACGTGATATCTTTACGCGTTCTTGAGAAAAAGGATATTGACCGACAAACAGACAAACGGACATCAAAGTGATCCTACAAGGGTTCATTTTTGCCTCTTGAGGTCCGGAACCCTAAAAAGACTGTATTTTCACTCAATGTGATCGAAGTTCTTTTGAAATAAAGTACTTGACACGAGATTATTTTTGTTAATTTTCAGTCTTGTTTAACTTGCGGCAAGTAGGTATCGCCTCATAGAATTCCAAGAATTGTGGGCAGCTATCACTTGAAACCAACTGGCTGCATCAAACTCATGTCACAATGAATGCTTACATACGCACATCCTCACGCTACCATGTAGAGTTTAGGTAGATAGTCAAAATTATAAAATTGCGGCATCGTCTAAAGATAGTTTAGTAAACTAAAATAATTAGTTGTTATTCTTGGTAACGTCATACAATCGCGATAGCGCTCGGTTGATTATTTCCTTACAATTTATTTTGCAGATCACATAATGCAAATTATATTAAAATACTAGCTAATAACAATTTTTCCTTTATAATCGTTTAGTTTTCATTTATTTACCTTAAACCCCTTTAAAGTTTGAGATAACCTATACATTAAATAATGTAAGAATAAACAATATAAGCGGCGATAGCCTAGTTGGGAGTGGAACGGACTGCCGAGACGAATGTTTGCAGGTTCAAAACCCAAGGGCACGTACCTTATTATGTGTGTATTCTTGGGAATTATCGCTCGCTTTAACGGTGAAGGAAAAACATCGTGAAAAAACCTGCATACCTGAGAAATTCTCTATAAGAATTTCGAAGGTATGTGATGTTTGCCAACCCGCATTACGCCAACGTGGTGCACTAAGGCCTGAACCCTCTCAGTTGTAGAGGAGGCCTGTGCTCCGCAGTAGGCAGTATATAATACAGGGCTGGTAAGGTGGTATGGTAAACATTATAAAATGTTTACTATAGACAATACAAATACTTATCATGGCTGTTATCAATGAAGTTGTTATTTGGATTTAAAATAAAATGTATTATACCCTTTCAATAGCATTGGTTTACTGTGATAGGGTAGTGGACTCCCATTATATTTTATGTTTGGTAATTAAAACCACTTCCTTAACTTAATGAGCATTTGGGACTTGACTTACTCATTTAAATCGCTGATGTTTAATTCAAACAGATATCTTTAGTTAATACTCTAATAAAGGCATAGTGTGCCTATGTAGAATTTCAGATACATTGAAATGAGTCTATCACCAATAAATTAAATGTACAAATCTTTCATAACAAGCTTTTATTCAAATGCTCTAAAAAAACTTTAAATCTAATCAAACTTTGTTTAATACTATGTGGAGATAATAGCTTATAGGAGTGCGTAAAAAATAACTAGTCCGCTATCTTGGGCTATCCGCCATATTAGATTTAGAGAGGTCATTTGTTTTTGTATTTTTCTGAGGAAACCCTTTCGTTTGTTACACATATTATGGACGTGCACAAAAAATAACTAGTCCATCATCTTAGGCCGTCCGCCATATTGGATTCAAAATGACGTCACTTAGCTAACAATGCATTGTCACCCAAACTAAACGTGAATGCAAAATTTCAACACAATCGGTTGAGGGTAACTGCTTCAAAATTGACTTGCAAGATTCCACCCGAACAAACAAAGTTACAATACATGTGTTGCAAGTTAAATAAAAGCTTGTAAAAATCTAGATTTATAAAGGTGCTGTGGGGCTATGGTAGAATGGCATTTGCTTCATTTATACTGATGTGTCGTATACTATAACTACGGTACTTTGCTGCACACGATAGGTATGGTTCGATTTCCCAACTTTTCTCGCGTAGTCATTTTCAGCCAATGACATTCCTAAAACATAGATAATATGATATTAGTTTAAAGAACATAAAAGCTCCTGTAGGTGATATATTACGATCTAGTAGTTAAATTTTACATTTAATTCATGCAGAAGACCATTTGGTGATCTAATTTTATTCGCCGAACCAAAGTCCAGCTAAATACTGCTCTGGGCATTTATTGGCCTGATAGCACTTGTAAAGGAAAAAATCTGAAAACCATAAATTATGCACTTTAATAACCAGTTGGTGCAATAGCCGTGTCTAGAGATCGAACGGCAAAGTTAAGTTTGTCGTTTAATCTTTGGTTGGACCAATAATGTTAGATGCTTTCTTACCGTCTTCGTCGTACCTACTTATGAAGTTTGTTCGGAACCCTCGGTACGCGAGTCCATCTCGCACTTGTCCGGTTTTTTTTTATAATTACCTTACAATAATCACGCTATTATAATTTACAATTCCAATCCTTTGCCACTTATGATGTTTAATTTGTGTCAAATTTCAACAGATTCGACATGTAACGATGAAAGCGAAGTAAACGTATCTATATTAAGATTCGGATTTATGATGATCAAACCCTGGTGAAATTATATTTTGTTAAAGTAACACCACATGGTGAGGAAACTTGCATACCTGAGAAGTTCTCTATAAGAATTTCGAAGGTATGTGAAGTCTGCTAACCCGCACTAGGCCAGCGTGGTGGACTAAGGCCTAAACCATCTCAGTTGTAGAGGAGACCCGTGCTCAGCAGTGAGCAGTCTATAATATACGGCTGGTATGGTAACGCCACAGAGGCACCAGTATACCATCAGTTTTACAAATGATTGCTACACAAATTATAGAAGTTTTTAATGTAAGTTCATACGAACAGTCGAAACTAATTGCAAACTTTTAGGGATTTATTGTCGCTTGATATTATCTTAGGGCACATTTAAAATAATCTAAGTATTAAATAATTTTATTTAATGATTTAAACTTTTTATCTCGCTTTGGAAATTTGAAAGCAGAGTTGCTTTTATTACTTGTCTTTTAATTTTTCAACACTAACGATTATTTTAAGTGGATATTTTATTGCTGTTAGCACTCCGGGTGCATCTCTCGTATGCATCAAGTCTTTCGTATGTGACAGTCTGGCTAGATAGTACAACCAAAATCTCTATGTCAGCCGCAAAACATTGTGCAAGCACTGTTGTATTACGATTTAAAGGCACTGTAGTCAGTGGAATTACTGGACATTATGAGATTTCATATCTAATTTCACAGGGTGACCAGTCCAGTTGCAGAGCCGCGAAATGCAAAGTTCGGTAGTGTTGAAATGCTATTGTTTTTGAGCAGTCGTATTGCTTACCATCAGGCGAGAGCCTTGCTCACCTTGCCATGAATAAAAAAGTTTGATTTTCTGTAACACAGCAAGGTTACATGTACCTATTATAGCGGAGAGTACCTACCCTATTTTAGATTCCAAGAGAAAATGATAATAATATCGATTCATTAATTAATTTAAACTTTTGGTATAAATGCAAGTATTTAACAAAAAATATAAATAATGCGAATATCATTTTAATATTTATTGTTTTTTATTTGTATTTCATAATGGTGAAAACGGATGCGTCAAGGTATTTGTAATGCTTTGGCGAATATAAGTATAATAAAAAAAGGTGTTAATGCTCATTAAATTTCCCCCTGATCTGGGCTTTGATCAGAAATGACATTAAGGCCGTTGTTTCATCCGCGGTCAAGTAAAGTTAATGGTCTTATTAGACTGGACGAGCGCGCAGCGCTTTCGCCTCGCTGTGAATTCACTTGCAATTCGCCAGTGTGAAAAGAGTCTTAACTTTGCCTAACCACAGATGAAACAACTGCGCATGAGAATATTTAGTCTTATATTTGATTATATTTTCAAACGGAATCGTAACTACTTTAGAAATGTATAAACTCTGTGTCCTATCGAATGTGTGCATTCTCCATACAAACTAATTTGATACGTTAATTACCACATAACAAAGAGTTTGGTACGAATCTTTATTTTCAATTTCAATCACAACAATGGACAATCCACCCTATTTACGTTGTCCGCTATTGGACTAGATGGAACAATAGATAGGCGCCCCGCGCAGCGTAATTATCAAACGTAACTTGTCATTTTGGAAGGAAATAACAGGTTTCTATTACCCTAGCACAACATTCGACTGTAATTTAGTACCAATGACTCTGTTATGTCTACAGTTTACAATATTTATTTGTTTTATGAATATACATTTCCATCACATCATGTGCCTCTGATTCATGATAGTGTTGTAAATTCAGTAAAATTGTTTAACAAAATTATATATTTTAAAACGCAGGAAAAAAAAATTACCTATTTTTATGCACACTTCGTGGACGGATCAGTGCGAGATTTGACACAATTAAAATTCGTATAGAGGAATCATTGATGTATTAAAAAGCCAAGGAATGCAAAAAAAAAATATATTTGAATCGTGGTCGAATTTCGAGCAGCAGGCTACCACAGGTATGTATAAAATTTCAATTCGTTTTTGTTATTGATACCGTTATAAGGTAGAAGAGGTACAAGATTTGCTCTACTACATGAATGGATCTTGTTTGTTTGCTGGATTATGCTAAACTAAGTCAATGTACTGAATATGAATGAATTCTATGAAGTATTTCATTAAAATAATTAAAATTCATGATTAGATTTTTTAACATTTCAAAAACGAAACAAAAAACCGAATAGATATTTCGCGTGTAATAAAAACACACTCCGCTTGAAAGAAAGTTTAGTACTTAAGTTCACAGAAATGGTTTGAAATAACGTGTACCTACGTTTAAAGACGCACCTGTCCTGCACAATATTAAGTAGGCACTTATACAACAAATAATATTATTTCTAAGGTAATAAATTCTATAAACTTTATAATAATAAAACTATTTAATAAACACCTACTTAATTCTTATCTAATTTGTCGGTTTTGGCAATATAACGAATGATAAATGGTGAGCTGTATAAACATATTCATAATAAATGAATTAATAATACGGAATGTAATCAATACAAACATTCAACTAGCCTTGAGTTGGCGTGATTAAAAAACGCCAGTTAGCGTTTTTGAACACGTCCGGCGCATAATAAGCACCGTTTGAAAATTCTAATGATAAGAAACAAAACAAACACATTACGAGGTGTTCTGATAGGAGCCATCGAATACAATTTGCATGCATACAAGGTTTTGGAGTAATTTAAACTAGTATACGATCAGAGGTAATTTATTTTGGTCGATTTCGTCCTTTACTTAGAAAATAGTAAACTTAAAGTATGTATCAGTTAATGTACTATCTGATTTCCATCTAGCCGTGATTAGAGAAAAAATAATCAAATAAAAATAGTAAAGTGACAGGATAAATAGATGCACCGAAAAGGTTTTCGGGTAAAAAATATGTCTACAATTAAACTTAACAGCTATTAGTATCTTAAGTGAAAATAAACGTTAAGGAGCCGATGTTGGAGTATACGAAGGTGTAGTCATACATAATTTCATTTTACAAGTCACGCATTATGAGGGAACAATAAAAAAACAAGTTGCGCAGGCGGTTGAGGTGCAGAGGTTTACGGTTCGTTGAATTGTCCAAGCGGATCTCAGTCAATAGTCGAAATTGTCGCGCTTTGTCATGCACAGCTAAGTGCTGTTACTGGTTTTTGCCATTAGTTTAACGCATTATAGCTTTTTACTGCGTTGGCGTGAGAAAGTCCAGCGTTGAAGCGTTCAGGTGGCCTTAGGAAGTACTTCCTTGGACACGTGTGTCGGCCATTTGCCAACCGTTCTTCTACCCGCATTATTTTACTTGAGAACCGGTAATTTTAATGAAATTCTACACTATCATGCAGCTGTGCTACACTCGGCTACGCACAAGCCGCATAAATTTCATACATTTGATATAACGCTAACAGAATTTTAAACATATTAAAGCTAAGCAATAATTTTATTTATAAAATATTATCATTACTTTCCAAGTATGTTAAAGGCCTGTGGTTCATAATATCGTATTTTATGTTTTACTTGTTAATTATTATTTTAGTATAGGGCGGATCACTGCATATTAAGCTGTGTTTAGACTGTTAATGTGATAAGTATAATAAGATAAAATAATAATATGTAATAAGGCACGCACGAAGTACCTACTTTACTAATTAAGATATCCGAGAAACTGAAACAAAAAACGTGTAAGATATTTCTTCGCAATATTTTTTCATTTGACCTTTTTGATGAATCGTAATCTTATCACAATCAATAAAAATCAATCATCACACTGAGCATTTAAGAATGAAAGTAACTGAATACGGACGAGAGATTTGAAATAAACTGAATGATTCTAACGTATTTGACTGGCTTTGAGATGTAAAATCATAATTAACATTAAAAAAAAAACTCTCATCTCTAAATTTAAAGGTCTCAATTACATTTGAGGTCAGATGACATAACCACTACCTGCGATGGTCTACTACCATGTTAGTTCATATAATATGATACCAACAGAAACCCAGTAAACAATAATGATGAACAAAGGCCAACGTGTGGGTATCTGAAAATTCATAATTGTCAACAGATTGAAAACACTACTATAATATTAATTAGGTACAGCCATACCCAATGTGAAAATAAGCTTGCGTTGTCGTGATCAAAAATACCTATAGCATGGTTTGTGTTGACGACTAGACTAGACTAGTCACCTTAAATGTGCAATTACCTTAAATACCTTATATATTATGAGTAGTTTAAAGTTCCATTAGACTTATTAGAACCTTCATGAAATGATGCAAACATTATCCATTAGGTAAAAATAGACCATCATAATATAAAATAAAGCTAGCAGAATACATAAACGTTGGTAAAAAACAGACATTAGACATCAAAGCTTCCAAGCGCCACTAATATTAATTAATGATGTTTGCAAAACAACCGGCAACTTTGTAACATTTTAGTATCGAAACGACATCGTCAATACGACAAACGAGTACAAATTGTAAAAGAATTTATTCGTCGCAGGTAATAATACAAAGAACAAGTTAGCGAGCGTGGAATTAGCATTCAACAGCGCTACACGCCGATGTATGAACGTAAGCTCTCATTAACTGCTGACAGTGGCGTTATCTGCTGATCAACCACCTAACCTTTTCGTGGTGAGCGTTATTATAACATTTAATATAATAACAAAAATGATAATAAGCCAGCGGTGCTGGTGTATAATAATTACAATATTAAATGTATAAATAATTCAATGGCCTATAGGCGGTGGAAGCACGCGACGGACTTCCGGAGAGTCTAATTAATGCGTGCTTCATTCTCGAGGCGCTTGACGAACTACGAAAATTGTATAATTATCTTAGTGCGTGATGGTGGACATAAACGAAGAGATAAAATGCTCCGACAATTATTAACTCGTGCGTCGGATGCTATAGATTGTTCGTACAAAAAACTTTACTTACGATCAAACAAAGAATTTCGATTAAGCGACACTGAATTCTTTAAAAAACTGCACTTCGATGTCATTGTTTAAAGTAAGATAGTAGGCATGTTCAGTAGGTAAGCTTATTTTTGAGATAATCATTAAATAAATGTATGCCATGTATGTGTTAGGGCACTAGACCTGACTAGATTTGAAGATTTTTTCCATGTTAATGAATCTGCCAAATATCACAGTGGATAGATAATTATTATAGAATATACAATAATTTTAAAGTTCAATTTAAATGTAATGCAGTCGGAACTTCAACAGTAATCCTTTCTACCAGGTCATTGATCCGACAAAACTAAAAGCATCTGAGAATTTTGTACCTTTTTAACCGACTTCATTATTCCTTTATTCACATTTAGGAACATTCACAACATAGTCAGAGAAAGTAATTTACATCAAAGCAAAATGGCACACAATAAAAATGTATTACGACACGATTTGCAATGTATTCAGTTCATACCACATTACTAGAGAACACATTACCCATGTTAGTATCCCTTTTAGTTCAAATAGATACTTATCGGCACTTAACGAGTTTCTCTTTGTAAATTAACACTCGTAAAATGACAAGCTAAAGGAAATTCCTCCGTAACCTGGATATGGAAGCTAATCACCATAGACGGCAATATTTTTTTCTTCTCTAGCGTTGTTATTTGCGATAGGCTATGGTGATAAAATAGGTTGCATTCTACACGTTTATATTATTAACAAGAATTAAATATTATCTACTTACTTACTCAAAGGCAATAACTGAGTTTACCGCCCAGTATTTTATCATTGATTATTTTTACTATGTTCTAGTTCTTCAACAGCCGTAATCCAAGTTATCTATTTATAAAATATCAACGTTTTACAATTTTTAAATAAGTACTTATTGTTAGGCTTTGCAATTTTTAATAAATAGTCAATTTTAGAATACAATTGATTTTGTCAAATCATGGTTTTAAAAAAATATTCATTATAATTTATTTATATAATGTGTGTATTGATGTAAAAGACCCAATGTGTGCTAATAACAACACACTATTAATAATATCATGTTAACTGTTACGGATTACAATGTATATTATAACACTAAGACAAATCGAAGTCCCAAGCAGCCAATAGCAACATTTTCCCATTTTATGTTGGTATTGTTTCGATTCAGCGCTGGTTGCATGCATCAAACAAATTTTTCCTGTAAGTTAACATCGATTTGACAAATCTTGTCAAAACGACTATACCAATGATGAGCTTAATAATCATTAGCAAAGTTTAATATAAGACGATAGTTTTCATACATTGTAGTCAAGAGAACCGAGTCAAGGTGTGTAATAGCCAGTGTACCCATTGTTCGTTACACTTCATTGCTTACAAACGTTATTAGTTTCATCCAGAGATCTAAGATAAAGTGTTTGCTCTTTTCATTAGGTGTAAACTTTTAAATTTTTTTTAATAAGTTGTTTTACATGTAAAAGGTTCTTCTTTATTCTTCCATCCTCGTTAGCAACAGCTGATTTCTATTTCTAGATAGAGTTTTTTATCAATGTATTATATCATAATATTTGATCTTACTTAACTACATGGTTCCATAATGTAATAAATTATACGTATAACAGTAGTGTTCTTCTAGTAACATCCACCATTGAAGAGCGTTCCTTCAGCTACCATTACAGTTTTGTTGCAGGCGGCGTAGACATATTTCCTTCAAACACTACACAGATAGCAATATTTCTCTGTTCTAGACATGGTGTCCTTCCAGTCTTAGATCGTATTGTAGTCGTGTGATAGTGTTTAAATCTATTTGCTGACTATGTTTGATACAAGTCGCAAATACTGCAGTGGCTCTCACAATTTAACCATCTTGGAACTCGGCACTCCTGCAAAGTGAAGCCCTTAAGGCCTTTGTGTCTAATCTCTCCGGGGAGCTATTTTCACCTATCATCAACAAGAGTTGTTAAAATTGGGGTTAGTTTCGGTTTTTATTTATCAATGGTTAATAAATTAATTGCCTTTATGTTAATCCACTTTTATAAATACAAACACTTTATTAATCATAAATATTAACTAGTAAGTAACGTATAATGTAACATTATAATATTACTATAAAAATGTGTAATAATTCCTACTTAAAGTCATTAAGGCATTTATGCCGATACGATTTATTTTGTAATAAAGGAACAATAAATTGATTAATCCACTACAAACAACTAAACACCATCCGCTTTGTAAAATTATTGTAACATTTATATAATTATACGTAAGGTGGTGTGAATCGTCTTCGTACAATATACATATTTTTGAAAGGCGGTATCGGCACGATAGCCGATGCGAGATAACGTCCAATTAAAACAATTCCATCAAAACATTTTGTGTCAGGTCATTCCACCTGCCGCCGCATTATAATTTATTCATAAGGTGCCGCCGGTCAACGTAGCCAGTGTATATTTAATACTCAACTTTTGCATTGAATGAAACTTGGCGCAATGAGTGTTGTCGCAAAATGTTCAACGCGACTTTAAAGTTGAGTTTTTGACGCTTCGTCGCGCTATCAGTGAATAATCAATCTCAATTCACGGCTCAGGGGTATCGACTGCAGCTCGGATGGCCGTGGGAAACGTGTTTATTTAGATTTTAGAATATTGCGCTCCTATTAGGTAATGGATAGAGTGTAGTAACAACACCATTATTCATAGTATGTGCGTGCTAGAAGAAGCCGCAGTTAAACACATATATTATGAAGATTTCTTCTTCCTGTTTACGTTTACTTCGTCACGGTCTGGTGACGGTAAAACCGCAAAAACTTTGTTAGCTACAAAAACGGCACCACACGCCTATTTCTTTTTCAATCGCTGTGACAGCTTCGGCTTCTGTAATCACGGGTATGACTCGGCTCCCGACATAAGAAAGTAGATAAGTGAGTTTTCAGTAAAAAAAAGATATTATTTCTTGCACCACATTCTGAACCATGAATTTGTGTTTTATAGCAATTCCTATATAACTTTTATCCAAACGGTCAGTGCCCATATTGGGCCAATGAGGTAAACTACATACTACGTACTACACTAATTATAAGGCATTTAAAAGTTTATTACTTGGACCGTGACTTAATGAAGGGCCAATACAAATTTCAAATTACCTTTTCAAAAAGGGGTAAAATTGCTTGAAAATTAATTGCTATTTTGTTTTCTAATAAGCGCTCTAATGTTGGTAGCCCTACGTAGCTGGAGAATTTGTTCGCGTTCTTATCCTACTATATCGGCAGTTTGCATTTTTGATCGCCTCGCCGCGCGGCGGGCGGCTGTTAACTACATTTTGGTTTCATTACAAATGTTCCTTTCGCACATTACTGTAAAACACGCTATACAACAACAAATAACAATAAAAAACAATAACGCATTACATGACATTGAAAGACAAATAGCGCAATTAGCACAGCAAGAATGTGTACCGTGCGATGCTTAGTGCGAAAAGTGATTGCAAAAAATTGATATGAAACAATATTACAATGTAAGTATTACTACTGCTGGCGTGTGTCTACTTAACTGATTTATTATAAAAAGCCTACATGCAACGACAAATGTAAAAGACAGCAGTACAATAGATACTTAGAAATGGTCAGTGGAATGATTGTACATTTTCTATCCGTTCGATATACATGTGAGGAAAAGACAAATTGAAAACAAAATATGGCGATGGTAGGATCCTTTAGTTAGTTACACCGAAGAAAGTAGACATATTGAAAATTACGAATTCAGGCAATGTTAATTAGACCATTATAAAAGTTTATCTAGAAAATATTATTATCTATTTTCTGATTTTTCCAAAATAAGGCATGAAAGTACCTACATGAAAGGAATGTGTCTAGTTGAAGCAGTAAGTAAAAGTCTACATTTTCACCGATTGTTGACCGCACAGCTTCTTCTCTAAATTTTAATATCGTAAAAAGGAATCTGAAATGTAACTATCTTACAACTCGTTTCGTAAGTCGATACGCGCAGAAAGAGTGGATGCAACTTTTTGTTTCGGAGGCGCACCATCGCAGACAATCTTTGGTCGCCAAAGTGCACCTGTTTGTTGCTACCGCGACTGCGGTGCGACTATGTTATAAAAAAGTAAAGACCCATTAAAATATATATATCTATATCACAGTCACAGTAATTATAGAACAACAAACAAACGTGCCGAAATGCGTTTTTGGAAGTACACCTTGCCAAATATTTTACAAAACTCTAGGCTTTAAAAGGAAACGAAGCTAAATACATTTATTTAGTGGTGTTGGCACCCACGACGCCTATTGATAAGAAGTGTGCTTGGTGGTAAGCGGTGATAGTCTAGTTGGGAGTGGAACGAACTGTCGAGACGAATGTCAGCAGGTTCAAAACCCAAGGGCACACACCTCTGACTTTTCTAAAAAGTTATGTGTGTATTCTTTGTGAATTATCGCTCGCTTTAACGGTGAACGAAAACATCGTAAGGAAACCTGCATACCTGGAAAATTCTCTGAATTTCGAAAGTATGTGAAGTCTGCCAACCCGCGCTAGGCCAGCGTGGTCGACTAAGGCCTAACCCCTCTCAGTAGTAGAGGAGGCCCGTGCTCAGCAGTGGGCAGTATATAATACAGGGCTGGTATGGTATTGAATGGTGATTGGTGGGGGCACGGTCATCGTGGTCACCGCTTGGTGTCGGAGGTCCAACATTAAAGCCTACATTTAAATTTCAAGTGTTAATTATGGAGATGTGCATACGTTAAATAGCGAGAAAATAGTATTAATTACATTATAACTATTGCTCACAGTTACCTTGGATGATAAATCTATAATATATAAAAATTTCGTGTCACAGTGTTTATCATACTCCTCCGAAACGGCTGAACCGATTTTGATGAAATTTTATATTCACACTTGGTAGGTCTGAGAATAGGTTGTTATCTATTTTCATCCCCCTAAGTGATAAGGGTGGCGCAACCCAAATTTAAAAAAAAAAATTCGCATAATTTTTTTTTACGATGTGGCATTAAAAATGGAATACAAACCTAAATTTTCATTTTTTCCACTTAAATAATCACTAAAAAGAATTTATAAGGCAAAACAACGTTTGCCGGGTCAGCTAGTTTACCTACTTATAAAAGTCTTTCGGGTTAAAAAAAATGCGTATTTGTGTTTATCTTTCATTCATTAAGGGGTTTCTGTGTGGTGTGATAAACACCCGAATATTTGCAAATCATGATAAATGATATAACTAGGATGTTGCTTCACTTTGTAATACCCGCGTGTTCACACGATCGCGCGGCATCCGCGTGGTAAAACGCAATATGTTGACTGTTACGCGATGTGCTTCTATGGAATTGGTACCCTTCCGTGCGGAACTGAGTATGCATTCACCTAATATTATAATATCTATATATTAATACGTGAAAAATCTTTTCTCCCTTTTTAGCACTTTGCGCGCACGGTGGTGTGAGTGAATAATTAGAGTTCAAATGGAAAAGCAGTGCAGAAATATAAAATTCATGTATAATATTTGTTACAAACATATTAAATTCGACGAATTGACTGCCTCGGTGGCGTAGTTGTATTACAGTACGACTGCAAGGCTGAGATCTCGGGTTCGATCCCCGGGTCGGGCAAAGTGATATTGGATTTTTCTATTCAGTATCAGCCCGGAGTCTGGAATTTGTGCCCGATATGGCGATAGACTCGCCCCCTATCACATCATGGGACGGAATACGCTTGGCGAAAAGTGGGTGCACTAGTTGCGCCTCTGCCTACCCCTTCGGGGATAAAAGGCGTGAGCATGCGTAAATTCGACGCTCGAATTTCGACCACTGTACAAGCCCTAGTAATATTTATTATAAGTACCTATATTCTTTGAGAAATATTCAAAATAAATATTTTTATTAATAATTTTATATTAAGAATGTACAGTCAGCAGCATAAATATCTGTACAAAATCAAAATTTTCAAATCGCCTATATACGCATTAAGTTAAACTGAAATAATTTTTTCTTCGTTTGAAGTAAAGTAAATACCTTTTATTTTATTTTTGTGAAGAGAAAAACAAAATTAGTAAGAACACAAAAGTATGTAGGCAATTTGAAATTTTGAATTTGTTCATCTACTTATGCTGCTAACTGTACATAGGTAAAAAAACAGCCAATAGTAAATTTAAGCCACGTTTCTCGGCCCCGTACACTACTCTTAATTAACCACGAAAAAGGTTTGGAAATATGCACAAAGGGGTTAACAAGGTCAATTTATTGTTCCGAGGTGTCGATGATGAAGGCCGGGCGGTGGTCACCTACGTACCTGTCAAGATAAGAATCGCGCCGCGTCCCTGATAACGTGGTAACGAGCCTAACGTCCGCAGTACTTCCCCGCACACAAGTTTCTATATTGTATATTACATATTAGCTAATATTATCGATTTACTATTGGCGGTTGTAAATAATTCCTTTTGAATATGTGTTGTAGTAGCATTTGATGTTCTTTTTTTATCCTATTTGTCGTAAAAACACCGTGACGCTCTATACGTACTAGAGTTAATTAGTATTACCTACCTAATTCAATATCATTGCCTTATAATATTTTTAATGTCAGCGAATTATTAGTCATTTCAAAGATTAAGTATCGCATGTAATAAAATCGGCATGAGGTTTATCATTATTAATTTGTTAAGCAACAACAGTCCTTAATATTTTCTAGTTATCACTATTAAAGAAAAATTCATAAGTGAATGTTATAGTGATAACTTCTTGTGAACTTTTATGGGTTCATAACATACTATAATTACTGAATAGAAAAAAAATATGTTAACATAAGATAAAATTATGCGTCTATAAGGCCAAATGAGAGTATCCTCACTTGTATTACAGATACTAATAGAACTAAACTGTTTTACTGAAGTTGAAAGAACAAAGCACCCTTAAGCCATTTTCGACTTGGTAACATTTGAAACTACTATTCATTTGCAGTACGTCAATATTTAAATGCATATAATCATACTCTAATAAAATATGTTTATTATGAAGCTAAATAATTACTTACAAAATTTCTTTACATTTCGCTATTTAACCACTTAAAATAATATAAAACTATTATATCTTTATAACACAATAAACTGTAATGTTATTTTTCTCATTGTATAGATACGATCAAAATTCACTACAAATGCGATAAATAAGAGGTTTATACTTAATGTTAATTAAAGGTCCGAATACGGCCACATTAATTAATTGAACAAAGAAAGAAATTCTGTGTGTGTCTATACCTTCACTTAGAGTTGATTGTAAACAGCTTTTAAAAACTCCGTTGTCCCTTCTTTATCTTTATAGCAGGTAGATACTAATTATATGTTATTATATAATACAATGTTATTAGCTAGTGTACGCACCGGGGTTTTCTTACGAATGGTTAAGATATTCATATGCTTTGTTATACAGTTCGTGTATTGAAATGATATTGTGTATTATTTTGTAGCATTTGGATAGTTTCGAAACAAAACGGGTACTTAAATTTCGATCTTGGCTCGATTGTTGTGTCTGAGAGTGGTGCATTCATTATTCATGAATTCTAATTACGAACGTATCCAACTGACCCTGCTCTGTAATCATAATTAACTTACCTATCATTATCAACGTTGAAAAAACTTTTCATTGTTGTTTAGATGGCTCGATATCGCCTGCTTTATCGATCTTTGGTTTGTTTAGGAACGAGGACACAACTGTCTGAGTAAATTGGTAGTAAATACAGCGAGACTTATTAATAAACGGGTTGTTAATTTGATGAAAAAATACTATTTAATTATATACGTAATGAAGTGACGTTTTTTGACGAATAGCTATAGATTGTTATGAGGTGAGGATCAGAGAATAATAATGAAAGTATTTCAATAACATACCTAATTTACTAATAAGGGTGTTTTAAATTGTGATAAAACCAAATATAACCTCAGTCTCTTTATTTCTAAAGGTTGATGATGTTAGATAATATGCATTGCCGATTCATTATGTAGAACTCAATGATTACCATTGTGTTATTATTGCCAGTGAAGTCAATAATAACTTATCCTATTTCAAAACTCAAGAAATGCAAGAAAGTATGAGACACAGTTTCTAAATCGATACGTAGAAATCCCACATTTTATTTATTTATTTTATTTAATCCTCTAACTTCAGTGGCATCATGGCCGCGGCTAGCTCACTAATACGATAGTTGCCGATGCAATAAATAATAACGTAGGAAAGCTTTCTATTATATTGCTCTACTCAATATCTGAATGGCAATCTGTATTTGATACTAAAACTGTTGATACAAATGTTTAAAATGTCTCAGTATCTTCCATTAGATTTTTTTCATTATTTTATTGTTGTTGCTCGTCCCCTATCACATCATTGGACGGAATACGCTTGGCGAAAAGTGGGTGCACTAGTCTGCCTACCCCTTCGGGGATAAAAGGCGTGAGCATGCGTTTATTCTTGTCCAATGTCCATGGATACAAGTCTTTCAGACGCATAATTGTTACTTTTTTATCCTCACTTAGTAATAGCTATGTCCAAGTAAAGCAGTGGCTACCTTACCAAGACTTTATCGAGGAGTTTTGGCGGCAACAAAAAAACACTTGATTAGCACAGTTATTACAATTCACTTCATTTCAGTCCTTTAATAGAACTATATTGGATAATATACCACCATAATTATGCAATATAACACTAAGTATCACCAAAATAATGAATTAAAACAAGAGCACCTCATGACACTTCCAAGTTCCCGCCAAAGCTCCTCCGTTAGATTAAATTTCACTGTGCTGCAAGCTTCTGATGTTACGCGGCATTTAAACTCGCTACGGGTGTTTGAAAGATGGTACTATCTTGAACAAGTTTACCAATTGTCAAGTGAATTCTCATTTTTCCATGGCTTGTCATTGCATTACTACTGACGCTAACCCTAATACAATTAACCATGTTGATTTTTATTATTATTCATGCGCACATAAAACTGATACAGATAACTAACTCCTAACATTTAATATTATTTTCATTTTATAGGTAACTATCCATAACGAGCACTAAGAAAATCATTAAAATAATATACTTCAAAGTAATTACTGTTATTAATGTTATCGGCAATACAGAAGCCAATCGAAATAACGGCGGTATTCCGTTCCATTATAGTGCGCCCGGGGCTTGGAGCGGTCAAAGACAATCCTGCAGTCAAGGCCTGGCAGTCGCCTCGGGCAGTTTTTATTTGAGAATATTTTCCTAACTAATTAAAAGCGTTAAAATAAGAAGATAAAAACTGGCTTCGTTATCGAAGGCATCGACCCGCTTTTGTGTTGCGGCCACCGGGGCGGCCGAGGAGCCAGCGCGCGCCGTCCTACTCCGCGCTGGCGCTTAGTCGCGGTTCGTAATTAACTAAAACTCAGTGAATCGGCACCGCGCCCGCACCCGCATCCGCCGCGAGCCCGCCGCGAGCCCGCCGAGAGACCGCCACCCCACGCACTAAACATGCACACTACACTCCAAAAATGCACCTCTGCGAATAAATTACGATCCTCAGACCACTTTTGTTTTGCGCAATACTTTACAATTCGATTTGAAAGTATAGGAATTCACATATTTATTTTTAACATCGCTAACAAGCTGGGTTTTTTGTTGCAATTTCGGAGCCTTAATCCGCACTTATTTGTTTTTTAAACACTATCGTCGCAAGATTTAAAACATTTTTAGTGTTTAATTTAATGAACTCCCTGACAAAATTACAGTGGGTCCATATTTCTATGACAGTATATTGTGCTTTGGTAAAATATAGTTATTACTTTAGACCTATTCCTATAACAATCATTCGTATAGCAACTTGACAGGCAGTTGTACTTACTTTCTCTAAAAATAATTACAATATCCGGATCGAAACTTAATGGTTTGCATCGCGTTACTAACACGAAACATTCTTTTGTTCTATGCGTTCTACATTTGTAACTAATATCTATTACACGAGCTACATGCGGTCCGTGGTATGGCCATAGAGTAATGTTCTATGTACCGAACCCCTTATTGTCCTGTCAATTATGTTGACAGTGATATCAATATTATGCCGAAATTATGATCCATGTCGTTGGCAATTTATCAAATAATAGTTATTGCACAAATAAATCGGTGATTTCTATTGTAATTTATTGATTGTCTTTCGTTTTGATCGTATTGAAAGTTTATTTCGTCAAGTCTTCATGTTTGTTTTTTGTTTAGAGTAATGGTTCATCCTTTCAGTGCATTGAACTCTTATTTTAATAAGTATTGTTATATTTTTTGCCAGCGGGTTAGCCTAAACTCCTAAAGAATTATAAAGTTAAAGCTGTATCATCATATTTCTAATCTCATAAATGCAATCCATTTTTAACAATTTTGTTGTCTAAATAATCCCAATTTCATCTTTGTATATGTCGCTTACGAAGCTTGAAATCAATCCGACATAATAATATAATAGGTCGGGGAAAAAGTCTTTTCGCATATAGTATGTATTAGGTCTTTACCTATGAAATTGCCGTTTAATAAACAGAAAGTAAGTCATTTTTTATAAATATTTTTTATTTTTATCAATCAAAATATGCAACCATGCTATCGATGCATCTCTGCCAGCGCAGTGGTAATTTTTCAATGCCTTTCTTAAAGAAGTTATGTGTACGGCAGCCTATAAACTCTTCAAAGGGATTTTGTACTATCTTTTTTGGCTGGTTTTGATGACATTAAAAAGGTTACATTTAAAATAAAGAAAGAAATTAGTAGAATGTTGTTTTCAGCTATTCTTCATATATTTTTCTTTCGGTGAAAATGAGTGAATCTAATGAAGAAATTCGATGCATTTTAAAATTTTATCATAAAAAAGGAAAAAATGCACAGAAAACCGTGAAAAGAATTTGTGACGTTTATGGACCTAATGCAGTGTCAGCAAGAGTAGCACAAAGTGGGTTTAAGCATTTTCAATCCGGAAATTTTGATGTCTAATATGCACCTCACTCTGGTCACCCTGTTACGGATAAAATGGACGCCATTTTTTAAAAAGTGAGCAAGGTCAACATATTAGTAATTACGACATAGCTGAAGAACGGAGAATTGACCACAAAGCAGTTTTGACCCAATTGAAAAAAGCTGGGTACACAAAAAAAAACGATATTTGAGTGCCACACGAGATCACTGAAAGAAACCTAATGAAACGTGTACTCATTTGCGATTCTTTATTGAGACGTAATAAAACCGAATCGTTTTTTAATAGATTGATAACTGGTGATTAAAAGTGGATCACGTGCGACAAGAACGTACGAAAAAGGTCGTGGTTAAAGGTCTGTCAGGCTTCACAGACCGTGGCAAAACCTGGGCTAACTCGCAATGAGGTATTGCTGTGTGTATGGTGGGATTGGAAGGGCATTGTTCATTATAAGCTATTATCGTCGGACAGAACCATCGATTCGGATCTCTACTGCAAACAACTAATGATATTAAAGCAAGAAGTTAAGAGAAAGCGGCCGGAATCGATCAATAGAAAGGGTGTGGTCTTTTATCACGATAACGCTAGACCACACACATCTTTAGCTACACAGCAAAAATTAAGAGAGTTTGGCTGGGAGGTGTTAATGCCTCCACCATATAGTCCTGACCTTGCACCTTCAGATTTCTACCTGTTTCGGTCTCTTCAGTATTCTTTAGGCAATATCAGGCTATCATTAAGAAAAGACTGCCGCAACTACTTGATGCGTTTTTTTTATCCGAAGTCCCAAAATTGCTACAGTAACGGGATCATAGCACTACCTACAAGATGGCAGAAAGTAATCAAAAATTGCATCTATATGCTGCAATTAAATGTAAATAAACTTTGAAAAAAGAAGTCTTGAGTTTTTGTATAAAATGCGAAGAACCTTTTTCCCCAACTTAATAGTTCTTAAAATAAAGCAAACCACGTATGGAAACTCGACCTGCGATAGAATATTAATGGTGCGCGATAAACTTCACCTTGCGAGCATCAGTTCGTGCATTTTTATTTGATTTATGGTTGAAATTATTGCTCGGTGCGATAATGATGTAGCGGCTAATTAGTGATTATCATAAACAAACGGTGGACTGATCAATTGTTCTGTGTCATGACAATGACTCGTCAGTCTTGCCGTCAGTCACTACCTAAACTGTAATGAAGAGTGCGCGAGGTATTTTTAACCCCCGAGTTTAGGGTGTGTATCTGTGTATCTGTATGTCTGTCTGTGGCATCATAGCTCTCAAACGAATGGAACAATTTTGACGCGGTTTTTTTTTTGTTTTTTAATGTGATGTCAATAACTCAATGTTAAATAATGCTTGATCAATGTTTTATTGTTTATTAATACCAATCTATAAATCCATAAATAAAATTTTTAAATTTACTCTTTCTAGTAAACAACAAATGGGAAATAAATTTGTAGGTACATGTTACTGGTTAGCTCATGTCCCCCCCCCCCCCCCCCCCGCTTTCTTGGGTAAAACTTGGCGTCAGCATACATTAAATGAGTCCTCATTTAGAAAAAACTAGGATAGATCTTTGATCATATTATTCAAATTTAACTTTTATCAGGAAACTGGAACACTATTTTCGTTCATCCCAATTGGTACATGAAAGGCGTCGGACATTCCTACATTTAAACAACCAGCTATAGGAAACTATCAGACAGCTTTCAGCAAAGATAATTAGTACCGGACCGTAGTGCTAATGTTTCACCTATTTTGAACCTTCATGTCTCAATGTTTATGATACTTTTACACGGACACTGTTCCTACATTTAAATTATTGGGCTGCTCTAATCTATAATGGTGATACTGTGGCTATTATTTCGGAACAGCGACGATATATTTTTTATCTTCACAAGCTTTGATCGATGTCGATTACGAAGACGCTCTTGAGGAAACAGTTTTTTTTATTTTACTTGTATAACGTTTCTTATTATGCTTCTTTATCGGAAATGTTTTGCTATGATGCACATGTAATAAATAAACAATATGCATAATAATAAAGCGAAAAGCTTATATCCTTCGCGTGATAATAAAAATAAGAGAATTTATTTAAATGCGGTTTAGTTTTAAAAAAATATGATAAGTCGCAATTTAACCATTAAGATCATAACTTTGCACATAGAGTTTCTTTTTGTGTTATATTTTCATAGTTAAGTATCTGCTTTTAATTATAAATCATCTTTTTCATGCGAAGCAACTATTTTCCCGATAAAAACACCTAACGGCATAATTATTGTAATAATAAAAAATAAACGCACCAAAAAACATAATACGGAATTAATAGAATAAAAATAAAGAATCTTTCAAGACATTATTAATTTCGATCACGATCATCTATCAAATAGATCGCGAAGAGAGGCTCTCGACTGTGTTTTTACAAAAATCCTTTTTTACTAGCGTTGATGGTCGATTTTATCTCGATATAAATCCAGATAATTAAGTGGTGTGACAAAAAATGGAGGCGCGATATGTTTTCGGGCCGTCGACTCTTATAAAACTAGATGGTAATGAATGAACACAGATAAGCAAAGATGAAGAGGATGGGTTCAGAGGACAAGGGACAGGTTGGCCCTTTGTGAATGAACATTTCGTCCGCGGCGTACATGTGTGCGTAGGCGGTCTAAACACGTTTAACTTTTACTTGTTCCGCGTGTTTTCAAGCGTGTGTGACAAAGGTCGATGTCGATGTGAGATTACTTTGTGAAAAAACGTTTTAAAGGGTAATAGTAATTAATACCCAGGTAGATACGCCCGCATGCAACAAACCAGATCATTTGCGACCCACCTGTCCTAGCTGTTAACACAAATGTATAAGTTTACACTTTTTAATAACCATTTATGTAATTATTTAAAACTGAAGTGCTTATCAAACAAAAATCGTAGAAAACACAGCTACATGAATTTAACTACTAAATGTATTATTAAAAATAATAAAAGGAATAATTTAAAAGTATTTTTTCTTGCACTATCTTGCCTTATTGTTAAAAGGGAAAGCATAATGCAGAGTAAAACAACTTCTTACTAAACAAAAACCTTCCACACCAAGGAAACATTATTATGCATGTAAATAAGCATTTGCATGAATAGTACTTACTTAAATTGCATAAAATTGGACGCAACAACTCATTAAACAGGTTGTTTAAGACTCAAATTATACGAACAACCCTGTGGACTGTTAATTAGTTGACTTTTACTACATTGTTAAGTGATATGCAATTTCCTCTATATTGGCTGTCGATTCTAATTGGAATGTTATTATTTTAAACGGAATATTATGATAGATGGATAGAATAGCCTTACCACTTCATTGTAAAGGGGGTTTTCATAAGAAGGGTGGGCTCGAAGGCATCCGTGGTCCACCCACTTTTCTTGTCACATAAATTTTTAATGACAGCGAATGTAGCGAAAGATAATTGCATTCGGCGTGGGAGTCCTCACCTATGGTCGTGTAAAAATATCTATGTATAAAACGTTTCTTCATATATGAATTAATTCACTATTAGGTACCTATTATTAACCTAGCATGATTCAAAAACGAGAACATTGAATATTTTTGAGCTGATTATCATTTAAAACATTTTCATTAACACTCAAAATTACTTCTGCGGCCATGCCAATATAAAACTATGGAATGAATAGTTTTAATCGGATTTGTAAAAAGCTATAGATGCATAATTTTTGAATTGATCATATCAAGAAAAAATAACCGCAGAAAGCTGTTAAAGTTGACAACTGCAAATATTTTATGACATTTTATTAGATGTCCCATAGGTTCTTGCACTCATACGGTCAATATGTAAATACAATGAACTATTTTAATATGAGTTTATGTAAACATGAATACCTATATGTAATTATACAAGGAATTCTTCAACAAATCGGATCACTTTTTGTTAAATTCCAGCTCAATAGGAAGCCGTGCGATATACACTTGCAGGTGAGAAAAACATATAACTGCCATTTCTGCGTGTTCTTACTTCACAACTGGACGAGATTCTCGGAATATGAAGCCTTGTAGATTTCACATTGTAGTTTTACATCGTGTGAGTGTAGATTATATCTGTGTTTATGAAAATGCACTTTCCGTATAATGGCGACGAAATGTACCCAAATTATACCCGAACACTACCGCTAATGGATTTCGTGGAATAGTAACAACACTGAGCCTTCGATGCCAACGTGGCGTTCTTCTTGTCTACAACTAATCTCCAATTATAATTCGTCAACGAATAGTAGGGAACATTTGCCACAAGTTCCAAGATCCAAAGTGTGCGAAGCTGGGAGCTTCTTAATATTATAATCTTATTCTAAACACAGAATACATTAAGGAACAGTCAGCCCAACTTGTTACCCCGGTCTGAAACTCTGAAGATGGCTGATCTTGCTATAGATTGATGTGTATACGTTTACCTACACGCTTCATTTAGGAATATTTGTGCCGGTATTTATGTGGAATATGTTACAAATCATTTGATATTCGACTATTATACGTTTGGTTTTGAAAATTGAATCAAATATTGTATTTGAACGCAGGATTTTTTTTAAGTATGAGTAGATGTGTAAATATAAAATAATGTTATTTCTATCATTTTATACTCGGGCGGTTTAGAGATAATAAATATAATAAAACCACAAGAATATTATCAACCTATTGTATTCTCATCTCTTTTTCGCTGCATGAATCAATAAAATCCTCACAACTAATGCTAAAAAGGAAATCGGTTAATGAAAGATCACAGTAGTATTTTGTTTTGTTAGTAGTTTGTAGTTTTCATTCTGACATCGACAGTAACCAAAATTATGCCGCCCTTACAGTAGAGACTTTATACAGAGTGTGGCCAGCGAATTTATCATTAAAACTTTTAAGATAATTGATCTGAGACGTGACCTATAAACGCCTTCTTCTTACCAACTATCAAGATCGTTAGCATACGAATGTCTCTAATCATTGAGCGTGGAAACTAAAACAGGATCCGAGCCCATGCATATAGTAAATAAGCAATGATGCTGGAACTATTTGATCTATAGATCAAATAGTTCCAGCCTATCCTTTCCTATAGGAAAGGATGTTGCTGGATCTTCCACCAATTACACTTGCAACGCTTTTTGTCTGGGTGTCCAGAATTTCTGGTGTTAATAGGTTATCGATAATCGAAGATTTAGACTGCACCACCATACCGTGCCACCATACCAACCCTGTATTATATACTGCCCACTGCTGAGCACGGGCCCCCTCTACAACCGAGAGGGTTAAGGCCTTAGTCCACCACGCTGGCCTAGTGCGGGTTGGGAGACTTTACATACCTTCGAAATTGTTATAGAGAACTTCTCAAATATGGATCCTCACGATGTTTTCCTTCACCGTTGAAGCGGAAGACTGCACCGCGTACGCATATTTAATAATTCTTATATACCATATTATACCACCATATTATAAATTCTATCGCTGCGTCTGTCTGTTATCTGAAAGCAACAAAATTCAAAAACTACCGGAACGGATCTCGATAACATTTGGTATAGAGAGAGTTCCGGGGAAGGTCTCTACTTTTTATTAAACTCGTTCATAAGCGCCAAGCCGTGATCAAAGGTAGTAAATAAATATATTAATAAATATTAATTTTCTCGTTATATAGCAAGCAGTATATTTTGCATAACACAGGACTATGTCGCGGAGTCGTCGCAGCGATAATTCGAAGAGGAAATGTGTAAGGCAAGACACGTTTTGTGCTTCTTAAAGTGTGATCGGATGTAGTTTTCTTATTCTTTCAATATTATAATATGTGGACATCTGTTGTGGAAATGCTCAGTGCAAAATTAACTTCTGTATTTTTTTAATAAACAATAGCATCATTAAAGTAATAAGTCATAGAATAGTATACTAGAAAATTTGCGAAGTATTTTTTGTCCAATATCGCCAGTTCTATGAAATATCAGTGCATAAGAGAGGTACATTTATATAGTAGGTGTGAAAAACCTTTCCCAATACAAATAACCCTAAATCACTATAGCGATCGTGCCTGCCCTCTATGGCAGCGCAAAATATTAAAAAATTCTGATTCAAAATTAAAATATTTTCCATGGGAGCAAATTTCCGGTATAAAAAATAGCCTATATTATGTTAATTCAGGACCAGGTCTGTTCGTGTGCCAAATTTCATCAAAATCCATCTACCATCTTTCTGTGGTTATTCTGCACTAAGGTGATAGTTGTATTTAGTGGATAATGGTTAGTAAAATAAATAAATAAACCAAACATGAAATAAATTCTGAACACAGATTTCCATCACTGGCCACTGCCAAACACTTGGGAGTAAGTACTTACTTCCTAATTGAACAATAAACACACAAATTGAGTTATAGTGTTTCAAACACATTTTTTTGTGATTTCCAGGGTTAAATCTACCAAATAATAATATGGATAAAAATACAGTAATTATGTCTCTTTATTTTCAATTTTCCTTTTTTTACATTTTTATATAATTATATACTAACGGAAAACGGAAACTATATACTAAAGTGGACGATAGCCTAGTTGGGAATGGAACGGTCTGCCGAGACAATGTCCGGCGGTTCAAAACCAAAGGCACACACCTCTGATTTTTCGAAGTTATGTGTGTATTGTTTATCAATTATCGTTCGCTTTAACGGTGAAGGAAAACATCGTGAGGAAACCTACATACCTGAGAATTCTCGATAAGTATTTCGAGGGTATGTGAAGTCTGCCAATCCGTGAAAATGACTAAGGCCTAAACCCTCTCGGTAGTAGAGGAGGCCCGTGCTCAGCAGTGGGCAGTATTTAATACAGGGCTGGTATTATTATATTTTTATATTATATATACTAAAAAAAAACATTAATACATATTATAAAAATATAAAAAAAGTGAATCACCCTCCGATGGCGTGGCTCAAGACCCAAGCCACCGGTGGTCAGTGATTCAAAGTGAGGAATCTCCTCACAATGCGTGCCGTGTCCAGAAGTACTGCTTTCTGCATCTGGCTCTTGGCCCAACGACCAATTGAGAGCCTATGGAGGTGTTGGTCGAGACTCTTTGGTATCAACCCATGAGCAGAAACGACAATCGGAACAATAATTGTAAAATATAGTAATTATTATTAACAGTAAATTAAAACGTATTATATGTGTGCATGTTTCTCTTGCACGTAAACCAGTATAAATCAATAGAAATATTCCACATTTGCGACAGCCTGCGATCTCTTCACTTGGTATTTGTAAATATGAATTGAAAAACATGGAAACTAGTACCCGTAACATCATGATTTGCATAAATGTTGCATAGACAACACTGTTTATGGTTTATCGGGTAGAAAGGAATTTGTTAAAATGCATTTCAAGTGATAGGACTTGTACCTACTTTTTACATAACGGCAAAGCGGTTATGATAAAAGATATTACCATCCATACCATACCAGCCCTGTATTATATACTGCCCACTGCTGAGCACGGGCCTCTTCTACTACTGAAAGGGTTAAGGCCTTAGTCCACCACGCTGGCCTAGTGCGGGTTGGCAGACTTCACATACCTTCGAAATTCAGAGGACTTCTCAGGTATGCAGGTTTCCTCACGATGTTTTCATTCACCGTTAAAGCGAGCGATAATTCACAAATTTAATTGTTTATATTATTTCACTGGTGGTAGGTCTCTCATATGTAAGAGTCCGTCTGGGTGGGTACCACCGCAATGTCTATTTCAACCGCCAAGCAGCAGTGTGAATGCAATGTTGTGTTTCGGTTTGAAGGACATTGTAGCCAGTGTAACTACAGGATATAGTGAGACTTAAAATCTCTATGTCTCAGGATGACGAGCGCAGTGAAATGCCACACAGTACTTTGTAACTCAAGGTGCTGGATGCTATTGCTACTGTTTATGGGTGGTCGTATCGCTTACCATCAGGCGAACGGCATGCCCGTCTCGTCATTCAAAGCAATAAAACAAAAAAAAACAGTTGAACGAATTGCATGTCTCAAGCAGTTTCCCCTGCTGATTGCTCGCAGAAATAGACAGTAGTACTAGTACGGATTGTCGCATAAAAACATACCATTTAGGGCCCATTCCACAGGTTTTAAGTACATTTTATTTGTCAGTTATCGTATTAAACAACTAATGTAGATAGATTTTATTTGGAAGCATAGATTAGTGTCACTTTTCTTTTGGTCGGCTTATACTTTGTACATGACCAGCATTTATCAGCAAGCGGTGAAATCAGCCCTCAATATAACATCACTAATTAAGTATTTTAATAATATTCACAGAAAACATCAAACTAATATAGTCAAGTACGACTATTCGATTTAATATGTACATGTATAAGATACATAGTAGGCAGATTACTTCGCTGATCTGTTTGTTCATCCCCGTACATAGCGTCTAAGGGCACACGCACTAAACAAATACAAAGTTAATAAACCCAACGGCAACAGTGGTTTTAGGGTATAATGCTACTCTGTAATTAAATGTAGGTCGCCTTAACGTTTAATTTTGAACTTTATTGATATTGAATAGATTTAGATTTCTACATTTTTAAAATATAGATTCATGTTACAATACTTGTTTCTTGGTTAGTAAATATTTATCGACAAATTTCGTGGTGAAGCGGATAATAAAGTGGTAGTAAAATGTGGCTTTAAGGCCCGAGGGTCTATGAATCATGGAGCTAATAGTCGAACAAAATTCCATATATTATGTTCTACCTGCTAGAAAAAATATAGTATCATTTCGTCCGAATTATGCAATTATACGATTGTTGGCTATCTATACTAATATTATAAAGAGGAAAGATTTGATTGTTTGTTTGTTTGTAACTCAAAAACTACTGGAACGATTTTGAAAAATTCTTTCAGTAATAGGAAGTTACATTACTCTTGAGTGCTATAGGCTACTTTATATCCCGTGAAAATATTTTTATCTCGGAAAATCTTTTCCACGCGGGCGGAGCTGCGAGCAGAACTCTAGTATAGAATATAGACAGATGAAGCAAATTAACTTTATTGCTATCTGCACTTACAGTCTATATTTATTATGAATTATACATGAGTAATAATTAAATATCAATTAAAATTATCAAAGGCATACTTCTGATTCCGTTTCCACCCAAAGGAAAGCGGAAAGCTAAACATTTGCATTGCAGCAGTTGCTAATTAAATGTGTAAATAATATTACACTTAATAATATTAATAGCAAAGATATTCAGTAGTTGGAAGGTTTCTCGAATGTTGGTTGTGCTGAGTACCTGCCCAGTGTCTATATCTGCTGCCAAGCAACATCGCATTCTTCCACCAGGAACGACCCTTTATGATTCGTATCTGCGAGCAAATTTAAACCTACGGACAAAGGAAGTGTGGCGTCCCCACTACTTGGAAACGAAACAGTGGAGCATTCAACAATGAATATAAATCACAAACAGTTTACCTTCCACAAACGCGGGTATAATACTCATACCATCCGAGTACGGGGTAGTTTCTATTCTTAAATAAATTTGCATCCGTAGGCACATTGCATAAGGGAAACGTTACTATGTATTGGTCCATACTATTCTTGTGTAAGGATTACACATACATTCGTGTTTTTTTTTTATGATATGGGGCAATCGAGTATACGGTTCACCTGATGGTAAGTGATCACCGCCGCCCATGAAAATCTGCAATACCAGAGGGCACAGAGATGCGTTGCCGGCCTGTTGAAACTAATATTATGTAAATATAGATTTTGAGTTTGAATAGGATCCAACATTGAAATGTAGACTTCGTATATATATATCCCTTCCTAGCCGATTTCGGCCACTGCGGCCAATCTCAACGGAGATCAGCCAGGTACGCAGGAGATATTATAGTGCACAAGTGTGTGCGCAATACACAGGTGCACTCACTATTCCTTCACTCTCATAGTCCGGTGAGACGGCAATCCGACATGACTGGAGAGAGATCAGGCGCCGGACCAACGGCTTTACGTGCTTTCCGAGGCACGGGGGTATCACACCGCCAACTTCCTGATTCCAAGCTGGGACCGATTAATGTTTAATACTTATGTAGGAGCTATACTCCGGGACTAATAATTCTGAAAATTCTTGTACTAATAGGCAGCCACATCGAGTGCTTCATTACTTTTACGTACATATCACTTTTTACCAACAAACCTTAGTCAGGCTTAAACAACACAATTGGTAACGAGAATATCCCCGTAGTACATAAACGGGGATCGATCAGCTAATAACAGTGGTACATGACAAGGTACAACACAATCATAGCACGTGTGCCCTTTCCCATAGGATTTCGCGACATGTAAATGCATTTCTGTCTTGGAAAGCTCTTAGCGCCCGTATTGGCACGTTATGTGCATACGCTTTTTGTATGGTAAAGTTTTTAAACAGTCAGTTAGTTTTAAAATTTGGAGTGTTTTCATGGAGACATAGGTGTAAAAATAATTAATAAAAATAAAAAAAAAATCCTAATCCAAAACAATTTTTTAAAAGAATTTATGTCGTTGTGTTAAACTGTTTGTCATAATATTTTACTGAAACATTTTTTCCCACTTAATAAACCAAAAGTCAAATGAATCAAATTTATCTTAATATATAATTATCCATATGCAAAAACCGTTTAGAAAAGTATCAGAATAAAATTGAAAAATCCTTTTTTGCGTAGACAGTGTATAATCAATTCTTGATGCGGAATATATAAGTAAGGAATGCAATTCACCATAGCATTCCCTTAGACATCATCCATCGGGCTAGAAAAATTTCCACCTAGCCTAGCTTTGTAGCGCTTGACATTAATTATCAGATAGATTTTCAGTCTTAGATAAAAGATACCATAAAGAATAACAAAAAAATTAAAAATTACAGACAAATTAATGTAACAGATCAATCCTTTGACATTTATATTCAGCCAGGTTATAATTTGATAAATAAAGTTTTTATGATGAAAAATTACCTCTTAATAAAAACTATCAAACTGTCGTCAAAAGTATTAGTATTATGTTAATAGTAGTTTAGGCGAGCGGAAACCAATAATGTGCGAATCGAAATCCCTGTTCGAAACCAAAAGGTCACAAGTTAAGTAATTAACATAAGCGACGACATATTGGTGTTGTAATAAAAGCGGAAAACAAATTCTCCGTTGAAATTATTAAAAATGTTAATATAACTACTAACGGACTAGGAGAGGCGACCTTTGTGCCAAAACCTCGCGTGCCGCCGTACTTACACGCTCGTGTTAATTAAAAAAAAACCTTCTTTCTCGAACGCGATAAAACAACGAAAACGACTGTAAACATATTTGACACGTGTAGGACAGATATACGTACAAGTGTGCGGATAAGAGGTTTCCGGCATATACGACCGCTTGAGGATTTTTTTAAGTGCCTCCGACTGATTACATCGTCGCTCATTGGACGAATTAACGAAGAATAAGGGCAGATGCGCTCAGTTTTTATCACTTGCTACTGGCCACTTTGTTGGGAAGATAATGTTTTATCTGCTACGACATGTTTTGTCGGAGAGCATTGGTTTGAAGATTTTAGACCTGTGCACAACTATTAACTTGCTTACAATGTGATTAGAAACGTGAAAAAATCTTGTTGAATAGTTTATGTATGTTGTCTCAATATGGAAGTCGAATTATTGAAGGACTTGAGATACCGTTTATATAAAAAAAGATTCATCATCATCATCAGCCACATGACGTCCACTGCTGAACATAGGCCTAAAAAAAAGACTAGACTCGAATAACCAATGTAAAAAATATTCACCTAAGACTACACTGACGCACTAATAATAATAATAAAATTATCTGCAAAAATTCAAAGGCTCGTGTAAATTTAATCTATACTAATATTATAAAGCTGAAGAGTTTGTTTGTTTGTTTGAACGCGTTAATCTCAGGAACTACTGGACCGATTTTGAAGATTCTTTCACTAATAGGAAGCTAAATTTTACCTTGAGTACTTTTTATCCCAGAAACACTTTTCCACGCGGGCGGAGCTGCGCGCAAATGCTAGTTTATGATAAAATATTATTAATACGTGTATATTATGCAGGCATTCACATTTTGTACAGTGGAAATTGCTTCGATCTGGTATTGTTGATCGAAGGGAAATTGCAAATATTTTTTACGCTAAATTGAAATTTAAATCATCTTGACAAATTCGACAGCTTTTAAATGTGTGTAGGCATTAATATTATTATAATGAATAGATTTGTATAAATTTTAATTTCATTTATGTACAGGAACTTTAAAAGTTGACCTTGCTCATGTTTAGGATCGTTAAAATAGTAGAAAAGATGATATTATACTTATTTAAAAATGCTAACTTCATTAATTGAGTTAAGTGATCTTTTCGCGAATGCTGTACCTACATTCTATGGTTATGTGAATTGTATTAAAATAACAGGATCTACACGAAGATCAAACTTATACCTGACGTGTTAGGTCGTATGAAAATGTAACTCGTAGGTTTTTGGCCATTTATGCTAATGTAGTGGAATTCTATATCATTTAAATTTATTATTAGTATTTTGCTAGTTTGTTATCTCATGTTCAATCGTTCTATTTTTTACGCAGTAAATTGATTTCTTCCTGCAAGAACAGTATATCAGTTACATTGTCTGATTGCTCCGTAATTCCTTAGTGTTGATTGTTGACTTAATAGTGTATGTTCAACTAAGTTGTACGCTACAAGGAAGTCGTAACTAAATTCCTTTGAAATTTTCCTTGCACCGTTCCCAACATTAGTTCTTCGGGATTTATGTTTAAATCAGAGGCACCATTGGCCCTCATCATGGTCTACAAGGTTTTTTTTACTTAATGAACCATAAAACTCAGGGCTTTACTTCTAAACGTTTAATTATTAATTAGGTTTACATTACCGTCCCGAGCCTTGATCCATCTTTATGCATTTTGTTGGTAATTACAATATCAACCTGTAGAATAATATGTTGTATATGAATATATATGTTTTATCAAAATATGTTTTTACTTTACAACAATTATGAAATATCCTGATATTTCTACATATAGAAATATGAAACCATTTTATGTACAAAAAAACATTCGTATAATGCTTGGAAAACTAAGTGTAACATCTTTCTTTAATATGCTTTAAAACGTGTTGCGCCGACTTCACACTGGGATAAGGTCAAGTGGAAACATAATAATATTTTTATTAGGCTCAAATTAATTCATGCATTTTGATGACTGTAACGGGGATTCTATCAGAGATTGCTTCGCCGCAGTTATTGGCAACTGTATAAAGTTATCTGTAGCCAGTTTCGTCTACGTTTCCCTTGTGCGTTTATGAGTTTTGAAAAAAAAATAGCCTAGCCAGCGGCGATAGCCTAGTTGGAATTGGAACGAACTGCCGAGACGAATGTCCGCAGGTTCAAAACCCAAGGGCATACACTTCTGAGTTTTCTAAAAAGTTATGTGTATATTCTTTGTGAATTATCGCTCGCTTTAACGGTGAAGGAAAACATCGTGAGGAAACCTGCATACCTGCGAAGTTCTCTAAATTTCGAAGTATGTGCAGTCTGCCAACCCGCACTAGGCCAGCGTGGTGGACTAAGGCCTAAACCCTCTAAGTTGTAGAGTAGGCCCGTGCTCAGCAGTGGGCAGTATATAATACAGGGTTTGTATGATATGGTATGGCATGGAAAAAAAACTGGTGGAATTAGCTATGAAGACAGATTTATCGTTTGCGTTGTTGATTTTTGCAAATAATTTTAATCGTGGATCTTATTACTCGTTACGAAATTTCAGAGACGAGAATACATACTTTCCGAAAAAAGTAACTTTATAAAGAGAAACGGACAGGAAAACAGTTTACTCTAGGATTAAGATTTTGTGATGATGTAGATACGGAACTCAAAAAATAATCTGTGGGAGCGAAGTGAAATCTTCTTAGTTATCATAGTTCTTCCAGGTAAAATTGGTCTAGCTTTGCCACGTTTGGCTAAACTTGATATTTTGTCTGTAATTACGCTCCTGGGCGTTTTAGAGCGCCATCTAACGGTGCAAATTGAACTATCAACCGCATTGTTACAAAAAAGGATCTATCTAGATCAAAAACTTGGCACATGTTCAGAATTAATGAGATTAAATATCATTACAGTTCAGATCGTATTAAGTTCTGTGGTATTGTAATATGTATGTATATGATTATTTATACTCTGTATAAAATTAGTTGGCGTAAAGTTCTATGGCACAAGTCGTTTTTGGTGATTAATGGCGTGAGTGTTATAACGTAAAAAATAGTGTTTTGTTTTAGATAATGAGCGTTAACTTGATAAATAATTAATGGGTCCGACGCAAAGATGTACCGTCTGATATGGGACCGTTTTGATAAATTAATAAGCAAAAGTTTTGTTACTATTTACTAAGCGTTAGAAAAAAAACGTTGTTCCGAGTTTGGATTGACTGGGGAATGTGTCAGTTGATTATTTTACTTTTAACATATATTTTTTTATGATCTTACTAATATGATAATTTTATCTACTTAATATAATTAATAATATTAATACTAAGGTTTGTGAATATGTTTCGATGTTTGTTAGAAGGAAGCGCAAAACACAAGTACATCATTTCTTAAATTCGAACTCAAGCAGACAACCTTCCGTTACAATACGAGATGGCCAATGTGACATTGCCGTATCACTTTTAGCTGAAGTCAGTAAAAATAAGCCAATATGGAATTGTTATGCAGAAACAGCAAAAAATCATACGTATTGCATTACAACATTCAGACAGGACAAATTTAGCGAAATAATGAACTTATATAGATAAGTAACAGCTGATTAATCTGTTGTTCTTTGGCTAATTCGAACAGATCTGCTTCGTAGCGTACACATTAGAACTCGTAAAATTGTGATCATATACCACAGTATTAATAAAGAGTTAAGTATATTCATAACAAGATATGAGTATAAAATGTGATTAATAGCCGGACTGATAGCTCAGACGTAATGAATAGTGGCTCGTGGGTGATCGCTGTCAATATAAATACAAAATGCTTATAGATTCATCTTTATTATTAACCTTTTGTCTAATATGACAGATTGTAAGGGACTTTCGATAAGTATTTTAGGTGGACGTTTGGATGTTATGATCTATACCAGCCATAAAATCTTATTAAAAAAAAATGCATGGAAGTCGAGTGTCGATTTTGCAAAACTTTTTTTTTTAAATGTAGTGATCATTAGTTTTGTTTTTAGTATGTTGATATCCATGATATTGCTTATGTTTGCTTCATTAACTTCAGGAGATGTTTGTTTCATAATTCTGTAGTTTTTCCCGGCAACAAGTTTACAGCGTCTGAGCAACACCTAAAAATGAATGTAATAATAAGTCGTCGCGTCGCGTCTAATATAATAATAATTTTTACATACGCGTCCAAGAAAAGAGGATTGAAAATATACGGTAAATATATGTTCCTTTTAAACTAATATAGTGAGGTAAATAAAGTTCCTCTTAGTTACTGGTGGTAGGTCTCTCATATGTAAGAGTCCGTCTGGGTGGGTACCACCGCAATGTCTATTTCTACCGCCAAGTAGCAGTGTGCATGCACTGTTGTGTTTCGGTTTGAGGGACATTGTAGCCAGTGTAACTACTGGTCATAATGAGACTTAACATCTTATGTCTCAGGATGACGAGCGCAGTGGAATGCCACACAGTACTTTGTAACTCAAGGTGTTGGATGGTGTTGCTACTGTTTATGGGTGGTCGTATCGCTTACCATCAGGCGAACGGCATGCTCGTCTCGTCATTCAAAGCAAAAAAAAAGTTTGTTCTACTCTTGAGATGGAGAACTCTAGTACAGATGGAGTATTAAAAATCTTTCGATATATCCTAATGTGTTGCCGTAGCTCCATATTTTATCTTAAAAATATTATAAATTCAAATGTTTATAATATCTTTGAATATTTGATTTTTTGTTAGAAATAAACATAAAAACCGCTGAAAGATTTTGGAATAATCCCGGTAATTTGCTCCCGTGGGGAATATTTGAATTTTTTATGTGAAGTTTTAAATAGATTGCGCTGGCATCGTTCATATAGTGATATACATCGCTACAGTCGTCTAGGACTTTTGTAGTATGAAAAACATTTCACGCGCGCGAAGGTGCGATCAGCATCTACTTCTATAAAATAGGTACAGATTACAGCAACAGTATGTATTATTTATAAAATTCAATGAATTTATGCAACCTAGTAAATTAAGTTTGTTTCCTAAAAAAGGCGGGTCAGTAGAGTTCGTAATCCTACCTCGGCTAGTCAAAGGTTAGTGAGCCTTGTTGAGTAGTCACGTTAGCTTTGTTTGAGACGGCCTATGTCTAGGACAAGATGTAAAGCTGTTTGTATCGGTTCACGAACATTCATTAGCACTTTTTAAACAACGTGGACAAAAATAAAATCAGTAAATTATCTTTACATTAATACATGATTTATAGTTAAAGCAATGCTGATAATGAGCACTCAATAACATTTCGTCAAACCTATACGAAGAAGCAATTATATCTAGGTTCCACGGCGCCAGTCAGTTATCTCAAAAATCACTTTATCTTACATTAGTTTTCCTAATTTATAACTTTATCTAACCATCAGCTTACATTTGCCGCTCTACATCAAAAATCAATAGATAAAGCAAATCATATCGTAGTATTCATAAATTATAACTAACAACAAACAAGGTCCATTATCAACAAAAATAGCGCTCGATGAGCGTCGGAGAACGCACTGCGAAGACACGATAAACGGTCGCCGGCCAATTCAGCCCGTGTCTATTCTACAGGCGAATTCAATTAACTGTACAAGGCACGGGAGTAATAAATTCTCTAAACAATCAGAATTCGAGCCCTGGTAATATGTCCGTCCGCTGCATACGCATTGCGGCCTTGGCTGTTTAATCAACGAATAAACACTGTGTACCGGCGGCTCGGCGTCCGCCGCGCCGTCCCGCGTCCCGTGTGGACTGTGGACACATGTACGTACCGCACTCGTTTTTTCCCCCATCCGTAAAAAGGTTTATGTGTCCATTGTTGCCGGGAAAGATTACTTTTTGGGAGAGCCGGTTAATTAATGCGAATTACAAATGGTTGGTTATGGCCGCTGCGTGTTTTTGTGAATACATATTCTATGCTTTTTTTTTTCGAGCATAATTATTTTGTTACATCAAAAATCGCTCGCTTTCTACATGTTACAGGCCAATGGATGCCTGTATTTTTGTATTGAATAAAACAATGTTTTAGGCAGAAACAATATTATCTATGTTATAGGTACGTCAGACGTTGTAAGTTTAGTCTTGATGGTTGCGGTTTCGTATTAAATTCATTCAACATAAAGCGAATTTCCACAAAAACGAAAGCTCGTGTGGCGCGCATCTCTAGACTGTGCCCCCGAGCAATACATTACCACACAGAGCCCTTTATCTGTACCTCCTTGGGTACACAGTACAGCAAATTGTAACAAAAGGATTATTCACTTAAGAGGATTAAACACTCTCTCCTAATTTATATCCGTGACGGGTGTACCACGAAGTTACATATATTTTTAAACAAACTTATCAGTTTTTAAAGAGCTTTCTATGGAAATAGGTTTGTATGGCGAGCGATGTTTACGCGTCGTGGGGCGTGTACAACGCGCACGGCTATTGTTCGCGACCAGCACCTATCCCCGCGACCCGCAGCATCTTCTCCTTCATTACTCCACGTCGATCCTAGCTCTAGGAAAAACATCCTGACTCGCTAATTTAGGCTTAATTAACCTTTATACGAGCGGTAGGCGAGACGCCTCCGCCGCGACAGGCGTATCGCTCCACCGATTCCGTTATCTGATCCATCGTAAAAATTAATTACGTACACATGTTCATAAATATCTAAACTGTTAGCATTTACGGGTAACGTTAGGCGCAGCGCGGCGCACGGAGCGGCGCGGCTCGGCGTGCGGCGCGGAGTAGAGCGGCGTCAAACACGCGACTGCTCACGCACCCACGGTTGCGCTCGCGTAATTAGTAAGCTCGGCAAAAACTAAACATGTCAACCACTACTTTATTTAGTGTGAGTTTTTGTGTTACTTCCTGCCGCGAGACCGAGACGCCTGGGCGCTTAACTATATTCCAAAAATGCGAAATTGGCTCAAATTGCTTGTTATTAACGATGACAGATGTGTTGGCGCCGGTCTCTGCGACGTGCCCGTGTCATACTCAACTCTACGACTCGTCGTGAAGGGCGCATTTGGGCCGGCTCGCCGCACCGAGCGCCGGCCATCTTCCGACTGAGCTGATCGGATGTGTTGATACTAGACCTATGGATATGCAATTAGTGACACAAACCTTTTTTTATACGAGCCCAAGAAAAATGAGATGTCGAGATATTTCATAATAACAATGTTGGATTGGGCGTTTACAACTGTTAATATTGTGGTTACTGCCGTGCTGGTTTATAATACACGAATTAATTCTCGTTCGTGATGGCTAATTTCATTAAAAATACCTACTTAAATTAAGTGTTACTCTATATTTTAAACATTTTCATTATTATTTATGAGTAAGCTCGTTTAAGAATTATATATTTGGTCGGGGTTCAGTGTCATAATTAAATTCGTCACGCTTCGTAAACTTTGGGATCGATAGGTACTTTAATTTTTCTTCATTAAACATGTTTTTGACTGCCTCGGTGGCGTAGACACATACTCTGGTTTACGCCGTCATTCTTAGTGGAATAAGAAAGCAAAATTTCGTGTCTACTCGAATTCCGTACGGTCCGCTGAACACCTAATTTGTGACTTTAGCGCTCTTTAAACTGTAGATAGTTTATTTTATCCATTATTGTTGCCATAAGGTTTTCGTTTAAAAGTATATTGTATCGATATTCTCTGTGGTTTTCGTACACAGTAGGTTTTGTAATACACTAAAGGAAGAAAATTCCGACTTTTGTAGCGGTGTCCTAGTTTAGAGCTTAAAATTGCAAATACATTCCTATCAAAATCGGATCGGTTTTGTGTTACACGAGATACGAACGTTGGTTTTGAGTTACTTAAATGGCATAAATTGTTAAGATAAGCTATGACTGATGACTCAAGGCCCTTTTGAAGATCTTTTGAACAAACGTCTAATCTATAACAAGGTATTTGATCATTAACCCGTCAGTTTTGGAATCTAATAACCTCACATTATCTTCTATTATGCTTTGAAATATGTCGAAACAAAGGTTGCAGTTTCTACACACTGGGGTAATACATTCGCTTTTTCAATACTATGGATTTGAAGTGGCATTGCAGTTGTTATAAGCATAGACCTACTCGTGAATACGAAAGGTTTCTCGCGCATCGGTTGGTCTACAATCAGCACTAACTAGCCCTGGCTCAAAGGCTTCATGCACATAATAACTAGCCATTTGCCGAAGAATTTTAAAATATTATCTATGTGTGAAAATATTGCAAGTATTTTAAACTGATACAATAATAGCAACGCCACACGTCCAGTAATTACAAACAGACCCATCGGTCTGTTATAACTCGTTTGTGTTTGTAAGCTGTAATTCTCCACTTGACGATTGTTCGCTTACAGGATTTTTTCCCTTCAATATAATTTGCACAAATGTTTTGCATCTCATTCTATTGTTATTATTTTGTGTGAAATAAAAATACATATCATTGTTATGAATTCACTTGGTACCAGTGAATTATCTTGTTTACGAATGGATACATCGTGAAGAAACCTCGTGTGACCAGTAAGATTTTATTCTTTTTAACGACTTGCGCAAGTAAATGGTACATTTAATTATTTCATACGTGATCTCTCTTGTCAAAATTGCATGCTTTCCGAGATTTTTAAAGTTGTGCCGTATACGAACATATTTTAAGAGCAGAGGAAAAATATAAATAACTGGTTGGAATGAAGGTTGTTATATACGCTATAATTAGTATGAATATGTTCTGGAGTTTTATAATCCATGGAAAATAGGATTACCTACCAAAGCAAAAAATACATCATAGCGGACTTCGTAACTTTATACAATGTGTAATGAAAGAATGTACGTGTATAATAAACATAACGCATTATGTCCCATTTAAAATTAATTACCTACTAATGGAAACTAAAAATTAATTTGATGAATTTCTAACTGTCTCGAGTACGGGCAGTGTGCAGCCTATATTGTCTAGAACTTTACGCAGTTCGATCTTAGACGAATTACCGACTTACTAAGAGAATCAATTTAATGTCTTTAGAAAATAGTATTAATACTTAATTGAATTCGCACCGAGAGAAAAGTTACGAATCTTCTAAGCTTAGTCCAATTTTTTTTTTATTGCATTGAATGACGAGTATGCCGTTCGCCTGATGGTAAGCGATACGACCACCCATAAACAGTAGCAATACCATCCAGCACCTTCGAAGAATGAGTCAGGAAAGTTTGACTGTGTCCACTGTGCTTAGAATGTGGAAAAACGAAACTTGGTAAGTTTATGTCGTTTCATTTTGATGTTTGTGATTGACCGAGACACCAATACGTCAGTCACGTGTTAGTCTCTCAACCAATCCCAATAAAACGAAGCGGAGTCGTGTCGTGTTTTTTGCCACATCCTAAGCACACAGGAATTGACTATATACGTTAGTGAAACATAATTTCAATTACCAATCTTACGATTATAATTTTCGAAGCGAGTCAGCAAATCATCATATCTGTCCAGGATTTGGCATTACATTGGAGGAATGGTACTTGAAAAAATTATCATCATAAATAATATGTAGATACGAATCATGTAACATGCAAAATGGTCCGAAATCAGCACAGTTAGTGGACCTTAATATTATAATCACTATTATTAACATCAAACTTTAACGGTTATTTAACTATTCGATTTGCAAGCATAATTTATAAATACACTGATACACTGTTCGATATAGCTACATGCTTCACACGTTAGTTTTATTTCTGCCAACCCCTTCGGAGATTCATCATCATCATCATCATCAGCCACATAACGTCCACTGCTGAACATAGGCCTCCCCTAAAGATTTCCAGACGGATCTGTCAAATAAATAAAATGTCGGAGATTAGGGAGAATAATTAAAAATAAATTTACCAAACCCAACTCATTCACATTTTTTAACACTATATATTTATTACTAGTTCAGTTTACCAAAAATAATATTTTAGATCATGTATACTTAATCAGAATCATGTTCAAGATTTCTTGTAGAGCTAAAAACATTTGTCTACAAGTTTTAAGGCAGACATTTTTTACAATCAATTACTCGCTGCCGTACCCCATACATAATTATATAATGAAGCATGTATTTATGTGCAACTCTACACAACTGTATCATTTTATCATGTATCTAGGTAATAACAGACGGTACGATAAAGTTATAAATAAAAACAAAATGAAGCAAAATACATATTACAGAACTCGTTTAAAACTAAACAATGTCCAAATTAGTTTATAATCAAAACACTTGCTGCAATGTACACAACTTGTCATAATAAGATTTATACTACTGCAAGCAATAGTTAATATTAATCTTTATGTCGTAGGGCTCTACATGTTGATCTAAGTATACAGTACATGGCATTTAGCCTGTACCTAATATAAGTACATAATAAATATTAATATTCGTTCAATATAATATTGTTAATGAGTCATAATTGAACCCGCTTCGCCCCGTTTAATGGCTAGCACATTCGACTGTTACTCAACATGTTACAAGACGCACCTATAACTTGGTATTTAGCTCTATATTTAATGATAATATTATATACATAATTAACCAAAATTAAACATGTTTATGGTATTAAAAGTTTAACTATAAGTGCTATCTATAATCTGGACTATTCTATATCTTTAATGACTCTATGATAAAGACCGACAAGTGAGTTATGGTAATAAAAATAGGTTTTGCTCAGATATTAAATTAAAAGCAATTAATTATACAAAACACAAGCATGGTTATTCTAGTCACTTTCGTATGTTCCAATAGCTCTGTATTTTTAACCGACTTCTTGTAAAATTGATATAGCATTCACAACCCTAAAAATTACCAAATAAGTATAATTTAATCTTGGTATAGCTTACTCCACACTGTATTCGTAAATAATGTATTCGTTTGCAATGATTTATTACATACCACAATGCAAAATTTAAACGCGTCCGCAATGGCGCCACCTAGCAAAAGTATCCTAAAACATCAACCGACAAATGGTTCCGCGAATTTCCGCTTTCCTCGTACAATGACACCGCGTCTAACCGACCGACGCCGGAGGGTTTCAAATTTACTCGTGATTTGTAACGCAGCTGTAAGTCAGACCTTTTATGTTTTTCTGTGTAGTTACTATAATAAATGTCACAAAGTGGAGTGTAGAGAACTGATGGCGATTATGAAAACGATTAAGTACCTACATAATATTGTAGCTACATGTACAATACTACTTCGTACCATTTGTTGATGATATTACATGTATAATTCATATTTGTAATTTTTACAAAGATAGACGTACGTATATGTGTAATTCAAGACAAATGGTTTTTGTGGAAGTTCACGTAAGCGCCATGCGCGTGGTGGCGCTCCCATATCTCTCAATCTATAAACAAACGTCGTTAAATCTAAAAGCCATTCGGCGACATAAAACCCTTTGAATATCGACGCCGGTGGTGTTGTCTATAAAGTCGATTCCTAACTCTGCGCCATGTCGCGTCGTTCGTAAATCTGACGAGGTGAAACAACTTGTCCTCGGCCGAGCCATTTTTTGCCACTAGAGATTTGTTTGGTCGCGGTGCAGGGCTGGCGGACTGTCTCGACGGAAACCCATAAACATGATCAAGTCGGGCCGACTATGCCGCTTTTTTCCCCCGCCCCACCCGGACGTGGGTGGAGACTGGCGTGTGGGAGGTGCCCGTCGCAGGAGGGGATAGCGCTCGCCTATCGGCACTCTCGGCGCGTCGAAAAGGACAGAGTATCGGTGACGTGATTGGAGGAGGTGCCGCGACTCCTCCCAGTGGGCGGGGTCAAATAGGCCGTCTCCTACGTTGGAGGGGCGTCGGGCGTTGAACGCACGCCAGTCGGTGTTGAACCTCGAACGCGTGAAGAAGGTATAGGCCGGTCGCACAGAGCACGAGGGTCGGCATGCGAAGCGCGCGCAGGAATGGCAGCGCGACGCGCACCCGCCGCGCCTGTAACAAACTGTGATAACTAGTAGATTTAACTTAATGCTAATAGTAGAAATATTCGTAGGAAACAAATTCGTCCGTGTTATATAGACTTGGAGAGACAGTGTTTTGTGTGAAGCCGCCCATATGATCGTCCCTATGGCAGCGTACGCGCAATTCGGCTATTCATACCCGCCCGCCTCGCAGGTCAGTAAATTATTTTTTAATACACAATATATATTATATCACTCTGGCGAATATAACCTTGCTTCACACATTTATTATTAAATCAACATTTACAAGGCGCACAAGGCTAGTTGTCTCTTATTATTTTATATTCACCGACCTTTAATCTATTAGTAAAAAGGTTTCTTTTGTTACAACATTTTTAAGAAAATCGTACCACACCTATTGACAATAATGTAAAATTAATATCCATTTTTGATATTTTTATGCGATTTGAACTTCTTATCTACAAGCTACGAATCATATAGTCAATATACACATTTTAAATTAAAAACATTACTTTTGGTTTACTAATAAACACAAATAAAAAATATAACCTAAAAAGGTCACTTGTTTAGTATGATTTAGTTTTAATAACTTTTATCCATTATAAACAGACCATCATGTTTACATAAAACACCTAGTTAAATCATTAACTAACTAACTAAGGATCACCTTGATGCTGTTTAACCTCTTACTTTACTTTTTTAGAGTGTATTTTGCGCAAGTCCATTTTTCAATTTAGGCCTATCTGATATCTATTATTATTATACATTAACACTTATTAACGTAAACTGTGTAGAAGGGGATATATATTATACATAATATTATATTATATTAGTATGTTTTTACCACAATGAACATTACAAACAAACAACATTATGTAATAGTGGTACCAATTTTGATTGATCATAATATATTTATTTAGTTTAAATTATAAACTTTATCATACGAATAATATGTACATTCTTATGTCTTTATTATTCAAAAGATCACATAAAAAAAAATTATAAGAAAAATACATTACACTCATACACATATGAACAAATCAACTTCCATATTACTGTAAAACGTTATTTCCAAAATAAAACTTATTTACCTAATACCTGCAGTGTTCAACAATTATTGTTTACATTAGCATAAGTATTTGGTTAATTCCTAATAAAACCTAAATGCGATACGCAACGAAAAATAAATTGTCTAGAGCCGCGCCGTCGACGCTCTCTGCAACAATCCAAAATCCATTACTTAAAACATTTTATGAACCAACAATAGATTGCTTAACGTCATCGGCACTCTGGCTATCACTAATACCTGTTTAATATTAATTAGGTATCTACTTAATAAAATTCGTTTTTTATGCCCATATAGTTATACCGCGGCCTATGGAACTCTTCTCATAACGATATCAACATAAACTGCTTATTTGAAAGAGCTACGTAATTACAAGCGGCGTTTGCAACATTTTCACCACGAGCGAATATTAAAAAGTTCAACAAACCAGTCAATAAATTACACATCAACAGTTATTAACAACTGACATTTGGTTCACCTGTTGACGCGCCGACGGACTGTTTTCACGACTTTCATAGGCTTAGTTAATGCACGTTATTTAAACTTGGGAATAAAATGTAATTTCAGTGCTTCTTAATTTGTTAACCTTTTCATATACAGTTGCATTAGGTGAACGTCATTGACCAGTATATTAAGTGTAATTTGATGTAGGTATTACTTAAAGCTTTATTTGAAATGAAGAGATGTTAATGCTTTCGACATAGTTAAATATCCACGTTTAACATTTATTAACTTTAAATTTTGTCAGGTGCGTACTTCGGCAAGTTAATGTCTCGGTAATGAGTTTTATGAAGGCGACTTAGACTTTACGAGGGTATCAAATAAGTTACAATTATAATTCTATTAATTTCGTATACGGTACAATAATGATATGATACTATAGTTGTTATAATATAGGTTTATTTATGCAGTTTTTTGTAACTACAAGTATAGACAGGTGCAAAAGTTTGCTAATATTTTTGCAGTACTTTAGGGTCTATATTTCAAAGCAGATGCAGGCGGACATGTTAATATTTACGGATACAACTTGTTTCAACTATTTCACCATTTCTGTATATTCTAAGCAGGTGCACTATGCCACGTTAAATTCATCTTTAGAAGTAACATTATTGCATTTATATACACTCAAAAGGTATACTTTTAAGTTTAACTATTTTTTTTTTAGTTTTGAGATAATTCTATAAGCATATATATATTATATATGCTTATAGAATTACCTTAGACGTACTTAATAGTTCACATTGATATATGATTCTTGGCACTCGAATAAAATCCAATAATCATAAATTGAATCCGGATCCGGAAAGGCCATGGGTTCCATTCCCAGATCAGGTATACCAAGTATTTTTTTAATCAAATATCCATCATTGAATATTGTTTAATAATTTTAAGCTTATAGTAAATTATAATAGATATTATTTCGCTACAGCCGCTAATACTCCACCTGTATATGTGAACTATAGGTACATGCATAAAACAAACTAAACTATATAGCTATACTTATAAACTAGGCGTAAAGTTAGTACAATAGAATGCTTTCCTTACGGGTCGGTACCATGATAACCCGCACGAATACCCATACTTAATCCATTAACATTATTAAACGTAGTCGCATGTATTATTTATTACATAACACACCCAGACGTAGTTTTACAATTATTGTTTATGAAAACTGCTTATATGTAGAAGTTTTTATTATTACATTCGTCACATTACGGGTTACAGATAATAGCTTAAATGGTGGTCAAACATCAAAAGTATATCAAGGTTATAAGAAAAATTACGTTTTTGCAAAATGTTTTTTTTTTCAAAGCAATGGCAAAATTAGTCGGTTAGTGTAATATATCAACTTGTAAATTGCAATAAAATTGTCTGTTAATTACAATTCGAAAGAATTAGAGACCTGTGAGGTGACAGAGCTATTTTAATCAAAACTTCTATTATCTCTCTTCGACACTGTCCTGACATATTGCTTTTTCTGTCAACAAACAAATTAATACACTTTAATCTCCTTTAAGCAATACTTTGCTAGAGTTTTCTAAGTAAGTAAAGAAATTCTTCTGTAAAATCAGCATCAAAATCGATTGAAAAATAAAGCAGTTATTCAATTTTGAAATATTCTTGTGAGTAAAAGTGGGGGCGTGGCGGGGATATCGCGCTATCTCTTTCGCATGCAGGCAGCGTTATCGCTGACGGCGCTTGGTGACGTCACAGCCTAGTATTGCTGTTATTTGACAGCTACCCCTTCCACCAAATTTTAAAGCTTTATAACTTACTTACTATTGCGCCAATTTTGAAAATTCTTTTTCCATTAGATTTTGGATAGCAAATATTTTTCACACTTGTATTTTTAAAAACGTATTCAACTACCCTATTTTATGTAAATCTATTGTTATGTAGCAAGGGTCTTGTGGCCTGGATATTCAGTGACCAGTGTAGCTGTGTTCTTCAAAGTTATGTATGTTCATACTATGTATAGGCATGTCGCTTATTACCAGAGCGTGCTCTTGAGTTTCAATAAAAAAACATAATCACTTGGTTGTTGGACATTCAAGACAGTGTAATTTATTAAAGTGGTCCCTTATAATTGGGTTGACAAATGACATATTTGTTAACAACAAGGATTGGGACCTACTTAGATATCGCCAAGAATGTGATGCCTGAGTAGAGAAGACAGAAATGTTTATTGCAAAATGTGGGCGTAATTATTGAACTGTACCTAGGACGTACAGACTTGGTAGTATGCTAATTGTTATACATAGTACTCGCTACGCGGTGTCCTTTAAAGGGTAGACAGATAAACTCAACTATCTGAGTATAAACATATTCTTGAATAAATTTTACATAAAACACATTTCAAGCATTTTATTACTCGACAGGACCATTTTATTAAAAAGATTGTCATTTGGAGCAAAGATTAAGACATTATCTCTCTAATCTGATGCTCTTGGAAATAGCAATGCCCTTTGAAACTTTGTATTTTTGTTTCATTTGATGATTCGTAGATAGTTTTTAAGTGGGCTGTAGCAAGGATATTGTATACTTTATTAATATAAATCGAAAAATAATGCATTGATAACAGACTTGACATTTGGTTGAACTACTACATACTTACATAGCATCACCCCTTTTTGCTTTTAAGGGGTCGACAGAGGTGTAAAACCCTCACATTTTCGGGCTGTGAAAGTTATTCCGTGAAGAGTTTAGGTTCTTTTGGGTAAAACCAAGATATTTATATATCTAACTACGTAGCATACAAGCTAATGATGATGAAGCGTTAGGTCTATCTTTAAAGGCAACATGCGTGTAGTATCTAATACTATTATAATTACACATACTCAGTTATATCTTATTTAGAAATATAAAAGATATAATCATTAATTGCGCTTGCTAATAATCCCTTTATTGCTATGTCACGAAGAGTTCATACGTTGTATGTGATGAAACAAAATTCGTATTGTTAATTGTAATTAAAAAATATAGTGAAATTAATGAACATAATATACTACGCATTACGTATTTGTAAACGACGTAATTTTTGCAGTTTCTTTTCCATTCCTTTTTTGCCTTATGGTAGTCATAATACGTACCTTTGCCACAAATTGTGTTCTGGACCGTACAGACTCGAAGACCATGTGTGTCGAAAAAAGTATATGCCTAGTCGAGATATCGAATCTCAATTTTACAGACCAAACACACCAAACCTATGCGAATAATTAGCCATTTACAAATACAAGTTTTCGTGAAATTAATATAATTGTAAGATAATCGTATCGTATAGACAGTGCTCCCAAAACCACAGAGAGCCGAAACCACTAAAGGTTTCGAAACGGGTCGGATTATAAATAAATTAACGCTACAAGTAAAATACTTGATCCGATAATTGTTACGTTTAACAACTTATTTCGGCTTACAATGTTACTAATGGTATTATTTGAATATGAGGTATTATTTACGAGAGTTCGGTATGTCAAATAATGACTTGCCTCAATAATAATTGTTATATTGCGGTATTTTAAATAATTTATAGAGTTATCTACTGAATCGGGGAGGTGAAAAATATACTCACCTAATGACGTCCTACATATTATATGACTTGTATTAATCTTAGTGGATTGAAGCAAAATTATTGAAAATAATTTGTATAGAAATAAAATCTTGCTTGTAATTGACGACAACCGATGTTGCTTTATTGTTAAAAAAATGCTTTTCACTGAAAAGATCCCAATAATATAATGCAATGAAACTACTCTCTAAAATACTTCTGTGATATTAAAGTGGCATTATCATCTCAGCTTAGCTTTAGCTTTTGTCAATAAAATAAAGTGACAATATAAATATGCAAGATTAAGGTCACAAGTATAGATATAAACCTATCATTAAATAAAAGCTCAATAATTTATACGGAAAATTGAATCTAGTGTGCGTTAAAATCAAGTTCAGCAACACAAATTTATTAGGTAATAATAAATCGCTTAACTTAACATAAATTATTTTCTATAACTTATAGGTACAGAATCATGTGAACTAGCAGTGGAGTAACGTTGTAACCAGTCAGGCAATTCAGGATTGTACCATTCTCTTAAAAAAATAATGTATTCAAACGCTGTGACAAAGGAAATAACTTTTAATTAAACAACAAATAACATAACCATTAACACGTTAAAACCCAAATAACATAGTATGAATCGACAATCGCCGCGTAAAATGTCGACCAATGACCGATATACAACCACACCGACACTGATACGTGACTGATCACCACAAACGATAATATTGTGAACATCGAAAAACAATATTTACTAATTAAACTTATCTGCGAGTTATTGGGCACGATCGTCCACTGAGATAACTAGTATGAACCTCAGCTGGACAACACTTTTTCATTAAGACACGTTTGCCAGTCAAAAATTGATGGCGCCACACGATACGGCCAGGTAGAGGTGACCCCCTCGTTAAATTTTCATTTTTATTTACTAACACATTTGACAAAACCGTAATAAAACAAGGAGTTTAAGTAAGAGCGTTATTGGTCCAGCTGGGCTGGACCTTTGCTCTAGATGTTATCACTAGGGTCCCAGGTGAGGTCAAGCCGGTTTGCCAGCTGTTGCTCCATATCACATGTTATTACTTAGCCAACGTTTGCGACCGTTTCGCTAAACATTATTTCTATTTTATTTGAAACGGAACTGCTTGCGTGTACCTACTTTAAATTTTTAGTTATTTAATTTGCCTTAAAATATTTGATGATAAAATAAAAACACTAATACATAATATTGTATTAGGCTAATTGCTTATTTCGATATTAAATAAATTAGGTTATGAAATGTCCCATAAACGGTAAAATTAGATTGTATCTCTATAAAAATATGTCTTTAATTAACAATAAATAGTAACATGCATAATTAGACATCAGTACAATAAATCTACTGAACGTCAACAAAAAAACATTTAAAAGACGATTATAAAACCTTATCTAAACAATCCATACATCATACTAGGAGTTCCGAGATCCCAAAGCAAAAAACAACCAAGAGCGTTAAGGAGGTAACTCGTCCAAAAAAAATGTTGGCTTCGCGCCTAATACTTCACACGTATTTTTCGCTCAGAATATTATGCCAAGATTTGTAAAGGGCATGTACAATACCACAACAATTTTCCGTCTAATTGAACGTAGGCAATTGACCATTCAAAGTCGATTGCAATAGTTAATGGACTCTTGATACGGACCCCTTGAGATTCAACGTACGTTTGTAGATTGTTTTCATTCTTTAAAACCTTGCTGTTTGTTTCCAGCAAGGAAATATGCCTTCATGTAAGTTCAAGTAATTAACATAATTTCAATACTTACCGCATTATCATAAGGTTTTAGTAAAATTATTCATGAAACACTTAGTTTGGGATTTATTTAAAAAAAAACGACACAAATAAATGAAATGTTTCTTAATTGATAGATTCATTGTAGAGTCATCTGGATTGAGAGGTGTAGTATTTTAAGTTTCGTGGTTCCATTGAGACATTGAATACTTCAAAGTGTTAATAGTAAAACTAAACTAGGGCCAGCATCCTGCATTACTCGAAGGAGAGAGAGTCTTAATCCGTCCCCGTTCCCCACTTAGGCCTCTTGTCTTACAAAGTAGAAGTCACGCATTGCTGCCTCCCCTTGTTATTTTTTCCTACAACGGCAATACAACAGTTTGCACCTACCCTCGGTTGCGTATAATCAAATTCCAAGAATACTTTTATAGTAATAAATATGAATACCTTCTAGCTAATGACCATACTTGTGTAATTCCATACTTTACGGATGTATATTATTTCTGATGACCTAGTATGTATAACTGGATACTAACGTATATTTGACTCCATTTAATTTCGTAACAGTGACAAATGCATTTTATCGCAATAAATACTGCTAATGCTGCTTGTTTGGATGCAAATGTTTGATATCAACATTATCTACGTAACTCTGTTTTAATTGTGGATGCGCTCATCTAGTAGTTTATACTTTGTATACGGTAATTGTACTTTAATTTTACTTAATATATTTTGTATAATTTTAGTGTCCAACTCATTTTGGTTTTCTGTGTACACATATTGTTGGACTAAAATCTAGATTAAAAATGTATACTTTTTACGTATATTTTGTAGCAATTGTAATCTGTGTTGTGTAAAATGAAATAAAGTAAGATATCAAATTTTACATAATTGAAAAAGGTATTGTGTAAATATTTTTCATTTTATCTAAGATGTAGAAATTTTAATTCCCGGCACATTTTATTGGTAATCCAATAACGAATAAAACCTGTAACTAGACCACAAATAAAAAAAAACAATTAAATTAAATTTTTATCAAAACATACTAAGAACAATTTCGTTGATATTACCATACCTCTTTTTAATATTCGTACACAAATTAAGTATGTACCTGTTCTTTCTGACGATTATCCTTCACAAACCTATAAGAAAATAAAAACCAAACTATCTCTTTACTGATAAACACCAACGAACAATTAGCATCAAAACAACTATGGTCCTACTAAGTAACATTAGCTACTTTTAACAGTAGAAATAAGTGGAATTGCTTTGAGAAAGTGTCGTTGACTTGGCATATAAGATATGCATCACTGGCCAGCGCAGCGAGCCCGCCGTACCAACGAATAAATAGTGCGAATTTAGTATTAGAATTTATTCCTATAAAATGATATGGAATTATTTCTTATTCACGATATCGTTTTGCAGGTAATTACTAATTTAGGTGTTTGGAAACAGATACTTTTAAGCAGCCCTGTCAAATACTTCCAGACACTACTTATTTGATAACAGTTAAGTACTTTATACAGACGACAGACGTGAAATGAAGATAGTAAGGCATAACCTGTATTTTTTCTTACTTTGGCTCGGCAAAGTAACGACTCTAAACTTCACTTTTTTTCGTTTTTTTTATTGCATTGAATGACGAGATGAGCATGCCGTTCGCCTGATGGTAAGCGATACGCATACCCATAAACAGTAGCAACACCATCCAGCACCTTGACTTACAAAGTACTGTATGGCATTCCACTGCGCTCGTCATCCTGAGACATAAGATGTTAAGTCTTATTATGTCCATTACTTACACTGGCTACAATGTCCTTCAAACCGAAACACAGCAGTGCATGCACACTGCTGCTTGGCGGTAGAAATAGACATTGCGGTGGTACCCACCCAGACGGACTCTTACATATGAGAGACCTACCACCAGTCAAAATACACCACTTGATGTTAGATAGCGTGTTGCAAATAGAATGTCGAACAACAAGAGACCTTGCATCGCTCAGTCGCCAGAATGATGTCGGCCTAAGCTATTCGACGTAAAAACTATCGTAACTATATTGCATTAAGTTAGTTTCGAATTATGTACGTTCAATTATTATAAAGAAATATTAAACTAAATTAAAGTCACTAAATTTTATCCTCTACTATGTAATAACATAAATAATATACCTAATTATTTCGAAATCAAAAGTTAAAATTATCTCCTGCATTTAGGCTCCACATTTTAAATATTATCATCTGTTATCTCTAAGGGCTTATCAATGAAAAATATTAGGTCAAAGAAATTTATATTAACCTAGAAATGTTTTGTCTCTCGTTCTCAAATTAATAACTATTTAACGTAAGAATGTGACGGAACTGTAGGCTTAGAATGTGACACAAAGACGCAACTCGTAAAACGAATTCGTTTAATTTTGATGTTTGTGATTGATCGAGAGACCAATACGTCAGTCAAGCGTTAGTCTCTCAACCAATCCCAATAAGACGAAACGGAGTCATGACGTGTTTTTTTGTCACATTCTAAGCCTACTGACTGGTTAAAAGTAAATTACTATATTTTTTTACTATGGGGGTATTTAATATTTATGTAATCTATCGTCATTTTGATCAAGTGGTAACGTATAAGTTAGGTCGTACGTTCGATACCCACTTTGTATGAGAATTGGATCTCCTCAAGGGGAGTCGACGACAAGATGGCGTAAGTTGGCGTGGCCAGTAATAAAATTTAAAAACTAAGTAGTTTTTGCAATATGTTTGAAATGTGCTCTGCGTCGTTCTCAGATGGGAAAGGGACAGAACATAGGTAGTAAGTGTCTTATAAATTATTCCAACTTATGCTTCAATTATACGTGGTGTTCTAAGCGCGCATATATAACTATAGGAAAACTTAGTGTTTTTGTATAGACAAATGTAAATGAACCATTTATAGAATATGCCTGAGATCCAAATTGTCTACTAAAACAAACTGGTTGGTACATTGTATTAGTTTGCTTTATAATTGAATATTTGCCGTTTATTAAATAAGCAATAGGTACTTATATTATCATATAAGTCAATTTAGTTTCCTCCATTTAGTGTTATTAATATACAAGTATGTCACTTGTATACTCCTATTTCTTTATCTGTTCCATTATTTCATATAATTATACATTATTTAAACAATCTGTACACATTTACCTATTCTTTCTTATAAATATGGTTCAAAATTAATTGTATTTCTATCTTCAGCTGTTAAACTGCATAAGGTTGATTTTCGTAAGCTTTTTTTATCGGATTTCTATATCTTATAAGAATCCTTCTAAATATGGAGAATGTAGAATTTGAAGCTTCAGTTTTTTAATTTAGTGTACTTATCTTGTTGTACATATGAGATGTAAATTTTTTGGATCGAATTCAATGAACTTTTGCACACGAATGTACTAAGTCCTAGATGAATAAACTGACTTTTGATATCGAATAGTGCTTAGTGGTGCTGTAATTCTAATTATAGGTATTCACACGGGTATGGTGCTAAGCAAAAGCTCGAGCTACAAATACGAATCGATAGACACCTAGTGGTGGTAGGTCTCTCATATGTAAGAGTCCGTCTGGGTGGGTACCACCGGAATGTCTATTTCTACCGCTAAGCGGCATTGTGCATGCACTGTTGTATTTCGGTTTGAAGGACATTGTAGCCAGTGTAACTACTGGACATAATGAGACTTAATAACTTATGTCTCAGGATGACGAGCGCAGTGGAATGCCACAGAGCACTTTGTAACTCAAGGTGCTGGATGGTGTTGCTACTGTTTATGCGTGGTCGTATCACTTACCATCAGGCGAACGGCATGCTCGTCTCGTCATTCAAAGCAATAAAAAAAAAAACCTCGTTTGTCAATATCGGTTCAATAGCAGCGACGCTAGAGTGGAACATCAAATTGATTCATACATATACATACATGCAGTGTTAAAATCATTATCTTTCAACAATCGCCGTGGCCCAATTGGGCCATGACGTCTCCTGTCAAAACGCGAAAATATTTTTTATTATCTACCAATAAGGTTCTAGTTAAAAAAATTGCAGTGTTGCCAGAAAGTCGAAAACTGAAAGGTTAACCCTTCATTGCTTCGCCGTAGTCGGGTAAATATAAAATAACTAGCATTGCGCACGGCTCCGCCCGCGTGGGAAAGTTTTTCCGGGATAAAAAGAAGCCTATAGCACTCAGGAGTAATGTAGCTTCCTATTAGTGAAAGAATTTTCAAAATCGGTCCAGTAGTTCCTGAGATTAGCGCGTTTAAACAAACTCTTCAGCTTTACATAATAGTATAGATATAGATTTGTCCTATACTTCGTAATTCAAATTATTAACCATCGGAAATTATCAAAATCTATTCTATTTTTTTTTTGCTATAATTGAGAAATTAGTTGTTTATTAGATAAATGCATAAATGTAGGAACAAATACAGGTATAAGTTGTAGGAAGTAGTGGAAATTTAAAGCCTTACGTTAACTTTCGCATTTAATGATGGCGTACATCATGAAAATATCAAACTACATCTCCTAATCTACACATATTTATCAAACTTATTCCAATAATTTTAACTGGCTGCGAAGCGAAATTCTTAATGCCTAATGACTTTCAATCATAATTAAATTCTTATTGGAGTGTAGAGACTAGATACAACTCAAAAATATGAATACTTAATTCTTTTAATTAATGTTTAAAACTACGCTCGACCGTTGTTTTACATATATAATATAGTAACTAGGTACCTATAGGTAAGGGTTGAGTAAAGCTTGTTTATATATATATATAAACAATATATATATATATATATATATTACCTACCTACTACGGTACGTAGTAGGTATCAGTATTCTGTGGTTTTACCTCATTGGGGATTAGTTGACTGATTTCATTTGGCAACTTTATTTTATAGTATTAACCTGTAGAATGGCTTGGGTACGTTTGCGTACGCGGTACGACACTGCGCTGAGGTCCCGGGTTCGAATCCCGGGTCGTGCAAAATGATGCGGAAATTTTCTGCACAGTAGGCTCGCCCCTATCATATTATCGTGTGATGGAACACACAGGCAAAAAGTGAGTGCTCTGGTTGCATCCCTGCCTACCCCTTCAAGGATAAAGGAGTGATGTATGTTTTTTTAAACCTATAAATATCCGAGTAAACCCTTGTCTCTTCGCATAACGCAAGTATCAACTGCCATCGCAGCCCTCCAATTTCCATGTATGTACAGTCAGCCACATAAGTGGTTGATCAAATTAAAAAATTCAATTTTCCTCTACGCGTTAAGTTTAATTGAAATGATTTTTTTTTCTTTGTGTGAAGTCAAGTTAATCCCTTTTATTTTATTTTTGTGAAGAGAAAACTAAAATTGATAAGAACACAAGTAGAAGCGATTTGAAGTATTGAATTTGTTCAGCTACGTATGTGGCTGACTGTACCTAGTTACAAAACATCACGCGTCGCCCCTATTGATTAATTGCGACTACAGTTTCATACATTAGTTTCTTCTTACAAAGACCCGACACTTATTTGACATAATTAAATTTATTTATTACAATAAATGCACATTTATTGTTCGTTTAACCGCGTTACTTTTGTTTGTCTAAGTAACATTGTTGTTCACTTTTTTGTCCGTCTCGTATAAGTACGTAATACGCATTGAATTAGTTATTTGTACTCGTAGCCAACCTTCGCGTAAGTGAATGTACATATTTTTTTACTGTTAAACTCTTTGCAGACGAAGCAAATTGCTAATTACGAGAAGACGATTCTTGCATAAAATTACGCTGTCGTACATCAATATGACTTGATAAATTATGACTGACGAAACAAAAAAGTGTGTTCGCATAGGTGTTCGCAGACATGAACGTTTGTTACTTGGCTCTGTCTCGTGTAACAATATCCTTGGAGTTGACACGCAACCAAGTGCAGATTCAACATTTTCCCAACATAGAGCTGACCTCGCCCACGCCCGAGATCGCATACGACGCTACAACACAACACTGCACCACGCCGAGAGTAACTCACACTCAATAACATAACAATGACTGTCATTATTAATTCGCTCGAATTTCGCATGAACGCCAACATTGTGCATAAAGTGGATCCATTTATTTGGGAATCCGGCGGGAGGTCACGGCAAAAGTTCACAATAAAAGCCGGGTCCGGTAGCACAGTTTAATTGAGTCCTCCGACCTCATAATCCGAGCCTACCGCCCGCCCGCTAAATGTTATTTATTAGCCAAACTGGGAACACCGCCGCCGGCCGCCGCCCGTCGGCCGCCCCACCTACGGCTCGTATAAATTTTAGCCTACTGCACCCCATCGTACCCGCGAGCTACCGACGCCACTCGTGCGGCCGGAGCGACTGCTTCTCTTGCCCGCCGAATCATTACCAATGGTATTTTTAACCACGTATCGTGTGATATTCACTGGTAAATGTCAGTAATGAATATTACAAAAATATTTATAAAAAATCGTGAACTATCTGAAGGCAAACCGAAAACGGTCACAATTGGCATATTTTTGAATGTGTCATTGTTATTATCTATTTAACACTCTAACTAAAGTGTCTAGTCACTAGTTTAGGCGTGAATTAAATATCATCATTCACCACATTAGCTGTTTTTCTTGACGCAATACGTTAGTAATTAATTTGCAGCGATTATAGCACTTGCTTATACGCTTGTTATTAAACTTGTCGATAATTTAAGATGGAACACGGTTCTTAAATTGCGACGTCGCGGCCGATTGCCCTTTGTATACGCTTATATTGTGTTTGTCGGCAGCAATTATTCGACTATTTCCCATTCAATTTGTAGGCTATGTACAGCGCGCACGAAGAACACCCACGGCTGCACATTCGCGTGAGTTACTTTTTATTGCTTATTTGTGTGGGTTTTTAACTGTAAATGTATACTAGCGCGTCTTAGTTAACTAGAGATATGTATGAAAAACAACGTATAGCATATTAACGAACTACGGGCAAAGCACATTCTTTATGCTGTTATAGATCACTTGTAGTCGTTATCGGAGGCCGGTGTTATGATATATATGGATAGAGACAGAAAATATCGGCTTGTATTCAGAGATAGGCATGTTTGTCCATCACTCGCGGTGATACCCCACACAATATTTTTCTAACTGACTTTCATTTCAAATAAAGAATTTCCTCATAAACAGGGATCAATGCTATTGCCAATTAAAGCTATCAGTTGATCAGTGAACTGGTTTCGTACTTTTTACATGACTAACGATAGCACTTGTTAAATTGATGTTAACACTTTACATTCACAGATACATTAATGTCACGTAACGTACGTGGAAACACAAGATGTGACATTTCGGCGACAAATTACTTCCGGTCAGATCTGTGATATTGTAGTCAGTAAGCACATACAATGGTTGTTCGAATAATCAAATTTATGAACTTTGGCGCTTGGACATTTGAATATATGTGTATAAAAGTCCCTAATTAGGTATCAAAATCATATCCGACATGACATCCGCTAATTAAACTTATAAATGGGACTTAACGTAATAAGGGGGTTGGTCTGTTAAGAATGAGGATTTCACAATAATTAAACATATACACTCATGCCCTCTATCCCCGAAGGCGTAGGCACAATCGCAAATAGTGCACCCACTTTTCGCAATGCGTATTCTGTCCCATGATGTGATAGGGGGCGAGCCTATCGCCCATATCCAGCACAAATTCCAGACTCCGGGCTGATACTGAGTAAAAGAACTCAATATCACTTTGCCTGACCCGAGACCGTACCGTCATACAACTACGCTACCGAGGCAGTCAATAAAAAAAAACGAAACACAGTCTTTATTAGCCCATTTAAACGTAATTTACTGATCCGACTTATTTCAAAATTCAAACATCAAAATCTTTAAAGGAGGCCTATGTTTAGCAGTGAACATCATGTGCATGACGATGATGAAACATCAAAATAATGAACCACTTGAAACCGCAGTCTCAGACCTCAGTCAAACTAGTATATTATTTCAGCAGCAAGTGTTCATTGAGTCTTCTTTATACATTTGATTAAACTCAATCATTTTTACTAAGAACTGATCGTCTACCGTTCTCACATAATGGTTAATACAATAGCAAATAAGTCTCTATACCGTGAATCTGTTTAAAACATTATTTACACTATTAACACGATTTCACAAAAAACGCATTTAATGAAAATGCAGAGCGTGTGACGTTTTTAAACATTACTTTAACTCGTAGTGTAACATTAACATAGTTTCACGCGCTGATGGTTACGGACGTTGCAGAATTAATGCCCAATGGTCGCTATGGAACATGTGGCGAATCCGTCGCAGACAAGAGCCGTAAATGAATTACGCATTCAGCATTAACTACAGGGAATTTGGCTATTGGAACTATCGATGCAATCTGCTCGATAATTGAATGGAAGCGCGTTAAATAACCATTAATAGTTGTTGCGGCCGCGATTCATATTTATCAACGCGACGTGCCGCGCTCTGGGCCCAAGGTGAGGTGGCGAGGTGGCCGCCCGGCCCGCCGCGGCCCCATCGCGTCCCTGTCACGTCCCCGTCACGTCGTCGTCACGTCGCCGCCATGCCGCCGCGTGATCACAACGCACACTCAACTCGTATTTCGTGACGACGTGCGTCACGCACGCGCCTCATTTCAATTTTAGTACAAGGATTGAGCCGTTTTATCGCGCCACACTGGTATCATTGTTTTAGCCAACACTCATATCCCCAACGACACTGCTCGACATTCCGACGCCTCGCCTGATACTAGACATTAATACCCTCATGACATATTGTATATTACTTTGTAGACATTACGAGGCTGCGCTCCTTGCGCTCGCTCGGCACCTACATAATGTTATTATGTTAGTGCTCTGTAATGTACACTTGACGACATATTATCGTGATGTAGAAAGTGTTTATGTTTTAAAGGAATATTTCTAAGCGTCTACTACTTTAGAGCGGACTTGTTCGTCGGCGCGGCGCTGTGCTTTGTACTGAATTTGCACTTTATTTTCAAGAGGTTCATAAACTCGGCTATGTACGACCAGTTAGGCTGACTGACGCACTGAGGTCTTTGGCACGTGGCAATTCTTCTGGCGCAACACCGTGCTGCAAAGCGCCACATAACGTTAGCGCAGAACGACGCATAGAGATTTATGTTTATGATACACATAATGGTGGCGTCAAATGAAACCCGGTGCGAAGGAAAGTCCCTTTCGTGCCGCCTCTTTACTTGACAATGCTCGCCATGATGTGTCCCTTTACTGTCACCTGAGTGACCATTCGCACATATAAGTATATCCAAGCTACTATCATATTACGTAGCGTTATACGTGTTAGATTGCGAAATAAGTAACAATAATTGCATTATTATTACACGCGTTTATAAAAGTTTATTAAAAGTACGCAAATTGTATTATTTTCGGGTTGGCGCGGTATTATTAGGCGAGTGTGCATCCCGGCTGCGCCCGCGTCCCTGGCCGCTCCCTGGGCACTCGGCCGGCTTCCCGCGCACATTACTCACACTGCCGTTCGTCAAGCGCCTCAAAACGAACAAGAGTGGCGTTTACAGCCCAATCATTATAATGATCGGTTATCGATTTGTATGGCGTGCTCGTCTAAGGACCAAAATTTTGTGCGCCCGATTACGCTGATGCCTTGCGGCTATTCCGTAATCTATTCCTACCGTCCACACGATATCGCCGACTTATCTCCGTCGCTCGGCCGCTTATAATTTTGGAAAATTCATATAATAACATCTGATAACAATCTAATTATTATAATGTCCTCTTTAACATATCCCATTGACCGGACCGAAATTGGAACGAGACCGGAGCCTTCGAGACGGGATAATGCGTTTGCTAATGTAATGGAAATTATGAGATCATCTTTATTATGCTTTAACTGTGCTTTTAAAATAAACACATTACTTGGGTTTACGTCCGGCGGCCCGGTTTATAGCGTATTCCGGAGACTACGCCGTGTTCAAATGCAACGAACAGGTAGCTTTGTTCGATTACAATAATTCTAAATGAGTATAATGAGCATTTTTAAGTTAAGTGACCGTAAAATTTTAATGGAAGCTACTGTGAAAGCCGCCCTAAGCCACTCCATTGGGCTTACTTCACAATCCGCATAGGCATGGCGGATTTGTTTGTGAAATTAAAAAAAAAAAATCTTTAAAACATTTTGTTACATACCGTAGGTACGACAGAATGCCAGATTTTAACTCTAGAAACTTTAAATTAACTACTTAAACTAAAATCAGCACTTGCCTACATTACTAAAATAATACGACATATCGTTAGATTCTAATATCTTGTGTCTCGTTACGTTGTGAGAATATTTTATCTTAAAATAGTTTTAGTATGTTAATTTACGTTATCACTAATTATATGCATAGTTTCATTTTAATCTATTATTGAATCTTACGCAATTTTTATAAAGTTTTTATGATCTTAAATGCTTTAAGCTAGGATTATGGACTCCTCGTAATAAAATCGTATCAGATAAAAATTATGCAGATTATGTAAAAAAAATAAAATTAATATTTATATCTATGTAGAACACTTTAAAATTACCAGTAAGAGATTCTCAAACTTAGGGCCTATTTCACAAATTCTGAGTTATAGTAGGGACAAACTAATATGGCCGGTATGACATGACATGGTTTTGAATTTATTAGGTAGACGTCCTCACAGAGTTATCGCGTCGGGAAAAAAATTTAATTGTCATACCGGCCAGCTTACTTTGTCCGAACTATAGTACTCAGTAGCATTTGTTACTCGTGACATAAATGTATAAACCGACCAAATACTAAAGTCGCACTCTAATCTATGTTCCCAAATGAAAGTTAATAAAATGAGTACTATCTACTGATAAGATACGATAACTGTCAAATATTTACATTAACCTAGTGAAAGTATAGTCAGGCCCTTAGTATTGTTGTGAAGCCACATATGAAAATGCCCTAACACGTCTTAAGTACCTAATGGCTGATTTCACCGCTTGCTGGTAAACGCAATTTATCAGATAAATGTATAAGCTGACCAAATAAAATAGTCATTCTCTACTTAGATTAGAAACTTATTATACAAAAAAAAATTGTTGACTGTGACTAGTACGATAAAGTCTGAAGATATTTATGTCGGCACAGTAACCATATCAAAATTATTTTGGAATCTAGTTTACCTATTACTTGTCATTATAGAAGTGTATCGTCATTTATCATTAAAATTAAAAGAATTAGCAAAAATTATAAACAACTAGCTGTTGCCCGCGGCTCCGCCCGCGTGAATGAGTTTTCCCGGTATAAAAGTCCCGTTTTATGTTAATCCAGGACATAATCTACCCGTGTGCCAAATTTCATCGACATCGAAAAGTTATTAAATTACTAAAATGGCTATTAAAAAATAGGGGTTGATCGCAGAGGGTTGAAAATTTAGAGTTGTATGTATTTTTAATGCCCTATTATAGAAAAATAAAAACAAAAAATTTTGTCCAAAAATAAAAAATAAAATGTAAAGGATGAACAACCTTTATCACTTAGGGGGATGAAAAATAGATAACAACCTATTCTCAGACCTACCAAGTGTGAATATAAAATTTCATCAAAATCGGCTCAGCCGTTTCGGAGGACTATGGGAACGAACATTGTGACTCGAGAATTTTATATATAAGATATAGCGAAAAACACAACATGAAATTGTTTATAAAGCACCACCACATCCCATTAAAATCTTTGTAATAATTCTACAAAATCAAATCAGATAAGTTGCACATAACATTTACAAAATTTTATTAATTCTACACGACATCTCACTCGCACACAACTATGTCTACTACTGACACTATGAAATCACGGCCCATGTCCGAGTCTCATCAAATATTGACGGTGGTCTGAAAGCTTGAGACCCTTCTCGGGTCTACTGGACGACGGACGTCTACGCCTCTATTTACTAGGTGCATATTGAATGACGTACGCCCCAGTACAATTACATTTGTCTATGTACTTCAGTGTCCGAAAGGATAGTCTAGAAACTATCTGAGAGTTTATCCCTGTTGGGTTATTAATGTTCTTGTCTTCAGGATTGTTTTGATATCGATGTTCATCATTATTTGGAGAAAGAAAACTTATCTTATTAAAAGAGGAAAGATTAATATTTTTGGATGTTTGTAACGAATAAACTCAAAAACTACTGGAACGATTTAAAAAATTCTTTAACCAACATAAAGCTAGATTATCAGCGAGTAACAGGATACTTTTTATCCCGGGAAATATATAACAGGACTTTTATCCCGGAAAAACTTATTCACGCGGCTGGAGTCGCGAACAAAACTATTGATCAGACGTTAGTCTAGCATTACATCTCAGTACCTAATTAGCAAAGACATTAAACAGTATAATTATAGACCGGACATCAGGACCAAATTTTTCGTCCAAAAGTTATTACTTATTGGTAATAAGTCGCTGTCATATCTGACACTTCCGTGTAACAACTGATGGTAGGTCTCTCATATGTAAGAGACCGTCTGGGTGGGTACCACCGCAATGGCTATTTCTACCGCCAAGCAGCAGTGTGCATGCACTGTTGTGTTTCGGTTTGAAGGACATTGTAGCCAGTGTAACTACTGGACATAATGAGACTTAACATCTTATGTCTCAGGATGACGAGCGCAGTGGAATGCCACACAGTACTTTGTAACTCAAGGTGCTGGATGGTGTTGCTACTGTTTATGGGTGGTCGTATCGCTTACCATCAGGCGAACGGCATGCTCGTCTCGTCATTCTATGCCATAAAAAAAAAAACAAGACGTCTCGGTATGCTTAACTTTTGTAAAGAAAACAATATTTTGGAAGGAAATATGCCAATTTACGCATTACGACCATGTAAAAGTATGTTCTAATGAATTTTACATAGGTATTTGCTATTTCACGGTAGATCGGGTTACTGACAAACAGGTTCAAAATTTATGTATGACAATTTTCCCAATGTCCGCCCTATATAAACTTGTAAATCTGTGCTAATTAGTATTTTATTTTTGTTTATCAATGATAAGGTCCCGTTTTTTCAACTGTAATTATCTTTTTGTCAGGGTCTTATTAAGCTGGACGCGCTCGCACCACCTGGAGCACTCGAAGCGAGCGCGAGTGCGTCCAGCTTAATAACACCGATGATTACCCTAACAACAGTTGAAAAAACACGGTCTTAGTCTATATATTATGTAAGATTGGTAATCGCACATCTAAATAGACTAATCGTGAACCTGACTTAACCTAAAAAAAGGAGTATGTGGTGTGTTATTTCGCCGAGTTACGTTGCTTGGGTCATTATTTAGGGATGAGAATAAGACTGCCTCGGTGGTGTAGTTGTATGGTACGACTGCAATGCTGAGGTCTCGGGTCGGGCAAGGAATGTTGGGTTTTTCTATTCAGTATCAGCCCGGAGTCTGGAATTTGTGCCCGATATGGCGATAGGCTTGCCCCCTATCACATCGTGGGACGGAATATACACGGCGAAAAGTGGGTGCAAGTAATTGCGTCTTATAAAATAAGCTCCAGTAGAGATACTTCAAGGAACAAAGACTAAAATCCTTGACGCTGTCAGACATAAACGATTCGAAAATTTTAGAATGGAAGGACTCAAAAGGACTTTAACGCCTCTTAAAAGCAAAACAAAAAGCCTAGTGATACACTATGATCCAAAAGCATGCATCCCTAATCTATTAAAACTTTCCATACACAATATCGATTTGCATCATTTTTTAGCTACCTTCTAATAATAAGCCTAATGACCGCCCATAAACAGTAAAATAAGATCCACAATTTCGAATCACAAAGCACTGCACGACATCGCATTCGATCTCATTCTGACACATTAGTTGTTACGGCCTTTAAAACCTATTAATTACACTGGATGAAATGGTCTTCTTTGTATCATGAAAAAAATATTAACATTCTGAAATGAGACTTAAATCAAAATATTTGTTAGGCCGTCAAGAGCTTACATCAATCAATATTGATTCAGTTTTGCTACATAACAGTGACCAGTCCCCAACTAAACAACTGCACTACCTTGTTAAATGTATCGGCTTGACTGTCCATTAGCCCACGTCAAGCAAGTTTACATTACTTATTTATTATTAAACCTTTGGACTTGTGTTTTAGTTGGTCAAGTCGCCCTTCTCCCCTTGGTTCCATTATAGTTCTCCCTCTTGTGAAGATATATGTACAAGAAATGTATATGTAAGCTGTTAATTCAATAAGAAATAGCAATTTTAATCGAGCCGTTTAGATGCTTAAGGCGGATCTGTTTAGCAAAGACCCAGCGAAATCATAGGCATTTCATAGAACTATTTCATTATGAAACCGAGTGTTTGATCGTTAAATGAATTGTCTGAAGTACTTTAATTGTCTTTAATAGATTTCTTGTGGGTAATTATGGAAATGAAAGCAATCGGTATTGTATTGTGGATGGTTTCACTGTAATTGGAATTAGTCAGTCCATTACGTGACGTCTGCGCGTTAACTGTAATTTACAATATTAAATCGTTTATTGATTGTATTGTGTACACAGCAGGAAGTCTATTATTAGTTTTTGTTTACTTTTAATCAAAATGAAAATAGACTTTATTTTCCTTAGTTTGCTGACATAACTTAGCACCTCATTAGTCTCATAAGTCACCTGACAGTTTAGACACCAATGAGACAATTATCATTTTAAATCTGATTATTGCTTTGTTAATACAGGAGGTATCCACGATTAATAACTATACATAATTATTTACTTTTCAAAAGGGCAAATATAAAAGAAAGTGTTTTTGAAAATAAACAATTTAATGATCTTGGACTTGTACATGTTGCTCTCCTGATGGTTGCCGCCATGACTACTCACAGAGAGTAAAAGGTGGTATGTAGCATACTTGGCTTAGACAAAGCACCCTGTAACTTAAACCCCCGAATTTATCATGGCAGTGTTTTAAAAGAAACATACACACACAATAGTGATTGCAATTTTTTGCTTGACGGCAATATAGTATATGTAGTTATTACAATTAAATACCTACTTACACTTATCAATTGTATAATTAACACAAAAACAAACCAATATAGCGTGTACTTAACCACGCCGCGCCCAACTGGCATCTGTATCATTCATCTCGTATGTTGCCCACTATGGACGGGCACCTAATCAACAAACGTCAGTGCTGTTTGCACGGCCCTCTTCAAAACATCTGATATCACCCACACAGAGCATTAATCCGAGTCCCTCTCTTTGCTCAACACTCTTCATTTGACAGATTGGACTAAATTACTAAAGGTTTTTTTATTTAATTTAAGGGTAACAGCGATCGTAGGAGCATTTCGCTCGTTGAGTGTTTGCACTCTGAGATCTGAGATAGCTTCCCGTCCAAGTAGTTTTTATTGGAAGTTTTGTTGACCGTGCCAGTGAAGCGTTTTTCGAGCTTCGCCCCATTTGTAAACAATGACATAATATCGCTTATATATTTGATTTGATCGACCCTCGAGGCAGGAGAAGGCTTGTTATTGTTCCGGCGCCCGCCCTCAACTTTTTATTAGCTTGCCGTGACTGTTGCTTAACTTGCTCTTCGTGTTGTTTAATTGACTTAATATTGCGCTGATCAGCTGTTGTTGTTACGTTTTAGAAAGGGATGTGCGTAATTTTGTAGTGACTTTTACTTAATTAAGTTTTTTTTGTAGATACCGTTCAGTGACCCTGTGTTTATTCAAAGTACTATAAAAAGATTGCTTAAGAGCTAATATATGAAGTAACCTGAAACAACATAAAATTAAATTCTAATTACGCTCTACAAGTATAAACTAGCAAATAAATTTTAAGCAAGTCTTTGTTTTAAGCACTAAGCCGCTAACATATCTTTAACTGTCTTTAATTACCAGCATATAATATATACAATTATACATATATATTACGAACGCATGCAGTTTTATATTACCTGAATAGATGAGGCAGAAAGGTAAGCCCTGGCGCCTTCTACTTAATAAAACGAAATAGCTGCCACAAACGCACGTATAAATTAATACGTGCGTAGTTGATAGCACTATAATTCATTTGGCCGACGAAGCTGCCTTCAGTTGTACCTTTTTATTGGCTATTTAATGCTCTGTACGGGTATAGAGGGTAATAATATCACTCAAAGACAATCACGCCATTATTAAGTGCAATACTGCCAGGGCTTGCAGGCGTTCATATTTTATGCGTAAAATTGAAAACTAACCATGTGCCATAACCGATTTATACCTCAGCTTTATCATAGGGGTAGGATTATCGTTTTTTTCTTCGTGTTTACTTTTTTAAATATGGAACTCGTGCAAAATTTCAAACTTCCAAACCCACTGATTTATGGTGTAGGTACGTTGTCAGATTGTTATAATTAAAGAATTGTAAAAAGTATTAGCAGCTTTTTTTATAATGCAATAATATAAGGGACCAATTAAGCAAAATGTTTGTATATGTAAATTTCTTGTTACATTGAGACAAGGTCCAGAGATTGATGAAAAAGGTGAACTTGATATTATTATCCACAATATATTTCTATTAGTGTAGTGTAATTCTTAGACAAGTATATAATATTCTTGTAAGCGCAACGTGGTACGTCCCCCTACAAGGTGGACGGACGACCTTGTGAAGGTCGCAGGAACCCGCTGGATGCAGGCCGCTTCTGACAGGTTGGTCTGGAAATCTTTGGGGGAGGCCTACGTTCAGCAGTGGACTTCTAAAGGCTGAAGAAGAAGAAGAATTCTTAGACTTACTTGTATGAATATGGATATTATGCAGAAAAAATCTCATCATTGCAAAAGATTGAATTAGAAAAGTGGTAGAATCTGAGAATATCGAATAATTATGCTGGTATTGTTCTAATTACAACAATCAATTACTTATCTCTACCTTCTGCCCGCTTGTTTGACCTCGTGGGTATCTGTCTCCAGAAACCTAAGTTTTCAATAAAGTAAACAGAAAAATGATTCGGTCTACTACTTTCCAAATGTAGTTAAAATATTAGTGTAGGTACCAAGAAAATCGAATCATCAATTATAAAAATACCAAATCGATAATTTCTCCGCGTGCCAACCCTGCCGAAGTCGTTATTGAGCGGCCCAACTGATTGATATCAAATCACAATTTCATAGCTAATATCGATGTCGCTATCCGTAATGACACGAAGAGTGGTGCTGGCGCGTTATCGCTGCCTAATACTAATTACAGAAATGCACGCGAGCGTTCGAGATACAGATAGTGTTTGTTACACGACAGCCAATAGCGGCCGCCCTTTGTAATTGTAGCCCAAGTTCATCGCATCACCGAATTCGGCAGACAAAGTCGACCGGCTTCAAAAAATTCGCCAGTTAGACTAAGGATGATTTTTGGAATGGTATTTGGTTTGAACGTCTCACGTGATTACACGGTATGGATTATAGTTCGTTTTTTAATTTAATTTAAATTTTTTTTATCATGTTAATTTTGTTTGATACCTATTATCTACGCTATCTATGACAGTTTTAATCAAAAAAAGTATTGTCAAAAGCGATTCAGATTTTGGGGATGCTCACAACTTTTTTAAATACGTTTTTAGATTTAAGTAGGTATTTGTTGAAATGCGAATAAAACACTTAGAAATCACAGATATACACCATAATTTTATTTATGTTTAAAATATAAATATCTTAGACATATGATTGTGCATAATAAATATCGAAACCTTACACCGCGGTGATGTAAACAACTTGAAGTGCTTATCGAGATCACTCCTGTGCACTCTCGCGTAATAAAAAAGCAAAGATGATTATTGCACATTTGCATAATGTCTGAGTAAATTATTACTTAGACAGTTTTGGGTCAGTGGATCAGTGACTAATTTATCCCGCCATCTAAGTCACCTTGTACATTTATAGTATATTATTGCATGCGGCTCCGTTCGCGTTAATGTCTGTTCCTGAGATAAGAAATCGTTCTCGAGATAAGAAGCATTGTAGCTTCTGATAGTAAATGAGATTTTACAATCAACTAAATTGTGTTTCATCATAATATTTTCTATTAAATTATCCATAAACTACGTAAGAGAAAGGCCGGCACCCATCAATGATATTATATTATACTTTATATGAACATGTATAACCGATAGGTGACCCAGTATTCCGTTTGCATCTTCAAATAAATTCAGTTTAAATCACGATCTTCACCTTTGTTCAAGTTCCAGGGTTGATTCTGTCGGATATTGATTTAAATACATTTCAATCCAGCGGCTTGTATCAGCTGCATTTGTATGGCTTTGCATATTACCATTGAAAACTGTTCATCAAGGAAACTCTACGGTAATTCCACTTTGTTTGCATTTTCAAGGTTCTTTCAGAACAATTTTTAGATGGGTAATATTTAATATCTATATTGGTTTAACTGTTATCTTTTCTTCACATCATTGCTCTATACTGCTACACTATATGGTATTTAAGGGCAATCAAAATTTGTTTTCCTTTGAATAAAATCAAGTGATTTGCCGATTGGAGTTTAAACATGATATTACGATAGGCTTTGGCATGGTGAGATGGATATAGGCTGGGAAAATATACTATGCATCATTGTTTATAACCCTTCGATGATTTGACTTTTTGATAATACAATGATTTGTCAATGTCGCCTTTTGGGCTAGACGGCCGCTACCGTCAATAGAATGATCTAGAATCAGAATGTGGAATCTGGTTTACATTTGATTACATAATTAGCCTGGCAATGGCTAATAACAGATAGATCATTAAAAATTAAACCAAATTCTTTGCAATATCCTTCAAATATTCTGTTGGTGTACATTAAATGATGATACAATGTCTGACAAGGGACTTCATTAAATTGTTTTATAATTCGTGGTTATATAACATTGGTTTTGTTACCAAACACTCCCTGTCTTGCCACCCTGTGTAGGCTTCACGCCCCTTTCCGTTTTGTGGTTGCCAATCAGTTTCCTTTACATTTATTTATTATGGCAAGGCATAATTTCAGGCATGCTGTTCATTTTTGTGCCTATCATCATTATGTATATTGTGAGAGTTTACGTATTACTAGCTTTTGCGCGCGGCTCCGCCCGCGTGTAAAAGTTTTCCGGGATAAAAAGTAGCCTATAGCACTCAGGAGTAATGTAGCTTTCTATTAGTGAAAGAATTTTCAAAATCGGTTCACTAGTTCCTGAGATTAGCGCGTTCAAACAAACAAACTCTTCAGCTTTATAATATTAGTATAGATTGATGATCATTAAACAGAATTTGAGTTTATAACGGAATTGTCTCTTCCACCCCTAAAAATGCCTCCTAAGTATACTCAATTTTTATTAAAAGCTTGGATTTTCCATGATGTAAGTATTAAATACTCAATTTGAGTTTATTACGTATAAGAGTTACACACTCAAGGATAATATGCCTCAGAAACTAAACATATTCAATGATTTAAAATAAAATCAAACAAGCTTACATTGGCCTGGAGTCCGTTTTGAGGATCTCGCTCTGTTTAAAGAAAACAAGTTGACGCACTCAAACGGAGCGTCAGAGTTGAAGTGAGGTTCAGTGTGTACACAGTATTTTATCCTATTATTTCTAAGTCAACTTGGTCCCAATATTTGACCAAATCTGTTGGCGTTCCTCTCCCTTTAATTTTTCGCCGACGGAAGTGCACTCGAATATTATACGAATTAAATATAACGTTGACTAAGATTATACTCTGTTGAGTCTCATTCTTGAAAGCTATGAGATAAATTAAGCACTTAATTAGTTAAATTCCTAAATTTGTTCTTAAATCAATAGTCGTAATTTTATGAAACAGATATGCACATTCAAATTAATTCACTTACTCTGACGAGAAATGCACTACAACATAGCCAAAATCTTAATTGAATAATAAATCATGATAACATTACTGACGATTTATTTGTATGGTAACCAAACTTGGCCTAATAGACCGCAGAAGCTCATGCTCCAATACAATGTCAACGCACGGAACAAGACGTTCCGATTAACAAATTGTGTCCAAACCGTCGTTCCTTTGATCAACCGAGCGCTAACACGGCTTTTTATAATATGTTTAGGGATTTTTTCCACGAAGTAATTCGAGATTGTCTCCATCGGTACGAGACGATGGGCGCGTCACAAGATGCTTAGATTAAGCGGATGCCTCTGATATTATCTTACTGCTCTGCTGCCCTAGAAATTGAATTAATTTGCATTCATTTAAAAATAAACTCATAAGAAAGCTTTTCACTCGTTACTTGGTTAAGCGGACGAAACGCTGGACCGACTCGCCTTTTAATTTGTAGCGGTACTTCGTAACGGAAAATGATGTATTTGATTATGTTGTCGCATGTAGAGTCAAGTGAATTATAGAGTGGTGTAAATAAAAAAAGTCAATTGATGTATGTACTTATAAGTACTCGTTAAGATTTATCGACCACGTGATGGTATGGCGTGAGATAGATTGCAAAAAATCTCAAACGTCAATTATATCCAGTTGGAGTATTTTTTATATTTAGCAAATAAAAATGGCAATGAATTAACATACAAGTTGTTATGGTGTAAGAACTTGTGTTTCTCCATAGATTTTAGATATAAACATGTATGTTGCAGTTGCTCGTGGGCAGCAGCGGGGCGGGCGCCGGTGGCGCAGCCACCTCGCCGGACGGGGGCTCGAGCTCGGCGCCGCCGCTGTCGCCGGGCGGGTCCGGCGTGGCCGGCGGTGCGCTATCCCCTGGCGCCGGCAGCCACGCCAGCACGCCCGCCGCCTCCTGCTGCGACACGCCGCGGCCCATCATCACCGACCCCGTCTCCGGACAGACAGTGTGCTCTTGCCAGTATGATGGAGCCCGTTTGGCACTCACCTCCTATCCCCGCCTGTCCAGTGCCGCGGTCGGCGTATACGGAACACCTTATCCATCGACAGACCAGAACCCATATCCAAGTATCGGCGTGGACAGCTCAGCGTTTTATTCACCTTTGGTAAGTTTAGACTAAAAATATAAAGGCTTGGGAACCTATAACTTAAAGCTAACAACGTTTTAGGTAAAATCGTGATACAGTTTATTTCAGCGAGCATCAAATAGGCAATGAGTACGAACCACTTGTTCCCTCCTAAAACAGAACTTACAGCATGCTGCAAATTGGTACCAATAGGTCGTTTGCTGTTTGTCCGTATACGAAGTAAGGTTTATCGCTCTCGCCTGCGATACAACGTGTTTGGCTTTTCTGGCGTGGCGTGCGAGCCATCGGCGAACCGGTCTGGACGCGCTGAGCCAGAAAACCACCGACACCTCGCAGATCCCGCCGCCGCCCTGTCACGAAACATTAATATTTAAACTTTAAAATAAATTCAAAAAGCCTCCGCCATTATTATAGCAATTACACTTTATCTGAGTTCAGTTCGACCCTGAAGGATATTTTACATTATTTCATGTGGTGAACGAATTCTCGTTTATGTATTTTCTTTCGACAGTTGCAAAGTTATGACAGTTGGTGAATGTGGAATTATATTAAAATTGATTTCCAATTTGCGGTTGCTTAAAATCGTTGGCGACCAGTGTTCGGTTTAACGCCTTGTCTGAGTAAAGAGGACAAATGGGCGGTCTCGGCATGCGGCTGAGCTAATCCCCTCGCAGAACCTTAAGCGCTCAGGAATTACATACCTCCGGCCGGCTCCCGTTCGAACTGCAATCACTTCGCAAAGCTAAAGAAGGCACAATAATTTTGTTAAATATGTACTTGAATTATTGGTTTCATGTTTTATTTGATTTGATTCGACTCTCACAAAGCACACGTGATATCCAAATGTTTTGTGAAAGTAGATTTGCGCCTTAATATTACAGCTTGAGCTGTCAATAAAACTTGTAGCGTTACGTCAATTCCATACCTAATATTACATTAGTAGAACGAACTGCTATTAGGCTGGTTGTAAGATATATGTAGTTATAACTCACAAACGTTCGTGTGACAACTACAGATGCATCTCGCATTGGCAACATCGAGATCTCTATCTATGTTTGTATGTAACGAACTTTGCAAACCTACGCTCTGTGACCCTATGCATGGTTAATAACAGGTGTTTAAATGTATGTATGCTGTCATTGTGCGCCGTGTGCTCATACCTAACTCACGACAAGCCCGGCCGGTTCCGTGCAAGCGACAATTTAGCGAACAATGACGACGCTCCACCACAAATACACTGCTGTGCTGTCTGCGTTTGGCTGTGTAAGTCTTCATCACGCCCTATTCGATATTAACTCTTTAGTTTAGGGATATAAAGTTTATTTCTGTTCGTCCTATTCCGCGAGTATTGCTGGGGAAAATATTCAACTGCCATTTTTGTACAAGCGCGACTCCGGTGGCGCCGTGCGTTTAAGTTGCGAGTTACTAACAATACAGCCAACGCCATCTTTTATCTATTGTGAGCCTTTGATAATCAATAAAAGGGTTCGCTTGGTGTAACCGCGTTTTAATGACGTCACTCGTGCACAACTACTTCGTGATTAATGACTGTAGCGTGGGGAGTCTGTTACCTCTTACTGCATGAGTTTTGAGACTAGAAGGTACTTACTCAATATATTATTGACAGTTTGAACTAGTTGATGTCTTAGTGTAGTCTATATTGACACAGTCTAGGACATGCGCCTAGTATTTATACTGTAAATAAACATTGTTTAAATGCACTATCAACGAAAAGAGTTGGAACGCTTTCTGCAATAAAAGGTTATGATATTAATAAACACCATGTAGGTACACAAAACTACCATCGTAATAAAAACAGTAAACATTTGTCAAAATTACTAAAAATACACGTTCACAAGATTAAAGCTGATTCAGATATTCGGAACATGAAAGATTTTATTAATGGATTGGTGGAAAATCATGAAAGGGGCAATAAAATCAATCGTCGACGTGGCCCGAGACTCACTGCAGCATGTGTCCCAATGCATACATTTCTCACAATTTTATTGCGAACGGAAACCTGTGAACCCTTCCCATACTGCGTTATTGCCCATTGATAGACATACGACTCAACGTCCTAAATTAACAACCAAGAAAACTTGGGCTCTTTGGTCTTGTGACAGCGTATGTAGTTGTAAATTCAAAGTTTGGGTGAGATTCCCAGAAGTTTTTCGATTTGAAAAAAAAAACGAGTTTGAGTTGCTTGTTATTGTTTCTGTCTAATAACAATAGGTTCTGCTGTATCACATCATAGGATAGATGTACCTAAGGTCGGTGAACAATAGACGCATCCATGCCCTAGGGGTCAATATTATAGACTAGGACCTATTCGTCTGGGTATAAGCACTTTACCTTCTGTATAATATGTCTAAGAAAACTTCGCTCCCCGCCCTTGATACAGTGTTTTAAACGAGACTTTACTAAAAAAGGACTATTCTCATTTCGCAAAACTTCTACGCTTTATTATCACGATCAAATTAAAAATTCGATAAGAAAACGGCTGAAACAAGAAAAAAGCGAGCAACTGCTCCGGTCGACTATAAAAACGTAACAAAACGCCAATTTAAATACATCACTAATCTTAAGTCAAAGAGAATAAGTTTAGAAAAAGGAGACCAGAGATTCAATTAAAAAGGGCGACGGAGCGGGAGGCAAGATGCGCGTGAGACTGCGATGCGAGCGAGAGAGAAAAAATAAATAAAAGTGAAGAGAAATCAGGCGAATTGAGAATAGCCATTAAGGTGTTAATTAGGGTCTTATTAAGCCGTCTCCTCCCCGTGGGTGGTCTGGTAGTGCGCGGTTTGTTCATTAATCACTACAGATTCAGTTTCGATCTAATTATCAAATCTGTATCTGGAGAATTAACAATGGCTGGTGAAATTTTGATGTGTTATCATTATTAAGTCTCGTCGTGTGTGTCGTTTACGGCTTAGTAGACATTTGTAATGACCCGTGGCAATTAGCTTCAATGGCAATTCATTAACGCCGTCACGGATTTTTTATAATATCAGCTTTTGTATTGCTATGATTACAAATTAAGCCTAAGGGGCATTAATGCTTAATTTTATTAAATGTATTTGAAATATTTGACCTGTCCTAGAACTTTTATTAAAATATAAACGTTTTAGAGCAATTTTATTAACTACTAGACTTCTGTTCGCGGCTTCACCCGCGTGAAAAAGTTTTTCCGGGATAAAAATATTTTCCCGGGATAAAAAGTAGCCTATGTGTTAATCCAGGACATGATCTACCCGTGTGCCAAGTTTCATCGAAATCTGTTGAGTAGTTTTTGAGTTTATTCGTTACAAACATACTTACATACAAATCTTTCCTTTTTATAATATTAGTATAGATGAATTTGGGTTAAGATTAAAATCTTAATTTTAAGACAGGTCAAACTCTTCAAAGACTTTTAATTAAGTAATTCAATGATTTACAACTTATTCAATTACTCGGCACAGTTTCGAATGTTTAATGGTAATGCAATTATTTGATTTTGTTTGTTGTAAATTGTCGTGGAATTATTCAGTGGACGTTTGGATTGTTCTGTCAAAATATTGTGTTTTAATACTGTCAACTTGTGGCACGAGAATCATCAAATCTCAGAATAAAGACAAGCACTCAAATATATTAATCTGGGGAGAATCATGACACAAATGACGGCAACGAGCTGTCACTTATTTTTCATAGATTTCTATTGCAGTTAAATGTTGAGACGAGCATGCCGTTCGCCTGATGGTAAGCGATACGACCGTCCATAAATACTAGCAACACCTTACAGAACTTTGAATGACAAAGTACTGCGTAGCACTCCACTGCGCTCGCCACCCCAAGGCATAAGACATTAAGCCTCTTAAAGCCTAGTAATTATGCTGGCTACAATGGCCTTCAAACCTTAAGACAACAGTGCATACACAGTGCTGCTTGGCGGTAGAAATAGACATTGCGTTGGTACCTACGTAGACAGTCCCTCGCATTCGAGAGACCTCCCACCAGTTAAAATCCCACCAAATTTGCTCTGAAATATTCTGGAAATAATTTTAAATTAATCAGTCAACTAGTAAATTTCTGAGTTTTGGCGGGAACTTGGAAGTGTCACGAGTTGCTCTTGTTTTAATTTATTATTTTGGTGATATTTAGTGTTATATTGCATAAGTATGGTGGTATATTAGAGCTCAAATGAAGTGAATTGAAATAACCGTGGTAATCAAGTGTTTTTTTGTTGCCGCCAAAACTCCTCGACAAAGTCTTTGTAAGATAGCTACTGCTTTACTGCGACCTATACTGTTAAATGTCTGACTCCACCATACTACAGATGATAAAAAAGACAACCAATAATATCAGTTATGACTTATTTATTATTTATTTATTTATTTATTAGAGATACCATTAGATAACACATACAGTACATTTTTAATACAAAACAATTCAGTATAAAGGCGTATGTTTACCTTTTGAAGGTATCTACAACTTACACAAATATTTGTAGATTGACATATATACTATGCTTATTAAGAGTAATTATTGCCACAAAAGAATAAAAAAATGTAAGAACTAAGACAAAAACAATAAAATTTTTTTTTTTTTTATAGATAGATAAGTACCCTAAGCAGCCATGTGGATTTAATTTTTTTTCTTTTAATTTTTTATTTAATTTTAATAATTCCGAAAAACACACACACACACACACATACACACACATTACGGTCATTATTGGCAGCATGGTCTTTGACCTTAGCCGGTTCTACAGACTAAGTATGTTATTGAAATACATAGTAAAAACAATCAAATGTACTTCAAATTCTTTAAGGTTATAAAGAGGCTATATAAAGTTACAGTATCACGAGTAAAGACCAACCAAAAAAAAATTTGGTTATTTACAAAATGGCAAAGCGTTTGGAACTCAATTTAAAATTATTTGGGCAAGTTTAACTAGGATTTTTGTTTACTGGGCTATGTTGGGAACTGTGCTACCTTCAGTCACACTACCTTATAAAAGTTATGAAAGACGAGGTTTAATAAGTTTAGCTCTTGCTTTTAAAGCTTCTGAACTGACTAAAGTATTTGAAATCTTTATGATCTTCAGAAATCCTATTAGAATAAGTAAACTTAGTAAATATTCTGCTATGTAATATGACTAGTGTTAATATAATGGAAGTGAAACTTCTTTATCGAAGTACGGGAGAAATCTATGTTAAAAAAAATCGTCACACAAAAATTGTCACATTTTCTGTCACTTTGGACCGTCACAGTGCTGTCTTCTAGGGTAATTATTTCGAAGAGCATCTTGCCATCGCGATGTGTTCATTAGATCAAACTGTATAAATCCATATATTGCCGACAAGCGTAAACAGTTTAAATATTATCGTTTGCTACACTTATTGAAATTTATTTGAATAAATACTGAAAGTGAGAGATTATTTTTTATTGTTTTGAAAAATCATCACGTGATTGTGATTTTGGTATTATTTTTATGTTAACCTCACTTTTGATTGAAGTATTAGTAAATGTATATTCATTTATTAAAATTAACTGTCATTTAATAATATGACTGTCAATATAGCAGACAATAATATTTAAATAAATAATATTAATTTGACACACATTTTTTTTATTTACACATATTGATACAAACCTAACAGAGATTGTAAAATGTGTGTATGATAATATTTCTACTCGCCATTGAATAGGAAAACATAATATACAATGCGATTCAAAAAATAATACGAATGTCGATGACCTTTATGTGTAAAAAGTCGCTTGAAAAGTTTTGTATTTTTAACCGACTTCTTGCATAGAAAACTTATTAGCATATCAATAACGGTTTATTTTATTTTGTCTAATTGACTCTTACATAAAATTGAAATAAAAACGTTATTGCTAAATTAGCTTAATATTATATTTAATTATTTAGACGTCACAATATGGCGCAAAGTCGATCCTATTCTTATTTGATTCGCATTGTAAGCTTCAATATCAAGTAGGTTAATCGTTGATGAAATCATCTGACGAAATCTTATCGTAATATTAAATACGTTATTCTTCGGCCAAAAATCATCGTGTATTATGAGCGTGTTTATTTCTTTACGTCATAATATTTGATCTGCGACGCCACATATCTTACATCAATTGTTTTATCAGATATTGAAAAAGTCTTAGATATACGAGCTCAGTCCAGTTGATATTTGTTTTTGTCATTAACTGAACTAGCAATTAGGAACTTTTACGTATAATTTCATATAAATGAAAGACAGAAGCAAGTCAAACATCTATGATATCTTGTATTAATGAAGTGCACTTGGTAAATTGTTAGTTGCTAAGCTATAATGGGCAGTAATTACACAGGTTATAATGTCTTTTGCAGTGCAGGTTTATACCTGTGCTACTGCGACTTTGCGTCATAAATGGACTATTCACAGTGGTTAATATTTAGTAGTGAGGTCCAATCCACAACCAAATTAGTTATTAATTTAATTAGTTTATACTCAGTACCTACTCATCAATCAATAAATATATTTCCTTACTTCTTCAAAATCAATTAATCAAAAATTCACATACTCATATTTACAATATTAATAGGACAGTAGGATCATAGAAACGGCGTAAACCGAAACTTTCTGCTATAGCTGTTCGTAATTACTTAAATTGACTGCCTCGGTGGCGTTATTGTATTACGGTTCGACTGCAATGCTGAGGTCTCGGGTTCGATCCCGGGTCGGGCAAAGTGATATTGGATTTTTCTATTCAGTATCAGCCTGGAGTCTGGAATTTGTGCCCGATTTGGCGATAGGCTCGCTCCCTATCACATCATGAGACGGAATACGCACGGCGAAAAGTGGGTGCACTAGTTGCGCCTTTGCCTACCCCTTCGGGGATAAAAGGCGTGAGTATGCGTATGCGTAATTACTTAAATTGCACTGAGACGATAATTAATATTAGACATATTTAATTTAAACAACTTCTCACTGGGCGGTTAAATTAAACAGGTAGCTAATTAATAGCTCTCTGAATAGACCACCAAAAGCGCTCGATAACTGCGGATAGTCTTGTAACAAGTTTGAAAACTTTAAATTTTATGTCAAAATAAACGCATTTGTAATTAGAGGAATTTTCTCTGAGACTAAGCATGAATCATATTATACGGGTTATATATTATTTTAATATTTTATTTTATTCATTTGGGATAAAAAAAAACAACTACACAATTAGCCAATATTTTTTAAGCCAAAATTATTCTCGTAGTGCTTGATACTATCAAAGGCATAATATTTATTTTAGTCCAGATTGAGTGTTGCTCCGATAATGAGAAAGATGTCTAGCGGAATGTTGTCCCACTTTTTATATTTTTGGGTAAAATAGCCCATATTATTAGGCTAGGACCGTGGTCTATCTGTGTGAAAATGTCATCAAAACCATTGTTTCCATTTAAACACACTTCCGCATTTATGTTTCCTTCTTCATAAAACTACTTAATTTTTATGCCTATACTCCATCATTTATATTCGAGACAAGTTTATAATCTAAAGTATACTTTATCGACAGTCTCATCACCTTTTGTGCTCGGAAAGCTGTTTCTCATTTACTAAGCTCGTCTCAACACCCCACTAATGAGCCCAAACCGCTCTTCATTGAACCCACTCATTATACACATATTTAGTTTGTTTATATTATAAATATAATGGCTAAACTCTATTACCGCCATCAGTCTTTCGGCGATTAATTAGGAGCCGACCTTGCTTTCTGAATAATAACTTCGGACAGGTTTGTTTTCCTCGTAATAATTGAAGGAAATACTCTAAACCATAAAGATACATTTAAACTGACATGTCAATGAAATTTGGCGTCTAAGCTGATGTAGATAAAGTTGAAAGTCTACTTCACGCCGAAGCGCTTCTAGCTGCTTGTGTGCGAATAGGTAGGTGTATCTCGAAACGGATAAGTTATCTTCAGATTGCGTACGTAGATTGATAATAATTTAAAACATAATGGCCGGTTTTATTTTCATTCGCAGATTACAACCGTAGTATTGATCGCAAAAAGGTTTATTAAAGTGCTCGTACAAACTGTTAGGTTATAAAACTTAATAATTAAGTAATTTAAAGATTTTTTTACATCTCTATAAAGTTACCAGCGGATTTGTAAATCGGAACCAGTGGTACATTCGCTTAACCGCTTTTTGTTGTGTTTGGACTTTATTATGGAAAGCGAAATGCGTTATGTTTTAATACCAAGGGTCAAACTATATACACACAATAAATAGTATCAAAGTACTCGTATCAACGTTTAATAAGCACTTGAAATGCTTTCCTATCCATTTGAGGTTGATAATATTGTGCAGGCTTCATATATCACATGTGTACGTTTTTTTCTATTTGCAATGGCCTCCCATACATGTTACCACACGGCCGCGCCGTACATAATATGAACCGCCATTGCTTTAATGATGCAACAGAACCGATGAAACGTGGGTGGGCTTATCAATAGGTACATCGACGATTTGACATAAATGCGTTATACTTAGATTACCTATGTGACAATCGATAAAATGTTGTAAAGCGCCGCCACGCAGTGATTGACACCGCGCGTGTTTGCACAGCGATATCCTGATGCAGATACACCTTCTGTATCGGCCGCCTTATCTAGCGGACACATAAGCGTACGTTCCAAAAGATGGTCGGGCTCCGGCTACAAATACATAGCTGATAAATATGACACGGCCCAAACAATGACCGTTACCCAACCCCGCATTCCGCAACCCTCGTCTCACCTCGGACGCGTTAATTGCTCCGCAAATATACTCATCTTGGCACTAAGCGTTTACTTGCCGACTTTAATGACTGGGCAAACAGAGTCCGCGAGGCGGTCGCGCGGTCAGCCGCGCACAGCCGTTCCGCCGCTAATAAATCTTCGGCTTTTCCCCGATTTCCCGACGTCCCGCAGCGGCCGCCGCCCCACGTCCACTCCCGCACTCTTATAAATTACCTACACGCTTATACTATAAATCAAACAATCGTCGGGCTAAATGCATTTACTATTGTTTGAATACACGTCTAACACGGGCGTCGTGACCGGCGGTGGCCGGCGGTGGTCGGAGTTGCGTGGCGTGTGCATGCGAGTGCGAATACATCACACGGCAATCATTTTCGCTTACGCCGAGCCGCGGCCAGTGGCCACCAGACGTTAGTCAGCATCGTCCGACGGCACAGGAAATTTGTTACGTCCCTTTGTTAGGTCCGGAACTGAAGGATATTGCGACTGTTCCGTGTGGAGGCACTCGCGATTAATCTTGGCCGAAAAGTTTGGCCGTTTCCTCGGCCAAAGGAAATCGTCTAATGCGCGATAATTGAAAGTTTTATGTGTTGACGAGGGAGCGGTAATAATTGCCCAATAAACAATAGCACGACGCACCGTTTATTAAGCGCTCTGCGACCACTTAACAACATAAAGGTGCTTATTCTGACCGTTATCTCGACCGGAAGTTGAAAAAACTCGATCCTCGCGTAATTTTTGTCCGCGCCACTAACCTCGCCCATCGTGTTAAGCATTAGTTAAATAAAAAACAAGGTGTCGATAAAGCCAGAGATAGCTTTTAACTACCTACGTTATTATTTAATTTGAATTTGTTTTAGGACGCCGTGGTTTCGTGTTCTAACCCGCATTAGCATAATAAAAATGCAGGCGTCGCGCAGTACACAAGCGAATTATTCAAATCGCCCGTGTTTTTCTACTTCCTCATTATCTACAAATATAATAAGATTATTACGAAAGTAAATAATTATAAATATTCGGTGCCTTTAAATGGAGGGGTAATTAAATTTTAATTTATAATATCGTATTTTAATATATCTTCTCTAACTTAACATCGGCATAAGTTATGCTTGAGAAATTACTGGTGTAAACCACTTAATTTCACTCTCACAAATAAGGTTTCGTTATTCAACAAAATGCGATTACTTTATTTATGCATGAAAAAAAATGTAGACATAAATCCCAAGCCTACAGAAAAGTTGTTACAATTGGCTTGAAATGGCAAAATTTGAGCGCCTTTACAATATTGTGACACATGACAGTAAATCGCACGCCGTGATAGAGCAGTAAGACCACCGGGACACTGCACTAATTCAAATGGGAATAAATGATACGTCACCGGCAACAATAGCCCAATGAAGATGTCGGTTCGTGCGCACGACGCTCTGCCTACGATGTATATTCAGCGAAAAATAATCGCAGAGGAACGCTTTACAGTTTGTAAATTTGGAGTGAGTTTTTTGCGAGTTATTGTAGCTATTCGGACAGATGTAACAGACAGGGAATCCGCGACAACAAAGGCGCCCCGGGGGCGCTTTGTGCGCCGCACCCCGGCCGCTCCGCCGCCGCCCCGCCGACCATTAACGCTGACACCTCTAACGTTTATTTCTGTATCAAAATAATACGCGTAATTTATTCAATTTATTTATAGCTATATTCAGCGTATAATAGTTATTGCTCTAAATGGTTTTAAATGGCCTTATTTTATAAGTCATTTATACGGAGCGGAGTGATGTTTTACCCCCTGACACTGGTTATTAGCAACACATCAGATAGACGCGCGCTACCGGAAATACTTATGAACCCTAGAAGCCGATGAATGTTCACTTTTTAATGTTTATGCCGGCTTTATTAGTAAAGTTTTATATAATGTTAAATTGTTACAGCTGTCATGTATGCAAATGCATGGCCTGTTTATGTTGTTCAGTGTTAGTTGTAGAGTAACCGAGAGTTTTAGTAGAACATGGTTTGTGTTTGCATTGCGATGCACCGGGTAGAGCACGTGGCAAGCGGTAGCGGATGCTAGCGCGGGCGCTGAGGGTCGCGGTCGCGGCGACGTCGTCGGTGCGACTGAATCAATCATGAAGGTTCAATAATAATTGATCGCCGTCGGCGGCGGTGCTCCACGGTCTCCCCCGACCTAATTACCTCTCTCGCCCTCCACACGCTCATGGCTCATTAAGAACCGTCTGTTGTTTGTTCTCCTAATTAAAGCGGAGCTTTATCGTTCTCGGGGCCCTGTCTAATTGATATCATTGCGAGCGTTTACGATCATTGAATTACGTCGGCCGCGATCGGTTACCGCCGGGTTCCGCAGTTAAACGTGACCGCACATTGTTTGTGTCTGAGCTCCAATTGACTTGTTTAATCCCGGTTTATTGTTTATTTATTTATGGTAGGCTGACTGAACGACGCGAAATGTCGCGACGTCTTTACGCGCCTCCGCATCTATATTCTATAGAGAGTGGAGAATTGTAACGTCTAGGCTCTTTTGAATTACACTTAAGGTTTATAAAGTTTTAGTTGTTACTTGCTGTCGTGTTTGTTTTGTGAGGCGAATGTATTACGTTGGAAAGTTATGAGCGTCGATAGCGTGTTCGGAATAACGTTGTGATAACGGAGAACAACTCAATCGAAAATTGCTACGATCGGCTAACGTCCAATACGAGCCGAATGAAGTGGTTGTAAAAAGAAATGTGTCCGATCGCAAACAGCGTGTCACGCGTAATAAAATACTATCAATCCGATACCGGACCAAATAACGCATACGTTTCTCCAACTGGAAAATAACCAATTTCGTTTAAATCACAATCTAGCAGTTCTTTGATACCCGTGAAATTGCCGTAACGAAATAAATGTTAAATAAAACGTAAAATAAAATTATTGTGCCTCCACAAACAAATAATTGGACGGGATGGTGGGTACGTACCTAAACCGCCCGCGCCCGTCGCCGCTCGTTTTATGGCTTATTTGGGGGAAAGCTTTATTGAACTTAGCCAAGTTGTTTTTATTGTCGAACGAATACGGGCCTTAACTCGAATCATGTAGATTTAAAGTCGTGTACACGCCAACGATTGCGTCACCGTCGTGCGCCATGAAATGACTTTTTCGTTTGTATTCGGTCTTTATCCACTTAGAGTCATTCTTTTTTCCACTCACCACAATTCATTTTTAGATTTTGCTAGTGTTTCCCGCAGATGTTATTATTTTATGGCATGAATATATTTTCAGCTCTTAATAGATTACAATGTCTACTTTACTGTATGGTATCTAGTTAGTTATGGAATGTAGTTTCAAAGACTCATACAAAGCTGCCCTTTTATTATATATTTAAATCGACTTAAGGTAACTGAAAGACACGAATTGATTGTTTATGTCTTAAAGATATCATCACATAATTAATGCGCATTAAGAATTATTAACCGGCAACATATAAAGTTAATGCTTATTCTGTGTTCATTTATACTTTATTCTTTATATGGTGATTTCGTTTTAGGGAAGTTTAATTTTAAATACATCCAATTAAAGGCTATAAATTCTTCCCACAGTCATTTTTACCATTATTAACTGTTGCGTCTTACAAAAAAAATGTTATTATAAATTCTAATTAAATTAAATCATGTTCGCCTCACTAGAACTGATGTAGGAATACTGCCTAAAAGCTAACTGAATATTAAGTGTACCCAGAATATAATCAGTAGTTTTTGAAACTCGTCGTCGTCTTTCTTTATTATCACAAGTAAATTGAATATAAGTAACTGTTGTATAAACACATTTACTTTTGAAGGATGCGTACGCATACAGTTTTTTAATAGACAGCGACAGTCGCAAATAAAAGTTTATGAGGCGGAAAATGTAACCGCCGAACACAGCGAGTAAGTAAGGCGGCGTTCAATTGGTGCACAGTAGCCAGCAAGCTGAGTCGCAGAATGATGAAGTGGAGTCAATTTGGTAAAGCGGCAGCCCGACGCGGCGACGCGGCGCCCCGGGCGGACGGGAGTCGGGTCGCGCCGCGCACCCGGGACGCCAGCGCCTAGTCTGCCTGCCAGCCCGCCTAACGCACCCCGTGCCAATTTATGAACCGTCAAATAACTTATCACCAGTTTAATGCAAATGAAATAAACCAGCGTTATTTATCACACACCGCACATATCACTCGAACGTGAACTCTGCCTTTTTTCCATTTCTAGGGTCGCTAGTTGGCTTTTATTTATGGATCTAGCGGCGCGTGTGAGTAACGTTAATAGTGGGGCCGGCCCCTTTTGCTACTGTTTATATTTATTTGGGGTTCGTGTAATGAGTCTATCTGGCGCGTTGACTCGCGAACTCTGTGGAGAATTGATTAAAATGTTGTTAGATTCAGTCTTACGGAATAAGGGGGATGAATTGGTGTGGATAAGATTTTTGAGAGCTTATAAATGAGATTTGTAGTGTGGGTGCAGTGTGGGAAATAATGTAGGATTAACAGTGTTGTTATTCACGTGATTTGTTTATTCTTTAATAGTGTATAGTAAAAATTCTTAATAGTATTTACAATTAATGATGTATGGAAACATTAGGCTAGTAATAAATGTTTAAAGGCAGTCTCATATCAAGCAATGATGACATTAAACGAAGCACTCGGCTTTTGAAATCACTTTGCGAATGGGCCCTCAGCACACAACGCACATGTAAATATCAACTGACAAGGAAATTAAATTGACTATAAACCGAATCATATTCAATTTGATCTAAGTGAACAACACATAAAACTTTTATTGACATACCGCGGCCCATAATACTCATCTATGCAAACATTTAACGACTGCGAACTTGACTTTAGTATAAAATGAAAATAAAATGGAATATAGTTATTTGAGAGATGGATAAAGTAATTGAACGCATATTTGCTTTTCGTTTTTGTTTGTTATTTCAGTAATACTAGATTTGAGAATTATTAGGAGTTGTTTATTATCTTATAACAAAGTAAAAGAGGGTTTAAACAGATGTGCAAATACTGCACCTGCGGCTCGGTAAGCGAACTGCCATTTATTGAGTCAATTGTAATTTGGGGCGCCGGGCGCCAACTCAAAAACACATCCTGTGTTGACAGTTACTACGAATCGAAGGTTAAATTATAGATATTTTGATTAAACAAGATATAAACATACTATCTCACTATTTAATTTTGTAGACTAATTCAATATCTGACGCTAAAAGACAAAATTATTTTCAACATTACAGTACTCTATTATATATCCTCACATCGGTTTGCGTAGATCAGAAAGAGATTTGCTAAATAAGAATACGTATCATTAATGTATGTAGTCACGTGTGTCGATCTCGCTAATGCGTGGGGCGACACACCATCACTCATGGTTAACGCGCCCACAACCTCTGAGGGAACCACTGTCACGCGCAGGAAAAGAGTCCATTTTATCTCAGCCACCACAAAAGAGTTAGCACCGGGAATTTGTCATTGGCTTATATTCGAGGGACGTCGAAAAAATGTAATGTTTACTTACAATGATGGATATTAATGACCCGACAGTCACTTACAGCTAATGTTGCCCTCACTTTGCTCTTGTGGTAATGGAAATGATTGTAATGAATACGGTTGGTTGTTCTTAAGTAGATGTTAGAGCCGTGTTGTCAGTTTCCACTGGAGTGTTAGCTTCTCTACATTTGTATATGATCAGGAAGTTTGTTCGAGGACCAGCTAATACCTCCAATTCTGTTACTTTAATGCCGTTAGTAATTACATCTAGTAGCGTCAGCATCTGGAGATTGTTAAGGAACTGGGACTCAAAAGGAACCTTATGAAAGCGTTGCAGTTTCTTTTTATGATTATAAAGATATTTTGTAGAGGTTTGAAAATTTCTGCACATTCAGGCATACCTTCCAATGATGAAGCTGTGAATATACAGTTCCAAGCATAACTAACCCTATATTAATGTGGGCGCGATATTCAAGCGTATCTGTCAATGGTAAGACATCTACAGACTATTGTGGAGCTAGTTTTTAATTACACACGGGTTTTTTTAATACAACAATGTTACACACACTCAAACTCACGCCCGTTATCCCCGAAGGGGTAGGCAGAGGTGCAACTAATGCACCCACTTTTCGCCGTGCGTACTCCGTCCCATGATGTGATAGGGTGCAAGCCTATCGCCATATCGTGCACAAATTCCAGACTCCGGGCTGATACTGAGTAGAAAATCCCAATATCACTTTGCCCAACCCGGGGATCGAACCCGAGACCTTAGCATTGCAGTCGTACCGTAATACAACTACGTCACCGAGGCAGTCAAATTATCTAGGATAAATTTGCTATTTCTAATAAAACACTTTAATTGGCGTACTGTTTGCAATATTTTTAAGTTGAGTCATTATTTTTCTAGTAGCCTGACTTATTGCATAAATCAACTTGTCCACTTGCATACAAGTTTTTAAATAACTATACCACATAAACCTGTAAGCATTGCATGTTGCATAAGTGTTTACACGCTGTACCGATTAAGCATTAGTAATTATAATTTAATGAGTTATTGTTGGCCTGACATCACGCGTGACGATAATAAGATATCTCCAGGGAACTGTGTATTTTCCCGGGACAAAAACTGTCCTGTTATTTTGTCATACTGCCATACTAATTACTAGATAATTATCTCACACAATTTTACGAAGATATCTTAGTGTAGATAATTTAAGCGGGTTCGCGTATAAGTTCTATTGAGGGAAGAGGGTTGCAGTACAAATACTAGCAATATGTTTCTTATTTTATAAAGCTTATGGTCTTCACTTAAATGATTTATCAAATAGCATAATATTTTTAGGATAGCATAGGTCGACTGTCTGTCCTAAGCATACAGCTCAATGATTTAGGTATAAAACCTATGTACAACAGTTACTGTGGTAGGCCTCTCATATGTAAGAGTCCGTCTGGATGGGTACCACTGTAATATCTATTACTACCGCCAACCAGCAGTGTGCATGCACTGATGTAACTACTGGGCATAATGAGTATTAACATCATATATATATGTCTCAGGATGACGAGCGCAATGGAATGCCAAACAGCACTTTGTAACTCAAGGTGCTGCATGGTGTTGCTACTGTTTATGGGTGGTCGTATCGCTTACCATCACGCGGACGGCATGCTCGTCTCGTCATGCAAAGCAATAAAAAAAAGATTAAATGACAGTCAATATCACAATTTTACAATTTCCAATAGCAAAAAACCAATATATAGTAATTCGTTTCCTGTACCTATTTACGTAAATACTAAAACGTGTATCCATACACGTCCGTGCAGTGTTCTGTCAGTGCCGAAGACGTGCTGTCTATAATGACGAAAGCTGGACCCACTGACGGAAATGAGTGAATGAGTTAATATAAATTGTATGCACTGATATTTTTTTTATCTCTGACACTGCGTGCTCACTAGACCGCCCGGACACTTTACGGATGTGTGTGAATGAACCTTAATTGATGTTTCTTAATTAGCAGATAACTAGAAGATTGCTTTTAATGTAATGCGTACCCGTTTAAGAATCTATGAATAAATTGTTACTTGTTAGATATCCATTCGTTAATTATTATATGGCAACTTTGAGAACTTATTTATGCTTGACGCAGCGTGGATTGAAATGTTGCTTTTATGCACGGTTTATCTGCAAGATGATTTATGTTTCATACGTTTAATTTAGTATTCATTTAATAACTTATTTGCAATAATTAAATTTTCCCTTACAAGATGAATAAATCGTCTTAACAACTAGTAACAAGCCATGATAATGCTTTGCTCAGCCTTTGGTCAGAGCCATTTATTTAGCCATTTCATTCATTTAAGCTAGATATTAATGTTTTATTTAAAATATATAGAATAAAGCTTACACTTCCTAGGTATCATTGATTAGGCGCCTTAAGTAAAAACCGCTGTAAGCTAATGGGTTAACCCTTGTACATCATTCTTTAAGACGGTAGTCCGTTGACGACATCGACCATTGCTCGAGCAAATAACTAAGACACATAATTTGTTCCAATCAACCGTAAAGATGAGATAGTTAGCCACAACTAAGCCCACCTTGACACCAATAGTTATCCTATTATCTAACAATACCACTTAAAATTCTAATACAGAATGTAACAGGTTAATTTTTTTCCTGGTTCCGTTGGTTTTATTACTCCCGCGTACGCCCTGTGTTTGTTTAGTCTATTGTTTGTTTTTTGTTGCTTGACGCTTGTCTTGACGCTCGCGTTCTATGTCGCAAGCAACCCACATCTTTATGGTTTTGCGCCGAAGTCAATAAGAGAATGAAAAATGCGCAATGTAAGACGGAAATTGAGAAAAACTGCACAGAAAAGTGACACTTTTTCTTACTTTAAACAGGGGGTAAATGAGCTTGCTCTTGTTATTCAGTTATCTGGCTTTGCAACCAGTGCCATACGTATCATAATGCTTTTCATTTTATTATCTAAGGAGTGTGCGACACGGGCTCCCTCGGCTCATGGTTCACACTTTTAATTTAGGCGCTCATAACGTATGCGAATGACTGGGAATAGGGGACATCACCCCGGAGTCCCCGGGCCTCGACCCAAGCCGCGAGCCACTCACTGCCTCACTGTTAAACAACTATCACGCAGCGCACCCTTCCCGTTAGGCCTTAATAGCTTTCCCCTTTGCATCCATACATTATGCAAATACGATAGTGATATGTCAGTCTGTACACTTGGGACTTTTATTGTTGTTCGTGAGTTTATTCCCTTATATTGAGTTAACTCTTATTAAATTCAAGCCGACGCATTTGTTGGACGATTGACTATGGCATTATGCGTCCGGACTTATCCGATTACACGCGCGTAACTTAACTACTAAGCGCTTTCATGTTCTAATGAGGTGTTGATTGGTAAATTTTTGTCTCTAATAAATTTTGTATGATTTTTAGGGAGATGGGGGTGGGGCGTTTCGTTTTGTTACACGTTTACTTACATAATAGACGGCTAATAAAACTCTTGCGGCAGAAAACATCTTAAGACCAAGATCAGTTTTTGCAAAATTGGCAAGATTCATATTCCACGTAATGATGATTATACCACTATGGTATTATAACATATTTTGCATAATAATCATAAATAGTAGGATATCTCATCTTTCCGTTCCTAATCACTGATGCAAAATGAATAAGCTCTAATCTCCGATGGCTCGCTGCATGCAATATAAATGTCAAACGAAAACGCTATTCCGGTACATAATTAGGGCTTTCAATCATTCAGTAATTGCTTTAGAACAGTACTACGAACATTTGCAGCATGCTTAATACTTCAAAGGTTTGGAATATTAAATAGTTATTTGTACAGATAGATTGGGATCCTTAAAGGGCCAAATCTAGTTTCGTAAGAAAGCGAAGGGAATAACTTTTACACAGTCTAATGATTTTATATTAATTTATATTTGTAAGTTAAGATGTTGGTAAATTGTATGTACAGTCAGCCACAAAAGTAACTACACAAATAAAAAAATTTAAATCGCCTATACGCGTTCAGTTCAATTATAACCATTTTTTTCCTTGTGTGAAGTAAAGTAAATCCCGTTTATTTTATTTTTGTCAGGAGAAAACGAAAGTTGGTAAGAACACAAAAGTGTACCTATAGGCGATTTGAAGTTTTGAATTTGTTCAACTATTTATGTAACTGACTGTACATAAATGCTAGCTGAAGTAAACTGTATCAAGTTTAAGTAAAACAAACTCGTCGTCAGTGGACGAGGGGTTTTTGTTTATTGTGTCGTGCGGTGTTTCAGAGTAACCCTTACGCGCTGAAGGAGGGTGGCGGCGAGATGTCTGCGTGGACGTCGGCTGGCCTCCAACCCTCCGGTGGCTACTACCCTTACGACCCAACGCTCGCCGCCTACGGGTAAGTCCCCAGGGTCCAGGAGACCTCAGCAGTACACCGCCCGCGCCACTTTAGATAAAGCCCGCGCTCGGATTAACATAACACCTCCCTATCGAAACTTATCTCTCTAATAGATTGCAATGCGAAAGGCTCATGTTTGTATTTGGCGATTCACATTGACTTTAATAAATTTTGTTGTGTTGCGCACATGTTTTCCCCTTCCTTAATGTTTCGTTTCGAACTGCGTTACCGAGTGATATTTTTCAACAAAATAATGAATAAATTTTCATATAATTATTGTCACGGTTCAATAATTTTTTCGTCGATGAAATAAAATATTTTATTGTGACGATATTTGAACTGAATGTTTATATTAACTAGGTGAAATTGTCGTAAAATAGTTTTCATTACGATCTGTCAATGCGTCACGCTATGAACCGCTTTAAATAAAACCGCACGTGGTTCATATTTCATTTTTGAATGATCTTCTCGTTAAAATTGTTTAAAAATTATTTACATGCTTGTGGGAAGTTTACATTCAAATTGTTTGCTAACGAGTGATAAACGATGAGATCGTCGGGTACGAATGCCAGGTAGTTGATACTTTTTAAATATACAGTAATACGTGAAGTTATTGATGAAATACGTTGGTTTAAAATTAAAATAAAATAAAATCATTTATTGATCAATTAGGCTTATAAAAAAGCACTTATGACAAGTCATGGCAACGTAGAGACAATAACAAAGGTACATATACCAATTAAATAATTTAAAGTACCTTCATTAAATAATGAACAACCAGCACGGGCTGATAGGTACAGAGGACACAGACATTGGGGACGGGAATAGGGCTAGGTAAAGAGAAGTGGTTTATTTGGGTGACCTATAGATTAACAAAGTAATTATATTTATAATTGAGTGCTACCTACTAATTCTTGGTATTTTCGTGACCTTAAAAGCAAGCACCATCGTGCACATTTAAAACACTATCAGGCATAACTAATGTAACCATTCCACTCATCCCTCAGTGGTGGTAGCAATAACGCTTTTCCTCGCGAGAAAAAAAAAAAGTATACTCTTAAATAAAATGAATCAAAATAAGTATCATCTTATATAACATCATTAACTCTACAAACCCCAACATTAATAACTTCTAATCCGCTAAAACAAATCTAACGCTTGTTTGGCATAGTTTTACAAAAGCTTATGAATGTATGCATGGTTTTAATAGTTCCCTGCATCTAGACGACCTTGAAATGCCGATGCAGTACGTATTGTAGTGCTGCTCCGTGAGAAAAGTTTAAAAATGTTCCTTTTACCTCGACAATTTTCGTAGATTTTTGATCGCGTTCGGTATGAAGTAAAGGCTAAAGTAAGGCCTCTTTGTTAAGAGAGGTAGACAGAGTTACAACTAGTCGATTAATGGTCCTCGATACTTTTTTGAGCTCAAGATGACCTGATAGAGGGCGAGCATATTATCTCAATTAGGTGCAAATTCCAATTTCAGGCAAGCGTTATTTAAAATCACAAACTTAGTATGTCTGTGGATCATGCGCAGGATTCCACTAAGACCTAGGATCTGAGTAATTCGAATATTCAGCGACTAGATTATAAGTGATTATGATAACCCTACATTTAAAAAAAATCTAAGTTCGCTCACGATAAAGGCTTGCACACACCGAGCCGTGAGTTAGTGCGTGTCGCCCGCGAGGGACAAATGACCGCGTAACCACTCCCGGTCGTACTCCGTTCCTCTCTAACATGTATAAAGCCGCGTGTGTGACAGAGACAAATGAGGTCACATCCATCCGCGCTAGGCCCTGATTAATTCACAGTTTTTCTTTGAAACGCGATCGCTGGACGCGTTGCGTTGACGTTTTCGGCAAACTTATCAACCCGTCTGACGTGCTGTCAGCCACGGCCAGGGGTGGCCAACCATTCGATCGATTATGTCGAGACAATTATTGTTTTCGAATGGAGCGACCACGACGAATATATTGTAATCGTTTAAAACAATGTTGAACGTTGATAATTAACAGATATCCTGTGTTCGAATTCAGTTCAGGATGATATTAATTGAGGTGTAATTTTGTGAAGCGATGTTAACATTTCCTATGAGGTTACGGGATGTTAGATATTTTTTATATTTTCTCTACATCACACTCAGAAAGGCCAGGCAGATCTCTCCTCGAGATCTCTCAAGTAGTACACATACGGTTCGAGGAACTCATTTCCGTCCTATGATATGATAGCGGCGATAGCCTAGTTGGGAGTGGAACGGACTGCCGAGACGAATGTCCGCAGATTCAAAACCTCAGGGCACGCACCTCTGACTTTTCTAAAAAGTTATATGTGTATTCTTTATGAATTATCGCTCGCTTTAACGGTGAAGGAAAACATCGTAAGGAAACCTGCATACCTGAGAAGTTCTCTGAATTTCGAAGGTATGTGAAGTCTGCCAACCCGCACTAGGTAAGCGTGGTGGACTAAGGCCTAAACCCTCTCAGTTGTAGAGAAAGCCCGTGCTCAGCAGTGGGCAGTGTATAATACAGGGCTGGTATGGTGGTATGGTGGATATGATAAGGGGCAATGCTAGCACCACACCAAGCATACGAGTGATGTACTTACCTTTTCACACAAACTGTCATTCATACAACATTTTGTTTACCTACCTTACATCCTAATACTTTAGACTAGACGATAAACACAATTAAATTCTAGACGAATATAAAAATTGCCTCAATTAGACTTCCGTACATTTATCAACAAGATGCAGTATGCGGGACGATGGTTAAATATAGCAGTAAGTATACTGCAAGCGGAGCGTTTATACATCGGCAGCAGCCGTCATAACAGTGTCATAACAATGTATTACGCGCGCGCATCAATTAAATATACGTTTCACGGCGCAATTGAAATTTATCCAACCATGAATCACGTTGAAACTGTCCCAAAATAAAAACAAATCATGATACATCAAAGCGGAGTTATGCTGACAATTCGGTCGCGCCCGTCTTAATATATAGCATGCGGTGCGTTATAATCTAAAAATAATTAGAGGCGACATTAGTTTTTATGCGTAAAAAAGTGACGGCGGGACGGGCGCACGGAAATACCCCGTGATATATAGCTATCCCGATGGGCGCGTACAATTGTTCGCTCGCATAGGGTGATCAATAATACAAAACAATAAACTTGAGAGCCGCATAAATAATTTACAAGTCCAGGTCCGACAAGTGGCCGTCGACGGTGCCGCGCTGTCCTGCGCCGCGTCGCGCCGACTCGCACGTTCAACAACTTGTCGCGTAACAACCAAACGGACAATATAAATTTATTTGCAAGTGTAATTACGCGCGGCTGCCAACAAAATTATTGTATATTCATTTGGAAAGAATAACTTCATGAGTGGCTCATAAAACGTTCCGGCCGCGCAATAAGTCCGGCGGAGCGAATAAATAGCCTTTGTGAGGAAGGAGTACGGCGAAAAGCGCACATAAGCAACAAAACTTGGCGGCGAGTGTTGGCGCACTCGAGTTAAGTACCGTTGGCGTATTATTTGGAACAGCCTGTAATCTGCCACGCCTGCCGCCCGCCGCCGCCGCAGACGCCCGCCGCCCGCCGTGCGCCGAAATGAAAAATTACTCAGCTATTTTCAACACAAGTCTCGAGCACAGAAAACGTACAAAAATTAGAGAAAAGAGAGAAGGGAGCACTTGTACCGCACCATTGAGATCAAAATACGCAGGAAATTACCGCGCCGCAAGCGCGCCACCATGATTTCTAAGGGAATTATTTGTGTGCCAACGTTTTGGGTTGTTACTTTTAAATAAACCGAATAAAGAGCGCTTGTTAACGAGACGCGCCATTCAAACGTTACTTATGTGCGTTTCTGACGCTCATTTGTTAAACACCCTTCGAGGATGTTACGTACGACGCGCCGCGCTGCTTACGTAAATATAAACCACGTAGCTGTTGGCTACGCTTAGTGCCTGTTAATGCATAGGTAACTATTCAATTCGCGAGGCAGACAATCGATAGACAGTACACGACAATACACATTTCTTGGATCGTGATGTAAGTAAATTTGTAGCTAATAAATCAAGATAATAATCGGCGCAGACGCTGCTAGATAAAAAAATATTCAATGGCTTATGGTGTTATAACTTTATCCGGATGTTTATTGGTAAATTTAATTAACCTTTTTACATCTTTGGTCATTTAATATGATTTAGGTGATTGTATAATATTTCGAAGAAATGGTCATAGTAAAGTTGCTTAATACGTCAGCAGAAATAAAAAACAACAATCAGTGAAAATTCAATAACAATGCATGAAGTAGTGTAGAAATGAACATCAAACCCATAAATCATATTGCGATTATTTTATGTGAACAAGCTCTGGGCGCCTGCAGCAATTATCACCTCTAATTGATCTGGAATCTGAACTGATTACTCCTGTCATTAGTTAGGTGAAATGATAACGTATTTATAATATTCAATCACCATGAATTTGTCATATTACTTAATTACTATGTCATTCTGAAAGCATGAAAATTTAAATAAAAATAATATTGAATCATTGTATTTTTAAATGCTATTGCTAATAAATATTTTATAATTAAAAAAATAAAATAAAAAACAAATAATATTAAAATAAATATGAAAACAATTATACCGTTATTAACATTATGTGAAATAAATGCAACGGCTACTTACCTAAAACGCCTACCGCACTTTGGTTCCGAATCTTAATTCTATTACGAGCGCCTCCCCTCTTTCCAGTAGGGGGTTATTACTTACTTATGTACACGCACTCGTACATACTGACGACTAGAGATGGTCGCGGTAAAAATATAGTTATTATCGATAAAAAATTGTTGTAGGGTAAGTTTTAAGAGAATACGACAGAGCAATAAATTATGCTGACTAAAATATATGTAGTTGATAATTGTATAGATAATGTCACTCTTGATGACGTGTCCAACTAATTTTCATACTCGTTACAGTCCAAGTGGTTAACCTTACGCGTGTGTTTTAGTTCTGTAAATACACAAAAATGCCTATGAGTGCACACACACAACGATGAATAATCAGTCTTTTTAACCCGCGAAATCCCCGCTCCAAAATTGGTAGCATGCGTCAACGTAGATTTAATTATTTATAATTATTGGAGAATATTTTATAAATTATTCACACACACGCACACATTCACGCCTTTTATGCCCGAAGGGGTAGGCAGAGGCGCAACTAGTGTACCCACTTTTCGCCGTGCGTATTCAGTCCCATGATGTGATAGGTGGCGAGCCTATCACCATATCGGCCACAGATTCCAGAATCTGGGCTAATACTGAATTTAAAACCCAATATCACTTTGCCTGACCCGGGAATCGAACCCAAGACCTCAGCATTGCAGTCATACCGTAATACAACTACGCCACTAAGGTAGTATAAATTATTCCTTTGTTTTTTAAATCTCAATGGCCGAAATAAAATTGGATAATATCAAGTATTAGAAAAGTCCAAATTGGAAAGAATTTAAATATCAATCAATAACCCAATCAGAACCCAACATTAAGGGATTGTGCAAATTAGGCAAACAGCCTCGACTATTCCCAGTATTATTAATACTCTGATCTTTACGAATTCTTAGATCTTTGTCGATGTTCCGTCTTAATGAAAAATAAATGTTTTGAGACTTACCAATGTTTACGAATCAAATCCTTATGGGAAAGATAAATATTATAGCTAGGCATTTATCATAATTATTCGAAATACGTCTTTTTATATTAGACGGCAATTAGTTCGTGCCAATGCCTATTTGCAATAGCATAATATAGACAAACAAACGACTAGCCTTTATAGTATCGCTCAAAATGACGAATCAAGGTAATAAGTAGATTTCACACTAATCTAAGCCTAATACGACATAGAAATTTAGAAAAAGGAAATACAGCATTCAGACGTTTAGATTTGTATTATGCTGTTTAAATTATTTATTTATTTAATTTTTGCACCAACAAGTTGCTATTTTAGGTATTTTCTTGCTTTTACAGATTGTTTTTATCTCTTTGCAATAAATTACAATCTAGTCAATAATAAAACTTACAACAAAATATAATGCAATACGTGCAAAGAGTCTTTACTTACGACACTTGTCCGCATTTTCATACAAATTTCAACGTATCGATACTTTCGATGGCGATTGGCGCGTCACTCGGGCGTTCGGGGTGGGCGTCCCGCAATTCCCCCAAGCGGGCAGATCGTAAACCTCCGATACCACGAATTGAATACTCCAAGCTCAAATATGTAGCAACTGTTGTAACTGTACCGGGGCCGGCTTTTCACTACGCTCGTCATTTATCAAAACCTTATTGTATGAGGAAATATTCGCAAGTCATGATGTTTATATATATGAATGATATACGTCTTACTGATAAGTAGATTTATATCATAAGCCCTAATTTCACTATTCTCTGTTAGTTATTTCATCAACCTGTTAACTGTCTTGACGGACTGTTAAGGATTTTGAGTGTCCCAAGAGGCCCTAACAGTTGATTATCTTCTTTAACTATACGTTCTTTCAAGGGACACGCGATCATTTAACATTCGGGTTAAAATTTTAATAGCCGATTAACTAACGCCCGTTAAATAATAAATTGGTGAAATTGGATATAAGTCTCTCTTTGCTTAGATGTTTTAAAAATTCTTAAAACCGCCGAGGCATTGTAACATTGTGAATATTTACTTTACTAAAGATAAATCTATTAGTTCAAAAACCTATTGAAGTTCTAAACATCAAGAAAATATATGGCGTGCCTAAACCCGCAATCAAATAAACATTGTTTACAAAAACAAATCTTTTCAAGCACATTTGAAATAAACGGAGCGCAGGAAACGCCAAACAAAATTAATCTGGTCATACGTCTCCCGTGCGCCACACACACATAGAAGCGTTATTAAAAGGACATCAACACCGACTTGGTTACACATTTTGTCTCCAAATTAACAGAGATATAAAGTATTTCCGCCCGTGCAAGTATTAACTCCCCGCCGAATGCATATGTTCTCATAGGGCGGCCTCTAAGTGGACTGTCTAAATTAATTAACTCGGCTTATGAAGGAAACGGGTCCGTGCAGCTGCTTCAGGGCTGAAAACCGACCCGCCGCCGCCGTATCAATAAAACATAAAAGCAATAAAGCGCTGTGTTTTTCCTAAGCGACGTCGCTGTCGTCACTAACCGCCGTACATTTCTGAAGAGCTTATTCATGTTCGAACTAATGCGGCCCGGTTTCAGAGGCTTTGCGGACGCGCCTTCGACATATGAGCTAGTTGTGTATTACAACTTTGCTTGAAAACTTTGTTTGTAAAAACGTCGTCGCGGGTGTTTTTAAAACGGTTGTTACGGTGGGCACGCTGTCAGCGCGTGATGTGCGGCGGGACACGTCGCGTCGGGACACGGCGGTCGTGCGGCGTCTTGAGTCTCGACGACTACATCACCAAGAACCGATGCTGGCGGTGCGCAAGATGGCGACGCGATCGATTGCTGCCGAGTACGCCCAGCCACCTACGCCTGCGCTGCACCGCCCTGCAACTGCAATCGAGATGCAACGGACCGCCCTTTCACTTCGCCACACATTCCCAAAGACGTTTTGGTGTTCTGCTCTAAAGTTTCTGTTTATTTTTTATAGGCTCTTATAAACGTTCCCCGAGTAAATAAACTGTTTACATTACCGTCGTCATCATTTTTGGTCCGTAACAAAATATTTAACGTGACGCTTGTCAGGCATAGGCCAAAAATAATTTAAGTTTATATGAAGAAACTGTTATAAAAATACTAAACATTTGCAATTTTTTTAATCTTGCGGGTACTTACTTAATACCTAACATCCAAAACATAAAATACCTACAAACGCTAAACGAGAAAATTTGTTCGTCCTCTGAGCAACTGCCACTTTTAGACTATTTTCACGTGCGAAACCTATTTATTGGGCCCTTTAGACCGCGCCTTTGTCATGTCGACGAGAAAATCGAAATCAGGTACGAGCGGCGGTGTCACCGCCACTCCGGAGGGAGGCGGAATGTTTCGCCACAATTACGATCAGAATGCGGATGCAAATGGGACCGCGGGCCCTAAAAACTGTACCGAACGTCGCTCGGTACGTCGATAACTTTATTTTTGCTGTCGTTACGAGAAATCTATTGCCCCAAATAAAACGCCTATCTGTTGCAAATTTAAAAGCCACTTTATTGCGCACTGTTAACGTTCCGACGTGTGTATGGACGACACGGAACACTAAAATATATTGGTTACTGTACATACACGTAATAATGTACGAGATTTATCTTTTGTTGTACACATGAAAACGATCTTAAAACAATTTGTATAATTATGAAACAAGAATATTGCAATTTGGTTTTCCTTGAGGGAAATATGAGAAAAATATGACTCGGTAATAACAGTTCGATCGTTGCATACGCGAAAGTTTTATGATTTAGCTTTGGTCGGAAGCGCTAATCTAGGCAGGTGTAAGTATATGCCTTATTGTCGACAGATACGGAGCGGGGTACGATCTAGCTGCGAGGAGGAAAAATGCGACGCGAGAATCCACGGCGACGCTGAAAGCGTGGCTCAACGAACACAAGAAGAACCCGTACCCGACGAAGGGCGAGAAGATAATGCTGGCGATCATCACCAAGATGACGCTGACGCAGGTGTCAACGTGGTTCGCGAACGCGCGCCGCCGCCTCAAGAAGGAGAACAAGATGACGTGGGAGCCGAAGAACAAGACCGACGACGACGACGACACGATGCTCTCCGACGACGACAAGGACAAGGACGAGCACGACGACAAAATTAAAACCCACAAAGGTTGGTTGAGTTCAAGTTCACGCAACATCCCGTAGTCAACCTGGATCGTGTCACGCCCAATCGTTTACCATTTAAATACCAGCGTTGACTGCCGGTTGTTGTTCACGTACTGTAACGTAGCCTACTGTACGAGTGTACCAGTGTGTCCACTGTCCACCTCTGCTGTGCGAATGAGGCTATAAACTATCCAATTATCGGTGTTCATTGTATGCAACTGCGAACGACGATAATTTAATGTTGTTACTCTTGTTCTGTTTAATTGTGAATAGTGCGTATGATTTTCGTGTATGTATTGCGTCGGCGTTGTAAACCGTTTAAAATAGCTTTAATTTTGTCGGTGTATAAATCGTCGAGTGAATTGGCATAACGTGGCTGAGGGTCGAAGGGTGTGCGGCATCGAGAGGAGGTGAGGGTGTGCGCGCTCGGCGCTACGGTGAGCGGGTGGAAGGGCGTGCGGCGCGGGGGAGGGCGCGGCGCGGCGGCGGGCCGGGACGGGGGGAAGGTAGGAGGGGGGGCGAGAGGGTCTCAGGCGTGTAACTGTGCGTAACCGCTTCTCGCTCCCGGATTTCCTATTCGTAGTAAAGTGGGCGGCGCCCGGGCCCAAATTTCATATAACGCGTTTTCCGTTCGTCGGTACAACGGGGCGACGTTCGGAGGTCGCGTTCGGCTTGTCTGACGATCTGCCCTACTTCATGTTCTTGCCAAAGGATTTGTCGAGTTCGTGGATCGTTTCTTTTATGAGGATATTCCGTCGCAACGTAAGTAAGTACGGTTTTGGGGATTTATAATGTGTTCCAATTGAACGTGGAACCTTTTTCCGATACGGTATTTGTTGTCCGTTTCTCGGGACGCTTTTAAGGTACCTACTTCATTGTGTTTGTTCAGCAAGTGATTATATTTACATGTGAATTAATGTAATTCTCTGTCAGCAGTAATAAAATCCAGATGGTATAAGGCGCGGAACGTGAGAGCGTGCGCCGAGGGCGGCCTTTAGTCTCGCTTGTCAACCACATAAATTATAAGTGAGCATTGTTACAATAAAGATGACGCCGAGTACGAGTGTTTTCATTGCGAACTTCACGCCGCTAATGGAGGCAGGAGGGAGGGCGTCACGGCCGGCGCCCGGCATACGTTCTGGTAATGAAGCCCACTATTGTTGGGACAGAAGTGTCCTTAATTCGCGGTGCGAATGCCGTCGCGTTCGCCGAGTGGCGCGAGCTGTGAACACTGAGCACCACGCGGGGGCATAAAATGCCGTTAATAAACGCACTGTTGAGATGTGTATGGGAACCGACGTTGGCAGGGGACGACCGCGAACATCTCGCTAATGGAACCGACCGTCGCATTTCACATTTATTTTCCAGCTTTTCGCCATTTATTCCCTATGATACAATTTATCTTGCAATTATCTAGTTAAAGCATTGTTTATGTGTTAATCCGGGACGTTTAGATATTGTATATTTGATTTTACTTCTTGTGTAAACTGTTTTATTTCTATCGTCGGGAAATTATTTTCTTTAGAAGCTGAATTAATTGGGTGTTGACATCTAATAAGAGAAAGAAATTATGGGGCGCGACGCCACATTTTTTTACAAGACTCATAAAATTCTCAACATTTGAAATTGTACCATCTAGAACAAAATTCAAACTCATACTATAATATAAATCCTCCCACAGAATATTCTGAATTACTACCAAACATAACAGCAAAATTTATGGATTCACAAAAATAATAAACAGGAACATAATTTAAATTAAAAGCCTATTCTAGTACGAACATCTGGGCTTAAGTCCATGGCATAAAAGAATCGCGGGAAGATATTGCACGGGCGTTGTTACGGCACGCGCCTACGGCTTTGTCACGGGGGAGTTAGGGTTGCTACACTAAAGAAATTCGTCATGCGTCCAATTTTTAAAACATTGTTCAATTTTAATGGCCTTGTTGATGCGTTAGTCATTTAGAAGTAGAGTTCGAAATGTTCTTTTAATTTGTTCTGGCGTCGTTAAATTCAAACAGATTTTTTTAATTCTTTTTTCTGTTATAAATAAATATGTAACAAATATTAAAAGAATATGTATGTATTGAAATTTACTCCCTAAATTATAATGCAAAATATAGATTTTGCACAATTATATAGTTATAAAGTTCCCTCCTTAATAGTTGATAATATAGTGTTAAAAATTATCAGTATCATTGCCATAATGATTTATTAGAATTAGGTACATGTAAGACAATTTAATTGGCAAATTATAATTATTGGGCTTTAGAGTAGGTATTGACTGACATAGGGATCAAATTTACATTCAATGGCATTTAGATCATTGACAGAGTCCGCAAATATATCAAAACAAGCGACATGTTATGATTTCAACCATTCAGAATCTTCTAGACTTAAAATGCATGCTAATAAAATAGTGTTAGTAAAACGAACCCACAAATGTATATATACTGCAAGATTTAGTGAGTCTATGTCCAACCAAAAAAACTTAATAATCTCTCAGGTATCTCCATGGTTTTGTGAGACGTAAACTAGTTTGGTTATTCGAGTCTTTACATTTGAACGCACACCATCAATAACCATTAAATTCATTAAAAGGTTTTAATTTACATGCATCTTAGATTTAATTTATAATAAATGTTTTACTCTATTTAATACGAATAAATAACCCAAATCTCTGGGAGTTCATTTAGTTACCGTAATAGACAATTGACTAAAAGATAATCATTACTTAAGAAAATAAACTAATATTTTCTGTTAAATATGAATCAGATTAGTTTTGGCTTCATTAATCGCTTATATTTTTTTAATAATTTCTACCACGATCTATTGCTAATAATGATGTGTAGCAATGGACCATTAAAAGACTATCCTATGAAAATATAGGGTAGACACTAGACTATTTATAAATAATTACGACGTAAATTGACTGCATATCATGTACAGTGAGTCTTGTAGTAAGTCCTTGACAAATATACATAACGAACTTGAATTATGCGTTTGAGTCAGGTAAAACTTATTCTAACCTTCTCATGGCCCAAATCATAATCCAGTGGCCCAAATCATAACAAATAGACTATGTAATACATCAATTTAACACGTTTCTAAACTCATAACTATAGATTATGCTTTAAAAATACCAACCTTTAAAAGAAACCGTGCACTAGAGTTCTTAAAGTCTATTAATAAATAGTATTTCAATATAGAAGAGACTTCACACTGAAATCAAGACAGATATTATGGAGATTGTTAGCACTTTGTTTATATTTAGGGCCTAAGTAAATGTTATTTGACAGTTATCGTATTAAACATCTAATGTAGATAGCACTAATTTTATTACCATTTATTTGGGAGCATAGATTAGATTATGACTTTGGTATTTGGTCGGCTTATACATTTATGTGAGGAGTAGTATTTATCAGCAAATGGTGAAATCGATTTAAAAACTATAGTTACCTTACTCAAGTAACGAGTTTATACATGGTTCATCTACATTACGTATATTATTATTTTTATTTACGTAAAACTCTTTTTTTATCTATATTAAATGTCGAGCAGGTGAATAGATGTTGGTATACTTGTCCTAAAACATGTCCAAAACTTTGCATGTAAAGTACTTAATTACAGTACTTAAACAGATGTTGAACCTCATAATGCATTGTAATTAAAGTGATTACACTGCTGCTTTGCGGCAGATAGACAGCATCTACTTAGACAGACTCTCATAGACAGTAAATTTTTGCTACATATTACAATAATGATTAACTAGATTTTGGCTTGCATCTCCGCCCACGTGAATGAGTTTTTCCGGGATAAATGTCCTGCTTTATATACTTTATTGTACAGGTACATTAGAAAAATACAGTATATCCACTAGAAATAAATTAGAATTGCCGCTCTTACCACCCGAGGCCATTTCTTACAGACAACCGTAGCATGAAGACAGGGAAAGGAAAAGAAAGAGCAGTTCAGGTGTACACTGTACAAGACAGAATATATAGTCACAAATACAAACATATAATTACAAATAGATAGCAAATACACACATATATACAGGGTCATTTTGACATTGCGTTAATAAATGAAATCACATACTTATCTCGTCGAAAATAACGCTTTCCATTAAGTTATTTTAACCATAGACGTAAAATAAAAAAGTGTAAGTTTCGAACAAAATAAATATCAATAAAAAGTAACTTTAAGTTTACACGCCCTCATGCCACTACTACTGCTCTAAGATAATTCGTCGCAACGGCAACATTATACTTCCATTCAGAAATACACTTTTGCACACATCATATTCGCACTAAACTACGAAATGATCAAAAAAATTGAAAACTACTACCGGGATTTTTGGCAATAATATTCGTTATTCATGGATGATTTTTGGCAAGATGTTGGAAGAGGTAAAGACGAATATGTGGTTTAATTTAGTAATGCAATGTAAAAATAGCCCTGTATATAGATCAATGTCAAAAAAAAGTAGGTAAAAAACATGAATATAAGGAATAGAAAGGAAGGCAAATTCAGCAGGAAAGAAAGTAGCCCTTAACCATTTTGAAAAAATTGGTAGTCTATGATATGTAGCTTTATATTGGTGAAAGAATGTTTAAAATCTACTGATTTATCAGTAGTATAGTATCTATCAGTAGTAGTTTTTGAGTTTATTCGTTATAAACAAACAAAAATCTTTCTTTTTTATTATATTAGTATACATAAAGGACCGTTTTTTCCGAGATTAAGTAAAGTTAGTAGTCTTATTACACTGGTCGAGCGCGTAGCGGCTTTGCCCCGCTGTGAATTCGCTTGTAATTCGTCAGTGTGATAAGACCCTTAACTTTAATTGACCGTGGATGAAAGAACGGCCCCTAATTGGTCATATTATATCTAGAATTCATTATATTTAGAGACACATCACGCATTTGAATTAAATGTACTTCTCGTATTAAGGTATGTGTTTAATAATTTTGTATGTATCTAGATGCTTTTATGAGGTAATATGTCTTAGTTTATTACAAAACTATATGACTAATATATACATAAATAAATTCAATGGAATATAGAATTTAAAAATAACGACTAAAAAGTTTGAGTTGGACTCTACATTCACGCCGTGAACAGTTCCCCCACAATTAAATTATAATTTGTCATACATTGGAATTCTGTCGTAGCGTAGCTAAGCAAGATGCTTTAACATGAGAAGCCAAATTGTCATTATTTATAATACGCTAATAAATTTTTTTCCTATCTTTATGTTGCCGATTGAAAATCCCCCGTAATTCCTATAACGTCACAACACTTATTTTTAGGATGGGGTTTGAAAGATGTGTGTTTTGTTTGTTTATACTAAACGTACATAAAGCAAACCATACGTTTTACAACTATATTAAGTTTCTCAGTGTTCTCTCAATAACTTAACAATCGTGTATTTGCATCCATTGTATCCCACGCTTTCCCCGCCATTTATCTAATTTCCAAGCAATTCAAACAGCAACGCCTCCCAATAAACTCTCCAAAACAAAACCACACCGCATCTAAACTAACAAACCATAACATTTCTCGCGCATAATTCTTTTGCCAAACTTCAATGTTAGCGGCAGGCGATATATCATTTCAAGTCACGCCAGCAAAGTCAATATAAAAGCATTCGCACGCGATCGGCCGGCGCTCAGCGACGCGCGCCGTCGCCAAACAAACATCCCAAACTATACCGCGTTAAGCCACTCATGAATAAAAGCTTCATTTCTGGACCCCCACAATAAATGTTAATTTTTGTCGCGAGCACACGCATCGCTAACATAATATTAATCCGGTGCGCGTTAATGGAAAACTAGTAGAAGTAATACAAATAACTGAGTTGGGGACGACAGGAGTGCTGCAATAAATCCACTGCTTTAAAGTGCAGAGGACGTGGCCTCTTCTACAGAGGGTGATATCTTCCTCTTTTATTGGCCTGATAATTCTACATACTCATCGATAAAGCATTAATACACCCGAGTTAGCAGCCACAGTGAGAATAAAAAGGCGGGTCGAAAAATCCGGATTCCTAAACACCGCTACGGGCGCTTTACGTCCATCTGACAGTTAGAGTGAAAGATCGAATAAACTAAAGGAAAGGATTACCCAAAACACGGGGTAAATTACTTAAAGTGGAAACACTGCGGGGAGACTAGGGTTTTAAAGCGCCCTGAGCGGCCGAGACGCATTTTTATTATGTTTCACTTTGCCCCAGGCTTTGCCGAGCGAAGTACTGTGGAGGGAAAACACTCTTTGTATCAAGTGTGAATCATGTTGCGATTTCCACGGTGAGTTCCCTATTGTATGAACTCCGTTGGTACATGAGTATGTACTTTGCACTTAAATGGATCCATAACTAGTGTGCTGCCGTACGGATGGGGTCACAATCCCAGTCCTTTCTGAGTAATTCAAGTATTGTTCGACTGTTTAAAAAATTACATGAAATGTTTCATAATACAAAAAATCACACTTTTGATTTCGCTCTATATTTAATAAACGTACCTATCCTGATATATATCTACACTTGAATGTATACAGAAATATATAGCTTTAGTGGAAACAATGATAGAATACATCGAAACTGTAACATAATTACATAAAAGCACAAAAATCAACATACAGTTATATCCACCCCTTAATTCATGTACAAATTAACGCAACAGGCACATTAAACATATTACCAAAATAAAATATTACGAAATCGTCCATTCTTGTGCTATCTCACGCCGTTGTGGGTCTTTAATAGATTAATACAATGAAAATTAAAACAATTTGCCGGATAAATATCTTCGCGCGGAGTATCGGTGGCATCCCTATTTATCCTTAGTGAAGGGCAACGCGGATAACCCCTCTTAAAAGCTAGGAGCAGTCAGCATTAAATGGAATAAGAGAATGAAGTCGAGCGGTCGCGCCCGCCCCCGCCCGCCCGCGCCTCAGCCCCGCACGCTCGCGGCTCTCTGAATTTCATTAGAGGCCCCGGCGCCGCCCCGCGCCCGCCAAAAGCCACTTTACAACGGAAAATGGCATTATGATAATTCTTAGCGCCTTATAAAATTCGCTGAATAAACATTTTTGTGTAATTGTACAATAACGTAAAATTTTTGAAGGAAACTGTGGTGAGATTAATTTCAATGCAGTTTAAAATAAAAATTCGAAGGGGTCGGGTAATACGGAATTATAATATTCATCGTAAACTGTTTCTTTATGGGTTACGTATGAGACCGTTTTTATTGGAAATATAGTGAGAAATGTAAAGAGGGCTTGACCATTAATTGTGGCCGGCGCGGCGTGGCGAGCGGCGCGCGATGCTCATTTCGCGGGGTAGAATGCGGTGGCGCGGTGCCGCGGGGTGCGATACGAAATGCGAAATAAATGCTCGGCTTAAATACGGAAGGGATCGACGAGCTACGCGCCCGCGGCGGGGGACTCGCGCCCCAAAGTGGTATTTTCACTTCGCTAATCGGATAACCACTTAACGAATGGGTCACTGCACGCCAAACGTATTTTCACACGACTTTCCCGAAGGGAGCGCGGAGATTCTCCTTCTTACGAGCTAAAACTTACGTCCCGCTTGTAACGGTCACGTCAACAATTCAATCCGTGTTGTATTGATTTTTTCGGAACACATTATAAGCCCTCTTTATTGCCGTCCCGTTATTGACGTCGCTGCGGCTATTGCGACTAATCTCATTGCAATGACGTGCGCTCACGCGTTTATTGCTTGCTCGGACGTAAAATATGATCGATGAATACGATTATCTTTACAGATGAGGAGCGGAAGGGCGACGAGCTGTTGCAGGGGATGCATCATCAGCTCTTGGGCTACGGAATAAAAGAAGAATCGAAAAGGGGTGCATCCGACTGCGGAGTCCCGATTCCGGCGTCGAAGCCTAAGATTTGGTCACTGGCGGACACGGCCGCTTGTAAGACGCCGCCGCCGGCCGCACAGCCGTGGCCACAGCACTCGTACGGCCCACCTGAACGGACGGCGCCTGCCGATGGCGGTTCCAATGGGTTCGCGTTGCCCGCTACGGCAGCTGCGAGCCCGGCCAGCGGCTCGTACGGCCGCTACGGTGGCTTCCCCGGAGGGCAGTACGGCGGCCAGCACCCGTGCGTGCATCCGGCTGCTTTCCCTGACGTGCAGACGGACACGCCACCGCAGACACCACCGAACATGAAAGTACCGAGCGTGGCTAACCCGCTCGGCAGCGGTGGCGGCTCCGGCTACTGCTTCCCCCGGCATCAGCAGTCCCCGCAGCGCGACCCCTACCACAACGCCCACCACGCCGCCAACAACCACCAGCCCAACCAACCTCATCACAACGAAGGATCTGCTGCCTTCAAGCCCTTCTATAAAAGGTGATTATGTTTTCCATACTGGTTCAGACTCGTGAAACGTAAAGCCCGCAAGGCCGTAGTACTATAGAGACGGGTAAGTCGATAGAAATGTTGCGTACGCCACGTGAATAGAGTGAATGTTTCCTATTCCAGTTCCATACAACACCCCAACGGTTTCGTGTCTGCCGTGTGAAAGCGTTCCGCGCAACACTAGCGGTGAGTTACTGATTGATTCACATTGACCGCTTGAATACGAACGCGATGTAACGCACACATGTAAATGAGGGACGCGCTCGTAAATGGATGATCGTAGTAAAGATATCGAGAAAGCCATAAACATGGTTGCGGTTTGGTAGCGGAGGTTCGCGCCGCGCCGGGGTGTCATGTCGGTAATTGAAAACAATGGAGCTGAGTCGAAGCGGAAGGGCGACGCGTCGTGCGACTCGAGGGCGGCGAGATTGCAATCTTGCGTCATTTGTCATTGTCAAGCGACGCGTTCCATACGCCTACGTACACAAACCGCTGACCTGCCCAAATTAGCTCTCCACGAGTGCGATATCTTCTAGCTCGACGAAGAGAACTATAATAAAGTCTATAAATCTGGAACCCCTTAACATCCTAACTTTACAATTAAAATTAATCTTTAGGTGACACGTTGCGATTATTTCCTGTTGAAATGGAATAAAGTGCGATATCGTAACCTTGACTGATCAATAAAACTATAACACAAGGACATACCTAAGCGGTATTGGAACATGAGCTATATTTGCATACAAACGGGTATATAATTTTTGCATTTGTATTGATAGAGAAATATGGATAGGAATTCGATAAATTCGCGGAGTCTCACGTTTCTAAGAGTCATCAAAGATATTCTAAGAAGAAGCGGTGGCACGTTGGTCTCATTACAATAAATCGTATCGGCGACGCCGCCGCACAGGACGGCATCGCCAAGAATTTTGTTTTAGCCAAACGCTCACAAATTCACTTCTATAACCTTTTGTATTATTTTTGTTTTCACGCCTTTTTGTCCCTCGAATTTCTTGACGCGAAAATAACTCCTTATCGCGGCATTCCTTTAATGTGGCCCAAAAAGAATGGATTTAAATCGTTAGTTTTTGTTTGGGACTTAAATATCGTGGCTGAATCGTTTTAGCTTATTATTTTGCTAAATTATATCGCTACCAATATCGGCGAGCGATTCCATTAAATCGATAAGTTGACGATATTCCTTATTTTACACGGTATGTATCTACAACGAGGAAGTGTCGTGGTTGTGAAGTACCCTTGCGTCGTGTCGCTCGTAACACACGACGAGCATCCAATGACCCGGACTAATTTAAATAATACAAAACTGGATTTGTTCGAAAGACAAAAAACCCTAATAGAAGTGGGTACAATGAGTATTGTTTGTGGAGCGCGGGCAGGTCGGCGCACGGCAGTCGGGCGGTCCTGCGCAGGAGCGATAACGCGACGCACCACGAGCGTGCGTGGGCGCGGAATCTCAATGGGTCCTCTTCATTCACAACTCTACCTCCACATTAAAAGCAGCTTTACTTTTTTCAACGCTCTAATCTTTCCTCTTATCTGTCGATCCTGAGTCGGGGTCCTTCTTGGTTCATTCAGATGCGGGTCGGCCGGACAACTCGTTTGACTTCTTTTTTCATTGACGCCGTACAAGCTTTAGATGACCGCGGCCGAGGTCGAATTTTTATTTCTTTCACATTTCGGTTTTCCGGTCCGTCCGATTCGTTAATAAATTCTCAGATAATGAGACTGAACGTTTCGTCACCTCATCTCGATTGGTTTAGGTTTTTTCGTTTTTCGGTTTATATGTGTGAACACGGCGCGGGCGGCGGGTTCGCACCGGCCGCGACGGTGCCGCGATAGAATCGGACCAGCTATCACGATGAACCTTCTTTTTTGTTAATTTAAATACCGCTATTCTTTTTAAAGGGATATATTTATTGTTTTAAACAAAAGGAATGGACACAGGTGCCACGCGGGCGCATTGAAACCTGACGTGATTCTAACCGTGTGTACTGTTTTGTTGCAGGTAAAGTACGTGAGAGCTGGGTCGCCGGCCGCCGCAAGCCCTTCTGCCGCACGAGACTTTAGAGACTGTCGTTTTCGCAGTGACACAGTGTTTCAGTTCTTATGATCATTCATTCTTATGATCGACAACGCATTGTAGAATAGGACTGTGCTGAATACACAATTAAGTCGTTAGACCCTTGTAAAAATTATTCATTTGGTACATATTATGTACGTTTATTTGTATATCGCATAGAGTAATTTCTAAATTGCTAAACTATAGTGCACAGATTATTATGATGTATAAAGAGATTGTTTAAGTTCTTGGATATTGTTAAATGCGAGTGAGCGAAATGTTCGCCATTGATCGTCGTCTATCCAATTATTGTCAAATGAAATATTGTACGGAATCAACGTTGCTCAGTATTTTGATAGATTTAAGAATATTATGGAGTAAAATCCAAATTATTTATAGACACGAAAAGCGCAATTATGTATAAAATATTTGATCACGATCGGTTACTGTGTAGTTAATTGTGAGTTGAGTTGGATTCGTGGATTACATTGTCCGTCGTACGTCATGGGATCTTATTTAATGATATGTTGTTTATTTAGTTCTTCCACAAATATTTTATTTGATTTCTTCGGAGCAGTAAGTTATTGGTTAGTTCAGGTGCCAGAGTTAACTTTGTTTAGACTCTAAGTGGATTGTACAATGTACATTGGTTGCGACTTGCGTATAATGCGGAAGTGACTTCGGTTCGCCCGTGTGCGGTCCGGACCTACAAAACAATATAACATTGATTAATTTTGTTAATATCTATAGTTTAATCAAATAACGTCGATTCGATAAATGTTGTTGTCCTTGTATATATAAAAGATGTTTTGTAGATTTTCTATTTTTAGTTTGTCATCAAGTGTACAAAGTAATTAGAACTGTTGCACCGAATTCGATGTTGTTGACGGACACTTCGGAGTGAACTTTATAAATATTGTTTAAAAGTATTATTAGAATACGCTGTATATAAATATATTTCTGATTATCATTATTTTTAAATCAGTCGCAGTCACTTTCGATGATCGCATCCAGTTATAAATGCTTCATAAAATATTTATCTAATTTTAGTCACTTGGGTATATAGTATGGAATATTAAAAATAATTGTAAAGAACACAAAAATTTTAAGAAATTGACATATTGTACTGACGGTATCTATTTGTATAACAGTATGTGAAGTTACTGAAATGTTTTTATATTGATGCTGGCAGTAAGTACCAGTAAAACTACTTAAAGCAGAATCTTTACTAGACTATAATGCAATCGGAATAGAATTAAGCTAAATAACAACCTGTCCTTATCACCGAGTAGGCAAGCGAATCCGTTTTATATTCTATAGTAGTAACTGTTTTGATGTATTTTACATGCATCCCTTTGTAAATTTAATACTGTCAATTTATACTTAGTGTCTTTATTAATACTTGTACTTACTGTCATTGTTAGGATTGCTGTTAAGAACGCTCAACAATCAAAATACATCGATTAGTTTATTTTCTGTACAGGCTTAAAAGTAGGTCACAAACAACGCAGGCAGCTTGGAGGCTCACTGTATCGGAATTTCATAAAAACAATGTGACCAAATCGAATACATTCGCTTAATATTAAATGTTCTATATAGATATTTATAGAATATATACCTATAAAATATTATTATTATTATGATTAAAATTATGTAACGATTGTAATTAAATCTTTATTTCAACCGTGCAAGTTTTATTTTATAATACCCTGTTTAAGAGAATGGACTCGGCAAGGATTTATGTGAATGGGGGTTTTTGATTTATCATTACGTTATAGCACCGGGGCAAGGACTATAGCGACTTGAATACGTATATAAGCAATATAATTAATCAAAATGAAGAGCTCATCTGTATTAAGTACAAACGTCGAGTATGCTCAAACATAAATAAAGTGTATTAAGTAATTCATTTTATAATTTAAAATTAAAAACAGATTTTTAACAAATATATAGTATATTCAAACACAGACGATTGTAATTATTCCGCTCGCAAAAACATAAAACCGGTAAGAAATGAGAAATTAAGTAAAGTCGAGATTAACCGAGCCATTGAAACACAAATAAAATAGGAAAAAAGGAGGTATAATGGAGCGGTAAAAGTCGTCGCACCGCCTCTACCCAGTCTCCCCTTCTGGCAACTCTTAAACAATACTTAAAGGCTAATAAAAGTACCTCTTGTTTCAAGTTTTAAGAGGTATTGAGAATTATAGGGTTGCTGTATTCGGCTCTAAAACGATTCGTTTAAATTTGATGTGGGGCGAGTGTTAATTAACTCCCAACTTACTTAGTCATAATTAATAATATTTTTATATCTAAATAGACAAGGTCTAATTTCTTTTAATATTGTGAGAAGATTAATGGAAAGTATAGGATGCATCTGTGTTGACATCCCTGCCCCTTCACTTACCGCCACCCTTCGTTGACAGTCGGCGAAAATATGGTGAAAGATTTACTTACTCAACTTTCCGTCCTATTATTAAAAACAAGGAGTTTAATTTTAATTGAACTTAATTAGTATTATAAAACTAATAAACATAAATAGTATAAATGATAGGGATCTAAATAATATGAGTTATAAATATTGTCGCTCTCAAGGCAAATAAAAAAAAACTCTCCTATAAATAAGGGTCCTTATTCCATCAAAGACGTAAAACGAATAATTGAAATACTTCAATATAAAGTATGTAGCGTAAACAACTACCGTGCATAGGTAACCTTATTAGTTAGTCAAATGAATGATGTGGTCCCTATGGTAGGGAACATAGCGATGAGACAGTAAAAAGTTTTCAAAGCCTTAAAAACACAGTATATTGAAGCTTTGCCTAAAAATATTATAATAGTTTATAACATGAAAGTCAGATGATAATATACCCACATAATTGATTAAAATCAATTATTATATTTATATTTTTATTATTATACAGTGGGCGATAGCCTAGTTGGTAATGGAACGGTCTGCCGAGACAATGTACGTAGGTTCAAATCCCAAGGCATACACCTCTGACTTGAAGTTACGTGTGTATTGTTTATCAATTATCGTCCGCTTTAACGATGAAGGAAAACATCGTGAGGAAACCTGCATACCTGAGGATTCTCCATAAGAGTTTCGAGGGTATGTGAAGTCTGCCAACCCGCACTTGGCCAGCGTGGTGGACTAAGGCCAAACCGCTCTCAGTAGTAGAGGAGGTCCGTGCTCAGCTGTGGGCAGTGTTTAATACAGTGCTGGTACTATTATTATTATTTATTAATAATTATACTCAGTTTATAGTAACTTATCTGGCAAATCACAAATACTTGACTATACAAATACAAAAGCGTACCCAATGAACATTAAACGTAGAATATTTATAGGCATTTGAAAGGCAATTGGAATAGGCATTCTATCCGCAATATCCGATACATATAGATCATAAAATGTGCTCATTTAGCGACAAACAAAACATAACGATTGCTTTACTTAATCAAATCCGTTACTATAGCAATTGGATCTGCAATAAAACCGCTAGTACTCATAAAACGGCCGTAAACATTGACAACACAAATAGAGACTAATAATCTACGGGTCCAATCAGAACACGACCCAACGTATATTTTATAAACCCACCTTTATAGTCGACGGAGAGCGTTGCACGAGATTGCCGCAATAAAATTGTTTACTGGACTCCAATTTTAATTAATTATCATTTTCATTTCCAATTACATACGCGTGTTCTACAAACGCACTTTTGTTGCGTATTGTCTGAACAAATACTTGAGTTCGCGATACGAATGCTTTTTGGGATTTTATCTTATTTTGTCGTTTTGCTTTGTCTCCTGCGGTATGGATGGGCTCGAAGCCTGTACGGTTACTAAATGAGATCTTCGAGTAATTTAAATGTTGAATAATATTATTTTATCGCTATTATTATAGCGGGTTTCAAATTCTGTGGCATCTACAGTAGCAGGAAGATAAAAATTACTAAGTTATTTGATGTAAACACTACAAGGTGATAACATTTTCACACTTTAGTGTTACAGTTGACATAAAAGTTTAACAATATCACCCCTGCAGTCTGGAAGTTGGCTACTAGTCGCTCAAAAAGATTTCGAGCTACCGCGATAGATGGCATACCTGGACAGTTTCACCGCGATCCGTATTTTAACTTATATCTCTGCGATATAAATTATACGCCTTCAGCAATATTCAAAAGGTTAAAACAATACGAAGTTCGACTCGCAACCGCTTTCTCCTTAAAAACCAGTTATTTACCGTGAACTTTAGCGCTGACACGTACCGTTGACCGTTGACGCCACAAATAGGTACATCCGTCCTTGACATGTTCTTAAGGAAATAGCCTTCAAAACCTCATTTATCATCAGTATAAGTGCACAATGAAAATTTATGAGCACTGTAATGTACTTGTTTAACTATTCAACTGTGTATTAAATATTATTGCCGATACAACGCGATTGACCACCTAGAAATTGTGCGGGCAGCTGCAACCCGCCCGAGCTGCCTTTATTCGCCAATCGATTCCCGACGTGCACGTTTTATCATCCGAACGCGTTTACGTTTGTAACACGTATAAATATTTGAATGTCGTCTTGGGCTAACCGCAGGCGAGGGACTCGTCCAGTTTGCGGTCCGCGCGCGGTCGGAACTCGACGTCGGCGGTGCGCCGCCAACCGCACCCAGTGCGGCCCGCTCACAGTAATTCAAATAAATATTTAGATTTTCAACGTCGTTTACTGCCTCGTGAATGTTATTCCGCTATTGTTCGCCGAGAATGGGTCTTATTGCGAATGCGGCTCGAGCGCTAGTCTTTTTTTAAGCTTGTAAAATTTATTGGCTATAGATAGGTACACGTCAAATTGAATTGAACAGTAATCGAGGATGAAATAAATTTAAAATCACCGCTATAACGATACTGGAGTCCGTGTACCGATGTCTGCAAATGAGATAATGATAGCTAAGTACAGGTGGGAGACAACTCACCTGCCCTCGACGCGAGGTGAGGCGCGAGCTGTCCGACTAATCACTTCAGATTTTCTCGAGCAGGCACAAATTTATTCATAACCTCACATTTATCACCGCAGGCGTCGGCAAATAGTTTTTCGCACGTATAAGAAAATTGCCGATCCCAAATTCTATCACGTCGACCGGGGAGGGCGTGAGCCGTTAGAATTTCGTGCACCTTGCCGAAACCAATAAATCAAACTATTGCGTAATATTGGCTCTGTATGCATGGAGATCTGCGGACCTTTAGTTTTATTTATTGCGGCACTAAACAGATTTTTATGAAGGATTTATGAGGCACGGGGTGGATTAGATCGTTTCGAGATTTTATCTTGATTCAGGCCGTTCGAAAATTTGCTAAAACGGTGGCGGACAGTGGTTCGTCGTGCAATGAATTTTTATTTGGCCGACAGTATCTTTTGTTTTGCTAATGTTATGAGCACTGTGAGGGCGTTCATGATTTTGGCCACCTGCGTTGTTATCAATCAACTAACGCATTGGACATTTAGTAAGCTAGATAAATATCTAGCTTACTAAACGGCACCACTATTACAAAACATAAACTATTCCCAATATATTACGGATGTTTATGGCGCGATATGTACTTAATTATTTATTGTGACATAATGTGTTAGACGTCATGTTATTAAGTGAAATGGCCATCAATAAATCACTATGACTTCGATAAATAGGTTTGGCCGTTGGTTGACGCCGATAACAAACTGGTGGCTACCAGATGTGAGCCGGCCGCGTATCGGCGCATCGATCGCTCCCTCCGAGATGTGATAGTCCACATTCCACCATCCCGACATCGGAGATAACTGAAAACATTACGTTTAATAATTTATCTACAGCAATTCGTCTACGGGCGGCTCTTTGTGACTTCCATTGGCAGTACACGGCGGGGTACAGGGCGACTTGAATGCCGCTGCATAACAAACTTAGAGATATTGCCCTTACAAATATTAATCCCACAACACGAGATAAGCAAAAAGCGTAGATAACTAGATTAGCTCAGTCTATACATTATATTGTATGGAATGATTACTCTTGTAAAAGCACTGCATTTTTTTAGTCATTATTGGTTAGCTAACTTTACATTTACTTAAATCTCTATTATTAAATTCATCACAAGTCAAATATTTCGAAAATCCGAACCAAATCGCGGAAGACGCCGCCGAATTTTATTAATATTTCTACTGGAATCAAACGCGAAAGTTGAAAATACTTTCACGGCGCAAACGTATAATCTCGTGGAGAATCAATGAAGCATTCCTGCACGGAGGGTACGGCTGCGTCGAACTTTGAAGTTCTCTAAATGATTTCACCACTGTCGTGATTATGTAATGGTTGGAAATATGTGACGTGCGGCGAAAACTGAACAGATGGATTTATTGTCACGGCTGGTTTAAAATGTATTAGTGGTTGAGGCAATTTGTTTGTATTAAATAGTTTGGATGTCATCTGATTCATTATATAGGCCAAAGAATTTGTTGTCATGCTTTGCGAAAGGAACTTATAATAACTCTCTAGTGGCTTATGTGTTAAATTCTATTCTTGTATAAAGAACACTCTGTGTTTGCAATAAATTCATGCTGCAAAAACAACACACAAACTCAACTGCAAATAGTGCACCCACTTTTTGCCGTGCTTATTCCGACCCATGATGTCCACTGCTGAACATAGGCCTCTCATAAAGATTTCCAGACAGATCTGTCAAAAGCGATCGGCATCCAGCGTGTTATTGCGACTTTTATCAAGTCCTCTGTCAACCTTGCAGGTGGACGTCCAACGCTGCGCTTGCTAGTACGTGGTCTCCACTCCTGAACTTTTTGCCCCATCTGCCGTCCATGGCACAAATTCCAGACTTCGTGCTGATATTGAACAGAAGATCCCAATATCACTTTGCCCGACCTAGGGATCGAAGCCGAGACCTGAGCATTGCAGTCGTACCGTAACACAACTACGCCACTGAGACAGTCACTACAATGGTACGCATGACTGCAAAAACAAGACAAACAAAATCAATACTAAATTGTATACAAACAAAACAATATATAGTACGGTAGGGTGTCCATCACGGCCGCTCAGTCCATCAATTACACTTACGACAAAAGTAGACCATAGTGAGGGTGTCACTCCTAATCGACACAATTTTCTTTCCCTCCTCATTTAACGTAAAATATCACCAATTTCTAGCTCTCTCCTCGCTAGTAAGAAGCAAACTCAACAAGCAGTGCGAGAATAATAATAACCAAATCGCACCACGCAGTAATCTCAAAGATAATAAACAACACGATATGATAAAAAAGCGTGCTGATTTAGTTTTCACATTAACAAAAGCGGACAAGACGTTATAAAACACCATAAATCGGTTCCCGGGGCGTGAGCCGCACACGGCCGTGCAGGGCCGCGTATGGCCGCGTACGGCCACGTACGGACGCGTACGTTACTCCACTCATGGTCAGATACATGCGTGGATATTTTATTGGAGTGAGCAATACAACAGCGGGAACACGTTGCGTCCGATGAATTACGGTGTTGCGGAGCTGTCAATTTCGCGGCATAAAATTCCTCGGCGGACATGACAAAGGCAGCTGTCAACAGACTGAAGGGTCGCGGATCCCCCGAGGCTAAGCCCTCGTCGGTCGGCGGAGACACGCACGCCATCCGAGCCTCGCCTAATCCGCACCTACTCCACACATAAACCCATCTAATTGTTAATAAAAGGAGGTATTCGGAAGCGTGCGGTTACATCACTTCGATGGACTCTCTAATTGATTTTTACTGCTCTTCTAATTTGATGCGACTTTATGGGGTTAATCGAAGCTAAATATTGTTTAGCGCTAATTATGTGCAGGCCGCTTTCGTTGATTATTTAGGATCGCCACGAGGGACGCAATTTGTGCAGATGAGGTCGAACGACTGCGATAAATCTATTATTTAATGCTGCCCGTCTTTGTCTATTAATTGAAGTAGTAGAATAATTATTATCAAAATAGTTAATAAGTAATAATAGTGGCAATAAATAATTATGAACAATGATCGTGAACGATGATCGATGCGGTGCTAAGTCGTAAGCTACAGAATAAGCGAAGTGAGATCATAACAATGGGACACCATTCGTTGTTCACCAGCGGGGTGACATTAGAAATATTCCAATATTCATTCTATATTGAACTCATCTTAATAACTTGAACAATATTTTTTGTGAAACATCTTATTTTCATAGTGAATAAGAATTTGTTGGGACTCCTTGAACGTGTACAACATAATGTTATTATAATTTATGTCATACTAAGCAGGTGTAGATATACGAGCGAGTCATTCATTTTATTAAACATGTTTGCTAAGTCGATTTTGTTATTTTTTTGTCGCTCGGCCGTGGGCATCTATCACACAGCGTGCGGCCGCTTTCTCGCTTACCTCTTTATTATAGCACCAATGATTTCCGGACGCCGCACCGGCAAGCACTCACCGTGCCTACCATATACCACCAAGTACTTTATTTGCATATGCCAAGACCCATTGACATCTTTTGTGGCACTACTATAAATATAAATCTTCACTCGTATCATTTAGACCCGCATTTATGAATTAATCTCTGAATTATTTCAATTGGCGTAAAAAAATACACGAATTTCGCCGAGAATAGACAACGAGAGACAACAAAAGCTTCAGCGCCACTCACAGAGATATATTTTGCGATATAATAAGAGAAACATTGGCGCAAAACGCGAACATCGGGAACCATCCATTATGAAATGTCGCCAACAGGCCGACCACCTCTCGCAAAAGCACTTTGTATTAAGTCAACAAATTCAAAAACCATTCAAAGGACATTTGTTTCCATGAATAATATGTAAATACTTTATTATATACATGAGTGGCCAATCGTGACTCCACCTTTGTTTTTCTCTGGTTTACAATTATTGAAATGAATATGTCGTCCTTTTGGTTGCGAGCAATTCTGGTGTTCTTCATTTTATGCCCTTTTCAAAATTAAACACGCTTTACTACGTTTGTAAAAAGTCTTACGAGAGTTTTTGGTAATTTACTGAATTAACTTAATATACTTATTATGGAATCATAGTGTCAAGTACTATAATAAAACGATTTCTTCTCATTGAAATAAAAATATTTTTCGGATTTTATCGCCGTTTTTTAAATTTGTCTTTTCTTTTTATAATATTTTCTCGCGCCGTTTCGTTTCACTTGTAACACACATCCACTTTGAAACCAATATTAATATGAAAATATATGTACGTAACATTAGTGTGATTAGTCATCTACAAATCATATTTCATGGTGGAATTCATTGCAATTGGCTTGTCTGAGTGGCGTCAACGCAAGCAATACGGGAACGTGCACTTGTACAATTCGTCCCGAGAGTTTTTACAGATTTTAATTTTTCTTTTGTCTTTATGGATCACGAAATGTTTTGTGTACTCTTGTGCCCCGGGAGGGCGAGCCCGGGGCCCGGACCCCCCGCCGCGGTTTCCTTCCTACATCGTCCCACTACAAAAACTCTTGTTATAAAAATGCACGAAGAACAAAAACGCTTACGTCGGGTGACAAGTGGCCTTTGTTTATAATATTTGTTGATTTGTTCAACTTGTTTATGAATGTTCATAACACCTGATGACTGTGCCCTTTTGCAGCTTACGGCTAAGCTGACTTGGCTGCGTGTAAACAAAATTGTGATCCGATAGCTCTGTGGTAGGTGTATGGGTTACTTACGGCCTTACGGGAGCGTGGCGATGGCGAGTGCTGCGAGCCCGCGCCACCCGACACTCGCTGACGCTAATGTTAATGCCCACGGTCTCCTTTCGACTTTCGACAATGCTCGCTTCTAAACAAAACGACTACACAATTAAAACCGCACAAACCCGAGAAAGCAATACATAAAATATAAATTAATGGAACGATTTTCAAAATATTAAATCCGCAAATAATTTGGTCAAATTATACAACTGCCACATTATATTCGCTTGTCTGAATAAATGTTAACGATAAAATCATAAAAACGGTGTCTAGCACCACAACGTGGGTAGATAGGTGTTGTTTTTTGTGTCGCGGACATCGCATACTAGCGGCAATATTTTATATTCGCGTTCAAATTATAATATGTAGCAAAATGCTGATAGTGTCACAGTAACAGCGCGAACAAGTTGTAAAACTCGTACTTTCAGCGAGCGCTGACATGACACGCCGGGATAACTTTATTAGCCGACACCTCAATATAAAACGGCGTCATTATCGAGATATCATACTAATGTGGAATGTTAAATTTATCAAATATACGGTATTTGGATGAAAACGTACAAGTTGACAACACATGTAGCCACTATCTACGCGAACGGATCGGACGCCCTGCGGCGCGGGCCCCGAGTTGCCTGCATTACTCACTGTGACCTAATGGGCGGGGATAAATCATGTGTATATCTAAAAAAACAACACACAAAACAACCCAGAAACGGACCAATGTTGAATAAACAAAATTCATGGAAATGGGGACAAATCTGACAATGCCCGGTGCCGGTGGTCCGCGGGTTCACCCTGTGATCCATTTGCGAATCCCCGAATAATGATGTCATATTTTTATCGGCGCCGGTGAAAGCCACCCAGTTATAGGTAAAACGATGATTTCCCACTTTCTTCACTCACGGTTGTTACTTTATGTTTGCATCTTAATTTGCGGTATAAACATTTCATATTTTCAATTTTGATACTGAATCATAATAATAAAAAGCGTTGAATTGTTTACTAATTATATTTGTGTAATAATATAATAATACAAAATTCCGTAAATACCTTTTTACTGTAGATTGTAATCATTAACCGGATTGTAATCGGGCAGATTGTAGTTTCATTCTTGTAATAAATACAATAATATGTTTGTGGGAAAGTCAAGCTGTAGTGTTCCCTTAATAAATGGATTGACTAGACCGGGGCGGTACCACTCCCTAGGAGGGAACCGCGTGAGACAATAATTTCGCTCTTGAGTCAGTTGAGTCATTGTCATTGTTGAGGGCCGCGTAATCCTCAAATCACCATTAAGGGGACCGTACTTGGCAATTTACCTTGAGATTGCCATGCTAATGTGCGCTAATGAGCTTAACATTAGGTCATACATTTGATACTTTACCAAATGTCTATTGTTAAAAAGAAACAAGCCAAGCGATAACAAATACGAACGGCAAATCATATCGCTTATGCAAACCAAAGATAAAACAGGCCGAGTCATCAAACGAAATAAAGATACGTATACCCTAATGCGATTAAACCAAAAGTGCAACAAATTAAATTCTCCCACGCAAAACGTCCCTCGAATAAAAGACATTACGCCGAAGCCCAAATAGAAGTAATTCATAAAACTGAGCAGGCCCTTTGATATGAAAATACGGCTAATCCGTGGCACGCGCGCCGATCTCCGGGAGGTGACCTACGTTTGTTTGTTTGCCTTACTGCCTTGTTATTTATTTATCATAACTCCGGACTTTTCAATACACTCGTCCAAATTTATTAATGCTACGCGCGTACAACATTATAAATTATAATATATCCCGAGATTAATGAGCATAAGTGTGTTATAATCATTATAAGGCATTTTTGAAAAATGTGTTCCTTGAGTATTTGGGATTCTTGCATTCATGCGGTCAGTTGCTGAGAACCAGTCGGCATGGAGAAAAAATATTTTTATAATCTGTGAAATATTATGTTTGTCTTACCTTTTTCTGGTGCTTGAGGGATGCTATGCTATTAACAACTTTTTGTACTCATTTATCGAACAGATGTGTAGGTTTCGGTTGACAATTCTAGCACATTAGAAAATGTTAATATTGTACAGAAAATGTTAACACGCCAGTTTTAAATGAAACGCTTACATTATCACAGTAAGATTATTTAAATTGTTAAACACCTTTTGATGACTAAAACTTTCCAGCTAACAGTAACAACTATTTGTAAAATTTTAATTCCACTCGTGTTTTCAATCTCCAGCATCCCGCAAAATTAATATCTGGTGATTGTGATCAGAAAGTTAGACCCCTAAATTCATAAGTGACGGAGCGTAAGGTCAAAGCGGATTACTGCACCCCATTTTAATGAATACGTTTTATTTGTTTGAGCCTGGAGATCCGTTGATTTTAGATTGAGTGATTTCATATCTTACGTCTGTATTAATTTAAAGTTGTTTGTTGCGCGCTTGTTTGTGTAAAGTAAAACGGCAGTTTGATGATGGATTTAGTATAAATGAGATTGGTTAAGTGCCTCGTTCTTAACTTACTTACCAAAGGTATGTTAAGTGGGTGCTGTGTCATTAGAAATGTTATGAGAATAATACAAATGGGAACACCACATACAGATGGCAAATTTTTGGTTTTAAATTCTGTACAGTTGTAGTATAGTTCGATTACCGAAAGCTGGCGCGTACAACACATTCAAAAGGTTTGCGTGTAGTGCCTGTGAATATACGTCAGTTGTTATGGCGACGCATTGTTCACGCATTTAGATACATGTCTGTGTTCAGTGTTCACGCATCAATAAGGTCAAAAACATAGCGTGATATTTTGTTTGCATCTATGAGTCTGTCCCTTTTATAACACGCTGTATAAAATTGTACTGGTGTGAGTACCTTGAACGTGGCATCAGTCGTTAACCGACCTAATAGTTAGATGCTTGTAATATTTTCTATTTGCGATTTATTAATTACTATTATTTACTAGTGGCAGGTCTCTCGTATTTAAGAATCCGTCTACCGCAATGTCTATTTCTACCGCCAAGCAGCAGTGTGCATGCATTGTTGTGTTTCGGTTTAAAGGACATTGTAGCCAGCGTAACTACTGGACATAATGAGACTTAACATCTTATGTCTCAAGATGACGAGCGCGGTGGAATGCCACACATTACTTTGTGACTCAAGGTGCTGTATGGTATTGCTACTGTTTATGGGCGGTCGTATCGCTTACCATCATGTGAACGGCTTGCTCGTATCGTCATTCAATGCCATAAAATAAAATACATAATATGAAGTAACACCTTTCCTACAAGGATTTATGCCCGTAGCCAAGATGCTTTTCTACAAGCGTTAACGCCAATAAAATAGCAAAAAAAATATATATGGGAATGACGTATCCTTGCGCTAGACATGTCGATACGGTATGTCATTCGTATACATTATTTTCTATTCTATTGGCGTTAACGCTTTTTTTTACTATCCCATCCTCACACCCGCCACTGCAACTTCTGTATGCCAGGATCGACAGTGGCACGCATTTTATGACACCAAGCGGTCAAGCTCGGCGAGTCTCTGGGAGCACTAATTAGTCTTAACCCGCAACGAAGTTAATCAAATAGAAGAATATGGAGGAGTTAGAAATATATTTTCCACGTTGGCGTTAACTCTTGTAGAAAAGCATTTTGGCTACGGCTCCTATTGATTCTACGTTCATGTTTGTTTAATGCCATTCTTTTAAACCGAAGACAATAAAATGAGTTAGCCAATCGATTAACGTCCTTAAATCAAAACAAAAACGCGTTATTAATATATATCATTCGTTAGACAACAATCATAACAGTGAAAAGGACGGGCTATTTTTTTAAAAGGGTATTATTAAAAGCCATTTGGGTAACAGTATTATGAGAAATAATAAACATACCGTGTGTTTGATCGTTTTAAATATTTTCGAATAAGTACCGGGTGATTGAGCGCTGCGGTGGCGATGAAGTTTTTATTAATTTTAAATCGATTTCGATTTTTTTTTTCTTTTGGATGAATGAAGTTATAGCTGTGAACCTTTCTTGTTTCATTTCATATTAGATTACTTAATTTTTATGTGTATGTAAATGATAGTATTTGGATGTCTTGATATTTATGAAAAGATCTATAGGTTAGTTTAAAAAAGTGAAACGTGGATATCGGGAATTGAGCCCTCGTGATGTAAGGAATATCCTTACAACCGACTCAGGATTATACGCGCTACCTATTAATAAGCTCAGGGTTCAAGACAAACAGACACCATCAAAAGCACAGTTTCAGCTGTATATTGTATTGATTCACGAAATAAATATAATCTTAAGATATGTAGAGTAAAATCATCGATGTTGTTTGACGACAATAATCATTAATTCAGAGTAATGAGAGTTGAAGCGACATGGGGTGTTCAAGTCAGTTCTGGTAAACATGACGCGAGCCCACTATCGCGCCACGATCAGTGATCAATGATGTATCGAGATATGTATTAAATTAAGCGCGTACGACGAACACGGAACTTTGCTCACTGGATGAGTCGGAGAACCAAGTCTATGAACAAAGAAAGTGATAATAGCATCCATATAAAATGGGTAGAATAACTTACAAAGAAATAAATTATAGTACAAAAACAGAGCACGCCTTATATTGCAAATAATAAATAATTTGATGGAGGAATAAAATTGTTACAATCTTTGTAGAGTAGACTGAATTATATTAGAAATATTTTTGTAGTAACAAAGAGTACTAGATAATAGGCCGTATAGCTTGCGACCTGCTGAAAGTCATAAATTAGGAACAGCAGACCACTTACTAAAGCGGTAAGTGGGGGCGTTTTAATTAACTTATTCCTAAGAAAAATATAGTCAACTAGTTTTTGCCCGCGGCTCCGCCCGCGTGATTGAGTTTTCCCGGGATAAAAGTCCCGCTTTATATTTTACCGGGATATAAAGTAGCCCATGTGTTAATTCAGGACATAATCTACCCGTGTGCCAAATTTCATCGAAGTCCGTTCAGTAGTTTTTGCGTGAAAGAGTAACAAACATCCATACATCCATACTTAAAAACTTTCACATATATAATATTAGTATAGTCAATAGTTACCGGCTACGCTTATGACTCATGGTATCATTTTTATTAATAGTAAAATACTACACCGCTCTCAACAAAATAAGAAGATCCAGCGGTTGTATCAAAGTGCATTCTCGGGTGGGTGTCCTTGATTCTGCCACTCATCGATCATCCGAGACGCGCCTATACATACACTAAAACAAACCTCATGTATTCATTATGTACGTACAGATTGTCAGAATGTGTACTGTAATGAGCTAATACTGCTAATGTCGAACACTAGAGTGACAGCAAAACGGAACGTTTAGCTCGTGAGGCCAGCGATTGGTGGCTTTTTAAAAAAAATCTGGCATGTTTCAAATCTATACGTATATGTTGATATGTTCTCATTATGAGCTGTTTTTTGTTTTACAGAAAATATGCGGAGTAAAATATTTATAATCTTTTTGTATATAATTTTACGCCTGTACGTGCGAACTCTACATTTTGATTACAAGGATAATTGTAATTGATTTTTTTTTTTTTATTGCTTTGAATGACGAGACGAGCATGCCGTTCGCCTGATGGTAAGCGATACGAACACCCATAAACAGTAGCAACACCATCCAGCACCTTGACTGACAAAATACTGAGTGGCATTCCACTGCGCTCGTCATCCTGAGACATAAGATGTTAAGTCTCATTATGTCCAGTAGTTATACAGGCTACAATATCCTTCAAACCGAAACACAACAGTGCATGCACACTGTTGCTTGGCGGTAGAAATAGACATTGCGGTGGTACCCACTCAGACGGCCTCTTACATAATGAGAGACCTACCACCAGTATAATTGATAGGTCTAATATTTAATAAGTACGAGACAATATTTTTAATACAATACTAATCATAGGACGTAGCGTGGGACGCCCTCTAGCCAGATGGCGGGACGACTTGCACAAGAGGGCCGGCAGCGACTGGATGCATAAAGCACCAGACCGGGCTCTGTGGCGTATCTTGGGAGAGGCCTATGTCCAGCAGTGGACTGCAACGGGCTGATGATGATGATGATGACTAATCATAGAGTAGCAAGATGACACTTTTTACATATATTTGATAAACCCATTTAGTTCATAATACTGTTTATTAATTCGAATGAGATAAATACGAAATGTAAAGTGATAACAAATTAAATTATATTAATAAACTTTGTAAAACCTAAAAAGAAAAAACGTATCAAATTAGAAGTCAAAACTGTTTACAATTTTCAACTATATAAAACTTAAAATATTACTTAACCGACATATCTGTTCTTTAAACTCTACTTAAACTTGGATAGTATTAAAAAATAGAGTCGCATCAAACCCTAACAACACCTACAACATTTTTTTACCTTACTATTGAATTAAGCATAAAGCAAAAGTTAACATTTAATAATTCAAAATTGATTATAGGTTTCACGGTAACAGACTCTTTCATTCCACTAAACGCCTATAAGCTCTCGAAAGGCAATATCGTATCTCGGGCGTATACATATCTCTTTAGAGTAGGCGTACGGCGTATGCGCATCCCTGTTCTACATTTTTCATGCCTTTAAGTTAATATTACTTATATTTGTCTTCAGTATTACTTTATGTACGATAATTAAATACATTTCGGTTTAGTTGCTGGAAATAACTATGCAAATATACAACGTCGTTATTGAGAAGTTTTGTTTTTTGTGTTCTGCCGAGGTACCTATATTCTTTTTTGTCGAACGGTTATTTGCACAGGTCGCATACCTTTCGACTTATTTTTGTACGTGAGACTTTAAGTAATATGTTATTATTATTATATTTATTAGATTCTGAAGATAGGGATTATGTAGAGATTCTTACAATGTTTGAAATCTAACCATTAACGGAAGTAAATATACATGATGATTATAAAATCTTAGAGTTAACGTCACACACTCAACTAATTGTCGATCATACTTTATGATTCAAAATAGTATAAATAAGTAAAGTACTTCGCAGAACTTTTATATAATAAAAATCCTAAGACCTATAACATACCTACTGCTAGTCAAGTAGCCTGAAGGTATGATGGCTCTAGTCAGTTTACATGCGTCATGCATACAGACTAGAAACAACAATGTCATAAAATAGAAGACCGTGATCAATAAATGACAGACACAGGTTGATAAAGAGACAGTTTGTTTAGCATTAGGTACTGAGTTAAAAACAATAAACTATGTCAGAACAATAACGTCTTAGTAGCTTTAGGTTTCATTCTAAGACATAATCAAAAAAATCGCGTGGAAATGTTATATTGTAATATTTATGGTATTCTTTGATACAAACCCAAACTTGACATCTCACTTTTCCAACGTTCAAAAAAGACAATTGTCATGTGGTATAAAGCATGGCACACAATAGCTCGGACACGTAAATAGAACGGCCCAATTGAATTAATAATGATGTGTCCAGTGTCCAGTGTCCAGGGAGCAACTCGCAGACACCCAGCGCGCCGTGGCGAGGCGACCAACACCGAACCTTGCGATTATTTTGCCTCACTCCATTGTCCCTTACGTCTTTACGGGCAATATTTTATAAACCGACCGTCATTTCACGGAATCCGACCATATTATGGCAGACAACACTCGGACATGTAAGCAAACATCTTAATGTTTACTAATGAAACATTTCTAAATACATTGATTGATGACGCTTTCCTCGCACGGTTTTGTGTAGCGTGGCATTATTCTATTCATAAGTCGCGCCACGGGAAGCTTGACGTCAGCGTTGGTGGCTTCGCCATTGTTACGGCGAACACAATTCGGCAAACATTCTTGCTGTTCTTTTTTCTTCGTTTCGAGTGCATCATTTAAATTTCATGCGTATTTTAGACGTCGTAGATTGGTTTCCATTAGGAGTGAATGATTAAGCGGCCGAGTAGCTCAAGGATGTGTCGGAGGGAGGAGCCTCTAGGGACCGTGAGTGTCAGACGCCGAATGCGATGCAGTGCTTGCAATTAACTCGTATGTGGAGCATTAGGACGTCGTCGCAGCGAGCACCCTTCGTGCGAGACATGTGTATGCCGCGCCGAACACCGAGCAGACGCCCTAATTGTAACTAATGTTTGATCAGATATCCGTCAATTTAATAACGCTCTATATCTGGCTACATTATTCACGCTGCCGTTTCAAAACGAATTCAAATGAAAACTCTGGCATGCTAACACTTAAAAGTTAGTTTTAAAACAAGTGTAGGTACCAATTGGCTTTATGTTGTACAGAATGAATAAATTTGGTTACGAAACCGACCGACTAACGTAATACGATTTAAGAACAAAAACTGCACGTCAACTGTTGTGATTGTTAATATAAAAGTTAATCATGTTAGAGCGATAGGGTGGGCCGGGTGTTGCGATATCATTGTCCCAGGTTCGAGCCCCGAGCACGCTTACACCCCCCCTCGCGCGGCTAGGATTCGTTGCTTATTTAATGCAACGATGCACACGTAAACATCTAAATAACTTTTGTGTGACACTTCTCCCCTACCCTCTAATTTTACTAAGTAGCCGTATCTTTACAAATGTATTGGGGACGAAACATTCAAACCAAATGTGTTTTGAGAGCAAATTTTAGTTTGTCTCCGAGTGTTTGTTGGGGTGTAATGAAACATTTTTTGTTTACAGCCGAGGTTGTAGAATGTTTTAAAAAATTTTGGTTGATAAAGCTTTGCTGTACGTTACTGTTGTTACAGTATTTCTTTAAAACATTTTTTTAAATATATTAATAACTTTGTAAGTATTTTGTCTTGCCCATAATTAATCTATAATAATCTGGAAATCTTTAGGGGAGGCCTATGTTCAGCAGTGGACGTCGTGTGATGATGATGAGACTTGTTCTAGAATAAATAACATATTCCTTATTTGTACCTGTATTTTATGTTCTGGTGCGCTAAATCGCATGTTAGTAAAGTAAGAGTGAGTATTACACTATCTGAGGGATCCACTCGCGCGATGAGCAGGGCGCCGATGGTGTCTGTGCTAAGCCCGCACGGCGCACCCCACGGCTCCTGCCATTCTCCTGTCACAGCTTACGCAAACCGAATGACAGCCTTCCAATAATTCGTTACGAAAATGTGTTAATCGCACACTTTCACGCTCCGCGAGTCCAAATTAGATTAGCGCGATGACAATAGTGACATCTGTAGTTGAATGAGGCTCGTCATATTTTGACAGGTATCGTCACATTGCAGTACCCTCGTCTACCCACATACACGTGTTCCCGCGCCCCGGCGCTCGCTATGCTCCCATGGCTCTCTGTCAGCCTTTTTTCCTCACAAAAGTCGTGATTTCACGCGGCGCGAACATTCATCCGATTGTCGTGAATTTCGTTATCTTGTATTAGCCAGCGTGTGAGGTAATATTGAAAAAATAATACGTTTGGGATTTGACGGCTCCCCATGTGCGCACGGCAGCTTCCTTTTCACTGCAACGCTTCTATAAATGAAACGAGATGATAAATTTATTTAATGTATACAAATGTTTGGACATTTTTATTTTGCTGTCGTTTAGATGTAGGTAACATAATTTAGTTTACCATATGTTAAGTCGAATAGGAAGTGGAAAAAATACTTTACGGCTTATGAGAGAATCTATGACAGACAGAGCGTTTTCCGTGTTTGGGCTCGAGGAGGCATCGATAAACAATCGTTTTTATGTACACATGCAAAAGGTAACAAATGGACTCGACGAAGTGATACGGCGCGGGAGTAATTCAATTAGAATATGTTGAACATATTTATAGTGAATAATGGAAACGCTGATTGCAAGAGCTAAACGCGTCTACAAATTGAAAACGACTATTAAACGCACGTACCGATCCACTCTTTATGCCTTTAAACAGCCGATATTGCCGAAATAAAAATTTGCCGCCTCATTAAACAGGGATTTAATTCGGGGTTTCCGTCTAATTGATCCCTGGCCCGGGTAATTATTCACAGGGGGTATATAAAGTAATTATTGCCGGGTAGCCCTTTTTCCTTGTCGCCATGGTTCACCCGTCCCCCGAGCTAATCACCGCCCGCGCCCGCGCCCCTCCCGCGCCCGGTGTCAATGACGGCTCGCAACTGCGTCTTGGATCGCGATGACAGGATTTTAATATATTTTGTTGTATGTAAATTTTGGTGCAGATGTTGCTATCGAGTGACGGATGTTTACACCACGGCTTGGTTAAAATTGTTTAAGTCCTACGTTTGTAACATTTGCGCCATAATTATTTCTCAAAGGCAAGAACCACTCGTCTAGTGCTCAACCATTTCATCCCACGCATATTGACCCAAATTCATCGATGTAGGTACTTAGCATTTAAATTGTAGAAACGTTGCATGACTGACATGCCTTCTGTTGCTTTAATTGTGTTTCAATTGAAAATAATATTATTAACACATACATATAAATTACTATTTATACACCGTTCAATAACATGATCAATTGAAATACTCTTCATTAGCACTTTGTTTAGATAACGGCCGAAATATTAAATGTAGTTACGTGTGAACAGAGAGTGCTAAACAATTACAAACCATAAATAAACATTAGCCTCCCTTAAAAAACTTATGTAGGGCGTTAAAGATATTTATATTCGTTAAGGCCAAGTTGTTCGTCTTCATAAGTCTTGACGTTTCATTTCTGTCTAGGCAGCCGACAAGTGCTAACCCTCCGTCTTCCCTCCTGCCCCACTTCATTCCCTCCCGAAGGGCTCCCCTTGTTATGCATAAAATTTTGTCTTATTACTTCCAACTTTGCTATTATATTTGACGAGACGAAGTTGGCAAGTTATTTTGTTATTAAAATTTTTGGTCGAAGACAGCGTCGGCGAGATAAATCTAGTTCGAATGTAAATGGGAACGCTTAAATTATAAAGCAAGAACTTATTTGATTTAACAAACCTTAGGATCTGCGGATTAATGTCGGAAATTGGAAGGCGGCAGTTTACGTGATTCGCGCTTTGTCGCGGAGCCGCGCAGTTGAAATGAGGACGAAATAGGATTCGCCGGGATCGGTATAAGTATGTACTTGTGCCGACTGCTGTCGGGTAACGACGCACAACTTGCCTTAGACGCTTTGTTCCAATTTGTAGCGTGTTTTTTGTTGAAACCGCATGGGTGCCTCACCTCTGCTGGAAAATATGCAAACTTTGTTTCATTTCCTTTTTATAGTTATGTTTATCGCCAGCTTCGTATTTGGAATATGTCTCATAGCGTTATTAAGAAAAACAACTACCACTGCATTTTCTGATAATGTTTCATTTTGCATAATTGTTTGCATACTATTATTTTTGCGTTCCATCGTAGTTATTATAATCTAAAGATTTTATGTAATATACATTGCTACATTTGCTCACAGTTCTACCCGCTTAAGAATACTTTAACAGAATAAAAGTTCTCCTTACGGGGGGGGGGGGGGGGGGGGGGGAATCCCAAATTTTGATTTACTGCGTGGCTAAATTCATATAAATACATTCGACAGATTTTGCATTTATTTTTAACAAACATCCTCTCCTAACAAAAATAAACTCAGATTTATGTATCCTACGAAAAGATTTCGATACTTATTGTAAGAACACAATATAATAATCCAAACGATATATTCGCAGCACACACTGAGACATTGCAAATTACCCAGATGACTTCGCACAATGCCACTATTAGTACATAGTATAGTTATTATGAAAGCACGTAAAGCCGTTGGTTCTGCGCCTGATCTCTCTCCGGTCATGTCGGATTGCCGTCTCACCGGACTATGAGAGTGAAGGAATAGCGAGTGCACCTGTGTATTACGCACATACTTGTGCACTATAATATCTCCTGCGTACCTGGCTGATCTTCGTTGAGATTGGCCGCCGTGGCCGAAATCGGCTAGGAAGGGATTATTATTATTAGTATAGTTCACTATATTACTAACTGCAAGAGTAACGGATGTGATTAATAATGCAGTATCATTGTTAGAAATAATGGAGCTTGACATCTAATATCTCAAGATCATGAGCAAAGGTGTCACGCAGTACAGTGTAATTCAAAGTTACCATCAGGCATCTTCGTAACACTTACCATCGAGGGAATCACGTGCCCGCCTCATTATTTTGCTTTTTTTTAACTTTATCTTTCCATGGTTTATGCTGAAAAAGCCTAGCATTCCTCAGCAAAGTTTAAAACGAATTAAATGTGAATCAACTTTTAACAAAATGAAATTTAATTATAATTTCAGACTGAAATAATTTTATAAGTCAACTGCTTAAGAAAGTTCAGTATTGAATTATAATATTGTAGAATATAATTCGATATATATGAAATATAATTATCTAAGTGAACCCCCGTAAATGTACCACTGAATTGTCTTTGTCTGCCGCCAGGCAACAAAGTTCAAGTACTGTCAAGTTTTATTTTATTTATTATTAGGTCTACAATCAATCACACACTATAACATCACCTAAAATATACAGAGAATTCAAAGAAACTAAGTCTAAGTACATGATTGTTAAAAAGTAGACACAGCATTCACTGATTGATTATGATTTGCAATAATAAACATTTTTCATCCTGAATGACGAAATGAGCATGCCGCTGGCCTGATGGTAGATACGACCGCCCATAAACAGTAATAACAACAGAGATAATTTTTAATTACAAAGTACTGCGTAGCACTCTACTGCGCTCGTCACACTGAGAAATAAGATGTTAAATCATAATGCCCAGTAATTCTCTGGCTACAATGTCCTTCAAACCGGAACACAACAATGCAAACACACTGCTGCTTGACGGTAGCAATAGAAATTGCGATGGGGGTGGTACCTACCCAGACGGCCCTTCGTATACCAGTAAAATTGTATTCAGTATAATAATTACATGACATAAGACATTGCACATCGAAGTCTTAGATGAACGATGTAAGCCAGTGTAATGCCGGAGCTATAGTAAATAACTTTCTGGGCTTTGCTCTTTTCTGTTTATCGACAGTTGATGCGCCTTCCCAAGCTTGTTATTCTATACTCAATCAGTTATGTATGAAGTATGTCAAAATCAATACAGTACTACTTTCGAATCACCTTTTGATATTTGTACGTTTCTTCGATTGATTTTAATAGACATACTATCATACCCTACCTGTTGGATAACATGATTCCAAGAAACATCTGATGAATAGTCATCATGATTCCAAGTGACTAGTTATAGTTAGACCAACGGACGAATAATAATTATTATAATTATAGATAATTATCTGGTCGATGTGGCTGTCAAAGAACAACTTAAACACGTAGAACAGTGAACTCAAAACATTTCGTTGCATTTTCCGCACATAAACTTGAAACATAAAATGGTCTCATCATCATCATCATCAGCCACATGACGTGCACTGCTGAACATAGGCCTCACCCAAAGATTTCCAGACGGACCTGTCAAAAGCGGCCTCCATCCAGCGCGCAGTGTTCCTGCGACCTTTATCAAGTCGTCTGTTCACCTTGCAGGTTGTTATTATATTTGCTACACCTTCAAACTAGAATACAACAGTGTCGTACACTGCTGCTTGGTGGCAGTAATAGATATTGCATCTACTAGGCCAGTCACATACAAACCCATAATATAGAAAACCTTTATATATAGAACTCTTTAAATTCAGCGCAGCCGACGGATAGCGTGTCCCAAAACCATGAACCCTCAAAAACCCAGCTAATGAATAATAAATAGCTTCAAAACTATGTCATTATTATGTGTTAACATTTCGGAATTTAGAGTTTTATTTATGGTTATCTATCGGATTAGCGTTATGCATTACGAACGCGAATTCCACTTGATTAATAGCCTCGTTCAAATTGATACAACATTTTGTTCATCAGTCTATAATCAACATTATAACGAAGTTCTTCACATTACTATATATTTTACTGGTTGATTATTGCATGTTTGCTTTTAAATGCGAATATTTTTAAAATTTTAATACGGCATTAAGACCTGCCTGCTGTCTAACAGAATAAATTTGTTCCGTGTTGCATATTGAAATGAAAAGGTGGTTATTGCTTAAAGTTAGGTATGCAGCCCCGAAAATAAAGTACATTTTATATTATATGTTTAAAAATAGCGTATTAAAACATATTTTTATTTAATTTACATCTAGGAAGGGTAGGTGAAACTATCGTTATTTTATGGCATTGGGTTTTTACGCATACTCACGCCTTTTATCCCCGAAGGGGTAGGCAGAGGCGCAACTAGTGCACCCACTTTTCGCCGCGCGCATTCCGTCCCATGATGTGACAGGTGGCGAGCCTATGGCCATATCGGGCACAAATTCCAGACTCCGGGCTGATACTGAATAATATAAAAATCCAATATCACTTTGCCCGACCCGGGGATCGAACCCGAGACCTCAGCATTGCAGTCGTACCGTAATATAACTACACCACCGAGGCAGCATTGGGTTTTTATAAAAAAAAATACTTTTGTAAGAATGGTTTAATTGTTGTCGAAAATAATTATGCCATCACAAGATTAAATTACTGTTAAGTTAATCGAAACCGCGCCGCGCTTGAGACAAATGCATAGTACTGAAAGCAGGATGCATACTGAATGCAGGATGATAGTATGGTACATCACGTAGTTTCATACATATTATTCGCAGGAACATCTCAGCGTAAGTTGGGAGCACTATCTTAAGTAAATCCGTGGAAACATACACAGTAGCGAGTGCCACAAGCGAGCGGTGCGGCGGCGGAGTGGCGGCGCGGCGGGCGCTCGCAACATCTGTTCCTTTGTCGCGACAAATTAACACCGACTCGAGCAAACGGAGGCAATGCGACGACCCATTTCCATTGCGGAACGAGCCCTAAAGCTTCCCTTAAGCGCTACGCCAGCTGCGCACAGCACTAAATTCCACGTTACAATGCTTTGTTTTAAAATTTGTAATCATTCTCACATTTTACGACGGTGAACGGTCCGTTTCGGAAAATTTGATACGACTATAAACCCTGTAATTGTGTTAGCATTCCAGTTAATTAAAAGTTATGAATTTAAAGGCGTATAGCTTTAGTGTTCTTTGACGGTCCGCCCGCGCCGCGCTGCTCCGTCGCGGACCGCGGTTGAACATCGGAACGGAAACGGCGACGCTTCCACCTGACGAGCGCGTTTGACCGCCTATGTGCCAGTGAGACATCATGTACGCGCTGTTAATGAGCGGATAAAAAATTACATTACGCATATATTTGTTCATCGTCAGACGTTATTAAGATGTAATATTAACTTTAATGAAAGCTTTTTACTCGTCCACGATCCAAAGAACGGGCACGGCCATAAAGTTATAAAAGCATGAACTATTATTTATGGAGTACAAAACACAATGGTTTTCACTACGCATCTGCTTACGCTATAAAAGTGTATTATGTCGATAAATTTAAAAAATAGTGTCGAGTCAAAACATTGCTTTCCCACAGCGATTAAGCAGTCACGGGTTACAAAGGGCCTCTGAAACGATATAGGACGGTGAATTATGAAAACAAATACGCATTACGCGTATGTACTAAAATCTCGTACAACTAATGACGTTAAAAGCGAGGGGTAACAGTAACATTGTTAACAGTCATAGTTCGGGTGTGTGCGCGCCAAAACTTGGCTACGAAGACCATAAATACCGCGACGGGGGGTCTTTAGGGCCCCGAGTCCCGCGCGGCCCCGAGCGCCCGGCGCGGCGCGGCCGCCAGTGCCGGCGACAATAACCGCGGCGTATGCGCGTGTTACATTAGCCCGTACTTAATTCCTTGTAGTCCTAAACTCACTTAAGAGGGTAAGACTCCATGACACCGTGTTAATTAAATAATTACTTTAAATAATAACTCTTCTGGCTCAGAGCTTGTACGAGTACATACACTCGCCGGCTCGCTTTAGTTTGTGTAAACATTCGTGAACATCGCGCGTCCATTATGCACTCTGATTGATACCGGGCGGAAATATTCTAAATAGTATTTTTAGCTTAGTACAATCAACATATTATATTATTGTGATGTTATTCGGAGCGATGTTTAGAGTTATATAATTACTGATTTTGTCAGATCTTTGCAATAACTTGCGTCGTATTAAAAATAGTTTGCAGTTTGTGGACAATGTATATTTATGACAAAAATAACATTCAAACATCTTACAAATAAGACGTTTGATGAATTTAATTAAGTACGAAACTAGGTTCTGGTTGCGACTCCACTGGTGAATAAATCCGTTTCCGAGATGAAAAGTGGTTAACACCCTAGAATCTAGATAAATGAAAGAAATTTCAGAGTCGGAGGATTGATTCCAGAGCTTAGAGCATTCAATCCAACTTCATCGTTATATCTTCATCGTTATATATCATTTGCTCGCGGCTCCGCTCGCTTAAAAAGTTTTTCCGGAATATAAGTCTCGCTTTCTATTTTCTCAGGATCACAAACCATCTCCATACGAAATTTCATCGAAATCTGTTCAGTAGTTCCAGAGATTACTACCTACAAAAAATATTACAAATTTTACATCTTTATAACAATTAACATTAGTATAAATTATTTGCCTGCGGTAAAATGGAACCTATATTTTAAGTTAGACCTCTAGCAATACATCGGTGTAATCGCATTCATTGCCATGTAGTTTTTGCGTGATACGAAACATACAGACAAAAATTCTAAAAACTAAAAATGTTTCGGCTGCTGTTGGTTTAATAAAGACAGACATCGGCCTGTTTAAATTTTTTTGTATGTATATATATGGATATTGGGTAATATGGTCTGTTAAGAGGCGGCTATAATGTGTTAGTTGAAAGGACGTCCTAGGAACTATTTACCAGTCTGCAGTCGGCTTAACATTCGCATAACATTTTTTATTATGTGTGTATATGGCGTTGTGATTGCCGCATCTCCTAGGATGGTACAATTGCCTATACAAAAACTCGTGGGCGGCGTAAGTCGCATAGTTACAATTTTAAAGTGTTTTCACAAATCGTCCGCAACGTTCGATAGGAGTAAATATATATAAATATATTCTTTTTTCTAACATGTGCAGTAATGCCTTGTTTGAACACACGAACGTTTTATAAATGCGTAATTTTTTCCGTTATTAAGTTTGTATTTGGAATTTGCAAGATTTGAATAGTGGTTTGCTTGTTTGCTGCACTGCGAATAATATTATTTGTATTTATACCGTACATAATTTGTTAGTAAAATTTTATTAAAAGATGGCTTATAGTTAATTACAATTATAATAAATAATGTGAAATTAATGCACATAATATAAATATAATAATATTTTTTATCTTATTTGCACATTATTTATCAAGAAGTGATAGCATAATAAACTTATTAATACATTTACTAGCATCTTATTTTGTAAAATCAGTGTCATCATCTGTCCAATGCCAATACACAACCATAAAACTAAATTATCTCCTCAGCCAGTTTAAATCGTAAATAAACCCACTTCTTTTCTACAAATATCAATTAGTACACTCAAATAGCCTTTTATCTCCTCGAAACGTTTAACTCTACAATTGTTGGACAGTAAATTGATTCGCTTTTAATTAAAAATCTGAAAGTTGATACAGTGTAGCGGGACCGTGACATTTTATATGAAAACAGCATAATTTGAATGGTTCGCTCACACCGAGCCGAGTCGACTGTTATTTGTTCATTAAGGCGGGGCGTACCTTCACTATGTAAAGCCTACCCTCGAGCACCTACTCTATTGACTTTCTTCCGTCGCTTTCTTATCGAGTTATGATAAATGGGTCTCCCGATAAAATGAAGTAAACCTTATACCGCACAATTTAAGTTTATTTTCGTACACCAGAATCTCGTGGGCATAATTCGTTTCATAGCATCGACGTTACTTCTTAAATAATAAAGGCTCTTTGTAAAACTTTCCCTTCTTGAGCGTTCTAAAGCTTTTTGGTATCCAGTAATTAATATTCATGGCGTCTCTTGCCGGAGGGGTGGTGTAATTAATAAACTTATATGATACTTTTGTTTACAGTGTCATTGCTGAAATGCAGGGAAGGTTTCGAGTGCTCCAGCTTGTTACCATGTTTGCTAATGTTTCCTTTTCTCATCCACTTTAATGCGCGTCAATAAAGGCGGCTGTTTTAGATTGTGAGACAAAGATTGATTATAATGGGACAGTTTAAGAACTCCTATGGCCGGTAGGCGATTTTTATTTGTTGTACCGGTACTTATGAGGTGAGAACAATCAGATAAATCCTACTAATATTATAAACGCGAAAGTTGGTAAGTATGGATGTATAGATGTCTGGATGTATGGATGTTTGTTACTCTTACAGGCAAAAACTACTGAACGGATTTCGATGAAATTTGGCACAAGGGTAGATTATGCCCTGGATTAACACATAGGCTACTGTTTATCCCGGGAAATATAAAGCGGGACTTTTATCCCGGGAAAACTCATTCACGCGGGCGGAGCCGCGGGCAAAAGCTAGTACAGAATATTATAACTGCAGTATAATGTTGATCTGATTTTTTAAGTTAGAATTATATTTTTGTTGTCAGTTTAAAGCAAATTAAGCACCTTGTGCTACTACATCGCCCGTAAAAACCTAAAATTACAAAAAAAAATAGATGCACCGTCGGTCTTGAAGCTAGGATATTGCAAAACATCCCCTTTTTGATTCAATTTTAGACAATTAAATAATCATTATTTCGTTCCGGAAACATATGCGATAGACTAAAGTCTATAAAACTTTAGTTTAATAATCATTCTTGATGACTATATGGTTCAAAACATGATACTTAAAACTGCTCTCGATCATAAAAAAATAGTAAAACAGAAAAAAATTGAATCGTTTTTTAAGTTTTACTTATAGTATATTAAAGGACAAAACATATGTCATAACACTCAAAAGATTAATATAATATTTTTTCTCAAAACAGTATTTTTTTTACCCGACTATATAACGAACCGAAGGTACGCCCAACATCACCAACCGTGAGTTTTCGTAAGGTTGGCCTGAGCCCTGGTTTTTATGTTTTTGTATTAAATTAAAACATATCAAAACATAATAAATACATATGCGTAATTTACAGAATACATTATTTTAGTCGCTGAATTTTTATGTATTCGTGGTTCGTAGGGGACTGAACTAAACTATTAGGTTGGCCGTCCACCAATACGTACTTTGTACTTCTGTATAAAAGCGATACTTTGAAAATAAACGCAGTACATATACCTGTAAAAAGAAGTGCATTTGACTGATATATGGTACCTACAATAAAACCCAGAGTGGTTGGACCTGCCTGACGTACACATAATCATCGTAGATCTTAGCCTTAAGGGAGAGTAATAGGGATTTATTAATAATGCAAGGGGGTTCTTATGAGTTGTAACAGCAAGTTTCAGGGTGGTTTATCGTGAGACAGGGGTATTATCCCGGTCGAGCCGAGCCATTCATGTTGGCAAACATATGTAATGTAGGTGCGCCTAAAAAAGGCCGGTTCCAAATAAGGTCCATCTTTTCAAACTTCCCGCTCTTAATACTAAAAGCAAAACGGATATCACGCAGCCCCTCCTCAGTAACCAATCAGAAAAGCGCACCGACGTTCATTGCTTTCGTGCTGGCCATTTTGTCAGTGGCTCTGTATGTAACCTCAGGGGCGGTGGACGTAACTCAATTTATAAAATATTCTGATTTAATTTTGCGTGGTTTTAGTCATAAAACCCGGTCGTTATGTAATAATTCTGCTATAGCAATGTTAAAATATTTTCAGAACATTGATTGACGGGATAAGTTACCAAAGTTATCGCTTTTTTATCTCAGTTTTATTTGGTTTTCCCAGAAAACATCTAAGTGCCTAACAAGGTCCACTTTGTTGTCTCCAAATAAGAGCCCGATCTTATTAGGGGTACCTACTAATTTTTAAATTAATGATATTTATTTCAAAATGAAAGGTCCAACAAAAAGAAAAAATATATATAACACAATACATAGTTTAGATGCATAAGAGGCATGATCAATTACTTATATTTATCTATTAATCTTTAGCTACCGTAGTTGTCATGATATTTTTATCAAACACATAATAAGATCCAGACATTGATTAAAAAAGTGTAATATTTAATAAAGTCCAAGGACTAAGACTGAAAAATACTAATTAGTAGGTAACATTTTTGATATTATTTACTAAAGTTAATACAAAATAAATAATAATGGATTATGTATAACTTATATATATTTCCTAAACTTTATAAGGGCCACTCACTAATTTATATGAATTTTCGTTTCATTGTTAAGCCACGAACTTAATAGTAGTTTAAACTTTAAAGCCATTGCTTTCAAAGATGTAACTTTTCTGGTATACGAAGCCTATACTAAAATCTTACAGTTCAATTATGGGCCTTATTTAGAGCGCTAGTGCCCAATGGAGACCATAGACAATCTTTTAAAAAAAAATTGTAAGTCACTGGACATTGTTGCCTTGTTTTTGTACAATATTTTCTCTTCAAATAAATCCAGTTTATTCGATCATTATGTTTTACAAACTAACACACATCCCAACATCAATTTATAGGGATTTCCAAAATCCCGGTTCTTATGAGTTATGAGATGCAATTACCTTATTACTTTGCCATTGTTAAATGTTTTATTTTACCTATTATTCCTTCATAAAACATTTCAGTCATAACATAACAATTCCAATTATTGTCATACATTTATTTAATCTGCTAACAGCAGAATCCACGGAATGGCAATCAGAAATGGACGACTTAATAAATTAATGCATTATATCAACAAATGACAAGTATCGTTTAATTTAATTTGAAGGCTCGAGTAATTTGACAAAACTTGTGTAATAAAATTATCGAGCATTGACCGCGGTTGATAACGAGCTCGGACGGGCCAGTGCGACCGGACACAGCCCGCCATGTACATACACGCAAAGTAAGATAATCCATAAAACTCACAAAAGGTGCCGAGGTGTCTTCACGACCTGCGGCCCAGTCGCGCACACGCTTAACCCAACACTAATCCGGACGCATTACAACCCTTACGATACTACATTCAACTTCTAAACAATTGATAATGTTATAAAGCTTCGTGTATATTGAGTTTAATACAAAAATGAACACAATTAAACTTGTCAATGTCACGCACGACTATTCCAGTCGTATAAGAAAAAAATACGATTGTAATTTACATTGCTTATTCATCAGTGAAACTCAATCCCCTTAAAGCACTTAAGCACTTAGCGCAAACATATCGATTCTCAATACGCGACGCCAACGCCCCGGGGACACGGTGACAATGTAAAAACGCGACAGAGCCGCACACCGCGTGATTCCCTTATTTGTACTCTTGTGTGGCGTGCGATTAACGAACGGCAAACGCGAGTTAAACTAGGGTTAAGAGTGCGGAGGGACCGCCCTGACCTCATAATATTATAACGTGTAAGGTAAGGAGTAAAAGAGTCGACGTTATCTCCTACACAAGCCCGATTGCTGACCACTTTAATGGGAAAAGCATGTTAGAATTAAACTAAACAAAGACGACGCATCAATTAGGGGCTCCTCTCGGTTTTTTTTCTCTCTTTTTCAAAAAAGGGCTCAACTTTTAAAGCTTGTACGTTGGCCAAGTCGCGTCCGAGGCTGTTCGTTATTTTTTCCTGTCTTATTTGATTAGATCAATCTCAATGATTCTTGTATGAATTTCAATTAAGCCGATAAAGAGATAAATGAGTGCAAACATGAAGTCTTGTTTGTACTTTTTTAACACAATGAAGCGTAATGAATTGTGTGATTGCGAAACTAATTTAAATAAGCTCCGGCGGACGATGTTGTACTGAATAAAATAGCGTCGTGTTATCGTCGTTCGACGTTTAGAATTATTTGTAGTAAAAAAAAACTATTAAACCGACTCTTAAAAAGCGTTGAAAGGTGCAGTTCCGCAGGTGCAAAATATTTGTTTTATCTAGGTACACGTATTGATGTACGAAACTCCAATGTAAATATCTACCTCAATGTTTACTTAAAATGGATTTCAACAACTTTTTATAATTAGAAAGTATTCAATTTGCGTGGGCTACAAGAAAATCGCCTTACTCTGCATTTAATCTACAGTAAATAAATTAGAATACGCCACGAAACAGCCTGATAAAATTACGGCAAACGAGTCGATATGCATATTAAAGATGCGTGTAGCTTTATCAATGGAACTCTAAAAATGAAATGCAATAAAACTGATTCGATAACTGTGCTGTAATTAAGACGAGGCAAATATATTACGGAAAGCATTGACGGATCGTAAATGCGAAGGATTGAAACCAACAAACTGCAAGGCACGGTTTACGACGTCGGCCGAACCGCTCTTTTATTGTTGTTGTAAAATTCACGATCCATTATTAATTATTACAGGCATCATTAATCTACTAATCTATTTAAGGACGCGCGATAAGAATCTCATTTAAAGTATTGAATGAAGAGTGTTCGTAGTGGACTCGAGATAGGCTTAAATTAGCGTTGGCGGTCAGGTGAGATGACCGTGTTACTTGTCACTCGATTCTAAGCTCTGTTAGCTGCGCGATTAGATAAAGTTTATTTTTTCCGTGGTGTGTGGTTATGTCGTTTCGTGCTGGGTGGGATGGTGGCTGATTTATTACAGGTCGGCGTTTAAACGACAAATGCATCGAAACAGATAGGGCCGACATATCTGACATTGGACGACCGATGTTGACCACTGTAACCGGCGCGCACATCGCGTTACAAACTCACAACTTATCCCAAGATTTTTCGTATTTGCAGCAATATAATGGAAATGGTATTTATTTTTTATTTAATCATAAATTATATTTTAAAACTACAGCTTTATTATATTTATTCAGTTTAATATTAAAAGGATATTGTGTACCTTCTTTTGGAAATTAGACTTGTGTTTGATACCAATAATGAACCGTTATGAAATGCCTACATCAAAGTAATAAATTCGTAAATATGAAGAGAATTAAGTTATTCAGCACATGGAATATTTGTTCTTTAATCCATGGACACACCAAATATTATATAATTATATGAATTGTTTACATCGAAGAAATGTCTGTCGCCCTAATGAAGCAAAATCCCAACGAGTAGCAAAAATTCATTAGATTCTAAACAGAGATAAAGCCAGAGGAGGACGCCGATAATACATTTTTCTAACATAAAATATGTTCGAATATACGTATAATACAAATTGCATATATACCATACCATACCAGACCTGCCGTTATATACTGCCCACTGCTGAGCACGGGCCTCCTCTACAATTGAGAGGGTTAAGGTCTTAGTTCACCACGCTGGCCTAGTGCGGGTTGGCAGACTTCACATATCTTCGAAATTCAGAGAACTTCTCAGGTATGCAGGTTTCCTCACGATGTTTTCCTTCGCCGTTAAAACGACCGATAATTCACAAAGAATACACATATAACTTTTTAGAAAAGTCAGAGGTGTGTGCCCTTGGGTTTTGAACCTGCGGACATTCGTCTCGGCAGTGCGTTCCACTCCAAACTAGGCTATAGCATATATAATTACTAAATATAAAACTATTTAAACTCTAATCTTTTAGGATTTTAAATGTTCTGATTTATCTCGATTAGACTTATATTATTAGAATCTCGTGTGTACCGGTCTCACCCAAAGACCGGATGAGGGTTTCTTTGGTACATAATCTTTACAACAAAACTGTGATCGGATCACACACTAACGAACCTACAGGCACACATAAATAGATTTAAGTAGCACAGATTATAATAAAATGTATCGTGCACTATCAATATTGTAACAGAGGTATTTGTTATAAATAACAACGTTATTGAGCTCTGTTAGATAACATCCCAATGAATGGAAAGTGTCTCGATGTTTAAAATATTAATGCCGCGAAATAAAGGATAAATAAATACAGATAAAAATGTATACGCTGGTCTGTCGCTTTACTTAAAATAAGCATATTTCTATTATCTGTTTTGACATCATAGTAGTTTTATAAAATATTCGATAGATTTAGTTTTAATTTCAGTAAAACTTAATAATGTCTGCGTTCGCGTATGTTCATGTTGGTAGGATTTTGGAATTTTCAAGAAAATGCTTGAATAACAGTCACGTATCGTTGTTTTTCTGGCACAATGTATATTCACTTTTCACTGACTGTCATTACTTACAATGAAGTGATAAAACTGCATCTATCTTAATATATATAAATCTCGTGTCACAATGTTTGTCCTCAATGGACTCCTAAACCACTTAACCGATTATAATAAAATTCGCACACCATGTGCAGTTCGATCCAACTTGAGAGATAGGATAGTTTAAATCTCAAATTATAGTCGCAATTTTAATTTATTGCTAATTATTTGTCTGTTATTATTTGACAGTCACAATTATCTTAACTCCAAATGATTCTAACAGATGTCGATACCTTTCGACTGGGTTGAGTAAGTAATCAATAGATGGCGCTGCTATGGTAAATCTACGAACGTGTCATATAAGCTACATTTTAAGCGGGACTTTTATACCGGGAAAACTCATTCACGCGGGCGGAGCCGCGGGCAAAAGCTAGTACATGTATATATTTAAAAATTGGTACCTCTTTTTTAATTTTATTATTAGGAACTACATACGAAAAGGATGTGCCAGGTTCAACAACTATTTCATGACAGTGTTTGAATTTGTGATATAATATTGGTTGTAGAGTTTAATTGCTCACCTTGACAGTTAGTGCTGACTACTGACTTTACTCCCGATAAATCTATCTGCGCCTGTGTATTGAAAAATAATTACTTACTTCCATCACTAGCATACCGGAACATCGTAATAATAAATAAGTATAGACTATAATTTTCAGCTCTGAGATAGTGCGCAAAATGGACCGAAATAGTTTTAGTCAAGCATTTACATCAGGTTTCAGATAGACACATTACTAAATTATAATGACCTGCTAAAAACGCTCCATAATCTGAAACATAATAATGTTTATGTCAGATCATAGATGGCATAAATATAAACTTACAGAATTCACGTGTAGAGCCTGGAATGAAATAGTCGCCAACTGGCTTATTATCTATACTTATATTATAAAGTGGAAAGATTTCATTTTTGTTTGTTTGTTTGTACTGGATAAACTCACAAACTACTAGAGCGATTTTTAAATGCTTTCACCAATATAAAGCTATTATCAGCGAGTAGTATAAGCTACTTTAATCCTGGGAAATTATAAAGCGGGACTTTTATCACGGAAAAACTTTTTCACGTGGGTGGAGCCGCGGGCAAAAGCTAGGTGATAATATGCAATGCAATGCAATCAGCCCTGTATTATATACTGCCCACTGCTGACCACGGGCCTCCTCTATTACCAGTGGCGTGCCTAGTGTTTTGGATGAGGGCAAGCCAAAGCAGACCTAAAAAAATTCGTACCTCCGATACATATAAAATGTGCATCTATAAGAAAGAAAAGCAATATCTAAAAATAAAAATGACTACCCGTACCGGGATTCGAACCAGGGTCTCAAAACAATTTTCGAACCCTGTACGCAATACAACAACGCCATCGAGTCGACTAGTTACCTTTTCAAAATTAGGTACCTTGATTTAAAAACGATTTTGACCCATCGCGACTTCTAAATGAAGTTCTTGTAAAGATAAACTATTTACATAGATTTTACCTGTATCAAGTAATTTAAAAAAAAGTAAAAACACTACAATCATCGTTATTACTGTCGACGCACAAGTTTTGTTTAGAAATTTTCAAATTTCGTCACAGCTACTTTACCTATTTAATTGGACGAGATAATCAGGTTACTATTCACTGTTTACCAAAATTATGAAATGAAATGAATGCATTTAACATAATTATGTTTTTGTGAATTGGAATTACTTTTGATAACACTGATTAATTAAATCATTTTACTAGCCAGATGTATGTACCTACCTATTCCAAACACTTGTTTTGTTTGAGAAAAATATGAAACACCAAAAATACAACTTAATACGTAGTCGTATAACGTATTAGAGCATCCAATAAGACAATAAGTTTTGTTGTATACTGATCTAAATACCTTTATGATTCTTCAGACACATTTCGCGCCATTCGCCAGCCTGTTAAAAGTTGTTTTTTTCCATCATAACCTAACATATTTAACTTATTCTCGCCGATAAAAACTTTCACTCACTTTAAACTATTACAAGAAATATATTCACTCATCTTTATTGTGCTTAAAAGTTTAAAATAACTCAAAAACCACTTGATAAACACAATTCACAAATACTTCACAATGTAGATCACCGGCTCAATCAAAACAAATAACTGATGTTGCCTAGTTGGAATCAAAATTACACCACAAAATTAATGCTAAAATTGTGAGAAAAACTTATTGTTAAATAAAATTATAGTACAATACTTTAAATAATTATAATCAGATATGTAATTTTAATTATATTATCACTTAAATCTTAACATATTCATGATAAATAAAAAATACACATTAAAATAAGCAAAATAATGCAACCATATTAGAGGTAATTCTTTTAATTGGCAACCCTGTATTTTATGCAGTATCTATCCATGCATTAAGCCTGGATTATTTTCTAGTACTGATTGCTATAGAAACTTACTATAGCTATACGTATGTGGTAGCAATTTATCCATTAGTGTGAATGAGAAAAATATAGCGGCGAAAAGCCAGGTAAAACCCAACGAGAGAGAGAGTGATGAGTATATTTTGTGCGCATCTAGCTGTTTTGTATTAAAATATATGAAATGAGTGTACGGCGCGGATGTGGTTGTGTGTATGTAGGTGTAGTGGTGTGTCTTTAGGTGCGCTCGAGGCGAACCGGGTCAGCGAACCGTAGCGCGGGAATTTTAAAATTTTAAAGAAAATTATTTCGAAGCGTTTTGTTACCGTAAAATGTTGGTTATTGTTTCATATTCGATTTTGAGTACTTAGGTACATAAGTTTAGGGCAAGCCAGGCTTTTCGGCTTCTATGAAAGGACCGCCACTGTCTACTACTGAGAGGGGTTAGGCCTTAGTCCACCACGCTGGAGGTGATAATATGTCGAAATAAAATAGCGGGCGTCGAAAATATGAACGTTGGATACATGAATAGGATAATTATTTATGAATGTCGCGTGCGACTGATCATATGTTGCTTGTCGTACACTGGGAATAGAAAAATGATAACGGAACTCTTTGTGACCCGCTCGGATCAGTTAATATTTTATTTAATAAAAGTTTACTTAATGGATAAATAACTTGCCCATTATTAAAATGGCAATGCATTTGCAGATGCAATTTCGTTTCTGGTCGCAGACGCACATATAGATAAACCCGCAACATTTTCAATAGCTTGTTAAAGTTTTAGTCGGATTTTAAAAACTGGGCTTAGATAGGAACCGGGCTATGTGAGATCACACTACCTCACGAGATACTGAGAAAGAGGGACTGATTTTATGTGACACTTGCCATTTGTTTATCTCTACAATGATGTCCTTAGAAAAATGAAAATTGCGCTCTTGCAGCGCTAATATTAATGTAGAGATGTAAGAATTCTTTGAAAAGTGGGACAGTTATTTTGAACTGAACGTATCGTATAAAGTACCTACGTGAAAATAAGAAATTTAAAATTATGTGGCACTGCTTCTTTTTTATTATATTAAAAGGACGCTTTAGATCACACATTGAATTAAATTTATTGGATGTTATTTTGATTTTTCACCTAAAATATTATAATTATGAATGAATAGCTAAATGATCACACACAACAATAAGTCCTGACCCCACAAATCACGTAAATCATTTTTTTTGTGTGTATAAGGACTATACATTTTGCGCTGATTATAATTATTAAAAATAAATCATAATATTTTACAGCATGTTCATCGCCCTTTTCACCTAAAACACCATACTGTATTCGATGTTATGGATTTCAAATTTTGAATCTATGATAATATTATGTTAATAAATTAAAAGGTAATATTATGAATAATACATACTTAAGAGGTACTATGATGTCTATGAGGCATCGAAACGTTAACTCAGCATCAACCCATAACTCACAATTTAGGACAAATACTTTCCATCATAATAATATTGTGCATATCATTAAAATAATTGAAGTGTTATAGATAACAATTAACGCGGGTGAACTACCTTATCTTACACTACTATAAATGTGTCAGTTTGTGAAATTTTTGGATCTTTGTTAGAAGTAACTAAACACTAGAACGGATAGCCGGGCATAGCACTTAGGCTTTTATCCAGTAAATTTGCTCCCATACAAAACAATGTTTATTTTTTATTTTTGTATACTGAGCTGGTAACCCTTCTACCACACATATTGCAACAAATATTTAATATTGTTAATTTTGTGTGTTTTTTTTATTTACTTTATTGTTGTTTTTGTTATGTGTGTGTGTGTAGAAAAAGAAATGGTTTAAATGGTTTTAATATTAATTTAAATAGATGCCGCTGGGTTCCTAGAGGTACCGCTTTGCATCCCTACAATGATTCAAGGACTTTTGTAGCGGGAAAGGCTTTTCACGCGGACATAGCCGCGGGCAACACCTGGTTTTGAAATAAGGACAAGTAACAAAGCTTCGCATACGCATAGGCATATTCACGCCTTTTATCCTCGAAGGGGTAGGCAGAGGTGCAACTAGTGCACCCACTTTTCGCCGTGCGTATTCAATCAATGTCAATTTATTGAAGTCAGCACGGAGATGAAAGAGGGTTTAAATAGATATCAAAATTGTTTAGTAACATTTTATACACGATATACGTTAGCATATTCTAAGCCTCGCTGGTATTCTAAAAGGGGTAAGTACAGATGCATTGAGGGCATCGACGATCCGACATGATGTGACATGAAGCAAGCCTTTGGCCACATCGCTCACGAATCAAATAAAGATAAGTCAAATGAAAAGCTATTAAGTATTAAGCTTTGTTCATCTGTAAGCCTCATGAGAACCAATAAATTACGATGCTAGATCTGATGATTATTATCTATAGATATATAAATACAATTTAAAATAGATTTTAAATTACTACAGCAAATAAAACATGTTTAGTTTTGCTACCAATTAACATTTTTATCACCATAATTGCTGTAGACTTTAGTAATTGAGTATTATTATTCTAGCTTATACAATATCAAATCTCTTGCAATACATGTCTTCCGACCTACAAATAGTTTTAATACCAAGTAAAGGAGTACAATACCAAAGTTATTTCAAATCTTATTGATCATTCTAAATTAATGCACTCTGCAGAATCAAATATCTATGAACATCGGGCCGTATAAACGCACGTAGCCAACCGCATCCGAGTCGGCGAGACTGAAACTATTGTGTTGTGAACTACTACAGAGTATTGTACGGATGAGATTGCTGTTCACCTCTGCATGTACCTGGGAGTCGCGGGGAGGGGGCGCGGAACGGCGCCCGGGCGGTGGGGGAGCTGCATTACTTGCTTCGCTATTCCGCGCCACCACATAGTTTTGTTCGCAAGCTCTCATCGACTCTCGGGCTCACAGCTTAAGGCAAAGCCATCGCTAATTGGACATATTCAAGTGTTTGTTACCGGCCACTAGAATTTAACAATAGGTTACAGGGAGCTTGTTACGGCGGCGCGCCGGCGGACTCCTTTGTGCGCCGAAAATGAGTATTCACGAGCTTTCCTTACAAATCTATTAATTAAATAACGAGGGGTTTTTGATCTTTATTACAATGTGAATTTTAATATAAGTACATTGTGTCGGTGTTGTAGGGACAAATATTCTTTAAAGAGAATGAATTGGCAAACAATAATGATGATGGTTGCTGATTGTTCTAACTTTCGATTTAATAGTTGAAAATATAAACTACGAAATGAGAAAATAAAGCAGGAGTTAATGGAAAACGGTTGAGCATATTTTCTACTAAGTCCTAGTCTTCTTCCATCTTATCCCTTGCCTACACTTCTCCACAATTGGCAGGGCGCAGCACACAACGCTGATCTGTTGCAGAAACGAGTTGGGTACATTTTAAAGACCGTCTACTGCAACTTACTCCCTTAAGGGATTCCAGCACAAGCAAATCTTTTAGAAAAACTAATATAGGATGCCACGAACTGGGATTCGAACCCCAGTTTACAGTTTTCGAGACCCTCGCAGTTTACAACTCTACCCAGCCACTAGAGGAAAATGAAAAAAATATATAAGCATAAAATTATTATCCTTTCTGTTCCATATATTTAGATATGCAATGCAATGCAATCAGCCCTGTATTATATACTGCCCACTGCTGAGCACAGGCCTCCTCTACTACTGAGAGGGGTGAGGTCTTAGTCCACCACGCTGGCCTAGTGCGGGTTGGCAGACTTCACACACCCTCGAAATTCTTATAGAGAATTCTCAGGTATGTAGGTTTACTCACGAAGTTTTCCTTCACCGTTAAAGTGAACGATAATTGATAAACAGTACACACGTAACTTCGAAAAGTCAGAGGTGTGTGCCTTGGGTATTGAACCTCCGGACATTGCCTCGGCAGACCGTTTGATTCCCAACTAGTCTATCGTCCATTATTTTGATATATATAAATATAAATGTTCAAAACAAATCCTACTAATCCTACTAATATTATAAACGCGAAAGTTTGTAAGTATGGATGTCTGGATGTATGGATGTTTGTTACTCTTTCACGAAAAAACTACTGAACGGATTTCGATGAAATTTGGCACACGGGTAGATTATGTCCTGGATTAACACATATGCTACTTTTTATCCCGGAAAAACTCATTCAGGCGGGCGGAGCCGCGGGCAAAATCTAGTACATACTAAATTGTAGATATCACACGTATTGTGTCAATTGTCATGAAAATAAACACATACCTAACTACTACTTCTATATAACATTGGCCAATAAAAAAGTACCGCCTACCACCATCGCAGTCATCTCAGCAGCACAATAGTTATAATTATTTATTGTAATTCAAATTAAAATTCAGATTTGGAAGTAGCTGAATGTCAATCAGTTTTTTTTTAGTTTATACACGCGCCCATTTTATGTTGAGAGCTTAATATGTTTAGCACGCAAGTTTCACAACATAGAGCCCTTAGTGAATAAATCCATAATTATAATTGAACTAACTTACGCACGCCTTTCACCCCCGTTAGGATAGGCAGAAGCGTGACTAGAGTATACACTTTTTACTTTGTGTATTCCGTTCCACAATGTTAAAGTAGTGCGCGGTTATCGCCATAATGGGCACAAACTCAAGACGAGATCGAAATCGAGACCTCAGCACCGCAATCCTACGGCAATACATTTACGTCATCACGACAGTCATTTAATGGAAGTGGTCTAAAAATGTCATTGCTCACTTAACAGAAATCTATGAAGTAACTTGGCCTTAAACCTAACATGAGGGAACTTCATACGCTCAGGTTCTTGTTAAACGCCGCCGCCCTGCAGCCTGCAGCTTAAAGCAATTTGCAAGAGTTCCTAGCATCGCCTAGCTGTTTGTTCCGCAGTTTTATTAAAAGCACTCGCCGTTTGCGCAAATGCAAATTCTTTGTGATATTAAAATTACTCGTTAAACTCATTGCTACTGGTCGCTTTGGAGCTAATTAGATAATATAATCGGCCAATCGTAAGAGAGCGTTGTCCATTTATCTCTATTATCTTTTTTGTTGGCTTTGAAACCATGTTTGCGTTCAGTTGATTTACTAATTACTTCACGTAATAGTAAGTATATTTACGTTTGGTTCTACAAATTATATTTTATTAGTTTATTTACTTATTTAAAGGATTGCTTGAAGGACACCATTACGAAAACTTATTTAAGAATTGATTTCATTGAGTTTTATGCAGCGGTCGAAAATTAAAACCATGAATAACTTATTGCAACGCTTCCTGTTGTCGCAATCTATTATTGTCATATCTGCAAAACGAACCAATACGGTATTTCCGATAATATTGAATACTTATCGAGTTACACAAGTGCTTATTATTTTGTACTGAGAATTCAGAGTAATTATACGAAGTAGCTTGCTTACACGATTAGTTATCATGTAACATGTAATTTTCTTCACACCAACATTTCCCACAATACTTACGTAACAAAATAACAAAAATTTGATATTTACGACACCTTTTACAGATATTACGATGATTGCAGAAACTACTAGCAAAGTTCAAAACTTAAAACCGAAACATGCTTACAGTTAAGAACTAATCCGCAACCACTTGGAGTGGAAGACAAGTGTGAAACCGATAGTTCATGGTTGATGGAGTGGCAATTAAGGGCGCGATAGATTATAAACGCTATACTCAAGATATTTAGGTTGTTTTTCGGTTAATAGGTGTAAGATGGCGCCACATGCGGGCAAGACACGCCGGGAGAACTTTTCAGATTCGCAATCACGCCGCGTGAAAGTTTGAAGTAAGTATTAAGTTTAACGTGGTACGGTGTGAGGTGGTTTCACATTGTTAATACGGTGAAGTGTGGACGTTTCGTTCAATTTGACAACACAATATCATTTTTATAAGGAAGTATAACGTATCACAATGCGCATTTAAAAACAGAACGCGTTATTAAACAGTTTGTTCTTTTGAATCTACATCGATGTAGCTGCTTTAATAACGAAACTTTATTCCTAGAATTAAGACAAAATATTAACTAATTAATAATTATGTAACATGTAAAAGATCGAAATCTAATTTAAATTCAACAAATCTACAAGCCACTACAAATGAATAATGTAAAACTAATAATGGCCGATATTTCTAAACATAGACCCGACGGTGTTCAACGATATTTCGCAGGTCTCATCTCTTTTCAGCAACAATAATAATGTCTTCTAAGTGCGTATTATATTCTAATAGACTCCACGCCATTAATATTCAATTCTGATGTCTTATTTCGTATGGCATGAAAGTGTGCAGCGAGCGCTTTAAATCACACATTGTTACCAACTAGCTTTTTAAGACGAATTGTTTTGTATGATTCATAATCTAAACATAGAAGAGGAAGTGTTCATGGCTCGTGACTCATCAACACAAGTAGGCCTAGTGCCAAAGACGGCGGTAGAAAATGTTGACTTTAATGCATTTAAGAATTATAAACTAGTGAATGATTAGAGAAATATCCGATTTTACGTGTTGCAATCATGCAAGTACAGTAGAAAGATTGGTTATACAAAACTACGAGTTCGCAATACAGCACAATAAGCAAACCACAATTCGTGGATGCGCAAATTTCAAATGCAACCTTAATAACGGGAAATTTTACACATTTATAAGACGTTCGAGTGTTTAAAAAAGCTATTTCTCATTGGCATATAGCAAAAATAATATCGTTATAAAGTATTTTTTTTAATACTGGTTATGGCTATGCCAATTATATAGCCAAATATCATTTTAAGAACATGGCCCGAGAAAAAGACAAGAGAAGACAAGAGGATAATAACATAATAAATAACAATAATAATACCAGCCCTATATTATATACTGCCCACTGCTGAGCACGGGCCTCCTCTACTACTGAGAGGGTTTAGGCCTTAGTCCACCACGCTGGCCTAGTGCGGGTTGGCGGACTGCACATACCCTCGAAATTCTTAGAGGATAATAAAATACGTAAATATAAAAGGCACAAAAATATGACGTTAAATCTTTTAAATTACATATTTTAAATATATAAGTTATGGGTACATTTATTTCGTTGTAAATTGAGGGCTCTGATACAGTTTAAAATAGAAAAAGATTCAATGCTTGGCCTATCTTAGCGAAGATAGAACTTAGCAAATGATTCTCTTTGAATTTTAACAATACAGTATACAATTAAATCCAAAGGATGCTTGAATGCCCCTCTGCCTGCCGTAGCCTCGAGCATAGTACCAGCTAATGGTCCAATTATGCACTGGAATTGGTTGTACTTCTGAGCATATATGTACCTTGTTTCATTAAGATAGATTTCCTTTTCTAAAGAACTGAACCCAAGGTAAATTGCATTCATATTTCTAGAACAGTCTTAATTCAGTAAATAATAAATAACTTATTTAACTATCAAAATATTAGACAATAAATCAATATATTGTGATAAGATTTTAGTTTTTTGTTGAATTTTAGGCAATTGTCTTAGTATTATTTATAATATTCTGATGAATATTTCTCCAATTAAAAAACCCTGTAAATCATAAAAATCACATTTCAACGTAATAAAATACTGTATAAGTATAACAAAATCAATCAAGACTCCATAACTTGAAGCATGTCTGCGACAAGCATTTAATAAATCAAGTTGCAAAATGTTATTGTTTTAACAATCAGATCGCGTCCATATCAGTTTGTTTCTGGGATGGCGTGCCGGCTTTGTCTCGATTAGCTTGGGTTTGTTCGTTCCGGGTCTATCTAAACTTTCCTTCTCCCGGTGCATGAACAATATGAACGTTGTTCTCTTATTACACAAACTTTATTTCTTGTTTAAACTGTGGAAATGAAAAAAGTCGCGGATTGGAGACGATGCTGTCATATAGCGGTGTTGTAGATACGTTAAATGGATTTTATTGTGATTTTGATTATACTGTCGTTTGATGTCTCTATAGTTGATTTATAGATCTTATAAAGTATAAAAATTATTATGTGGTAGTTTTATACAACGTGAAATAAACCTTCAACATCTATACTAAATAAATACAATATATTTAACAAAGTACAAATAACACATAACGAAGCTGTTGATGGTTCTCTCTGTTATACCGACAATAATGACTTTACTCCTTTTCACAGAGCAATAAAATGGATTTAACTCCAAAATGATACTTAAAATCAAGGCGAAGTATTCAGTGTTTGATACAAGTGAGTTGCACTGAAACAAAAACAGCAACATGCCAACTCTTGGCTGATTACGGAGTTTATTACACAGTGTTAAGCCAAAACTTCTTCCGGGCAACATAGTAAAAACTATTTTTTGTGTACATATATAATATTTACTAATTAGTGTCTGTACTTTTGTTACTTCATCATCAATTAAGTGATTACTTATTCATATTTCCTGGATACCAAAATTAAATCATGTAGAGTTTCTTATTATCAAATCGAACACGCCAACTTGTAATGATAATGCATAAATTTTTCCATAGTCAGTTTTAAATCATAATCATAATTAGTATTTTTTTAGTCTAATATTGATGATAAAAAGTTTTGTATTTTTTTCAGTGGTTTCACAATTATGAAGTAATAATATGGCATCATGGCAAGCGGCGATTGCCTAGTTGGTGGTGGAACGGACTACCGAGACGAATGTCCGCAGGTTCAAAACCCAAGGGCACACACCTCTGACTTTTCTAAAAAGTTATATGTGTATTCTTTCTGAATTATCGCTCGCTTCAACGGTGAAGGAAAACATCGTGAGGAAACCTGCATACCTGAGAAGTTCTCTGAATTTCGAAGGTATGTGAAGTCCGCCAACCCGCACTAGGCCAGCAAGGTGGACTAGGGCCTTCACTCTCAGTTGTAGAGGAGGCCCGTGCTCAGCAGTGGGCAGTATATAATACAGGTCTGGTATGGTATGGTAAATGGTTATATGGCATCAGCTTAGGGGAACACAGGAAAAATCCAGAATGTATGTCAATAGGTCTATGGGTGATACGCAGACTAAAATTATAGCCCCCTCACTAAGCATTTTTTATTTATAGTAACACATCGCTGTATGCTAAGTGGGACAATTTGTAGCTTGCGTTGCAGGTACTTTTACCTGTCTAGCCTAATAATTGCGATTGTTAACGCGTTATACAGTATGCTTGTTTTATCGTAGGCTTATAAAGTTCGCTTATAATAAGAGTTACTTGAATGTTTGAAATCGCGATTAACAATAAAATTTAGTTACTGATGTTATAAAATATTAGACACTATTATATTAAACTTTAGACACTTACTTCAGTGATAAAACACTGATTAAAGTAATATTTTAAATAACAAAATGTTCTGTTTGCCACATCTGGACCGATTTCACCGTTTTCTGATAAATGCTAGTCGTCACCTAAATGTATAAGCCAACTAAATACAAAAGTGACACTATGATCAATGCTCCCAAATAAATGGTAGTAAAATAAGTACTATCTACGTTAGCTGTTTAATACGATAACTTTCAAATTAAACTTGAAACCTGTGAAATAGGTCCTTAGTGTGTTTGTTTCATAACAAAAATAAAAGGTTAGAAGACTTTTTATATACATAAAATCGTCATGTCTGCCGCCCTTTTTAAAACCGGTTTCATGCTTTATCTTCATGGTACGAAATTTCCCAAAAAAAATCTCTAAAGTAATTTTTATCAAGCCCTCTTACAGCCGGTCTAGAAAAACACAAGATTTTGAACAAAACCAACCTGTATGCAGGCGGTCCTTTGTACTCGAACTAGTTATTAAGTTATTATGCAACGTAGGGAACTTTAAGCTGAACTACTGCTGGCTTTCTGTGAATGTTTATTAGGGGCTGCAAATCATACTTAATTAATAGGTTTAGAGGATCTGTTTCGAAGTCAGCAGATATGTATAAAATAAACGCGTCTTTTGTTTTCACAGCCGTCAATAGCAAAGCTTAGATTTTAATCATTTTGAAAAGCAGTCTACGAAAAAAGTAACTGAAAAACACGAAATAAGACAATTATGTCCTGGGTAACTGAACCATAGTCGCATGTCTATATACATAAGTAAATACATATATAGGGTGTTAAAATCAATCCTTACCCGTGGTCCCTCATTTTATTGTTTGTTTTCTTTGATGCAATGACAAAAACATCTAAAAGTCACATAGGTACGTGCATGTGTGAGCGACTTTTGAGATATTAGACCTATAATTTATTTAGAAAATTAGTAAGGGATGGTTTTAATGAAGTAAATAAATAAAAATGTAAACGTTTAAGAATTATAGCTTCTACGCATTGTACTTAAGGTTCATATTAATAAGGGATGGTAAAACCTCCTACGCATTTTCGATCAGGGTTACGTGATCCTGACGCGAGTTTAACATTTTATACCCATCCCAAAATTGCTCGACGCCGCTAAAGAAGTTTTCACTTCAAACACATATCTGACTTGTTTGGGTTTGCTCGATACATCTAAGTTCACCTTCAGTACAATAAGTTCAGCTAAATATGAGTGCGCTAGTTTGTCTCAACCTTTGAAGAAAAAACGTAATATGTCTCTTAAACATTTTACTTTAGGATTTGTATGATCTATTGCTAAAGATGTGAAACCCAGCGCACCTTAGAACCATTAATCCGGGAATTTAGATTGATCGACGCACCTGCTTACCCTTTCGGCGAAGACGAATACCCACGTGCCAAATTAATTTGAAAGATGAAACATAAAGACTATCGGGACAAAATATCTGAGTGGTTTCTGAAACAAGATTGTGTTGCATCGATAAAAAAAGAATTTGACATTTGTGAGGCAGAAAGGCTCGGGACTCAGCTTAAACATAAGAATGAATATGCATAAGATACCCACGTAAATGTTCTTACACAAAAAAATATAAAAGGAAATTAACAAAAACGAACTTGAAAACAATAATATGCTCATGTTTAAATGTATACTCTTTAAGGAATTATTTGTGTTTATTTAAAAATAAACTTATACATTCTATAAACATTAATACTCAGCTTAATTACATCGTACTATTAGAAAATATCATTCCATTTCAATATCACTGTAATTAAGTTTCCACTCGTACGCGGGTACTGTTTTAGTACTTTAGTACTTAGATGCCTTTTAAAAGAAGTATTTTAATGTTTTCGCAATTAAAATATATTATGCTTAATGCTCTAGATTTTTTTTTAGATTTTACATATTATCTTTTCCGCGGCCAGGAGTGATATTAATTTTGATACCTGCTATTTATAAATCAAACAAAGTAAATAACTAAAATATATGTTATTTGTTATTATCACCTACTATAATATTATAAACGCGATAGTTTGTAAGTATGGATATCTGGATGTATGGATTTTTGACGCAAAGTATTATTAAACTATTATACACACACACATACACGCCTTTTTATCTCCGAAGGGCTAGGCAGAGGTACAACTAGTGAACCCACTTTTCGCCGTGCGTATTCCGTCCCATGATGTGATAGGGGGCGAGCCTATCGCCATATCAGGCACAAATTCCAAAGTCTGGGCTGACACTGAATAGAAAAACCTAATATCATTTTGCCCGACCTGGGGCTCGAACCCGGGACCTCAGCATGGAAGTCGTAATGCAACTACGCCACCGAGGCAGTACAGATAACTACTTAAAAGTTCACTTACTAGATACGAACACTGACCACTCTTCTAGGTTCCGGCAAAATACCATCACGTATACTGGCAGCATGGTAAGTAGACCTCGTCAATTTCTTCATAAGTAAGGGATTCTCACTGTTATTCTTCGCATAAAAGTAACGCATTTACTTTCCAACAATATTACCTCAATACAAAACTATACATGATAATTATAAGTACTATAAATTACGCATGCTCACGCCTTTTATCCCCGAAGGGGTAGGCAGAGGCGCAACTAGTGCACCCACTTTTCGCCGTGCGCATTCCGTCCCATGATGTGATAGGTGGCGAGCCTATGGCCATACCGGGCACAAATTCCAGACTCCGGGCTGATACTGAATAGAAAAATCCAATATCACTTTGCCCGACCCGGGGATCGAACCCGAGACCTCAGCCTTGCAGTCGTACCGTAATACAACTACGCCACCGAGGCAGTCTATAAGTACTATAAATTAATTAATAAAAATATGGAACATTTACATTTTAGTATCACTACCCGATCTAATTAAGTAACCAGCGAAAGCGTGGAAGTAATAGATGCCACATTTCATTCCATTTCAAAGCGCAATATAAATCCAATTTTAAAAAATTAAACTTCCATTTGACGTCGTGTGTGTGACGAATGAAAATCGAGCAAAAGGGGTCGTCTACCCCTTCCTTTAAAGCCGACGCATTAGTGCAACAATCTGTGTTCAAAATTATGGTGACAGACACTTTTTATAGCGGCCTCGTAATATTATATTATGAAAGTAAATTAATTTATCGCCCACGTTAATAAACGAAGGCATTATTTTTAAATTGGTTAAGTTACGTGTTGAATAAATACGAGAGTGGAAATGTCTATTAGGCGTTTATTATGGACGCTGTCTGCAACCACATAAACATTTAACTTTAGTGCATTGTATACATACAGAACTTCGACACGCAATTATGGTATGGCTTCGATAAAGGTCATCTTTGCTATCTTGATGTAAGAACGAGTATGTTAGACCATTTTATCAGAAATTACGCAAAAAGTATTTTTCTGATCACACTCGTATTTTATGGAATTGTAAACATTTGTCACTACAGGCTTTTACGAGAAGAACATGTAAAATGCATACATTGCGGTGTCGGGATCCATCTAAAATATAAAAGATATAATACAGCAACTGCATATACTCGAAAGAATATTGCGAGAATATTTGAAAGGATTGAAGCTTGTCAACATTCGCTACTTGCATGTTTCTGCAATATGCAAGCGCAACGGTGTCGAGTAAGAATAAAGGAAATTTACAACGTGTAATCTGCCTTCGTCTCTTCTACAGAACACATAATGCACTGTCACAGTAGCAACTTGTTTTTCTTTATTTCATTCAATGTATTTTATCCCTCCTGTTTACATAAAAAAATTAAAGCATCTGCAAAATAGATACATTATGTTTTAATAAATGCACTTATGTATTGTTTTCCTTTCGATATCTGCCTTATACTGCTATGACATTTTCCCATTTAAAAATGCTGGTATAAAGAACTAAATTATCGTGTAAATTACACCTAAGTACTTTCAGTATGACCTTTATATAATTATAACATTAGCGCCACATCAGATCATTAGCAGGTTGTAACCTTGCATAAAACGGTAATAAAATAAACAAGCTTTATCAACAACCGAAACCACCCCGCGGAAAACCATCGCAATAAACAACCGCAACGGTAAATAAAAATTCATTCCTAATTCTCACACGAGCGTAAACCAATTGGATCGAAGTAATTTACGAGTTAAATCTAAAAATATGCCTTTTCTATGGCGTCGCAGCCGTCGTCACAGATGGGTTCACAATATCAGCAAGCCCCTCGGAGGGGAGCGCCACTTATTTTATAAACTTTGAATAAGATTTTAAAAAGCTGACTGGGAGTTATATAAAGATTTTCGGTGGAAAATATCGGGCCGATTGTTTTGGCAAGTTTGGAAATTTTGTTCCCCCTCTCTTACACATGAGCGGGTTGGTGCCGGGATTTGTTGTTTTATGCAGTTAAATCAAGTTTTATTAAGTGTATTGTGCTATATTGTTTTGTAAGTAGTATGATTCAATAAACATTTAAAATTTCTTATCCCTTTGCGATACTTCAACTGAATCCACTAATATATCCAGCGGCAGTAGGTACTACCAATGACAGTCATAATATTATAAAATAAATAAATATTATCGTCTCATTATGTAATCTAACACAGTCGTCGTATCTTAACATTAAGGTATTTGATTGCTGACAGGAAGGACATGTCCAAAAACGGGATTAAAATTCTAACCAAAATACTTTATATAATAACTAGTATTCCGCGCGGCTCCGCCCGCGTTGAAAAGCTTTTTCCGGGATAAAAAATAGCCTATAGCACTCAAGAGTAATGTAGCTTCCTTTTAGTGAAAGAATTTTCAAAATCGGTCTAGTAGTTCCTGAGATTAGCGCGTTCAAAGAAACAAACAAACTCTTCAGCTTTATAATATTAGTATAGATATATTTGGATAGTACCCCCAAAAACTAGGCCTTTGCAATAAATTGTATAATTTTAAAGTCCTCCGATTTTAAGATTTGTTTAATTTTATTTTACTTAAATTAACGTTATTAAAAAAGTTTATTATAAATGAAGGGGCCTGAATTTTTTTTTTAATGGATTCAATATCCGTATTTTTGCCCCTTTAATATCCATAAAGTTAAATCCTGGTTAGATTTTGAGGCCCAGCATCCATACAAAAAGCGGGCATCTCTTTTGTCCATCTAATAACTTCCAAACCATTCCTAAAAGTATTTACAAATAACTTATTCACACCTTAGATTTGTTTCCCTCTTTCATAACATACTATGTACAATGTCCTTCTCTTACTTCGCTGGATTTCTCAAACAGAGTAAAATACGATTTAAAAACATCAATATGAACAGGATCAACCTCCATGCGATCAAGTCGGCTCGAATACTTTTTATTTCGTTTTAGTGGCATATTTCCCTTGATACAATAAGGATCAGTTTGCGCAAGCGGGTAATTCGACGTCGTTACTTTACGTGACCCCCAAATGTTTTCGGCTACGTGTTTCTACTATTGCCTGAGGACACCCTCATCCTTGCCACTCAGAAGTATCACTATGATTTTATATCCCGCAGATAACAGCGGTTTTAGAATTACCACTTTGTTTTTCAATCTCTGGTTATGTTATATAAAAAAAATGGTAAATTAATATGTGTATAAAAAGTTTATTAATTATTGTAGAAATCCCTAGTTATGCTATATTAAATAAAATTGGTAAATTGATGTGTGTATAAAAAATTAATTAATTATTGTAGACGGCTTTTAGGTTAGGTACTTTAAAATAATTATTATGGTAAATATTTGACCATTCAGATTACGTTACAAGAACTTTTCGGCCCAGTTTCACAGGTTTCAAATAATTTTTATTTCACAGTTATATATTAAACAGCTATTATTGACAGTACTCATTTTAGTTTTGGAGCATAGATTAGAGTGTGATTTGTATTTGGTCGCCTTATACATTTATATGACGAGTAGCATTTATCAGTAAGCGGTTAAATCGGCCCTAACACTATTAGGACTTGAAATTATTCTTAGAAATTGAAACATTAAATTGAAAACGGGTCTGTTTATTACTTATATCAAAGTAGTATAATTTCTTAACGAAACATCAATCAAAATTTACATAATGTACAAGTTTTTTTTTATTGCATTGTCTGACGAGACGAGCATGCCATTCGCCTGATGGTAAGCGATACGAACACCCATATTACAGTAACAAAACAATCCAGCACCTTGACTTACAAAGTACTGCGTGGCATTCCACTGCGGTCTCCATCCTGAGACATAAGATGTTAAATCTCATTATGTCCAGTGGTTACACTGGCTACAATGTCCTTCAAACCGAATTACAACAGTGCATGCAAACTGCTGCTGCTGCTTTGCGGTAGAAATAGACATTGCGGTGGTACCCACCCAGCCGGACGTAATTTTTCCACATTATTAAATGTAAATTTATTATAATCGACAACAAAAGTTTTTACTATTTCTAAGTATAAAAACTAATTTAATTTTAATTCGTAATGACCTTATTGCTTAAGACACCTTTATTTTTAACGCGTTGGTCAATTTGTAATACTAATGTGATGTGACACCGCATCTACATAAATTCCGCGCTGCAATACTGCAATGTATATTGAGTCTATTCAAATGGTGCATCTATTACAATTGTATTGGATGTCTATAATTAGCCACATTAACAATTTAATGCAGCACTCTGGAGTTTTTTTCTAATAAACCGTCATATTATCAAGTATCGTAAAGTTGATGAAACCATTGCGATGTAAAACGACACTGTGCGTGTTTCGCGCTCGGTCAGTCTTCAACAGGTCTACTTGTTAAAACGTGTGACACTGCGCGTGGTAAATACATTGAAAACATGTAGCAAAAATTCACGAGTCCTTTAATGAGCTATGAGAAAGTCTACGAGTTTCTGATGTCTACGCGTGGAGCGCATCGTTATTCGACATGCGTACGTCGCGGGACTCCATCCCGCGCCCTTTGCGCCGATGCTCTTTGTCATTATCATCGCTTTTTGCCTCACATAACTGGCCGCAACCTCGTGAGATGTCGGCGTATTGTGCCCGAGTGGCACCTACACACCATTTTTATATACTAACACGTAAGGAATACCTTTTCAGTGAACTTCAATGGGCAACGATTCTAGAAATAGCGTTTACTTGTGCGATAAGAATGGTTGATGCTTTTAATTTTCAATGTAATTGTATTTTTGCATGAAATTGGACTTATTAATCGTCGGGGATGAATAAAGTATCAGTTATTTTTGCTATTCGCAGTTTAAATGTCGATGTGGGTACACCGCTTTGGCGCAAACTTGTCTGTTGAGAATGCGAGGAGCGATCATCAACATAATATTAAAATAAATTGTGTGATATGCCACGATATTAGGCGGCATATTTATACTCGCGGTAACATGTCCACTTCTTCTTTTGCATGCATAATAATATGCAGGGTAACGACCATTCACAAATGAAGCACTTTGTGTCTGAGAAATGTGCATGCTGTCACGTCTGAACCCACAAGGGAATAAGCAGAGACGCAACCAAAGCACCTAGTTTTCATACAATTTTGAGATATTCTCTGATTGGCTTTTTGTTTAATATCACCATAAGTATACGATCAATGTTGAGTTATTTCTGGGTATTCGATTAAGGGTATTCTTAATCAACCAAAGGGGGAATAAATTGATTGTGTATAGGTACAATATTTTATTGAACTCCAATAATCAGTACTACTAAGAAATGGGGTAAGGATTTTAAAGAGAATATTTATCTTTTTTCCTGGTACTATTTTTTATAAATTTACTTGTATGATCAGCAAATAAGTTTATTGTAGTTTTAATTTTTATGTGCCATACTTTCTTTTGTTGGTTCTTCTTGTCACTTTTGACCGAATTTTAAATTATAAATAAAATTCCTAAAGATATTTTTCTATTCAGGGCAAATAGTCGCAAGTAAGCACGAAAATCACCTGATGATAAGTGTACGCCATCGAAACAACAACCATTAAGCTAGGGGTATTTTGAAAGCAAAAAGAAAGATCGCGATGCTGAGGGATTTCCTTGCGCCGCTTCTTCTTCATAGCGATAACGCGTTCCAGAGCAATGGTAGATTCATAACTAGTTAAAAGTGCTTTAAAAATACTATTTAATTTTTTTTTTATTTTCAATTTTCATAAAATTTATTCGCACAATAATACAATTCAGTTTTATTTTTAAAAAACGTACTGGGAATGTGAAGTTTGTACAACTCTACCTACCTATTACGTTGTTCTCTGACAAACTGTTTTCTACAATATAGAAAAACAAAGTTGCTATGTTATGTTGGTTTTCGGTTTATCGATAACAAGTTAGCCGTTCTGCAGTAAACCTCGAATCGCTGGACGAACCTGAATCCCACTGGCTTGAGTCCTGGAGAAGTTGCATGATATGGAAGACTTACAAAACCAGCAATAGGATCATTCGAGACGTGGAAGACGTCGTTAAAAACTGCAATGCAATCAGCCCTGTATTATATACTGCCCACTGCAGAGCACGGGCCTCCTCTACTACAGAGAGGGGTCAGACCTTAGTCCACCACGCTGGCCTAGTGCGGTTTGGCAGACTTCACATACCCTCGAGTTCTTCACATATCCATATGGAGAATTCTCAGGTATGTAGGTTTCCTCACGATGTTTTCGTTCACCGTTAAAGTGAACGATAATTATTGATAAACAATACACACGTAACTTCGAAAAGTCAGAGGTGTGTGCATTGGGTTTTGAACTTCCGGACATTGTCTCGGCAGACCGCTCCATTCCCAACTAGGCTATCGTCCACTTAAAAATAATCATCCAATAAAAACTGCAATTCTTCATAATTCGGACCATTCATGCTATAGTGCATAATGTACATTAAAACTAAGTAGGTACAGCATGTCACTCCTAATAACTACACAGGTAATGGTCGCCGCAACACCTAAGATTGTGTTACTATACAGTGAAATCCCTCAATCCGATTGATCTGATAATCACTAAGCGGTGGCGAGCCGCGAACATAATATATCCTAATAGACCATCCGACTGACTAGAACCATTATTAAATACCGCAAGATATATGCAGCCACAGTCTTCAGTGGAATCAGCCCTACATAGCAAATAACTGCCTCGGTTGCGTAGTTGTATTGCGTACGCGTTACGAGTACGATTTGGGCACTGAGGTCCTAGGTTCGAATCCCGGGTCGGGCCAAAAACATTGTGACTGAGTTTTTCTATCTTAAAAATTACTCAGTCACAGCTCGGAGTCAGGAAGTTGGCGGGTGTGATACCCCCGTGCCTCGGAAAGAACGTAAAGCCGTTGGTCCTGCGCCTAATCTCTCCCCGGTCATGTCGGATTGCCGTCTTACCGAACTATGAGAGTGAAGGAATAGCGAGTACACCTGTGTATTGCGCACACACTTGTGCACTATAACATCTTCTGCGTACCTGGCTGATCTCCGTTGAGATTGGCCGCCGCGGCCGAAATCGGCAAGGAAGGGATATACATAGCAAATCACGGTATGGGATTGATTGAAGACGAACCACGGGAACGTTTAATCTTGGGACTTAACATGCATTGCGCTGAGCCGCCACAGCCCTAACTTCTAAGCAAAAACCACGCATAGCTCATTAAGCAAACGCAATATCAACTCTTAGGATCCAATATGTGGCCAAGGGGGGAGAATCTATCTATCTCCCGTCTCCAACACCTTTCATGGACATGACATTACGTAGTTGAGGCATCCGAATTACACTAACATCCATATTCACGCACAACACTATGAGGACGCACATTGCGTTCGAACACATTGTGTCAATGACAATTTCATAGTTTTCTTTGGCTTTGTTTATCTGAGAGCCAAGTGAATAAGTTCTATGCCATTAGCCAATCACAGTGCCTCTATGCCTACACACTGCAAAGGCTCTCATGCCGAAAGCACTGAGAAACTTACCATCACAACATTGCTATCTACTTATGAAATGAAATGAAATCATTTATTCGAATCCATAAAATGTTACACATTACTTAGATTCAGTCAATTTATTACTCTACCACCAGTTCGGATAGCAGTTTCCACCGGAAAAGAAGGGCCAAAAAACTCTATGGTTGCTATTTTCAAAATAAGTTCAAAGGCATAAATTAGGTACAGTGTATAAAACAAAAAGAAATATATACAGATTTTTATTTTGTTTAGAGCAGTTCGTATATTTACTTGCATAATAATAAATTCTCAATCCCCACCCGAGTGTACAACCCTATCAGGAATCACGAAATAATTAGATAATCTTAGCTAAGTAACGTTTGTGAATACAGGCATCATTTTCGGTTTTGACCATGACTACCACGGAATACTCGTCAACATGATGAGACGGGTATAATTTCGGTACCACAAGACCCATATTAGGTGGCTATAGGACAACGTGTAGTCGAGTCACTTTTCTGGATGATATTAGCTATCGACGTGTGTAATACAAGTACTTACGTAATAGATAAGCTTCAAAAATGCATACGTCGATATGAAGGCGTTATGCCATTTCATTACAAACATGATATTGTCTTCTAACGCTGCGCAGGAGCAATAATATTCGCTACTCTGTTTTCATTTAATAAATTCATTTCATTTCATTCATTTAAGATATTATTTGGTGTTTTCTTTTATTTTGAGGGATTTTGCTGGTTGTGGGACGTCCTCCTACAAGGTGGACAGGCAACCTTGTAAAGGTCGCAGGAACTCGCTGGATGCAGGCCGCTTCTGACAGGTTGGTCTGCAAATCTTCAGGCCTATGTTCAGCAGTGGACTTCTAAAGGCTGAAGAAGAAGAAGAGATATTATTGAATTGTTGATTTTGGTATTGCGATGACTGAATTCGTAGATGAGCGGCTGATCATACACTTCGTAGTTGTTAATGCTTTCAATCACTCAGCATAAGTAGGTAGCATGATTTTGTTGCATAAACTGTTTAAAAAATTATATTGTATAGTGATCTAAACAAGCTTGTAACTAAATCAAACGTGGTTCACACGCTGTACTTACACAATATTTCTAAGACATAAAGCAACCTTGATTATTTATTTCTCAAATATCATCTTCACATCTTTTCAATTTTGGAAACCAGACGCTTCACAGTTTCACAAAACACCAACAAAAGCGAAAACATTAAGATTGAATTGAAAAAATATCTTTATTCTTATTGAGAGGTTATCATATTATAGACTAAGTAAAATTTGCATACCTCATAATGAATATCAAACCATTGTAAACGTTGTTTAGATTATAGAGCATAATTCATAATATTTACGCATACGCATACTCACGCCTTTTATCCCCGAAGGGGTAGGCAGAGGCGCAACTAATGCACCCACTTTTCGCCATTTTTATTCCGTCCCATGATGTGATAGGGGGCGAGCCTATCGCCATATCGGGCACAAATTCCAGACTCCGGGCTGATACTGAATAGAAAAACCCAATATCACTTTGCCGGACCCGGGGATCGAACCCGAGACCTCAGCATTGCAGTCGTACCGTAATACAACTACGCCACCAAGGCAGTCTAATATTTAGTGTGCACTAAAGCACGCATCGAGGTACACGTGAAAAGATAATATAATTTTTATGTTTCCTTCACTGTTACCGTACTATTTTATAGTAAACAGTAACAATAAATTACACTTTGATTTATTATTCACTATTACAAAAATAAAATTATCGCACGCGTTTCGGACACATTAAAGTGGAAGTAAGGAGGTTTTTTATCGCTGTTTTATTATACGTAATTGTTAATTAATTTGGGAACTGTTTCATATGTCTGAGTGAGTCGTCTCGCATCTGGGATGTTATTTCCATCATTTGAGCAGATGTCGTTAATTGATTTATTTTGAAATGTTATGTTTGTGATGATTTTCATCGGAAATATCGTTTCCTTTGCCGAATGCAAATGCGCCAAGCAAAACACGCATTTGGCACTGTCGGAAATAAACATATAAAAAACATAGTATCACGCCTTTTTATTTTTTCAGGGGAAGGCAGAGCTGCAACACCCGTACATTTTGCTAGCTCTGTTAACTTCAATGTAATAAGAGCAGGGCCTATTGGTATATAGTGGGTTCATTTCCAAATTTCGGGCTGATACTGAGCCGAAGAACCCAATATCACTGCCCGACCCGCGATTCGAATCCGAAACGTCACCGCGATATTTGTACCGCACACGCAATACAACTACGTTACCGAGGCAGTCATTGCATAACTAAAAACAAATTAATTTTCAATAACTGTATCTTTTTATAAAAGTCAGCTGTCGATTCTTTTTGCTTATTCAAATTCTAAACGTTGTTTGTTTAGCAATATCGATTAAATCTTATTCATGAATTTCTACTAATTGCAACCCAATAACTACTGGCAAATAATTTCACACGATAACAAATTCCAACAATTCAATGCAAAACATTCGATAACTTCGATATAGACAAGCAATTATAATAATTAAAAAGGTAAAAGCGATACATCATTTCAAATGAAGGCGATAGTTGTGAACTGTACGGTCGTATTCCCAACGGCGTGACACGTTTATTCACATGAAAGGGTTCGCTGGAAAGGAGTAAAATGAAAAGTAGACATGGGTCCGATAAATAATTGAAGGCTTTGATATAGCACCGGGAATATCCGCGGAACTGAGGACCTGGGGAGCCATCTCTCAGCCCACCCTCCTGTACTACTGAATTATTCCGCAATAACACACTTGTTATAGACGTTTCTCGACGAGTGATACTTTTATGATTTACTTCAACTTTTATTGGCACTTAAAGGAAGTATACGATTTATTTCCCGTTCAATATAAGGTGTGGAGTATATCATTTTTTCAGAGGAAATCTCTTAGGGCGTTAGCGTTTGGGCGTCACGCGCAATTTATTTATATTTGAGGCGTTTCTGTTCCGTGTTTTAGATGTATTGCTGTGTTGTGCTTGTGAAATTTGAAAATCCGTGTCATAAATCAGTTTCAAATTAAGTTCTTTTATATACCTTTATTTTCAAGTCATCGGTAAACAGTCATCTTAATTCGATCTTGTGTTGTTATTACAGATGAAATAACATGTTTTTGTTCTGCCTAGTAATAATAATACCAGCCCTGTATTATATACTGCCCACTGCTGAGCTCGGGCCTCCTCTACTACTGAGAGGGGTTAGGCCTTAGTCCACCACGCTGGCCTAGTGCGAGTTGGCAGACTTCACATACCCTCCAAATTCTTATAGAGAATTCTCAGGTATGTAGGTTTCCCCATGATGTTTTCCTTCACCGTTAAAGCGAACGATAATTGATAAACAATACACACATAACTTCGAAAAGTCAGAGGTGTGTGCCCTGGGTTTTGAACCTCCGGACATTGTCTCGGCAGACCGTTCCATTACCAACTAGGCTATCGTCCGTCTGCCTAGTAATAACTGTTAAATGACATGTACAAATCTTTATTATCCACACAAACCAAGAGTAGTTCATAAGATTTTCGCAAGTGTCCATCTGGCCAGCGTGGATAGGATTTTTCAAATCAATAGAACAGATATAATATTTTTTATATCTTATAAGATATTGTGAGCGAATATAGCCTGGTTCCTAACATGGCCCACCATCTACGTATATTTTTTTTTTGTAATGCAAAAACCGACTACGGTTTTTATTTGTTCTTTTATTAATTATTTTTATAAAATGTTTGATGTAGTGTTGTTATGTTGCAATTTAAAAAAAAGTTTTTCTTTATATTTATTTATGAAATGATTTTATGAAGATATTAAAATTAAGTTGTTCTTCAATGGTCCCGTTACCTTATAAATATATTTTGATAGTACGCCTAGCAGATGGGTGTTCGGAACTCTTTGTTGCCATTACGATTGCCTTGAATTATACAGGATGAACGATGTGGATTTTTTTTATCTATATAGAAATTACATCGCGTGACAAACGAATCAATAACTTTAGGGTTATGACTATGAGAGCTTGTGCATGCTGCTTTATACCCATTGCAAACAACTGCAAACTATTTTACCACATTAAAATGTAAAGAGATTTGCAAAAACTACTTAATATTGTCTATAATATAATATTTAAATCTTATTTATAATTAGAAAAGAAAGAAATGATTAAATGTGTATTTCATTGTTCGCAAGTTCATTTACCATCTTTAGTCAAGATAGTAAGAAACAAGTTTCTAGAAATTATAGGCATAGCATTTAATATTCACCGGTATGTTAAAATATTTTCCATAACTGCTATAAGTTGTAACCACACCGGAAATCATACAACGACCAACGTTCCGTGACAATTGATGGGTCAGTAAAACTATTTGAATACAATTCCATTATTGTTCTTAAAATGTGGAAATTAAAACATTTTATATAAAAATTATGTTTATATATTCTAAAACATTTTTTTATAATCATATCTTAGACCACTGTAGGTACATGTGAATACTAAATATACAATTTTTCGAATGGAACAAGTGATTCCCATTGCCACCTGCGTGATTAAAGATGGAAGATTGGCCGAACTTTTGGAATGCGAATTCCGTAAAGTAATGAGGACCAGTTAATAGTCATGCAAAAGTTTCGTTGTTACAGAAAGTTACATGAAAGTAAGAGGATAGTCTGTAAAATTGATGTACCTAGCGTGAGCGTAACTGAAGTCACTAATAAAAATTTGAGCATTCATTTGTAACAATTCTTCTCTTGTGACAATTATTCTCTATTAAACCTTAGTGCATTAAATATTCTTATACTGGTCATTAAACTGTCTTATATTTCAAAAAATATAATTAATAGATAGGTAAAGACAGATATATTTTTCGAATCTCATTAATCATTATTATTGTTTATGTATCGAAGGTAAGTCGAACCTTATAATCAATCCGTAGCCAAAATCTTCCAATCACTCCACAGTTTTTTTTACTTGACAGCGGCGTAGCTTTGCCCCAGGCATTGTCGACGTCCATGGTTACCTTACCTATTACCATCAGGTGGGCTGTTAGCTCATCTGCCAGCGGAGGCAACAAAAAAATAACTGTGTTTTCCTATTGTTAGGTCTTATATTACACAGAGTCAGTCCTAAGATCGAACATACTTGAGTACTAAGACAATGGGTTAGTGTCAGCGCGTGCCGTGCGTTCGTGTCCAACGACTCTTATCATTCACGGATCCGATCAAATATTCTACGGGAACATTAAACCGCTGTACACTGTGCTTTATTGACGTCACTTCCGCGGCAATAAAATCGACATGTCTCGAAAATGCATAATTTGTACGACAGTCACGCGCATTACGCTACTAAACGGTGTCTTTGAGAACACATTTCACACTAAATTCTCCGGGGGCTGCCTTTCGATTATAGATAAAGCTTTGTTTTATGCGTTCGAATTATCATCGTCAACTGGTTGTTTATGGGTGCGCGGGTATTAATATATCTTTATATCGATGTTGCACGCATCGGATCAACCCCCTGTATCGGTTCTAATAACGGCGGCTCCAATGCCTTTGTGCACCACATTTTGTCTCAAACACATGCGCGATGTCATCAAATGGGTTATTATTGCTTAGGTATAAAAGTCCCAAGACGTTTTTTTCATGAAGCGGTATCTTTTGTGACACAAATATTCCTGGCGAATCCATTAATTAGTGAGAAATACGACACACCCGCAGCCTTCGGAGCTCAATTATAGCCAGCCCTTTGACGGTTGATTAATTCCGACACAAAACTGACCTATTACACCTTATCGATTACGATCTAATCGATTTAAAGAGCCGCGCTTCCCATATGCCGAATCGTATAAAAGCTTAAAATTCCCCAAATACCGTCCGAGAAAAACAATGACCGAGGAGCTAAAAGACGGAACGGAGGCAGCGTCACGTAATAACGTGAGCTTCCGGTGCGTTTATCAAAAAATTTATTCGGACATTCCTAGCGCGCCGCGCCGCTGCGCTTGCCGGCCGGGATGTGTTGGCATTTAATTTATCTATAACGCTGCGAATGCCGGAGACGGCGGAGTAACCGTTATTGCCGCGCCCGGGGTTCCCTCACCAGCGGCAGGCCACGCACTTCCGCTATGTCGATGATTTATCACCGCTCACGGCATTCGCGCACTTTAACTGTGTGTTGTCCGACCTATTGTCCGAAGATCGTGGAATACGGTAGGATCATTGCTGAGTTATGAACGGGGACCGACGCGGACATTTTTGATTCCTCGTTTTAGCGCAAGGGGTCAATGCGTTGCTTTGTCCGAGCTTAATCTGCTCGCTTAGATGCGACGTTGATTTGTTATGTCGACTCACTTTATTTATTGCCGGTCTATTGTAAAGGTTTTTTTACATTTAAATTGTGATTGAATGGTTTGATTGTAAATTGTTACCGCCGGAAATATTTGCAGATATTTTTTTATGTTTTTGGTGACTTTTATTAACGGCTCTCAAAGAATAATATGTTAGTGACATATTGCATCAATGTATCCTTTGGAAAAAAATAAATGACGGTAATATTTGTGCCATTCGTATTGCTAATAATTGTTCACGTTCCAAACTATGAAGGTAATCATCTTTCATCTCTGCATAATGGCAGTGAATACAATAGTTAAGTACAATATCCATTTAATATGTAGAGAACACTCGCGTGCCACCATTGACAAGTTTTTATGAACATATCTCAAAATATAGAAAGAACCTAGGTATACGAATGAGATACTAGGAACATAATATTTATTGTTTTTTTTTTGTTGCATTTAATGAATAGACGAGCATGCCGTTCACCTGATGGTAAGCGACACGACCCATAAACAGTAGCAACACCATCCAGCACTTTGAGTTACAAAGTACTGTGTGGCATTCCACTGCGCTCGTCATCCTGAGACATAAGATGTTAAGTCTCATTATGTCCAGTAGTTCCACTGGCTACAACGTCCTTCAAACTGAAACACAACAATGCATGCACACTGCTGCTTGGCGGTAGAAATAGGCATTGCGGTGGTACCTACCCAGACGGACTCTCACATATGAGAAATGAAATGAAATGAAATAATTTATTCGAACCCATAAAATGTTATACATTATTTAGATTCCGTCAATATTAACTCTACCACCAGTTCGGAAAGCAGTTCTCACTAGAGAAGAACGGACAAGAAACTCTAGTGTTGCTCGAATTTACACTTCGAGACCTACCACCAGTAAATATATTATCTAAATGACAGTATTTTTATCTAAATGACAAGACAAGCAATCTGCTCGCCTAACGGTAAGCGCAATGATCCTCAATACAATACCTACCTACCTACTGTGCTGTTATACCACCCAGGATGTAAATTCTAAATCAATGTATAGAACTGCACTGTATTTAGGTACCTATCACTTTGAAATTGGAACACAATAGTGCTTGCATAAAAATGCTGAGCAACAGAAATAGTACGATGCTACGCAACCAGCCGGATCCACGAAATAACAGATATTCTAATTTGGGGTCGTTTTAATCTAAATTGACTTTTTCCGCTTATTTCAAATCAGTCCGAAAGTTTTTGACAACTATGTTGCATAGCTTATCCCCGCGTTCTCACGACACACTCTTATGTTGTCAACGGAGTCATCACTCCGTCATCGCCGCGCTTCTCAATAGTAAACATATGAATTTCTTTGAACCGGCTGCCTAACAAAATTATAACACTTCATATTTTGCAACACTTTGTTGTAGCCGCTGGTTTCAAAAGACGTCGTATGTCGTCTAGACAATTTGTCTATTTTAAATTTAGAACATTTCATAGTTTAGTTCATCGACTTACTAACTTCAAAAAAATTGTTACCGCACATATTTTATGACTTTGCCACATAATTAGCAAGTGTAGATATAGATAGAAGTGTTGAGTTTTCGCTTCCTGTAAAGTTTTACATAAAAAAGCGCTTAGTAATGAATTCTCATTACAAGAACATTATTAATTACCAAATAAAATAATAAAATGTGTTTAACTTCCATTTTTAAAATCAGTCACGTGAATGTATTAGTAACCTGATTGTAAAAATATTCACTGGTCATTATTAAGTATGATCTACGACACTCGAATGCTCGGAGAACTGTACTTGTAAGATACAGAATTTTATGATAAGTGATAGAAATTGTAATTTTTGTTTTACTTTAAATTCTTATTTTCCACGGGCCCGCCCTCTATCATATCATGCAACAGAATACGCACGGCGAAAAGTAGGCGCACTAGTTGCGCCTCTGTCTACGCCTTCGGAGGTAAAAAGTCGTGTGTGTGTGTCTGTGTGTGTGTGTGTGTGTGTGTGTGTATGTGTGGTGTGTATGTGTGTGTGTAAAATCTCATTGATCGAAAGACGCGGTAATGTCTTTATAATTACGATATGCAATTTTATTACTTAGTAATAAGTAGTAATATAAAATATCAGTAAACATGCATGACAATTGAAAGCACATTTTGCCATTGTCCTCTGTGTAGATTAAGAGGAGTCATCACGCGCGGAGTCATGCGAGGCACAGTATATCCCACATAACTATGTTCATTTCTCGTTAGGCTGCAATAAAAGGCAGGCGCAAAAACGTCGAAGCATTTCGAGTGCCAATTAAACCGCCACAAACATCCTGTAAGCCGAGATTATCGTATCGTAACAAGCATCGGAAACGTGCTCACTTCTCTCACACTGAATAAATTAAATAAAAACCCAATATAAAATAAATTAGAAATTGTTAAAACGTCTGTTGGATTATACTCGCGCTCATTAACTTTCCACGCCACTTGATCTGTATACACAGTATTAATACAAATAAATTTTTAATTCTTCTAACATTATTAATCGGAAAGCAAAGGTGTTACATCTGGTTAAAGCGTAAAGCGAATTCGCAATTATTGAGTGTGAGCTAGATTTTTTAGCTTTACTAATTAACATTGAATTGATGTGGGTTACATTGTTATGCTGGTTTTTTTTTTGATTAATTTAATGTGTACAAAACAAAATAACATTATCTCTTCACAAAAAGATTGTTTTGTGTATTAAGTCTACAAAAAGCATTGTGGCTTAATGTATAATACCTAACAATGTCACTTATTCAATTTATTCACCGGTCATTCAAGTGTCACTTGCATTTGGCAAAGATTTGATCCAACTGGGATTTACGATCCCAAGGGAACATCGAATAGAGAAGAGATTCTGAGGGATTCATTTTGTGTCCAAGTATGATATAGTTGTCGAAAACAACATTTAATTAAGATTTTTCTAAACCTTAATAAAACAATTTATAATTTTTCAAACCAGCTCTAATATTTCTTATGCTACATTACCTTCCCTCATAAATTACTCTGAATAATTCGTATTTATATTTTGTTTAATATCATTATAATTAACATAGTATTATAAAGATCACTTAGATAAAGCCTCAAGTAACTGAAACTAATGTAATTTTTTTATTATAATTACCATCGTGGAGGTATAATATTAGCGATGATTCTATTGTTTCCTTTATTGACCAAATAAAAAAATCTAGTACTATTGTTTGTTATAGCATTATGGTAATTAAATGATAACTAGCATTTGTATACCATTCCACGCGTGTTAGTTCCAGTGGCATGAGAATGTCTATTTTATCATGACCTTCCCGGTGTATGATTACGCATGTTAAAGGAAGGTCAAGCTGTATTTATAAAACTACTGATACGTCTTGAAACAAACTCATTAACCAAAAAATATATCATTATATGTATAATAAAATGTATGTTTTAATAAAAAAAAAAAATATTTAAATAAACAAACTAACGGACTACCTCCAAAGGTGTCGCAGAGGGACTTCGATAAATCAATTAGTTTTTCATTAATATCTAATAACAAAAACGCGTCAGTCCCGTTATAATTTCAAGTTATAAATGTTATTTGCGTCGGGTTGAGGATCAGTTTTTGGCTGTACGGCGGGATTGGCAGTTTGTGTGTGTTCCTGGATGTTGTGATGGCACGAGGATGCTGAGTAAGACAATGATCGAACAAATAGGGGTTTGTCACGCGACGCCCGCCTAATCGGGGATCGACCATGTTCCCGAGCGCTACCCAACAACGCTTATTTATGCCTCACCGATATCCTGTGACAGTTTTTATTACCAAACGATGCCTGTTATAATTCATACAACATTATATACACTGTTGTCGAAAGGATATTTTAATGTTCACGGAACTTCCGCCAGTGTACCCCACGTCTAATAACTGATATTCTAAAACAAGCAATTCGTGTATATAACTCAGATTGTTACTTAAAGTGGTTTTTGCGAGGTCCATTATTGTTGTTAAATGTATTATCATACGTTTTAATCTCGAATAATTAAATGTAATTATATTACCTTTCATTTTAAGTGTTGATTTCAAAAAGTTATTTGAATTTTAACAAAAAAATACGACGTATTTTTGAATGAATGTTACAAACACATCCACCCACGGACAATGCTAAGACAATGTAAATAATGTTCGAAATATACATATGGATGAATAAAGTAGATCACATTTCCACTTTAACAAAACATTTCGTATTCATCGAACCGAACATGTCTATTGAAATTTCTTGTATTTGTCAACACGTGGATTTATTTAATAAAAACGTTAAACCGAAAACGAATGGTGTATCTACGAATAAATTTGCTGTTTACGGCAGGAAATCTGCTATCTCAATGTAAATTACAAAAAGTCAAACAGAAAATTAAAAACGAAATGTTAAAGGCGAGCACGATATAAAATCTCCTTGTTTTCATGACACGGTTCAGCGGTAATGATAATATTATAATTAGGCGAGAGACTCGTCACTAAAAAGCTTATCATACACTAAATTGTACCCATCTACGGGTACTATAAGTATAACAAAATAATAAAGATTACACAAAAAATTTAATAAAAAAGGCACAATTACATCTCAATTACAAGACGAGTTTTACGTTAGCCGCGTTATTCGGACTTCTCAAGAACTTAATAAGCAAAGTTGTACAAAAACCTTATAATGAATCATAAAAGTATATGGCAGTAGTGAATCTCCCGAGGTGGTTCGTGCTCTTAATGCGTGATTACGTCTCGTTCCTCCCACCGCTGCACCGACACGAGCGGTTATCATTGGCTCTCAGCGCGCCGACGCCGCCTCCACTCCTGCGCACACTCTGCTTCAAAACAACTCCATCTACTCAATAAACAAGTCTTGAAGTCCATTGTCTCCACACCATTATGCCGTCACGTCGATACGTTACGCGTCCCCGTCATAGATCTGCTCGGTAAATAAATAACAAAAAATATCAGAGAGCTGCGATGTTTCCACCCGTCAATTTCACTCCTTCAATAAATTATGGCGCTCTCGAACTCGAATAGTGATTCAACAATGGATCCGCTACACGAGTGATGTACACTTTAATCGCCTTAGTTAAACATCTGCGGTTAATGAGTTAAATACTTAAGTTAATTAGGGTCGTAAGTGAGCAGTAGTGCAGCGGCACGGTGCGGCAGTGCGGCGGCGGCTCTAGTCGGACAGAGGTCGTCTCGGTCACGGGGGTTGGGAATAAATCTGGTAGGTCGGTGTTCGGTGTGTAGCGCGTTGCATGTGGCGCTAATAAGAAGGTGCCGTGAACGAAGGAGCTGCCTAGTGCCAGTGGCCACAGCATGGGGGAGGGGATTAGCGGGCGCAGCGGGCGCGGGCGCGTCAATAAAACCAGCGCTCGCCGCCGACGCCCGCGTCGCCCGCGGCAAAAAGTCGAAGACGGAACGAGGCGACAACCACCGCCTCGCCTCCATACCGCCGCGGATAAAATCGACATAGAATTAAAGAAAAATACAAAAATCATTCATTGTTCCCATAAAATGAATGTGCTTGGAGTTGAATGTGAAGCTTTTTGTGAAAATATTCACATACTTTTAAATGGGATCTCGTGTGGCGCCTCCTAATGATTCGTTCTTTTTGCGTGGGCGCTCGGCGGCCCGCCACCGCCGACAACTCTAGGCTTTTGGTGTGTCGGCGCATGTCACCGCATTAAACTTTTTGTTTCACGGTTTCCGATGTAAATTAAACATTTTAGGCGGCATTGTTTTCAAAAACCAAAAAGAAACTAAAATAAGTTTTTCATTGCAATCGACGGTTTTTGTTTAATTTATTATCCATACCACATTGTTTTCTGTTAGTCATCACAGATAATTGGCTCTAAATTTTCAGGAGTATTATAGATTGATTACTCTTGGTTATTTAGAGTAGTCAAAAATTCAAATTCGTCGTTGAAAAAATGTGTACCGAGTATAATGTCAATATAGATTAGTATTTAAATTTATTACTGTTATGTCGCTTTCTATGAAACGTATATTAATTAATTTTGGATGCTCTAACCAATGGCTAAATTAATCTCTGTTCATAAATAGTTATGAGTTGCCTTAGCCATAAAAGCTCAATGGTACATACCTACTTTTGTCAATTTTTTATGTAAATTAAGGCAAGGCTAACATCATATTAACTTTTAGTATTATATTTTGTAATTATTATAATTATAATGTTATGGGAATTATTATAATTATAATGTTATGTATTTGTATTAAGATCAATAGATCATTGACAGGCTGGTACTAGTATCGAGGGAAGACGAACTGACGGTCCTAGTGGTCACTGTCCACGAACATCATCCTTACATAATATTATTATGTATACTAGTCTATACTAATATTATAAAGAGGAAAGATTTGTATGTAAGTATGTTTGTAATCAATAAACTCAAAAACTACTGAACGGATTGCTATGAAATCTGGCACGCGGGTAGATCATGTCCTGGATTAACAAATAGGCTACTTTTTATCCCGGGAAAAGATTTTTATACCGAAAAACTGTTTCACGCGGGCGAAGCCGCGAGCAGAAGTCTAGTAAAATATATAACAAAGTCCCCCGCCGCGTCTGTCTGTCTGAACGCTATAAACTCAAAAACTACCGAATGGATTTCTATGAAATTTCGTATTGATAGTTCGAGACCCTGAGGACACAGATTTAACTATATTATGCGGGCGAAGTATCGTGCAAAAACTATTACATCATACAATATCCAAGAAAACTTGTATCTCCTTTATCTGTAAGTAAACTACGATACGAATTTCCTCAGCAATGAGAAACTCCCGTCAATCTCACCGAATCGTCGGCCTTGTCACGTCTAACTTGCCTCTTTATTTAATGTGCATAAACGTTCATTTGTTTGTGTTCTGCCCGATGGAGTTGGCGACGCGGTTCTGTTACGAAAATGGGAATAAATAATAAAAGCGAGCCGTGCAGTCGTGACATCTACTCTTTCGCTAATGGAGTGTTGGAGCTAAGTTTGTATTGTGCATTGTAATCAAGATCGTTCGTTAGTTTGCCTTCTTACCGATCATAGACACATGAACTGAGTTTAGCGTCAACGTTTAACGTATTCTGAAGTGGGGTCATAGGTTGTTTCGGATAGCGTTCGGTGACTGTCCACTTTAAAAATGTCGAGTGTTTGGTGATTTTTATTAATTAAAAGTACACTGTAATGACACTAAATATGAATTAGTTAATTAATTTTAATGCATCTTCACGTACAGCAACCTTAGTTAACACGATTTCTGAATATATTACTTTAAACGATATCTCGTTAACTTGGACGCAGTTACCGTTTCCCTAATCGTTTATCTTAAAACCTTGCCTTAAGATACTCATCTAAATAACCCAATCTATAAGAAACTTTTAAATTAGGAACATTATTTCAACATAAACTGAAGCGGAAGTGGTAAAAGAGCTGGAGCTAGTTTCGTTTACGACACGAATCAGTCGGCATGACCGAATTGGTACCATTGTAGACAACAAGAAATTGTTTTAGGCATCGTGCACACAGTCAACTTATTACTGAGAAACAATTGACTCCTATGGTACTGGCAATTGCAGAAGTTTTTTGGAACTGTCAGTATCATAATGAAATTTTTTGTCAGTGTGAATCTAGGATAAAAAATAGTAAGGACCGATTTCACCACTTGCTGATAAACGCTATTTGTCACATAAATGTATCAATCAATCAATCAATTAGCCTATCGCCGTCCACTGCTGAACGTAGGCCCCCCCAAGTGAGCGCCAACCATCCCGGTCTTGAGCAGCCCACATCCATCCGCTACCCTCCGCATAATGTATAATCCAACCAATTACAAAAGTCGCAGTCTAATCTATGCTCCGAGATATGCCCTAATACTATTTTAGACAACCATTATAAAACGTAAAAGTATCATGATGCAATCAATGATTGTGCAGATTTGTCAATAGGTACTTGCTGCGTCGAATAGACATACTGGCTGTAGTAAGCAACTCGTCCGAGCTAAGACATTCTTCACACTCGTCTAATCACTGATAGCGAAGTAAATGTTTGTCTTAAGTAAACACACTGTTCATTCTGAAATGCGATTTATCCGCAACAAACTTGCAGTCTAGAAGCTTCTAAATTAATTCAATAAGGAGAACGATACTCTTTCATTTAACTTAATCTGTTTATGCCTATCTTTTTATAGGAAATGGTCAATCTATTATTGCACCTATAACGTTTTACGTAGGCCACACAGAAGTAGGGTTATCTTAAATTGATGGAGTTAATCTTAAAGCGATGCTTTGTTGTTCACTGGTTGCGTGGAGCATTGTAGCCTGCCTGACACGAGCCTCTGAACGCTCTTGCGATTGGATATAAAACAAATAGTGGATTTCTAATGGTATTGAATGCATGTATGGTATTATAGGTTCAAAACTAAATTCTAATAAGGTAATTGAAAGTAGGTAAACTAGGCTTCTATGAAGTATTGAGCTAAAGCCTAGATAAAAAATTAGACTATATTCAGACTATTTCACATTTTCAACCAAATTTTCAAGCTCTCGTTTATTCCATTGATCCCTCCTTAATTGCCAATGTATACAAACATTTTCGATTTGTGCGTCGTCCATAATATTTCTGTTTGGTAGTCTTAAATACCTTTTCCAGGGGCATTATGTTCCGATGTCATTTCGTTCGCGTGACCCGGCAAAGTAAGTCAAAGCAAAAGTTTGACTTGTTACCCTAATTTCATTTCACTGTATTTTTTTGTTCGTGGCTTTATGTGAGTCGTGTTTTTGATTTATTCCTTTCACTTAACCTGAACCAGAATACTGCGCACATTTTCCTTTAGTAATAACATTTTAACGTTCCTACGACTGTTACTTTCTTAAATACATTAAGGATTAGAAGACCAAATAAATTACTTACCACTGAATTCTTGAATTACGGCATTTACAAATTCGTTTGTATGTTTGTTGCTAAGGCACGGATATGCTTATTAAAAGTTAATGAAGTCTTGGATTATCACGAAGGTTTTCACTAGTTTCTGTGACAAGTAAACCTTTTAAATGGTGACTTAAGAGCCAAATTAACACCTTACAAGTGACTCGTACAACTTTTTATCAGTAGCTGAACTTCTTATGTGATCAATATAATCATACCAGACAACAGTCATGTTATTAATGCGGCATAAATAACTATTAAACATCGCAAATTACTGGTTACGACCAACACGTAATAATTAATAATACAAACATTCGTGTAAATAGGTACCCACAACACGGACCACCGAAAGTGGCAGTTAAATATCTTACAGTTGCCATTTTATTACACTGGCAACCTCGCAGTTTAATATGCGTTCAAAAAATGCCAACAAAAAATAGGCGCCACTAAAGGGAATCTTGCGTCGATGTCCAGCAATCGCATCCTTATTATAAAGTGTTGTGTATTTTTTTACTTGTACCTTTTGGAGGACCGGGTTTTGTGTTAAAATACACACCTAAGTATCATTAGCTATAAACACAGTTCTTTGTGTGTACCATTGGAAAAAATAAGGGCAATAAAGTGGGAAGATTGGGGCACTGCGCGGATATAGACCAAGTGTGGAGATGGCTTTAGGTAAGTGTCATTGTGGGGTTGATTGTATTAAAATGTTCTTCCTCATAATTTTGCGCAAACTTAAACATAAAACTTTACAGAAAATCCATTGGTTTATTATTCAAAATGTATAAGTACGTATAAACTTAAATACACAAGTAATAAATGAGAGATGGAGCTATGTCTGTAGAATCAAGTGCTAATACGGCAGCCTATTCCTCACAACGTTGCCATATAAATCCTTTGAGCGACAAAAGAGAAGCGCCTACGCAAGTCTCCAGAATCAGTGACCCGCCCCGCGCCGCCGCCACCCCACCCCGCGCCTGCCGCGGCCCCGGTATACTGTGGCGCCTTATTATGTTACCTTTGTTTTCAAATTTAATTGGCTCCTCAAAGATAAGTTATCTTGATAATAAACGACGACCAATAAACCGGAGGTCGGCTACAACTGACTGTACTTCAAGATAAGATTGTGCGTGAGTGACGTCTAGTAATAGGTGCGTTACTTGTAGAAATACGACCGAATATGTTATGAGCTACTTACACAACTGTAGATACTTAAAAACAAAATCTATACTTATCTATAATATCACCTAAGCACAACAATTTGAAATCATTTGAATTAATTAACGGAAAATTGGCGAAGGTCTAAAAGACCGCGATTCAGAAGGCAATTTATTTGGTATACATATTATTATGCATGTATTTTTAAAAAATGTTTTTTTGCTCACCCACTAAATTAATAAGTCCCTGAAATTAAGTTCAACGGAAATTGCAATTCCTAAATGTATGACAATATGATTTTCCTTAATTAAATTCTAGTCTATCTTCATGCTGGTTGGAACGGATAATGTGAAGAAACTGCTAAATACCATAATCTTAATAAATTAGCCTTGTCACTTATCAAATCTCTATTCTGTGGACTTTAGTTTAAAAGAGTCGCAGTACTTAATAAGTCGTCAATGGACCGTGAATCTTACATCTTATCTTACTAATATTGTAAATGCGTAAGTTAGTGAAGATTTTTGGATGTTTGTTAGAAGTAAACGAAGAAACAACTAAAGGGATTTAGATGAAATTTGGCACACAGGTAGGTCATGTCCTGGATTAACACATAGAGTACTTTTTATCCCGATAATTTGCTCCCATGAGAAATAATGGATATTTTAAATCTGATTCTTGAAGTAGATGGCGCTGGCGACGTGTTGTGTTTTAGGGACTTTTGTGGCGGGAAAGGCTTTTTACGCGAGCGAGGCCGCGAGCAACACCTAGTAACAAATAAATTATTCGTTAGATATTCGTGAGTTATAGTTATACATAGATTATATTGCCATGATATTCATACACGATTGGTAATTGGATCACCTGAATTGGGTAGTTTACTATGTTTGATTTTGTACATTATTTTAGACGTAACAGAAAATCATACGAAAAATAAATCCTCTGTGAAATCAGCATCAAAATCGATTGGAAAATAAATCAGTTATTCCATTTTGCAATATTCTTGTGAGCAAAAGTGGGGGCGTGGAAGGGATATCGCGCTATCTCTTTCGCACGCAGGCAGCGTTATGGCTGACGGCGCTTGCTGACGTCACAGCCTAGTACTGCTGTTATTTGACAGCTACCCCTTCCACCAAATTTCCAAGCTTTATAACTTACTTACTATTGTGCCAATTTTGAAAATTATTTTTCCATTAGATTTTGGATAGAATACATTTTTCATAATTGTATTTAAAAAAAGTAGTCAACTACCCTGTGTCGTCACTATGCTTATTATAGACGGTAGAGTCTAGGATTTTTTTTTTTTTTTTTTTTTTATTAAAAGGTATACCAACAGCCTACATATAAAACATTACACATTAAGCAATACTTAAACTAAGGTCTAGTATGTATGCCAAATTATAGGTACACACAACATTCACCAACTTAACGTTGCATTAGCATAAACTAAGAAAAATAATTACCTACAGACAAAAATTAATTATCTTTAAATAAAATTGCAACTAATATTTAGAAACCTACGTAAATTAAGCTAACTTAAAAGTCAACAATTTGATCAAATGGCACTCTTATACAATTTGGCTGACTTGCTATTTTAGGGATTCAAATTTAAGGGTATACTTGATGGCCAACCTTTACATTTCATATTTTGTTTATGTTTCTGTCGCTATATTAAACCTTATTTTAAAAGCAGTAAATACTAGGAAACTGTTTCAATAAACTAGACTTCACTACGGAAATGTGATTTGGCATGTTACTGTTATGGTCGATGTAAATTTCTTATTCTTCTATATTCATAAAAAATACTATGCAATTACAAAGGTCATGACTTTTAAAAATATTACACATCACGATGATTTTAATGATTCAAATAAAAGAAAAGTCTTTTAGTTCTCACATTGTTTAACAACAGTTACCGATCTAAACATCGACATCATTCATAAATATTGAATAATTTTGGCAGATATTCGCATTGATAATACTACCAAATGGAAATTTTAACAAAATATTATGTTTGTACATCTAATTTTGACATTGGACAGGCGATAATAGTATGTTTGACCTTTCTTTGTTCATTGTATCAAAGTAAATCGGTAATTCCAATACAGAATGAATATTCATCAATGTGTCATTAAATTTTGTTGAAACACTTTTGAAATACACGATGAAAACTAATTAAATCCATGCAAAGCATTATCTACCAAAATGTCCAGCAAAGTCATTGTTGTCGAACAAAACTGTACCAATTGATGTTAATTTAAAAAATAAATTAATTATTTGGTTTTGTAATAATTAAATATTAATGTAGGTATACATTTCAGTTGTTACTTTTGAACTGTATTACAAGTACATGCTGTTGATTTCATGATACAGACGCATACAATTATTGGACTGTTATGATCACTTTTGCTTTCAAAATTGGCAAATTAGTAGAAAAATTAACATAAAACTATTCTACTCAGTATCAGCCCGGAGTATGGAATTGTTCCCGGTAAATGGCAATATGCCCGCTAATACATGGGACCTAACATAGCTGGCGAAATTCGGGTGTGATACAAATCTACCTACCCCTGAAAAGGGAAACAGACTATGTACGTATGTAACAACAAAAGTTATCTCTAGCTCACAGTCCAGCTGTTATAATCAAAACTCATTGCAATTGCAGCTATAATACATATTTTATTTGGCATACCTTGCGCAACATCATTATATCACTAGTGTGATGTCTGAAAAACCTGTCGTGAATAAGAATGCATTAAATATATCAACTCGTCTACGTAAACAGTTTAAACACACGGAAGCTTTTTAATATTTGTATAATACTAGATTAATGATCACTCTTTTTGACTCACAGTGTTATCTGAAATCTGTACCCACTAGTAAAAACTCAGAGCGAATAGACAAACAGAGAAGTGATAAAACACATCCGAAAAAAAATCTTTTCAAAAAATCGCCGATCTCACAATTTATTGCCGCTTTTAGCAAAAGGTTTGTTGTTTACAAGACATCTTTTATTTAAATCTTAATTTACGATTTCTCGTCCAATAACATAAAGATAAGTCGGATTTCGAAGGTTAATAGTAGGTAGGTACTTACAAAAAAGTTTATATCCACAAGAAAAAAATGTTTGCCGCAACGGAAATTATACTAACATTATAGCTGCCGATTAGTCACAATATTGAATTTGAAACAGGTTTATATTTTTAATGTCCATAGTATGTATATTACTTTATTACGTTGTATTCTTTGTTATACCCACAGAAATAAATGTCGGCGTGGTGTAAATTAAATTCACCGATAAGAAGTTCTTCATTTGTCTTGTATAATAAGTTCGTCTAAACATGTAAATGTTTTGCGGCAATTTATTTCAACTGTAGTTAATGAATTACGTTACTAGTTCACTCCATTTCACTGCAGTTTATTTATAGCAACCTTAAATGATCTCTATCTATACTAAAATTATAGAGCTAAATAGTTTGTTTGTTTTTTGAACGCGCTAATCTCAGGAACTACTGGATTTCTGTTATTTTATTTATTTTGTCATTTTTTTTATTTTATTAATGAAATTCATTTTTTTACATCTGTTCGACAAAAACGCGAAACAGTAGTCGCCGTCAAAGTGTCACCACTTAACATGGTATTTACAATATATATATTTTTTGGTTTGATTAGCGATTTTAAAAATAGTTCTTTATTGTAAACTAGTAAATTGATTTATTTATAAATATCGTACAATTGAAGGTTTTGTGAAAGCAGAAATTACAAATCAATATCACAAATATTGTTGATATTTTACAAATGACACTTGAAAACTGTTGTATAATATCGAGTGACGTCACGAATCAAGACAGCATGGTGGCTAGCGCTTTCGCGCCAACATTTAAAACACAAAATATAAATGGACTTTTATGACACTTATCGATTTCACATAATTAAAATAAAATTTTTAGTGGCTTATTCATGATAAAACTTCCAAATTGACACATTTTGAAAAGTAGGAAATACCCTATTGCCCTAAGGCCGGAACCTACATTGATGTATAAAGATCAGACATCCTCCATAGTTGCAGCTACTATTTAGCTCAGGCTTACCGCGAGAGTATTGCTATTTTCCATTCAAAATTTGGTTTACTACATTAACACTTATTGAAGTTAATATGATAGTACCCACTATGAAATAATAACTTCTCATTATTTTAAAATGTGATTCTATGTGAACTCGAGTTTATGCACTTGGAAATTTGCATTCTCACAGTGTTATTGACAAATAGATTTTTTATACAAACGATTTATATCGCTCGTGACGTAACGACGTAATTTTATTCCGGGCTTGCAATTTTACTATAAATTTATGCATGGATATAGTATGTAAATAGTTTAATTTACTGCAAAAACATGTATTTGTATCAAAACATTGCACAATCCTTAATGTGTATAACATATTATTGAGTTTGGGCGAAAATAATTTGAACGGCCATTGATAAGCTTTATTTTTAGATAATGAATACAAATCACACATTTATGGAATCAATTAAGATAATAAGCTGTTAAGCGGCTATAAAATCATAGTAATGAGCTAATTGCTGCATTTAATTAATTTAAAGCTGTGATATTAAAGGTTAACAAATAAATTAGCACATAACAGCAATGGGAAAATGGTTTTTAAAGGTAATGTGTATCTATGAACGTGTTAAATAATTAGAAATACACAACAATAATAAATATAAATAATAGGATATTTGTGCGGCATACGAAGTGGACGATAGCCTAGTTGAGAATGGAACGGTCTGCCGAGAAAATGTCCGCAGGTTCACAACCCAAGGTACACACCTCTGACTTTTCGAAGTTACGTTGCGTATTGATTATCAATTATCGTTCGCTTTAACGGTGTAGGAAAACATCGCGAGGAAACCTACATACTTGAGAATTCTCCATAAGAATTTTGAGGGTATGTGAAGTCTGCCAACCCGCACTAAGCCAGCGTGGTGGACTAAGGCCTAAACTCTCTCAGTTGTTGAGGAGGCCCCTGCTCAGCAGGTGCGTGGCCTTAGGTTTTGAACCAGCGGCCATTCGTCTTGGTAGTCCTTTCCACTCCCAACTAGGCTATCGCCGCTTCCAACATTTGCTATTTTAATACCTAAACACAGTATGAAACGGACCAGTAACTCATTAAAACTTGACATAGCTTGTGTGTGATAAAACAAATATAATGTATCCAACAGCTCATTAAGATTTTATTATATTCTGCACCTGTTATATAATTTAATTTGTTAAATACACTTGAAATAAATCAAAGTTAATAGTTAACGTAAACCGTCTCGTAGACGGTTATAAAATGTAAATTTTTTCTAATGTATCATTAGGTTGTAGCCTGAATTTCTGCTTTAGTGTTTGCTCAGTGACCATAACTAATATACGGTTATATAAATACAATATAATTTACAACTAATATTTGGAGTATACGCTGTCAACATGTTGCAGATACGTGATATAAAATGGCGGTAAGAAGCTGTTATTTAAGATTCATTACAATTACTGTGGTGCTTTCTTGCGTCTTTTAATATAAGGTGTCTTTTTTTATGATATAGGGGGCAAACGAGCATACGGTTCACCTGATGGTAAGTGATCACCGCCGCCCATGAACATCTGCAATACCAGGGGCACATAGATGCGTTGCCGGCCTTTTAGGTATACGCTCTTTTTTTGAAGGTTGTCAGGTCGTATCTGTCCGGAAATGCTGCTGGCGGCAATTGGTTCCATAGTCTAGTGCAACAAGTTGATAGCGTCTGTACGTACCCTTATAGTTATATAAATTTGTATAAAATCTTTGTAGAAAAGCTAAAATCTTTTATTAGCCAATATTTTTTTTGTATAAATAATTATTCAGTAACGGATACACAGGGTGTATCACGATACAGTGTTCAACTGAAGCAGGTCTATAGAGGACCTCAATGAGCATTAAATTAACCCCCATGTATGTTACCCGAATTTGGATAGTTTAGATGTAATTTAGATTTATGTTTTTTTTACGAAAGTCAACTTTGACACTTAACTTCTTAAGTAAAGGTAAACTGTTTTACTCAAATAAGAGCAATAGTTAGCCTTTCGAATAACCATAATTCCAAAACCAAAAGACAGTTGCCATCGATTTTCCTGGGATCCTATCATCAAATTTTGACTTGGTGACAATGGATCCACCTCAGGAGTACAGGATTTAGAATAAAAAAAATATTTGAAAATCGGTCCACAATTGGCGAAGAAATCGGTGAACATAAATAAAAAAACAAAATACATGCAGTCGAAAACAGAACCTGCTCCATTTTTGAAGACTAAAAAAAATATTATTTTCTATGCAAAATATACATGTAATATTATTTTATGTAAGATAATTACTATCATTTTTTACACCACTGTGCCATATAATTTCTTTATTTTTATTAAATGAACTAAGTTTAAGTAGTTACATTATGGTTATTAGTAAAAGCATGACAAACGCGCCGGGCAAGCGAGTTGGCACGACCGATTGCACAAAATCTACTGGTTGAAGCAAATATTTTTACCATACCAACACAATTGAGGTTTCTCGCGGGAAAAATAATAATATGGGCGTATGGAAATATGCCATTATTGCAACCAGAATCGACAGAAACTTACGTTATAATGGGATTCTAGTCATTAGTTTCAATTTAAGCTTATGGCTAATTAATTAACTTTCTGCTAAGGTCAATCCATTACAGATGTAGAATCAATCCGCATTGGAGGCGTGGACGACATCTTGACATTGTCGCAGATCAAAGGTAAAAGTTATTTATTTATCCTTAATAGTCCGTATTATGAAAATGTCTTGTGATTATTCTGCATTCATTAGTTAGCTCGCGGCTTCGCCCGCGTGAAAATGTTTTTCCGGGATAAAAGTCCCGCTTTATATTTCTCCTGGATAAAAAGTAGCCTATGTCCTTTCTTGGGCCTTAATGTATCGCCATGCCAAACTTTATCAAAATCCGTTCAGTAGTTTCGGAGATGTGGTGTAACAAACAAACAGAAAAATAGACAGAAAAGAATTATAAAAGTCGGTGATTTGATCTGAATGGGCGGTTTTTTATCCCACCATATAAATTAATATTAGGCAGATGTCTTCTTCTACGACGAAGTTGAGGTTATAGTAAGTGCACACTAGCATGTGACTAGTGACTGATGACTTTGTTAACGTTTCAATATATACTAATATTATAAAGCTGTAGAGTTTGTTTGTTTGAACGCACTAATCTCAGGATATACTGGACCGATTTTGAAAATTATTTCACTAATAGGAAGCTACATTAGTCCTGAGTGCTATAAGCTACTTTTTATCCTAGTGATATGATAAAACTCTGAAGTAAAGCAAACAAATTCCAACGTCCGTTTTAACTGCGATAAGTTGATACATGTAAAAATGCATTTGGGTAAAAATATAATATATATATATAATCTATTAAGATGGTTTCTGCCTAAGTCCACCGCGCCAGCCTTGTACGGGTTGGCAGACCGCACATACATTTGAAATTCTTCTCGAGCATTCTCAGGCATTTAGGTTTCTCGCCAAAAAGACCATGTTTTCTTCATCGTTAAAGCGTACAATTATAATTGTTGATAAACAATATATATGTAACTTGGAAAGGTCAGAGGTTTTGATACTATAATAATACATTATATTAGAATGCAGAAACGACCGTGAATAAATGCGTCAGGTCGTCAAATGAGGTCGGCTTGTTGCGGTCAACTTTCCGTTTCTGTAACAATCGAACTGAACTGAAAATGGTTGTCAATTTTCGGCGCGCATTCAGTTGCAATACAAAAAAGAGGTGAAGACATACTGACACAAATGCATTAAGCTATCACGAAATTTCAAATCATTTACAAGTAAATTGTTTTATATATATATAAAATATCGTAATGTTTGTATGAATGTTTACTCCTTTATAATGACGCTGGTAGTCTTATGGTGGACAGATACGGAAATATCAAAATTCTGGTATCTCTTACTTAATAAAATTTGGAAGTGGGGGATCAATGTTAAATTAATAATCCCTTCCTAGACGATTTCGGCCACGGCGGCCAATCTCGACGGAGATCAGCCATTTGCGCAGGAGATATAGTGCACTAGTGTGTGCGCAATACACAAGTGCACTCACTATTCCTTCACTCTCATAGTCCGGTGAGACAGCAATCCGACATGACCGGAGAGAGATCAGGCGCAGGACCAACGGCTTTACGTGCTTTCCGAGGCACGGGGTATCACACCGCCAACTTCCTGACTCCGAGCTGCGACTGAGTAATTTTTTAAGATGGAAAAACCCAGTCACAATGTTTTTGGCCTGACCCAGGATTCGAACCCAGGACCTCAATTCGCAAATCGTACTCGTAACGCGTACGCAATACAACTACGCCACCGAGGCAGTCATGTTAAATTATCGATATATTAAGCAATAGAACGGTATTCAGTTGCCAGTTAGTGGTCATAAGGTCCTTTCGATGTAAGCACAGGGGCTAAAGATTAAGTAAGACTTTAGAAAAGTGACATCTAGTAGAACGAAGTGTGTTACCATTTGTTAAAACCTCGAAACAGTTTTTTGACAATCTCAACATATACTTTGCAGCATTAATTTGTGACAAGAACTGTCACACCTCATTTTAGCTGCTTATAGAATTGAATGTTCTCCAGCATGCCCATGACATGCTTACTTCAACCATCAGGCAAAAACAATAACCAAAGCAATATTATCATTACATATATTCATATTTGTGAAGATAGAATAATATTGACTAGATACTATTTCCTACTGTTATAATTGACAAAGTTTGTATAGATGTCTGGATGTTTCTTAGAAGTAAAGACAGAAACTAAAATGAAGGTAACGATACACAGATATTTAAAATCTTGGTAAACTAAATAATATATGAATCTTCTTTTTATCCTGTGAAAGTCCTCAGCGGGGTTTTTACTCCAAAAAGGACTTCCACAGCCATACAGCGTCCAACAATAGTAGTAAAAGAGATTTTTAAATGATAGGAATTTCAAATTTAAGACACATGCCGTTGTGATAAAAGATTCGGATCCATGATTTCTAGATTTATAAACAGTTAAGTCATAAAATTACTACAATCGATAATTTTTAATTCATGTATTTCAATAATGTTAGAGTACAGGTGTGGCTGTACCTCATTTGTTTCCTTTGTCTTATGAATATTCCAAGAAAGAAAGTACAAATTTATTACTCCACGATTAAATGTAACGATGAGAAACTATCTTATCACAGTGAAAGGGTACATTTTTAATCGTTGCACCTGTCATGGGCATTTGTAACCAAAACCAAAGAGTTATAAGGTTATATAGAGCAGACATTGGGAAAATAGTCATACAAAAATTTTGTACGTGGTCGTCAGCAACTCAATCTTTTTTTTTTTTTTTTTTTTTTTTTTTTTTTTATTGCATTTAATGACGAGACGAGCATGCCGTTCGCCTGATGGTAAGCGTTACGACCACCCATAAACAGTAGCAACACCATCCAGCACCTTGACTAACAAAGTACTGTGTGGCATTCCACTGCGCTCGTCACCCTGAGACATAAGATGTTAAGTCTCATTATGTCCAGTAGTTATACTGGCTACAATGTCCTTCAAACCGAAACACAACAGTGCATGCACACTGTTGCTTGGCGGTAGAAATAGACATTGCGGTGGTACCCACCCAGACGGCCTCTTACATAATGAGAGACCTACCACCAGGTAAATGAACCGTGAAATAACAAAATATCTATGTAAAATTCATTAGAACATACTTTGACATGGTCGTAATGCGTATATTGCCATATTTCCTTACAAAATATTGTTTTCTTAAAAAAATTAAGCATACCGAGACGACTTGTTACACGGACATGTCAGATAAGACAGCAACTTATTACCAATTGGTAATAACTTTTGGACCAAAAATTGGTCCTGATGTCCAGTCTATATTTATACTGTTTTAATTTCTTTGCAAAACACTAAAGAGATAACTTAATAAAGGTTATAAATCGAAAAGGTACTTTTCACAACAATTTCAAACAATTTTGTCTGCGCGCTGGATGAATCGCTTCATCCGTATTTTTATCAATGTCTCATAGAAAATTGGTATATAGGGACATCTATGCTGTTGGAATTGGTAGAGTTAGTAACATTCCAAAAGGCCCCATAATTCCCCTGCTCCTTTCTCTTCCCTAATTCTATTCTGTCATTAGCAGGCAATGCACCTACAATCTATTTGGCTATATCGGCAGTCATAGGTAGTGATGACTTATAACCATACCCACCTGCTCATTTGCCTACCTTCTTAAATTTTAAAACATGTTTCTACTCTGCAATTTGTTGTAGGTCTTTATTGCCTTTTTACCATAATCCATATACTTAGATTATAACAAAAAAAATAAAAAGCGGCGATAGCCTAGTTGGGAGTAGATAGGACTGCCGAACCGAATGTCCGTAGGTTCAAAACCAAAGGTCACGCACCTCTGTCTTTTGTAAAAAGTTATGTGTGTATTCTATGTGGATTATCGCTCGGTTTAACGGTGAAGGAAAACATCGTGAGGAAACCTGCATATCTGAGAAGTTCTCTGAATTTCGAAGGCATGTGAAGTCTGCCAACCCGCACTAGGCCAGCGTGGTGGACTAAGGCCATAACTCTCTCAGTTGTAGAGGAGGCCCGTGCTCAGCAGTGGGCAGCATATAATACAAGGCTGGTAGGGTAGGGTAGATTAGCACTAAACGTAAGATGTTATTTTGTTAGCAAAATTTAGTTTGTGATGCATACGAAATAGTACCTAAATTAACTATTAAATTTGAAGGATAGTCATTCATAAGCTAAATGATTTCAATTATAATACATAATAATCAATAATATTTGATCAACGATTAGACTAAATGACTTATGTTATTCAAATAGTTTTTAATTTATTAAACGAAAAGTACACTATATTTATGGCTGCTAATAATAATAAATCTAATAAACGACGTTGGTATCAAATATGCAGATGAAGAGAGTTTGTGTCAAGAATTACACTGATAAGAACGTCTATGGCGAATGTAAATCAATAACGATGTGCACTGCGTAGATCTTCGTGCTAATACGTACTGTATATAACCATTTCGTAAAGTCGATTTATGGATTCTAAATTTAATTTATAGTTACAGTTGAACTTGCGTACGACAAGGCATAATTTTGTATACTATTATAAAACAAGATTAACTTTTCAGTGGTTCTTGTTATATGCAGTTACTGATGGTAGGTCTCTCATTATGTAAGAGGCCGTCTGGGTGGGTACCACCGCAATGTCTATTTCTACCGCCAAGCAACAGTGTGCCTGCACTGTTGTGTTTCGGTTTGAAGGATATTGTAGCCAGTATAACTACTGGACATAATGAGACTTAACATCTTATGTCTCAGGATGACGAGCGCAGTGGAATGCCACTCAGTATTTTGTCAGTCAAGGTGCTGGATGGTGTTGGTACTGTTTATGGGTGGTCGTATCGCTTACCATCAGGCGAACGGCATGCTCGTCTCGTCATTCAAAGCAATAAAAAAAAATAAAAAAAATGCAGTTACAGATTTTTCAAACAGGCTTATAAATTGAGCTTTTTACGGCATCTTCTGCAATGAAATTTTGAAATAAAGACCTCAACAAACATCTACACAAAATTCGAAACAATTAGAACTAATAATATTTTTAAAACGAACCAAACCGTGCAGCGGTTAGTTATAAATTACAAAACAACCAAACCACAGTGTTGAAAGGTGTAAATTTAAGTGAATAAACATTAACACTTTGATTAATTATATACCTAGATAGAGTGACGCGCTACAATGAAACTAAAACAAACAGGCCAACTTTTCTTAAGCTAGTATGCGTGACAGCTGTGTCACACGCTATCGCTGCATCATTCTGCGTATCCTTGTGTGCGCGCATAATGATACCAGTTATTACATGGTTTCTATTAAAACGGAGAGATAATTATATCCATGAAAAAACAACAAAAAATAATTCACTCGAACACATTTAGCGGGCAACAGTTGGCCTCTATTTTTTTCGACGCGTTTGAAACGTTCAGTGTCTATCTAGGTATATAATTAATCAAAGCATTAACACTTTTGTTTCATAGCTGTTGGTAGATTGGCCCCGTACGTTCGGGTCACCGGCGCGACCCAAAACTAACAAAATTCTCATTTGAATTGCCAACTACGAAATTATGAATATTTGCGTAATATTAATGTTGGATGTTAATGGATTTTGTTTGTTGAGTACTGGATGTTTTGAATAGTGTTCAGTCAGTCATATAAAAAGCTGGTAAAGTTCAAAACTTGAAATCGCTAATACACTTTTGTGTTCTTTCTATTTTTTCTCTTCACAATAAAAAAATAAAAGGGATTTACTATACACAAAAAAAAAAGAAATAAGATTAAATTAAACTTAATGTGTTTAGGCGATTTGAAATTCTGAATTTTACATTAAGTTCACTTAATTATGTGGCTGACTGTACATTTGATTGGTCAGTGCTTAGAATATGTGCTTGGGTTGAGTTACTAAAAGTAATATACTATACAAATGAAAATAAATCTATAAATTACATTTTGACAACTGAAACTATTTTCAGTTTTATGCAAAAGTATTTTACCAGAATACACACACACACACTCACGCCTTTTATCTCCGAAGGGGTAGGCAGAGGCGCAACTAGTGCACCCACTTTTCGCCGTGCGTATTCCGTCCCATGATGTGATAGGGGGCGAGCCTATCGCCATATCGGGCACAAATTCCAGACTCCGGGCTGATACTGAATTTAAAACCCAATATCACTTAGCCCGACCCGGAAATTGAACCCAAGACCTCAGCATTGCAGTCATACTGTATATACAACTACGCCACCGAGGTAGACAAGAATTAGTTAGAAGAAATATTACCAAAAGAAATGGGTGTATATGGCGTTTTTAAACATAATAGTGCCTGTATCAAATCCAACCAGTGGTTTACGCATCACTAATTAAAAGTTCACAAACATCTACACAACATTTCATAAGATGTACTAGATGCAACTTTCGTTCTGTAGTAACTAAAACATAATATAAAATTTAGGGCCGATTTCACCGCTTGCTGATAAATGCTACTCGTCAGATAAACGTATTAGCTGACCAAATAAAAAGTCACACTATACTCAAAATCTAACATGATTATTATCATACATTAGTTTTTTAATACAATAACTGTCAATTAAATTTAACTTGAAATCTGTGACATAGGCCCTAAGTATACAAAAATGTCAAGAATAACGAGATTGAAACACTTCGTTTGTCTGGCTTCTCGGCGCCTCAAGAAGCCTACCTCAACCGAGGCTGTATTAGCACCATATTATAGGAGCTATAGGATCGATACGTGTTTAAGTTTTATAAATCAGACTCAACATTTAGGTAGGTGGGTCATTGACTTATTAACCCATTGTGTAGAAATTTAAATTGAATGCTAATATTACCTAATTCTAATTAATGTTAACCATTTGTGTGAATTTAGTAATTAAGAGTGCATAGGTAATTTTATATTGCACTAGGTGATGCTCGCGGTTCCGCTTGCGTGAAAAAGATTTCCGGGATAAAAAAAGTAGACTATATAGCACTCAGGAGTAATGTGGCTTCGTATTAGTAAATGAAATTTTCATAATTGGGTCAGTAGTTTCTGAGATTAGCGGGTTCAAACAAATAAACAAACTCTTCATCCTTATAATTTTACTAGCTTTTGCCCGCGGCTTCGCCCGAACGAAAGAGTTTTTCCTGGATAAAAGCGCCGCTATGCAATTTCTCAAGATAAAAATTAGCTTAAAACCTTCCCAAGGTCTTAAACTATCTCCATACCAAATTTCATAGAAATCCGTTCAGTAGTTTTTGAGTTTATCGTATACAAATTTTGCCACCCCTTTTTACCCCCTTAGGGGTTGAATTTCGCAAAATCCAGTCTTAGTGAACGTAGGTGACGTTCAACAAGGAACCGCCATGTAAAATTTGAGACTCCTAGAACTTGTAGTTTGTGAGATTTCGTGATGAGTGAGTGAGTTACCTTTCGCTTTTATATATATAGATAGTATAGATAATGAATATGGCGCTGAATTGAATGACACGATATTCTTTGCCGGCTCCAGCCGCTGTCTGCTTGCACGTCTGTATGTAGCCACGATATTGCTATATTATAAAAAATATCTTTATTCCGCGGTTCCGAGATGAAGATGCTGAGGTGGATGTGCGGCGTCACCAGGCTCGATAGAATCCGCAACGAGTACTTGTGAGGTAGCTTGGGTGTGCGCGACATCGCCGATAAAATGCAAGAGAGTAGGCTGCGTTGGTATGGACATGTCAAGAGGAGGCCGCATGACTATATAGGAAACTTAGCACTGCAATTATCCATCCCCGGTCAAAGATCCAGAGGCAGGCCGAAGACAAGGTGGAAAGATGTAGTGCTGAGGGATATGAGAGAATGTCAAGTTTCCGAAGACGACATCTTTGATAGAACGAAGTGGGGAAGAAAAACGAGGAAAGCTGACCCCATCACCATATGGGATATATAGCTTGGAAGAGAGAGATCTTTATTCCGCGGTTATTTTTAAATTCAATCGCTGTGTGTCGATGGTTAAGGGAGTCGGTTAAGTGAATTTGAAGTATTTGAGTAATATAGAGTTCATATTTGCTACTGAAATAATTCTTTAAGTTATGATATAAATGCAACTTAAATGTTGACGCACACTTGCCTCCGGCAGCGGCGCTCGTCAAAAATGAGTATTAAAATGGTCGTGTATAGTATTTATAAGATATTTGGCTATATTACCATATTAGTGAAGCAATTGTTTGCAGCGGAGCTGATTCAGTGTGGCGACAAGTTTTTAAATACTTGTTTCAAGACTACCAGAACGGTTCCGAGGCGGTTTGATGCAGTTATTCTTGACTGCTTACTTGTTGTTATGTGGGAGATATATAGCGGTGTCATACAAAATAACAAGTATTTTTCAAAGTGTACTAAAAACCGATAATGTAGAGTCAGTTCTATATAGATTTTACTGTATACAATATGTAATATTCAATGAATATTACATTATCATCAGGTTTAATCGATCATCATAATAGATAAAAAACGATTATTCGTGATATAAATTCACCTACCTATACAGGTGATTGGTAATATGACGTATTTCCATTAAGAGCATGTAGATTGGGTCAAAGCCTATAAATGTTGTCCCATGAAGCCCTATCCGGAACTCAATAGTCTTCGACCAATTTAAGATTTATTGAATTTTAAGATATAAAGCACTTATAAGACCAAATAAAGTTAAATAATAAAAAGTACTGTATGTACTTCTAAATTCCACGCCGCCGTCACAGAGACCGAGTGAAACCAGCCACAGTTGATAGTGTCCCAGTTGTATTACCTTATGTAAGAGGAGTCACCGACAAGATTGGCTACATCCTGAAGCGTGCTTCCATAAAAACTTATTTTAACCCCTCTAAGATTAGTAAATTTTTACCACCTGTCAAGTGCCATATACCTCTACAAGAACCGGGCGTATACAAGATAGATTGCGACTGTGGCCTCTCTTATATTGGACAAACAAAAAGAACTATAGGGACACGTCTAAAAGCACATATAGCTGATGTCCGACGCTCTACGAAGTCTGCAGTAGCCGAACACGCAGAAGGCTCCAACCATTACCTTAGATTCGACAAGCCACAAATCCTTGCCAAAGAACACCGATTCCTGCCTAGGATGATTCACGAGGCTATTGAAGACAAAAAACATCCCAATTTTAACAGAGTAGATGGTTGGAAACCTGGCACAAGCCTGGGATCCGGTAATACATCTAATTAAATCGGGCCCCAAAAGACATGCTGCCAGACCTCAAGACATTGTGAGCTCTTACTGCGTAGACCGGACCGCAAACAATGTCTAACACCTTAAAATTGTATAATTGTAAATTGAAGGTAGATTTTAACACTTAACTTTTCGTATCACCTCAGTCCGCCCCGTGACCACGAAGTGCTGCAAAGCCTTTGAAACGTCGGGAGAAAGTAAAATAAAAAACCGTGATAAATACTGTGATAATAGTTTAATTTCAATGTCTAACATTCGCGTAAACGTAAGAAATCATTATACTGAATGTAGCTTTAAGTAGTCATAATAAGATGCATACAAAACTATTTGTACCAGAGCAGGACTCAAACATTTGTATTTTTTTAACTTCTACAAGGTTAATTGTGATGTTTTAATACCTCATTGGAAAGCTGGATAAACAAATACGTTTTAACGTATTTTTTGCACATCTAGTCACTTGAAGTTTTTCTGAAATACACAGCAGTTTTTGTCAAAATCTTTTTTGTATAAATTACGAATCTGATAGATTTAAAGCCATCATTTCAAACTTTTAGTAGCTTTTAAATGTTTTAATGTGTATTTTGAAAGCCTAGAATGTATTTTACAAAAAAGCAATAAAATACCCCAATCCCATTATGTACTTTTTTATTATTGAATTTTATTTGGTCTTATATGTGCTTTATCTTGAAATTCAATAAATCTTAAATTGCTCGAAAATTATCAGTAGTTTTCTGACTTCATGGGACAAAATCGATTGCTTTTGACCCAATCTACATTCTCTTAACGGGAATACGTCATATTACCAGTCACCCTGTATAATAATCGATTGTATCACACCTTAATAAAATACCGCTAGTTCATGTAAACGTCATTCAATCTACTATCCATTACAATTATAAAATTAAATCAATCCGTATTCCACGAATGCTAGGAATACATTACTGTACATTTAAAACGTGGTACGGAACCGTGGGAAGCGGCAAAACAAACAAGTTTAGAGACAGACAGCGGATCGTTTAATCAGTCTGTGCTACAGACACGGCCGGGGAAGGAGTCGGGGGTGTACCTTCCACTAAATGACCATCCCTCCACTCTGTTAACCCGTGCCGCCGTATCCACAAACAGTATACTCGGTGAGTGTGGCAAACAAGAACGCTTATGTCGCTATTAGAACTGGCAAATTATTGTTACTTTCCACACGCAATCGACGCTATCGCAATAGCTCAAAATATTCTAGTTAAGTTAGGAAATGCATAGGAACTACATCGATGATATTAGTCATGATATTATTTACAACGAATTATGGTTTGCATAAATCTAATTAGAATTATTTAATACCGATGTAAAATAATTGCATAAATGCCGTTTTTGTAAGCTTTTAATAAATTAACCTACATCGACGATATAGCCTTTAAATACATAAGATACGATATTTCTCATCAAATTAATTCTGCCTACTACCTGAGGCATGAGGAAGAGAAGAACTGTATTATGATTGGCCTTGCCAAGATCATGACGTTTTATTTAGCCATAGAAATACAATTTTTATTAGATGCAACACTTCTGATGTAATGCTAAACATCTATTCGATAGAGATAGTGTAAAATATATTTCCCCCAGAAAGAGACTTATTTATTTATTTATTGGTTATTAAACGCAAATATAATTTGACAGCAACAGACCTCCATGCTAAAATTGCAAACACACATAATGTTCGGCATACGATAAATTCCGATAAATATAATATTATGATTAATTCAAATTATTGACATAGCTATTGATTTAAAAACTATATCTCTGCACACCCGAAGTTCGCCTGGTTTTACCAAAAATAATATAAATGCTTTAACTACACTGAATCATCAGATAAATGTAAACCATTAGTATAGTAAATTTCAGTCCGCGTGTCATCTCTAACCGTTCTAATGTCTATGTCCGTTAGCCTCCCATATTGTTTCCACGCGCTCGCCCGCCGGGGCCGGGCGGAAACACTCCGCCCGCCCGGATTCATTTCTGGTTTTCGCTACTCTTTTGTCTTAAATTGTTTTTGCAACTTGTCCTCTCCCTCTACCAAGAAAATGTTTACCCAGTTATCTCACGGGTACACGTTGAACCAAATAAGTCGTAATGAGAATGATAAAAGGCTCACTCAATTAATCAATGAATAAAAATAAATAGCATCCGCATAATGAATGTACTGTTGATCCCTTGTAGATTGTAACAGTTGACATGTTGACTTTGTTTATTTGTGTTTGACATCTAAATGTATTATATCACCTTAATTTTTACAATGTTTCTGTTTTTCAATAAGCCTTATAAATAGTTATTAATTAAAACGTCAAACTTTGGAGAATTTTTGGTTTTTTATATGATATCATTCTTCAGAAGAAAAGACTCACAACTCTATTGACTTAGATTGGGAAAATGGCACGTAGCCGGAAAAGACATTGTAGTACTACTTTTGATTATATACTGCAATCCAAATATGTCGACCAAAGGGAAGTGTTATATTTTATTGGAATTCATCATATTACCCTGATCTACAATTCCACTTTTAACCGACTTCAAAAAAGGAGGTTCGGTATTTACTACATCGACTCACTTCTACGAATAACAGAAAAGACAAGAAAAGTTATAAAAACTTTGTACATAGGCCACAACCTTGTTAGGTATCATTGCATACTTTTACTTAAATTAAAGCCGTAATTCAGAACTAACATCAAAGTTGTGTGTCGCAGTGCCAATATACCTCAATATTGCACCTTTTAACGTATGCTGGCTGTTGGGGGTCCCGTTAAAGTAGGGGACGCCAAGTGAAAACTTTGTGAATGAGATGTATTCTCCAAAATGTTATTATTGTGAAATTCGCCTAGAGAATATAAAAAAAAGTCTTTGATGAATAATAAATTACATAAACAGAATTTTGAACTAAAGAGGACTATATAGCTTTACACATTGAAGATAAAGCTGTACACTGCGCTTATCCTATGACATCAAGTTTAGTTGAATAACGTCCAGTAACTAATCGCTTATCACACGACTTCATTGTCAAAACTTTTTTTTTTAATTAATGTATTCGTCAAATATAATATAAGCCAACCAAATATAAAATTCATAAATATTATGCTCAGAAATAAATGGTGATCATATGAACACAATAAATATTAGCTGTCTAATCATCGATATGTAAAAAAAACTTATACATCAATGTGTCTAATAAGTATATTAACTTACTGATTGTATTTACTTGCGTATTGTCAAACTGTGAAAACAGTGACTATTATGTAGTCGCTGTAAGAAGATTTGAGTATAAGGTTCTTGAGTCGCTGTGTGAAACAGACTCCTAGGTAAAATCATTCAGAACGGAACACAATAGGTATATCAGACTATTGTTCAGTAATATAAATAGACAAATTAGTGATATCTACTCAATATGACCTCTATAATATTATATAACCAACAATGTATGTAAGGCCTGTATTCGTAAAGTTAAAATTTTAAAAACTACTTTTGTTAAACTGCTCATGTAGAATAATACTAGCAGCCCCGACAGACGTTGTCCTGCCCTAAAAAGGAAATAAAATCGTAGAACTCGAGTACAGCGCCACCTACTGGATCCAATTGTTAATCTAAACCATTCTCAAATCCACCTGAAGACACACAAAAAAATCATTAAAATCGGTCAAGCCGTTTAGGAGGAGTTCAGTGACATACACACGTACAGAAAAATTATATACATTTTGACACGTTGCAATACCCGCTGATGTCTTGGCAAACTGAAGAGTGCAACCTATGCACTAAAATACATGAACAATAAAGAATCATTAAAATACTTATATTTTTCATTTGTGTTTCCTAATAAAAAAATTGAACTTAATAAAATCCAAAATCTGCTTATTTATTGCATCTAAGGCGGAACAGAGTTCGCCGGTTCAGCTTGTAATAAATAACAAGATTTTTTATCAATAACAAGCTTTTATTTAAATGCTATAAAAAGAAAAATAGCTTGTTTTAAAACAAAACTCCTATTTATTTTTTAGTTCATAGATATTTTTCGAGTTATTCTCAGCAAGCCCTTTCATTTGATACCCATATTATTATAGGAGTGCATAAAAAATAACTAGTCCATCTTGGGTCGGTCCGCCATATTAGATTCAGAATGACGTCACTTAGCTAACAATGCATTGTCACCCAAACTGAAATTGACTTGCAAGATTCCACCCGAACAAACATACGTACATTGCAAGTTAAATAAAAGCTTTTAAAAAGATTAGATTTCCATTTAATTGACATCACATTTGACAGTGTCTTTTTTTCAGTCATTTTGCTTTAAACTTGAAAGCACAAAGCCTTTACACTGGATAAGTATTTTTGAAACGAAGAGACAAAGGACTTGCAACTAAAAACACAGTAAAGACAATGCAACCGGAAACTGTGTACTTTTACACGTCTTTGATCGAATATAAAAATCGCAGAACATGAGCGATGTCTGCGTGTAAAAATACGCCGTGTTAGATGTGGTCGTTGCGTATCTATGTATAACAAACAAGATGTTATACAAATAAAAAACTTTCTTTTTGTTTTCGCGGAGAAAGTGACTTATTACTACCGCCCAGCCTTCAAGGGGGGGGGGGGGGGGTTAGATAGTTATCAAAAACAGCTATTGATGCAATAGCTAAATAGCAGCTTTCGTGATTCTGAAACCTCTATTTTTGATAACTAGCTATTGGTGAATAACGCGAAATCACAGGTCAGACTTTATAGCGAGCTTAATAAGAGCTCAAACACATTCGTTTTTACTATTTTAAATACCTTGAAAATAAAGTCTAGCTAGTCCTAAGCCTAGAAGTGAGTATGAAGGATAGTTTTCTTGTGTAAAAATATAATAATATTAAGCTATTGCATAGCTTCTATCGCGGGCCTTGAGCGTGGAGACCGAATCCAGAAATTCCGTAACGAAAATAACCTCACATCTTTTTTATCTTACTAATATGAACCTTAAATACAATGCGTAGAAGTTATAATTCTTGAAACGAGTATATTTTTATTTATTTTATTTATTAAACTCATTAAAACCATTTCTTACTAATATGAACCTTAAATACATTGCGTAGTAGCTATTTCCCCAGCGTTGGCACGGCACGAGTACAAAAGAATCGAACGTAACATTCTTTTTTCAAATTTTGATTTATTCTACTTTGGTTGTGATGACTATTGCATTTCTGACATTTATCAATAACAAGACTAAACGTGCGTTGCTCGCGTTTAAAAATTTACTTTATGCGGTAAGCGTAAGATCGAATTTGTATACGAGTCAATCAAAATTTGTGATAAAAATGCTATGCAATAGCTTTACCGCGGCAGTCTCCGAGTGCTACACGTATTTTTTTTTAACTATTGTACCACATTTCAGCAGCTCTTTATTCAAAGTAATATATATTTTTAAACAAATTAAATAGGCGAGACCTGGTTTAAAAGCTTTATTAACTTTATGAATAAACCATTATGTACTTAAGTGCAAAAGTGAAGAATCCATATCCGATGTATACGTAAACGTTTTAGATATGCAAACATACAGAATCATTAAAAAATAGAGTTTAAAAACACATATTGCTCAAAATTTCTTGCGATGTGAGCATTTGTGTTTTACTAATAAAAGGTATTATCGAAATATAATCAATCGAAACGTGTATATATATTATAGTTTGAAATATCTTGACGAGATGTCAGTTTAACTTGTCGATACTTTAAGCATCAGCAGATTAACTAGATCCCTTTCACGCGAATAGACCTAGTTAAATTGTATATCATAATAATAGGTATACAAAACTGTCCTCCAAAAAGCATCCGACAAGATTAATCGTCACGATAAACACTTCGGCCGACGTAATATGGACCTAAATTTACTAGGGGCAACATTTATTACATTTATTTATATGCTTGTCTTTTTTTCGAATATAATGCCAGGCTTCCCGATGTTTAAAGACTAGGCAATCAAACTGGCACTTCTCATCCATAAAACCTATTCAGCGGAAGTCGGCGTACTAGCTCTGGCAACACCGTTCATCATTTTTTAAATCCTACCACAAGTATGACGATTATACCTGACAGTTGTAAAGAGTAAACATTTTATATAAATATAGATAATCATATATTATTACTAGCATTGCGCGCGGCTCCACCCGCGTGGAAAAGTTTTTGGGTATAAAAAGTAGCCTATAGCACTCAGGAATAATGTAGCTTCCTATTAGTGAAAGAATTTTCAAAATCGGTCTAGTAGTTCCTGAGATTAGCGCGTTCAAACAAACAAACAAACAAACTCTTCAGCTTTATAATATTAGTATAGATTTATATTATTTAGTTGTATTGTTTTTAACCGACTTCCAAAAGGAGGAGGTTATGAATTCGTGTGTTTGTATTTTTTTTTTTATGTACACTGATTTCTCTGATTAGTACTTAATTAATAAGGTTGCAAAAACTTTTTTCCTATCGCTGTAGTCTAAAAGTGACGACAGTCAATTAATGAAATGGTGGACTTTATCAATCGTACAAAAATTATTAACATTTTAAAAAATCATGCAAACAAATACGTTTCAAATTGGAAAATATGAAATAATTAAATCAAACGCACTTACCTGTGAGCGAAGTGAGTTGGTAATTATACGACCTAGTTGCTGCCGTGTCATGAAGATGGTGAGGTAAAATAGTAGTCTGGGTCTTGTAAATCATTGCTGTTGAAGAGATTATTTAAAACAAGTGATTGTTCGTGTATAGGCTTTGTCAGTTGCTGATGTTACAGAAGTATATTTTATTTTGCTGCAAAACCTGCATTTCAATTAATATTTCATCAATAATAGTAACTAAATATTTCAAAAAGAGCTTACCTAAAACTATTTACCAACTAAAGTGTCAACGGAATCATTTACATGGATAAGTTATCTACTTGTTGGTGGTGGCCAAGAGTTTAAAGAATCTATCTAACTGTCCAAAGGGATAAAGGACGCAGGAACACGTTGGATGCAGGCCGCTTTTGACAGGTCCGTCTGGAAATCGTTAGGGGAGGCCCATGTTCAGCAGTGGACATCATGTGGCCGATGATGATGTTGACGATGATTCAAAGGGACCATATTCTATGTCACTAGGTAATAAGTCGGTACTTGGTTCCACTTACAACCACCACCATTTGGCCACAAACCTTCTAAACAATAATGTAAATTATTTAAGTTGTATATTGTTTCATTTGAAAACAATAAAAAGACATATTATTATATATGCCACATTACGTTAAAAATACATTTTGCTATTGGTTTGTTAATCGCAGAATAATTAATTTTAAATAGTAAGTAACATTCGTCTAAAAAGTAATATCGCATCATAGAAGGAGCGTATTGATTTTCATTTGGTTCGCAATAATAAACCAAAACGACCAAACATACTTCGGATTCCAATAACACGAGGAGACGACTCAAAGCCACTCATATACGTGGGGCACAAATCAAAAGCGCGAATTAGTTTGAGGTATCCAAGTCTCCACACAGGGGCACCTACCCAGTATATTTACCGGCAATAATACGGCTGGAATACCCCTGCCCCCGCCGCGCACCCCCATTCAAACAACCGTACACCCACGGACTCTCGGTCTTCTCATTTCGTATGCAATTTTATTCATTATTTGTAATCTACTTCAATCGAATAGGGTCTCAATATAAATCACTTTTAGGATTTGCTCGGTAGGACGTATGTAGATTGACGCTTTTAGTGTGGTATTTAAATGTGATGCGTTTGTGACGGTGCCGAGCGCTAATAAAGGCCCGACTTCGGTATGTATGAGATAGACGTCAGAAACTCATTTGACTAAAACAAATAAAGTTCACTCTCTTTTTATATTCTTGTGCGCGTTTCAAGACGTCGCTTCATTTCTATAGGTTGTCGAGGGCGTCAATTCAAATGATCTTGGCATGTGGTCGCTGCAATCACCTTTTGAGCGCTTCAGCATGTGTTTGGATACGAACGATTTATTATGGCCGCGTGATGCGGTTTTTCTGCAATGATTTCTCTGAGCGCTGCGTCTTGACAGATTAATGCATCCTGGAAGTTAGTTTACCGGAATAATTCACATTGTCTGCAAATGACGCATTTACTATTAATATTTTAATTGGCTAAATCAAAATGAAATATCTTATAAAATGAATATTTACTTTTACAAATCATTACCGACACTCAAAAGGGTGCAGGCCGGGTTCCCAGCTACTTTAACAAGATTTTTTAGTCTATATTCCTACAATATTGTATTATAACTTAAAAGTAGGTAAAATTCGGTCATTTTAGTATTTATAGATCAAATAAATCAACGATGTCCATCAAACATAATTTTTAGGGTTCCGGACCTCAAAAGGAAAAAAAGGAAGCCTCATAGGATCACTTTGTTGTCTGTCTGTCTGTCAAGACCATTTTTCTCAGGAACGCATAAAGGTATCACGTTGAAATTTATATCAAATACTCAGGTCTAGGGTCTCTTTCAGCTGTGAGAAGATCAAACCTGTAAGTCAACAGGATCAAAAGATATGACCGTTTATGTAGCATATTTTCGCAAATTTTGCGATTTAGCAAGGAGATCAAAACTTCTAGGGTACTTCCCGTTGACCTTGAATCCTGAAATTTGGCAAGAAGCAAGGGCACATGTAAAGGGAAAATTCTGAAAACCGTAAATACGTACTTTAATAACAAAAAAAGCGCATTTATAAACTTTTTTATTAATTTATTAATAACTTTTGCCGAACTATTGAACTTATATACTTAGATACCTTCCCTACAAGTTTGTACGGAATCCTCAGTAGGCGAATCCAACTCGCACTTGTCTTTTTTTAAATATAGGGACGATATTCCCTGTAGCAGTTTTGTTTCTAGTAATTCACAGTGACTTCACATTCGGAAAATTTAAGCGCCATACTTTATACACGAAGTATATTATGAGACAAGAAATGCTTGCTTGGTGGCATGAACTACCACCACGGGCGTAACTATAGCTTTCACATGAGGGAGGTCATACGATATAAAATTTTAGTGGCGTGGGTTCTTACCTTGCATGACACCGTATACCCCCCCCCCCCCCCCCCCCCGTCACGTTTTTTTATGGCATTGAATGACGAGACGAACATGCCGTTCTGATGGTAAGCGATATACGACCACCCATAAACAGTAGCAACACCATCCAGCACCTTGAGTTACAAAGTACTGTGCGGGATTCTACTATGCTCGTCATCCTGAGACGCAAGCTCACGCCTTTTATCCCCGAAGGGGTAGGCAGAGGCGCAACTAGTGCACCCACTTTTCGACAAGCGTATTCCGTCCCATGATGTGATAGGGGGCGAGCCTATCGCTATACCGGGCACAAATTCCAGACTCCGGGCTGATACTGAATAGAAAAATCCAATATCACTTTGCCCGACCCAGGGATCGAACCCGAGACCTCAGCCTTGCAGTCGTACCGTAATACAACTACGCCACCGAGGCAGTCCTGAGACATAAGATGTTAAGTCTCACTATGTCCTGTTGTTGTCACGTAATATATTAGAGTGTGGACATGTATAGCCCGATCGTTTTAGAATCAAAGGGGGTGTCCGATTCTCCAAAATGTCAGCAGTCAGTGGCGTACCGTGGTTTATTGTAAGCTAAGGGGGGGTCAGTGGTCCTATATACGCCCATGACTACCACTGTGCATAAGTGATAGTAAAACTACCCTCAACTTACGGCGTTCGGCAGTGAACTGTGCTCGTCGCCTAAGTTATCACAAGTTACGTTTCATTCTATAGCAGAACACACTCGCTGCTATGCCCTTTAAACCAAGACATAACAGAGCTGCGACACGCATGGCGACAGGAACATACAAAGCAACAAAGCCATCCCTAACGTGGCAGGCATACAAAACTGCCATCTTCTAAATTGTACCTACTTGTGTACTGGCCATTTCTTTTCCATTTGTTCATAGTATTTAGTTTATTGCTTATGACTGCCCCTACGTTAAAGACTTCTCGGCATGAATACCCTACTGTGAACTTTCCTGGTTCATTATCATCCTCATCATCATCAGCCACAGAAGTCTACTTTCCATTGATAACGAAACCTTATGTGAAAACAAGATTTAGTCTATCTGTGTGGTAAATTTTATTCAAATCCATTTAGCAGTTTATAATTTGTAACAAAGACAAACATCATCAGAATTTGCATAATATCTTACATTTTATTTCCTATTAAATATTATGTAACCTTCACATGTTGAACTGAGATGACAGATAAAGTTTAACTTGCTCAAGGAATTATTCGTTCCATGATCTTGCTTTATATCACGTCACATTTCCGCTATTGTTACTTTTTACGGCACTAACGTTGCTTTGAATTCATATAATTCATTACATTCATTCATTCATTTACTCACAAATTACGAATAGATAGATATAAGGTACATAAAAACCTAATTGAATAAGTTTTATAATAGCAGTTAACAAGGCATAAAGGCTGACGTCAAATCCCTTCTTAGCTTATTAAAGATATTATTAAATTTAATAAATACCCACTCTACCTGTGTAACACTAATAAAATGAATATAAAAACATGCTATAAAATCCAAAACATTGTTAATTTTATATAGATACTCGTAAAACGCTTACATTATGTTTGTCTATTTTATGTTCGAAAATAATTATGAAGCACTTCGGCTGGCTCGCCGACGAATTTACGGACAAAATTATTAATGTAACCGACTGGCATAAGCATACGTGGCCTACACCGTTTCACACAGTTCACATACTGCGATAAATATTGACTGACGACCAACAGAAGTCAAGTATAATGTATGTTTGATGGGCCATCAATGAATCTTGTTGGAATCCCCTACGTACTGACGATTTAAATCGTTTAAATTCTACCACTACTGCTAGGTTGAGAATGCAATGTAATGCAATGAAATTAGCCCTGTATTATATACTACCTACTGCTGAGCACGGGCTTCCTCTACAACTGAGAGGGTTTAAGGCCTTAGTCCACCACGCTCGCCTAATACAGGATGGCAGACTTCACATACCCTCGAGATTCTAATAGATAGTTCTTAGGTATGTAGGCATCCTAACGATGTTTTCTTTCACCGTTAAAGCGAACGATAATTATAAACAATACACACGTAGCTTCGAAAAGTCAGAGGTGTATGCCTTGGGTTTTGAACCTCCAGACATTGTCTCGAAGGACCGTTCCCAACTAGGCTATCGTCCACTAGGTTGAGAGTGCTAGCTGTAATATAGATAATAATAATATAGAATAAGAATCACTTTCAGATAATACACTTATCTATACTAATATTATAAAGCTAATGAGTTTGTTTGTTTGAACGCGCTAATCTCAGGAACTACTGGACCGATTTTGAAAATTCTTTCACTAATAGGAAGCTCCTGAGTGCTATAGGCTACTTTTTATCCCGGAAAAACTTTTCCACGCGGGCGGAGCCGCGCGCATTACTAATTTAAAATAAATTTAAAGTTTCTGGCCATTATTGCCTTTTCATCAGATAAATACTACAACTTAACAGAAGTCTTTCTGAAGCCGAATATTGTGAATATTGACTTCTGTATTAAAGTAAATAAAGAACTAAGTGTAGATGTTATGTAAATACAAAAGTTTAGGTCTTTACGATCAGCCTTTTACTCTATATAAAGCGGTGAAGTTTTAGAGACTGAATTTGTTTAAAAAGGATAATCTCTAGAACTGGTGAACTTATTGTATAAGTTCTTTCACTAACAAAAAACTGTACAGTACTTGACTAATGTAGACTATATTTTCTCTTCAAGTAATTACTTTGTCTTGGAAAAAAACAGGCAAGCAAAATCATGAGTAAAATATGTAATCGTGTTCATCACTTTCCAGTATTTTGATATTTTTAGGAAATGTTACGCAATACTGTGTGAAGTAAGCCGCACTTATCTGTAATATGATCTTATCTACGTACATAAATGGATTATTTTTTATCTTATGCATTGTTGATGAATCAAGATCGATAAATGCATCCGCCGATTTACTGTTGTTACATCAAACATCCTCCTTTAACTATAATTTTCTGTCATACAGCTTTTCTAATATTTTGGCATCAAAATCATTAAAAAATACAAACGTTTTAACAACGTATTATAACTATTAACTACCGAATTATCCGTATTTTCCTGCTACTATTTTTAAGGATGTTTTAATTTGTAATCCAAATAGAATAGTAGCAGAAAACGAATAAAATAATTATTGATTCATATATTCAACCAGGCCTAGAACCTAGGCCAGCGTGGTGTAGGCCAGAGTAGTTTAATCGTCTGACACAAGATGTCACTATATTGAAGTTTTAAATATTTCATTTTATCGATTTTAAACACCCGCAGAAGTCACAATAAAAGTATATGATCATTATGAAAAGCTAAACACATTTCTTATAAAAAAATATATCTATGATACCTATAACGTGTTATGTGATATCTATAATTAGGCGTTAATCTTAGAGACAAAAATGGTACACAATATCGTGAATAAAAATTTTATGCGACGTAAACTCAATAACAGCTCTTTTAAAATAATAATTTTATTTTAACTTCAATAAGTTATTACTCATTGCCAGATCTATTACTATATATCTAGAAACGAGTAAATTCGAACACAATAAAAAGGCTTAATTTCGTGACATTAACAATGTACTTCTTACTAGTCTTACTAATAGGTATTATTATGCGTAAGATGAAAAAATGACTGCCTCGGTGGCGTAGTTGTATTACGGTACGACTGCAATCCTCAGCATTGCAGTCGTACCGTCTCGGGTTCGATCCCCGGGTCGGGCAAAGTGATATTGGGTTTTTCTATTCAGTATCAGCCCGGAGTCTGGAATTTGTGCCCGATGTGGCGATAGGCTCGCCCCCTATCACATAATGAGACGGAATAAAAACGGCGAAAAGTGGGTGCACTAGTTGCGCCTCTGCCTACCCCTTCGGGGATAAAAGGCGTGAGTATGCGTATGAAAAAATGTTTGTTATAAGTAAATGCGGAAACAGTGGATTTTGATGAGATGTGTCACAGTAGTAGCTGGGTACCTACATGACATTCTAGACTTACATATAATATTATGCTACTTCTTACCCCAGTTATTTGCTCATAGAGGAATTAATGAAATTTTTATGCGCGTTTTAGAGACTTTTGGAGCGAGAAAAGCTTTTCACGCGGGTGAAACCGCGAGCAATACTTAGTTAATTATAAACATTTGTGTATGATATACTGTCACTATCGGGAATTTGCCTCTTCTGCTAATAACAGGGTTTAATCTTTGGATCCAAAGTCAAAAGCGAGATGGTAGAGACTTTTGCTTTGATATTTTTATGAAGAATTTTCTGTTGTTGTGATTGGTGCAGAATAAGTACTTTCTTTACATGTTTACCTTCAGTGGCAAAAAGAGCGATCATTTTAGGTACGTATACACTCATAACTGATTATCTTCCGGGATCGAACCGACTACCTACCAGAGGTCGCCGAGGCGGATGTCAGGAGTGCGTTTCACTCATGTGGATTATTGTTATATTATTTGACCCACTCGTGGTGGCGTAGTAGTATTACGGTACGACTGAAATGTTGAGATCTCGGGTTCGATCCCCGGGCCGGGCAAAGTGATATTGGGTTTTTCTACTCAGTATCAGCGTGGAGTCTGGAATTTGCGCCCGATATAGCGATAGGCTCGCCCCTATCACATCATGGAATGGATACGCACGGCGAAAAGAGGGTGCACTAGTTGCGCCTCTGCCTACCTCTTTGGGGATAAAAGGCGTGAGTGTGGATGTGTGTATGTATTTGACACATATTTATAATCGTCACATATTATGCAAAGCAATTAAATAAATTCAAAACAAAATAAAGTAGGAAAAGGAAAACTTACGACCTTATTCATAAACAGTTTATAAACCTATTTTAGTTATTAAATGTTTTGTCTTCTTCGAACGAATTTGGAATTGGTTTGAAGGACGAAGACAAAACATTCTATTGAATATCTAAATGTTCTCTAAAATATATTTTTCCCAGTAATTATTTTCATACAAACAATATGATTAAATAAAGCATGATGCAAATCTTAAAAAAAAATGTGTCGGAAAAGACACGTAGGTGCCGTTATTAGGATTTAAATACAATGTGAATATTTTTGCAAAAAAATAATAAATAGATTAAATACTTTTCAAAATAATGGTTATGAATTATTTATCAATATAAAAAAAACATGTGACTATGCAGCTAATAAATTGTTTTGAGAAATGTTTTAGTACTTTTACTTATTTAATTTTTCCATAGACAATTTTTTTTTTTTACTTTCACATCAACAGGGTTATTGGGATACTTCACAATACTCTAAATTCTATGTCAAAAATACAACATCGATCGAAATAAAAATAGCTAACTACAAAAGAGTTAGATGTTCGTTAGAGCTATTTTCAGGAACTCTTTTACACCGATATAAAACTATAATATATGTTTTTTAAGAACGTATAAATAGAACGTATAAACTGATAAATAGTAATATTACTTACGACCTAACTATTTTATAAACAAAATAAAATCACTTTCAAGTACCTTTTTATCATTTCAAAGAGAAATAACGTGATCAGAATTTTAAATTTTTCAAAGGGTACCTACATAATTATTAATGAAATAAACGATTTTATAATTGCTATTTGAATTGAGAAAAATATTATTGGGAAGATACAATTATTAAATGGCACCAGAAATTGCGATGCAAAATATTATTATGAATTAATATTTAAATAATTACAGTCCCGAAATGCCGGCTCTCCATGAGCAGGGCCGAATTTCTAAAGGGGATTATGAAATCGCGTTTAGAAATTGTAATGTTCACATTGCACCTAAAGTAGGTGAATCGTTTTATTGAGTTTCAAGGGAGAAAACAAGTTTCAAGGGATGGTTTTAATACAAAGACTGTTTGACAAGTAATAACAGGTATTGTTAAATCTATTTTAGCCAAGTAACATTAAGATACATTAAAAAAAAAAACAAAACAATTGTTAGCGACAAACGAAGCTGCCAAACGCCTGTGGCTTAATGTTAAATCCTCTGCATTATATTTTGTTGCGAATTTTTCATACATATTATGTAGAAGTGAGGCCAGCGAGCATCGTATGTGAGGTGTAATGAGCAAAGGATTAAGGTCAGGGTTTAGTAATGGCCGGCACGGGCCAGGGCCGGCAGCAGGCGCATCGCGGCGTGCTGTGTCCCCGAGAGCGTTGCGTTGAGTGAGTTTGGGCCGGCGTCGCGCGCCGCTCGTCCCAATTGGTCGGCCAACAGCGGCCCGCCCAGAGGTGGGGGCAACGCACACAATCTCACACTCACCTAAGATAATTTATTTTATGTTATACCGTTTGAATATTTTATATCTGTGTGAGTTTTTTCGGTCGGTATGCGTTCAGTGTGAAATATTCGCGCGATAAGAAAGAAGGGGGAACAGATCGATCGTGGACGTTGCGCTTTTTATTTTATTACTTGCTGGTTATTATTATAGTTTAATTGTATATACGTTTTAGTAACAATATTAAACGTATAAAATATTATGTAGATTCTCCCAAAAACATAATATATTAAAAGTGTAGGTATTGTTTGAACATAACTAATATGATAAATACGCAATCACAATTTATGACATAATGTATCTAGGACATATTATAATTCCACTGCAGGGATAGGTTTGAACAAATAAATAATATAACTACTTAAACATAACCAATATACATTATATTAAAAAGTTTCAAAGTCAATTAAAAGGCTAAAACATGCATAAATTATTAACAACTGCTGTGTAAATGCATATTATCTTAGAGATTTCACTAAGTGTAACTATGTTTATTTTCAACAAAGTAAGCAGATGTTCGTGACCTTTTGAAACAATTTCATAAGCATCGAAACATGTTTAATTTAAACATAATTGCTACGCAGCTTCTTTTTATTTTTTATGTAAGTCACAAGAGTTAAAATGTTTATTGAGACTTCGCTGCGGAGGCTGGAGAGCTACTTTATGTAGGCAGTTCTGCGTACAGGTCTATACGCAATACAATCGGGAGAAACACATTCAAAAGATCGTTTAATACTGTCACCGCTAACATGTTTCCACCGCTAAAGCGACCTCTGTAATATAAGCCGTCGAGCACTCCACAGCCCGCAAACGTCGACTCTACAGGCTGCTCTCTATAACTAGACGGCTACCGCTGACTGCCGCTTCACATGGTCGGAAAATAAAAATTACAAATGTCGTGGTTACCTTTAATCAAATGCAAAGCTATCATTAAGTGGACGCTTCGACAAACTCGCTCGTCGTGCGCATCGTCACTGTTAATTATCACAATATATATGTATAAAATAAAATAAAAGAGACCGCGCCGTACCAATACTAACATAAAAAATACGAGAAAAGAAAGAGAAGCTTTAAAAAAGAAAGGAGTGCATCTACCCCCACCTCCGACGGCCCCCACCGCATCGGGCCGCCCCTGCGGCGGGCGCCACCCACCACACCGCAAAAATCGAGAGCGGCGACGACGGCGCGGGGTCAAACGGCGACGCGAGCGTGAAAAGAAGAAGCAGTGTGCGAGCGGCACGCACACAGGCGCAAGTGTGCGTGTGCGCGCCGAGAGGGACGGGCGACGAGAGAACGGGACGGCGGCGCCAATTACTATCACCTGGCGGGCAGCTACCGCATTACCCACTGCCGCCGCGCGCGCGACCACGCGCCCGGTGCACCGCGCCTCGCTCCGCTCCTGTGCCACCCGACGCCGAGCCTGCACCGCAATCGATACTCGCAGCACCGTCGACCGCGACTGCCGGCACCGCGTGCGCCCGCTCCACGCCGCTCGCCGCTCGGCTCGGCATGCTCCGCGCCCGGGCTCGCCCCGCCGCCGCCGCCGTCGCCGCCCGGCTCTAGTGGCACCGCCAGTGGCGCGACACAACATGCGACTGTGAAGTGTGTGCGGACAGTGACACGGACATTACGCGTAACGTGATTTATTTACTAGTTTACCGACAAGTTACTCAGTGAAACGATGACTTCCCAATTCGCCTTCAGGGGATCTCCGCCCAATCAGGTAAAAAAAAATACACAATAACACACCGTATGCGTATGATTTCTCTATCAACAAATTGTATATAATTGCAGAGCGATTTGGATTAAACTTTGTTACATTTTCAACTAAAATGTAAATTGGCATGAAACTAGCGTGTGTGTTCAAGTGAATATAAAAAGTTTTGTAGATTCATTTAAATATATTAGATACTGGACCCAAAATCGTTAGTTAGCTTATCCTAACAATTAAAGTATTTTATAATGTTAAAAGAATCCGAATGTTGACAATTATAAACTTTGTTAAAAGGAATAAAAACGCAATCACCTGTACAGAGATATTTCTGCTCGTCATTATTGTAATATAATATTCTCAAGATAATATTCATAACTCTACATTTGTTGTTAACTCACTTATTCATTCGATAACATATTTATAAGTTGAAAACCGTTAAATTATTGTGTATAGAAAGCTCGAACAAATTAGTAACTGATTCGATTAGGCATGTGTTACTAGGTGTAAACGCTCTACTCTACACTCATTGCTCCACATAATATCCAACGTTTTGTAAAGGTTTTTCTGCTGCAATATCGCCTATATATACAATTTACTAAATATTTATTTGAATATATTGTACATTAAAATAAACACACTTTGTAAAAATAATACGACTCTACAATATCGCACCAAATAATGTAACACACTTGTTAAATAAATAGAGAATGTTATTGTTTTAAACGAAACAATAATAACCTCTGGACAATGTGAAACTTATAGATAGATAACAAATAGTAACATTAAGTTTGCTGATACAATTTTTAAAACTACAACTTGTGCATTTTTAAATCGTACAAAAACATAAGCTGCGTTTGAAATCGCAATCCAAACGCCTTTAAAAAGGCTGGGTATTCAAAACACACATACCAGCTCTAATAACAAACATGTACCCAAATATTATACATTTATGTGTTCATATTAAACTCTAATAATATTTCATTTTGATAATATTTTTCATTCATTTTTCCACTCACAATATCGGTCAACATAAATTTAATGAATGGTATCACAGACACAAAAATAAATTACATTTGGACAGATTACAAGAACAATAACATATGCAAGTGACCTGAAGGAAGACCTTATGGCCGTTAACTTTATAAAAAGGCTAGTTTGTTTTTTACGATACGGCGCATGACAAATCGTGTTCCGCAGGAATTGTTTCGGAATAAATAATCTCTCGATACGTCGCCGGGAATAAGAAAGAAATTTATTTTTATCAATACATTTTTATTATAAAGCTTCATTTGTTCCGTTTTACATACGATTTAGAATCGTTCTCGAAGTTTATGTTGTAAATAAAACTATTAAAAATTAATAGCATTCAAATATAAAAATACAAGCTTGCAAACATTTGATACGCAATAAATGCACATGAAACACAGTAAAATATGTCGAACAGAGCTGCTGACGCGTTTTCTAACAAGTCATAGAGAGTGTTATAAATACTATCACGTGCTATAGGTAGCATATAGTTTACTGGTGGTAGGTCTCTCATATGTAAGAGTCCGTCTGGGTGGGTACCGCCGCAATGTCTATTTCTACCGCCAAGCAGCAGTGTGCATGCACTGCTGTGTTTCGGTTTGAAGGACATTGTAGCCAGTGTAACTACTGGATATAATGAGACTTAACATCTTATGTCTCAGGATGACGAGCGCAGTGGAATGCCATACAGTACTTTGTAACACAAGGTGCTGAATGGTGTTGCTACTGTTTATGGGCGGTAGTATCGCTTACCATCAGGCGAACGGCATGCTCGTCTCGTCATTCAATGCCATAAAAACAAATCGTATAAGTATAGAATTTCCTCACATGACCCTCCGTGCGGTTGCATTTTTCTAGGATAAAAAAGAGTCTCCCATGTCTTCCTTCCAGCTATGTTATGGTATTGTAGAAAAACTCTACTTTCATTACATTTTCTAAATTATAATGTATACATACCTACAAGTAAACTAATCATTTATAGAGCTCATAAAAATATACTATCACAATATACTTAAAAATCTTATGGTAAAACATCATTGTGCTAATAAATTTATGAGGGGTAGGTAGGCGAAAATAAGAAGATTTAAAATCATGATAAAATTATGACTATGCGCTATAAGATTAGGCACAAAATGCAATAATTAAGGCGACTCTATCAACAGACTGTTAGCGCGCGTTGGACATAATTATATATTTAATATACATTTGTTAATTTTCTATATAAAACAACGGAAAATCCAATAGAAACTCTAATTTAAATGATGAAAATATAAGTTAACTATTTTCAGTACTACGCATGGACATGTACACCCGGTAGGATCCCATTATAATAGTATTCTCGTGAATCGGGTTCGGGATCAGCCAACCCTGTTGCTTTATAGGCCGGGGTAACTGTAGCACTGTCATCAGAAATTGTGACTAAAGATTCTTTCTCGGTTTTTCACTTAAAACTTTGAACTGATTTTTAAAAGAGCAACACTAGAGTTTCTTGCTCTTCTATTGTAGAAACTGCTTTCCGAACTGGTGGTAGAGTAAAAATATACTGAATCTAAATAATTTTTAACATTTATTGATTGGAATAAATTATTTCATTTCCGTAAAACTTGTATGTAAAGACAAATTATTTTCTTGGAAAATAATCTTTTGGATTTACCAAGAATAAGTTTATTTTAGTCCTTTTATTAAATGAATATTAAAACATTAAAATTGCATACAAGAAAATATCTTGTATTATAATATTTAGGGTCTGTTTCCCAAATCTGAGTATATGCTGCTTGTCACATCCACTGATGTTCGCTTATACACTTATAAGCGGACCAAATACAAAAGCCACACTCTAATCTATAAATATTAATCAAATAAGCATTATCTACATTAGCAGGTTAATATAACTGTACGATCAAATGTACTTGAACATTTTGAAACGCCCTTAATATCACAAAAATGCGTAATCTTTATACTTAAACTCCAGAACTATATTCAGAATATAATCACTAATAATTGTGTTTATGCTTGCAATGTAATAATCAATCTTGATAATTAGTTATCTAAGATGAAAACTATGAAAATCTTTTCTAGCCCTAAACATATCTCAGCTTTTGTTAGTGACTAAGACACGAAATAATTTCAATAAAAATATCTATTGAATGAATTAGCGTGTAAATTATTTTTAGCTACTTTATCTAAAAAGTGATTCACGTTGAATCAATTTTGAATGCAATTAATTAATTATCTTTATTTTTGCTCGAACATAGCCAAACATAGGATCTTATTTTAAATATTTTGTCTCCAAATTTTAGTTTTTGTTAACGTATCCCGGCTATTTTTATTTATTTTGTAATTTAAACTTAGTATCTTGGTTCGCACATTAATAATAATGTAGCCTGTAAGGATGCATGTTTTGTATTTCCATCTAGCCCTAGATTACTTAATTCTGATTTTGTGAACTGTCATGATTGTAATCTGTAATGCATCTTAAATAAATAAATAAAAAACACAATATAGAAAAAAAAACAAATACGGCTAATAAAATCGATAGTATATCCTGTAATTCAAATACACAAATATTAACATATAACATTTAACTAAATCCCTAGAAACTCAGACAATTAGAAAATGCAATGTCATTAAAACATTATTTCTAAAATGATTCTTAAATTAATTCAATGGTGTAATTAATTAAAAAATAAAGAATACTTTCATATGAAATTATTCCATTATGTGAAATCACGAAATCTTTATATAAAATACTCATAAATATTTATATAGAATAAAAGTTGAAGTAATTGAAAATCTTCTACGACAAAAGTTACGTGAAAATCATAAAACAAGAAAATTCTTACTGAAATCATGGTCTGAAATAAGTAAGGTGGTCTCTGGAATTTAATATTGTCAAAGACTCATGGCGTTTACTCGAAGAGTGCCAAGTTAAGTAATAACTTATTATTATTGCTGTTATGACTTCTGACATGAATATTTTCTTGTTTCATGCTTCTCTATATATATTTTTTGTTGTAGTGTTTTATTTATTAACCGACTTCCAAAAAAGGAGGAAGTTCTCAATTTGTGTGTTTATTTTTTTTATGTTGTTTTTTGGGCCGCTGTGACTTTTATTTTAGCTACAATTTAATTACAATCTGCTGGATCACAATAATTGAAGGTTTTTTTAATTAATATAATTATTATCATACGTAATTAACAACAACTTCTTTACATGAATTGCACATATACAAAAACTATAAATACGAATGTATTAAAAAAATCTTCTAGAGACAAACTAAGCCACATAAACACATGTAACCATAATACTGCTAAAATCAAACGTTAATTATCCAGCCTAATAAATATTAATTACGTGACAAATATAAAACCTCAACAAATTATATCAATTCAAAGTCGAGTCGATTTGCATCAGTTGAGTAATTATGAAGTTTTAAAGATACGGCTTCAACATCTTATGCATTAAAAATCTTCATCGGTCCATTTAGATGAGTTTCATCAGAAACAAAGTACCAAAACAAGATCGACAAGTGTCACGCGTACTGATAATTATTAATTAAACCACATTCCTCGAGTGTGGCTGTTTCCTCCACTCCAAACTCCGTGGCGAATAAACCAAACTTCGATAGGTTCATCATTCAAACTGCATACTAGTACAATCTCGAGTGTATTGTGATTCATTAATGAATAAAATTATTAGATCGACAGTCCGCCCTTATTTGTTATTGATAACAGTTTATTAAACTTTCACGCTTGTCGTATTAATATTCGACTGAACAGTTATCTGACAATTCAGTTAGCACGGTAAGCCATAATTAAAATTGTGAATTCAAAGTAGGTAGGTATGGCAATGTTAATAAAGATAATATTATTATGGTTTGATTTAGTCGGTGAGCGAGCGTGTGTCAAGTGCGGTCCAGTTTCGCTATCTCGTTGATAAGTTTCGCTCCCTGTGAGGGGTATGGCTGATCCTCATTATTCCTCATTCACCAAGTCCGTACCCTCTGTTCTGCCAGACGTTACATTCCAAAGTATGCGGTCAAAACTCTTTATTCGTTCTTTGCACTTGCAATTACGATCCCTTATTTTTCATTCCATAATACGAAACTGCTATAAAACTTCAGCTTTAAATACACTTAGGTACTTAATAAGAATTCAAAGTTTTTTTTAATACCAGCAAGGTCCCATTGCTTTCATGGTACGTTTTTATTTAAATAGCAATTAAGTACAAGAATGGGCTGTAAACGTTTATGCTGCGTTGTGTCGTACGCTTTAAGAGCCCAGTCTCGCTAAATCTCGGGTGGCATCACTTTACTTTCACGAATTAAAACATTTATACAATACATGCCAACATGACGCGTTGCTTTTGTAATAATATGAGTTAACTTTCGATAATAACGCGTGAAATTAAGGCCCAGTTTTTTCAACTGTAGTTATCTTTTTGTCAGGATCTTATTTAGCTGGACGCGCTCGCAGCACCTGGAGCACTCGAAGCTAAGTAAGCTTAGTAACACCGGTGATTACCCTAACTACAGTTGAAAAAACCCGGTCTAATGTGACCAACAAAAAGTATTATTTGGGAATACGTGTGAATTCATGCTACGCATCTCATATCCAACGCCGTGACTTACGAAGATCTTATAAAATTCACAAACGATTTTTGAGCATCTCTCAAGCTCGAGGGTCGGAATTGAATCGCATTAGGAGGCCGTTTTTATTTTATATCAAGCATCAAACGGGGAATTTCCTTAGCAAAAGGGTTATTGTTAGCGATCATAAATAATGGTATCATTTCTACATATTCTGATTTCACGTTTATCTTATTTCAACTTGCGGCTGTACGACAAACATTTTAGTTTTACACGCGACAAATTTGTGTAAACTGTATTCCCCGCTTAACTCACATATAAACATCTATTTCATCTCGCATACGCTCCGTATGTACATTTCCATTTAATAAACAAGCTGGAACAAAAGACGACAAAGTTGTTTTTATTTAGGTCATGCGATTCTCGTCAGGCTCGCGTTTCGAGTGTCGAGTTCCAGATTAATATTTTGTAAGCGCGTCGCAGAGTCGCGCGCTAAGGCCGTGTACACATGTAGGCGTTTACCTGGCGTGTAGTAAACATTTTCGTTTATAATTGGTATAACATCGCGTGGCGAAGGCAACTGTGGAGATAAGGCGAGGCGTGGCGTACACGACTGCTGTACAATGCACTGTTGTTTCTGCGTCCATAATTGTGTATTGCGGTTACAACGGAAGGTAATTGAAGCTAGTTTTGAAAGGGCGAGGCGGAGGCGTGAGCAGTCCAAGCGAGGCGCGTCTGAGGGCACTGGCGTGTGCAGTGGCGGTGGCGTGCGCCGAGTTGCGACACTGGCGACACTGGCGACCACTAGTGTGTAGCGACACGTCGACTGAAAAACAAAACCAACGCCATTCATTTAACTTCATAATGAGCCATGAACAATGTCCGTCATTTTTGCAGTTTGCATTCGACCGGTGCCCACTGACCTCTTTTTATTCCGAATCGTAATTTAACGTACCCACTGCGACTTTAATAAAGCGTACCTAATAAAAAGCCACGATTAAGTAAATGTACGTTCTGCGTGCTATTGTTCTTCGTAATGAGCCAATGTTTTATATTATTCGCGTATATATTTTTACATTTGTTAGTAACTTGATATCTGAGTCAAAACTTTACTAATTAGTGGATGTTTGGTTTGAATTCTGTAAGTTTTCGACGCTTGTGATATAAATTGTTTTGCCACTTTTATCCTACGTCAATAAACAGATTAATAGATTTATTCAGAATAAGTATGATTTTTGTTAAAAAAAATTATACTTATTTGCCTACAAAAACAAAAAAATAATAACATTGCCTACTGATAACTAATTTTGGAGTCGGTGATTAATTAAACTTAATTATTACATCCCTATATTATTTTTATCTAGCTTAGCTATCAAATTTATGGGATCCCATCATCAGATTCGGACTTGGTGACAATGGGACGGCCTCAGGAGTAAAGGCTTTCGAATAAAAATTAATTAAGAAAATTGGTCTCCAATTGGCGGAGAAATCGGTGAACATACATACAGTCGAACATACAACCTCTTTCTTTTTTTTTGGATAAAAATATAAGTAATTATTTATATGCATAAGTAAAGTCATAGTACTCAGAAATAATACAAATTTTCTGGCAATTTAGCAATCGCGGGATTCGAAAAAACATCACTTTCCTAAATAAATTGCATACATTGGATCTGTAGATTATGGCATTACTGAAATCATTTTTAATTACATAATTTATATAGTAAGGCATCATACAACCAAACGTTCGTGAGAAATGTTGTATGTTTGAAATTTTGAATTTGTTCATCTACTTATGCTGCTGACTGTACATATTTTATAATAATAAATTTATTTATTATTAAAAAAATATGCACCTTAGTGAGACGTGTGGCATCAGTTATAATTAATGCACCGAGAACACGAAAAATCTTTATCAAAATTCATCGAAGTTAAGGCATTCAAATTTGATTCCTATTTTTTTTACTCGTTGTAATGCCAAACTTGATTACTTATTTCGCTCTAAATATTTCTTTAATTTGCTGATTCATTTTTAAAAACTATTTGGACATGAAGATAATATTATATGAAATCCACTACATCATTCGATTCAAATGACTGAGGTCCAGTTTCACCAATTTCTTATTTAACGGGCGTTAGTTAATCGGGCATTAAAATTAACGCGAATGTTAAAGTATCGCGCGTCCCATGAGAGAACGCTTACAGGGACACTCAAAAACCTTTACAGTCCCTTAAGACATTTAACAGGCTGTTAAAGTAACAAACAGAGCATGGAGAAAATAGGACCGAATCTTTTAAATAACAGTCTCTTAATATTGATGAGAATATATTGTCTACGAACGAAATTTAATTCCCTTTAGCCCCCGCTTCCCATACGCTAATCTTCTAATCATTCAAGAGGTAGGCGCAGACACAGGCTTTTGTTCGTTAGAAGCAAGGGATTTGTTCCTCACGCTTGAACCGATACAAGGACCTTTTTTTCGGATAGGTTACCGTAAACCTGACACCTTATCGGGCTGAAAGGCATCGTGATCAGCTCACTCGCCACCGGCAGATAGGTTCAATGAGATGCCTGCTTCTCCGAAATTTTAACTAATTTCTCCGAAATGAAGCCGGCGTTCACGCGGTTAGTAAATTTGTTGTTTCGTTACGGCACCGACGAATTTTATTGTGATAGTGTTTCCCATACTAAAGCGCAGGCGCAACCGGATTTCAACTCGTATGTGAGCGCGTGTTTGTGTGTGTGTCGCGTACCGGCGCGACATCGCTAGCTTATTGCAGCGGACCGAACTCAACGTTTCGAGAATTCCGTCTTAAACACTTCGCAATACAAACTTTACACTCACAGAATAAAGCACAATTTCGACTTACATTATCAAAGCCAGTCGGACGGAACTACAAGATGCAGAACGACGTTTTGGTGATAATACATTTTTTTTGCGTTCAAATACTGTAATGAAAATCATATGTTAGTGACGTGTTGTAATCGCAATCACTTAACAGTAAATTTACAACAAAAAAAAACACATTTTTCGCTCAATCAATACCGTCTTATACACTGTGTACATGTGTATCATTCCATATTTAATAGTATGGTAGCAAGACTGCCGCGTCGACTCGCCGCGTCTACGTCGGAATAAATTACACACTCATCGTATTATTATGTTAAAATATCAGAGGAAAATATGACTAATCATAAACAGTTTTGTCTACACGTTCTGATTTTTATAGAAACATATATGCAATTGTTTTACATTGTGTAGGTATTATGTTTGCTAATACTATTTTGCTAAAGTTTTTCTTTTTATTGGAACAAGATATTATTTGAATTTATAATTTCCTGGCATTGGATAAATACCTATTGTAACATTTGTAACTAAATACATGCAAAGCTATATGGGACTCTGTCTATTAACGTGGTATAAAATAGAAATAACAATTTAAACCGTAAAATTTAAACACCAAAATAATTTAAATATAAAAATATCATAAAGCCGAAACATTTGTATTACACGAGCAACACGAATCGCGCAGAGTTTAGACTGTCGCCATAGATCTTTCATCGGGCCCTAATCATGCCGGGCGTGAATCGTGGAACTTATTATCAACCAACATTGTGAACTTAAAATACACTTGTATGACAATTACCGACGCTGTTTCGCCCACGTTCGTGCGATGTATGAGGTGCTCACATGTCATTAGTTCACACCTCGTCGGCTCTGAGTCGCGGCCTCCTTACAAATGGGACACACGGCCGCTCCGATGACGTCGGACTAGTCGGCCAACTTATCCGAGTTTTTGTTGGCTGTTTTAACTAGAATATTGCGCATCTGTAATATACAATATTAATTATTTTTAATTATCAGATAATTCATATTAAAGTTGGTATGTAAGAGAAAATATTCACTATGGGTACTTAGTTGGTGTACAATTTGGTCAAATTTGTTGGCATTCCGGCATTACTAACGATAACAATAGAGCAGCTAACGTGAACAAACACTATACATAAAGAGATCAAAATATGTGAGTAATTTTAACAAGGTGTATTAAACGCCTCACAACAATATGCAATAATACAATTAACAGAATATTACGTAAGTTGAAGGCGATCGTAAATTAAGTCCCAGACATACAATTATATCTTTTGAATGTTACATTATCTGTACTGTTTTCCATATTAATTACGTGCTAGCTCATATTCCTTAAAGTGTATTTAGTAGAAAATGCGTTTACCAATTAATTTAAAAACTCTACATTGTTTTTTCTATTTTTGTCCTTAACAAATCCATTCAGTTTCACTTTCCACAGATGTATATTTTTGTAGAGATTAGAATCTGCAGGCTATTTGGTCCACTTTCACTGAATTTGACATCTGAATGCGTAGAAAGTTGCTCTAACTGAAGCAAGCTGACTTATCGTAATGAATTTAATAATTAAAATGCAATGGAAGTTATTCATATAATAATTTTTAACAATGTTAGTTTTAATTGTTGTATTATATAGTGAAATCTCTACTCCCCTATAACTTAAGTAATTAAAACACTCTTTCAAAATAAATAAAATTAACTTGAAATGTTAGCTAATTATAAAAGAATAGAAAAATATGTGTAAAACTAGTTTAATGACGGCTAAAATATTATTTATGCTCAACAAGCATGGGCAAGAAAATAAATTGGCTAATTAATAAACAATGGAATTATGTAAAAAAATGCATACCATTACACAGTCATGGAATCAGATGTCAGAGACATGATTTATATGCCATGTTTACACCTTTGCTCAAAATTAGTGTAACTTTATTATGATATACGAGTTGATTACAATTGAATTCTAAATTTAAAAAGAAATGTTTTATACTAGTTAGTGTGAAGTCAATGACATTTATCATATAAAATGTTTAGCTGTCATAAAATATATTGGAAAATACATTTTACATGAATGTAAAGATATAAACGCTAATTAGAAACAAGTATAGTAATATAATTATACAGTTATTGGTTGTTAGATTAATGGATCAGACCTACAGACCACCAATACCGCTTTTAATTTACCTTTCTTTAACTTATAAAGACTTGTAATAGCGAACTCATATCGAAATGGTATACAATGTAACCCCAAAATAGCTGGAACTCCCTCCATTTTTAAAAAAAATCCGTTCAAATTTCTTTTACGTTCTTATTAATAGTTCTATACAATAACTTTTTAAAAGTTATCATCGTAGTAACATTTGCAATTACATTAGAATATATAATTTAAGAAGAAATTTTCTTGAGAACACAACACGCCAAGCCTTGGTTTACAATAGTTCTTGTGCGTTATATAACTTGTGAGATATTTTTATTAAACTAAAATAAAAATTCCATCCTTAAATTTTATGAATGTAACATAACTTTGATTTTAATTATATTAACTTTTATTTTAACTTTCTATAAATATGAACCCCAGAACAAAAGAATAAAAGAAACAAAGAAGAAATCATAGAGCTAGAAGTTAATTACCTATTCAAATATAGAATTAGCATAAAAACTTGAAAACAAAAACGCGAGCCGGGAAGGGTCAAGTTCATCAAAATCAATGTGTAAATGACTTGTAGTTTGTTAGCGTAACATTGGGTTAAAGTTTGGGAGTTGCAAGCTAATTTCAAAGTCTTTTTGATTGTTTATTCCAGTTTCATCGATTTATAGTAAAAATATCTAGATCTAGACTTGTAGATAATCCCATAGAATAATATTGTATTCCCTTGGCAAATAATGTCGGGAAATCCTGAGAAGGCTAGTAAAGGATTTGTTTGCTGAACGAAGTTTAAAAATTTAGTAAAGCTGCCGCCCACGTTACCTACTTCTAGTAACTCTATATGTCAATAATAAATTTTGTCTAAAAAAACAGTAAAAATTTAAGAAGAAAACCTTAAATTTGTTATTACAAACTATCTACCTATGTATGTTATTAAAAAAAAATACAAACACACGAATTGATAACCTCCTCCTTTTGGAAGTCGGTTAAAAAGTAATGTTTTATGCAATAAAATGTTAAAAAAAATTAAGATTACCTCGTCTTGTGGTACATTGGCTCGCTCTTTATTATAATATGTTATGACGGTTGATGATTACCTGTTAGATTTTTATCGAGCATATGAATCACATTCGAGACAATACAAAATGCCTTTGAAGAGTTTGTAGGTTCCCGAACACATGACTTCTTCAACAAAGGCATTGAAAAATTACCACTAAGCTAGCAGAGATACATCGATAGCATGGGAGCATATTTTGATTGATAGAAATAAAAAATATTTATCAAAATATGACTAACTTTCTGTATAGTAAACGGCAATTTTATACGTAAAGACCTAATACAATTAATTCCACTACGATCTACAACATTGTGACCACAATAAAAACCTAGCATAACCAACAAAACCGATTCAATTAATATTCCTTCCGGCAATATTTGATCACAGACTGAACATAGCCAACGCAGAGTTATTTTGGTAAACAGTTGTCGATTAGCGGGTAACGACAGGGTGTGGGCAATAAAGGCTCAACCGGGAACGGCGCGGGATGTTTTGAATCGCCACCGCTTTAATGGCGTCTGTATTAACCGATAATTCAAATTTCGATATCCCCTGCCAGTTCTAAATACAACCTGACACAACATTCAGTACAAAACTAGTTTAGTAGCTGAGGTTTAAAGATAAATAAATGTTTTATTTGGCATTACTGATGCTTATCCAGATTTAATTCTAATTTTGAAAGTGTTTTAAATAAATTTCATATATGTCGAATAAATGCATTTTTTTTCATTAAGGAGGAAATAGCTCTTAAATAGAAAACATAGAGCCATATTAGGAAGAGCATCTTCCGAAGAAATGAATACCATAAGACGAGGCAATTTAAAAAATTGTTTACTTTTTATTGCATAAAATATAACTTTTTTGTAATAACAAATTTAAAGTTTTCTTCTTACATTTTTACTGCTTTTTTAGACAAAATGGATGATTGACATATAGAGTTACTAGAAGTAGGTAACGTGGGCGGGAGCTTTACTTAATTTTTTAACTTCGTTCAGTAACAAATCCTTTACTAACCTTTTCAGGATTTCTCGACTTTATTTGCCAAGGGAATAAATAATATATTATTCTATGGGATTATCTACAAGTCTGGATAAAGATATTTTTACTATCAATCGATGAAACTGGAACAAACATTCATAAAGACTTTGAAATTAGCTTGCAACTCCCAAACTTTAACCCAATGGTACATTTACAACCGTATATCCATGTCATACGGATTCCAAAGTCTTCTCTATCCTTAACTATATACTTGAATTACTTTGGTCACGCTATTAGTGAGTTTCATTAAAGTATATAGTTAGAAACTACCTTTTAAGAATAGATGTTTCAACACAATGTCGCCCTCATTTATTTTTCCCATGTTCTTAAAGATATAACTGTATAATTTCCACTTCGCTTACATTTAGCATACATCACTAGAAGGAAAAAAACATTTAAAAATATGAAAATTCCGCAAACGCAATCCAATAAATTGTCTACTAAAGTAACTTGCTACATTTTGCAACCATATTTTTATCACGCAAGAACTGTCTAAATGCATAAAAAGTAACATGTCGTAATGGCACTATATTATTGTCCTTTATTTTCTTTTGTAATATCAAGCAAGTTTATACTTTTGACTCGACAATTATTACAAAGTATTGTTTTGCTTTATACGGGCGGATGGTGTCGTATGCTATCATAATAAAAACAATGACTATCGAATGAACGCCAGGATTTGTTTAGCTTTGTTTTTATAGCAGTTATGTATGTATGTAGTTAAGAATTCATCTTCATTACCTCTATGACTCATGAACCATTTTTTAAAATTTTTATACCTTCATTGAGTTATGAATTTCTTTCCAAATTAACGAATCCCAGTTTATCTAGCGATACAATTACGTAATAGCGTAGGTAGAGCATAGCAATATAATTTAAACTATGTACTAATGGTTTACATTTTAATTACAACAATAAAACATTGTTATTCCAAACTTAAAATTCACATATAATCATACTGCTGTATCGACCAAAGAATATATTCTTTTTTAACTGTACAAAAAGAGATCACAGACAAAACACATAATTACAGTAACTACAAACGTTGATTATTGTTTTAATGAGCGAGTGGTCTGTTTAAGGATTTAACACAACAATGATTGCATTAATCTAATTTGAGAATTGTAGGAATGTTCGCGATCACGTCACAAGGGTATTAAGCAGAATAATGGACCAGTTATTAATAGTCTAATACTCGGGGCACTAGCACATGTTTATTCCGCAATAGAGACCAATAAATCTCAGCGAACAATCTGAAACAACTTCATTAGCAGAATCAGCGTTTCGTTTACGCCACAGTGAGTGATCGGCTCGGACTCATCGTCTACCCCGACAGCAAATTATCATTCGCGGTCGAATATCGTGTAAATTATATCGAATAAAATAAATGCGCAAACTCGCCATTGTCCAACGTGCAGGTTTGTGGACGCGCTGGAGTGTGGCGGCGGGCTCTCCGGTTGCTCCCTAAAGTTTCAATTTTATGAATGAGTTGTTTGAATGAAACACAATAATAATACGGTATCGGATGCGAGCCGACGCGGAAAGCGCTCCGTGGACTTGTACGTGTCCGAATCGCCTTTTGAAAGGGCATATTTGGTTTGACGTTAAACATTTCACCTGACCATATAACACATAATAATATTGTAGATCAATTTACAGCGCAGCGCCGTAAGTTATTATGTTGTTCAATTTCAGTGGAGTTTTGTGTTTTTTGTACGAAACGGTTCATAAAATTCATCGTCGAATATTGGATACATTTACACCGTATGTCGAGCCGCTGGCATATACAAGCACAATTCAACAGATCGGACGATATTACTTTAAGACTGATTTCATTAATTATCATTGTGTCGATTAGAGTATAAGAGATAGAATATAGTTAAATGGTAAGCGAAACATTGAAGTGAACAGAGGGATCGTAGACTTATACGCAGCTACAGCATAACGTATAAAGTTTTAAGTCAACATTTAGAGAAGCGTAATTTGCTGTTTAGCGTCACAAAAAAATTAAAGCGGAGTATCTTTTACCCACATTACTAGCTGATCAACGGTAGATAAGGCGGCTCTGTTATAAATCGCCGACACTTTTATTTCTTTTTATGTTCGCAGCCGAAATGTTTTAACTTTTAAGAAACAAGTATACAATGTGTTCGCAAATACTTTGCTGACTTTTAATAAAACATTTACAGTTTGTCTATAACATCTATCTAATAAGTAAATGTTCTAAGAACAATAATGTATCTTTGTGACCAGCTTGGTAAATAACTTAGTATACCATTCGCACTAGACATTTTAATACAACTAAACTGCATCAAATAAGTAATAAATAATAGTTTAAAAAAACTAAAAAACACGCTTTATAGAAAATCCAACTAAAAAATAGAAAATAAATTTGAATTAAGAATAGTGAAAATAAGAAAAAAAAATATTTTATTGTAAAAAAAAGCGTGGGGTGCTTTTTAAGATATTATGAAAATTATATATAATACTTCTACTCATATTATCTGTCAATAAAATATTTATAACTATTGTCACCATGCACCCCACGCTTTTTTTACAATAAAATACTTTTTTTTTCTTATTTACACTATTCTTAATTCAAATTCATTTTCTATTTTTTAGTTGGATTTTCTATAAAGCGTGTTTTTAGTTTTTTTATACTATTATTTATTTTTATTTTTTTAGTTCTGTTCTACTATTGTCCAACAAATGTCACTAAAAAATATATAAATTGACAAAAATCTCATTTTGGAAAATTGAATAATGGCATAATCTTATCAAATTAGTGTATTGTTATCGGTCCTCGACAAACCTACAAAGTTTGAATAAAATCTGACCGTTTAAAGTGGGTCAAAATCGCGCCCAAAGGAGTCGGAGAGTTACAAACATACAAGTGAAGCTAATATAAAGCGTGTAAAAATTTAATTAAATTATCATTCATGAAACGTTAAGCGTTATATTTATTACCAAGTTATTTTTTTGTAACCTACCTATCAATCACATTCTAACTAGGTATATATACTACATACAATCATTTTTTTTTTCACTGAATTAGAAATACAATAAATTAACTCATGAAGGGTTTTACTTAAATAATCGGAATAAACGAGAAATTGTTTTGCTATAAAAATAAAAAAATAATTGAATTATATTATTATAATTACCATTTATTAAGTATAATTATAATTGTACCACATGTTATCGGAACACACTGTATTCGCCGTCCGATCGCGAACACGCTCCGTTGCGGACGAGTTTTATGATATTAATATACATTTACAATCATTATACACCATTATTACGTATTTATCTTTATACTCACTCTTTATTATATTAGAATAGCAGGCGGTATCTTTTTAATATTTATACATCCCTAATAATATCCTAATTAGGGGAGGTGTGAATTTCTTTAAAAGCATCATGCGATCGAGGGTGGGCCAATTTCGTGTTATCTTTGAGGATATCTCCACAGGATGCGGGGATAGACAGCCACTGATCCACCGTGTAATTGTCCAATTAAACTCACAATTTTATGTAAATCGTTTGCCAACGGAATACGCAGCTTTGAGTTTTTCAAATCACGATATATCGCAAGGTGTTTGTATAATTGTCGATTTCTCTTGATTCAATAATGTGTCTAATAGCCTTTATCCGCCTCTTCGAACGTTATCTCGGTTCCAATCTTCCTTTTTTGAATTGATCCTTGGTGTATGACAACGGATAATTATATAGATATTAATTGTTGATAATTTATTTTTATTATTTATTTTTAGCTACAAAACAAATAATTTTCCAAGAATCCCGTAAATGTACGTAAACAGATAAAAGATTATAATATACATCCTTATTTCTCACCGAGCACTCAAATCCACGACATTACAATACAATAATTACAATCAACGATGTTAGAAATTCAAAATTAAGCATCAATTATAGATAATTAACGGCTTAAGAATTTATAAAAAATGTGAAGCATTTTATTGTTGTAGAATATTATACTACACAATGGTATAATAAAAACTCCTTGTACATATCGTTAAATCGATTCCGTACGTGTCTATTGGGATTTACAGATTTAATCACAGGAGAGTTATCAATAAAAAACTGCTGTTAATTAAATAAGGCAGTACATTCACAGCGCAAGCGGCACATTAGCAATTAAGACCGGATCACACGATACGTTACCTATTGTCTAAAACAGATCACTGATAATGTAGGCATCAACGTAAATGTAGGAAATATCAGTTTTTATTGTATTAAGTTGTAATCAACAATAAAGCCATTTCCACACGCTTTGGTAATATGCAAATATTTTTTTGTGAAATTAATTTCGTTATTCTTGATTTAGACTAGATAGCAATAAATGAGTGCATTGATTCAATCTCTGGTTTTATTGAAATAGTTAAATACGTTAAGCTTCTACAGGCCTGTCGTTTATAGCAAGTTGGTCAATGTTGTGGAGTATTTTATTTATTGCACTTTATATACAAATGTATATCGGTGGAATTAATGCCAAAGGCAGTAGAGAGTAGAGCAGTTCATTAGTTTGCCTTTCTGGTAGTTAAAGTTCAACATATCAGGCAATTTCTTTAATACTGACCCCGAACTCATCTATCCTGTATTTTTACTACCTCCATTATCTATTAATTTAATTCGCATTTTCTTTATAGAGTTTGCTGAACACAAAACATATACCAAATTAAGTGGTTATTAACCAATTTTAATCCTTAATACCAAAAGTTTTCATTTTAAACGCGTAAAGATCACAACCACAAAGCCATTTACTGAAACGACAACTTAACTATCAAAGCTGAACTGAAGTCTCCCTAGTCGTGAAATGTATTACCATTTAAGTTTAACTCTAATAGGCATGAATGACGCGTTAGTACAAACTTTAAATATCTCTCGTTAGCGGTTTCTTGTAGTACTAGAGCGGCATTAGGGTAGCGAAACTTATACGCCCATTATGGAGCATTGGGTGCTTTCCTAAACGCAAGGTCGTGATATTTTTGAACGCAAAATGATGTTTAATTTATTAATCGATTTAATAATTCCCTATTCGACGCAATTTTATAATTGTTAATTATATAAATGTTGCTAACAAATTCTAATTACACTTTGTACAAGGAGTGCATTTTGATTTTTTGTTGTAAAGCTTGATACACATAGTTGATTTATCGCTTTTTCTATAAAGCGCTCTTCATTTTAACAAGTATAACGAACCTCTGTTCATCAGTGACTTAAATTTATTCAAAACCCGTTAGTTGTGAAACAAATTATTTTATTATAGATGCTTATCGGGCGCAATTAACCCAATGTTTAGCGAAAAATGTATTGAAATATTTGCACACACTTTTCTCAAGGCGTAAAGGCGAAGCCGCCGTCCCGTGACGCCTTATCTTCCATATATATCAAATTGTGATGCTCTTTCTTTGTTCAGATTATATGTAAAAGGGATTAGAGGCAAAATATATATTTCTTTTCAGTTGTTAACCGTTTTAACTTAGCGTATTTGTGCAATTGGTTTTGCTGTTGTTACTCTTTAGGTATATAAATTATGTTAGAGTTTTACATTGTTTTGTTTTAAAATGTGCAGTGATATATTGAATTTAATTTGATTGAGACAAAAATATGATTCGGAAATTAATAAAGTAGCTACTGTAATTATATTTCATGTTTTTAACATACTTGACTGCATGGTGGCATAGTTTGTAGCGTGCGCGGTACGAAACCGCTCTGAAGACCCGGGTTTATATCTCGGATCAGGCAAAGCATCGTGAAACGGAACATACCTGGCGAAAAGTGGGCGCCTTCTTTGTGAACCTCTTAAGAGGTACGCCCTTCGGGCATAAAGGCGTATTTGTGTGGTTGCGCATTTTTTTTACATAATTTAATACAAGTCGCGCAACATAATATTATTAGTCGTTATTATATTTATGTTTTGTCCGCTACCTTCTCGCGTTGTGTACACCTTGTTTTGTCTCTGCTCCACCCAAAGGTTGACTGGTAGAAAATGCCTTCGGCATTAAGTCCGCCTTTATACTCATTGTATATAAAGTGTCAATAAATAAATAAATAATATTAAACATTTTTTGGCTAACCATTTCTAGCTTCAATCATAGACCATAAACGTAATTTATACTATATTACTATGATAGATTTGCTTGCTATTACCATGAAATTAGACAGACCCTAGTTCACATATTTTGTTATGGCTTGTGTTTTACAAATTTTACTGCTTTAATTCGTCACTGCCAGTGGTCAACGACACCGAACACTTGAAACAAGTGTTCATAAAAAACATGATCAATTAAGTATGATAATATATTTTCTTGGTACTTTATTTATAAACATAATTTACGATTGATTACTCGAGTAAAAAAATATTTTTGTAAGTCCGATAAGTCGTAGCTATTTCCTAGAAACAAAAGACACAGCAGCACACAGATAACTAAACAAGCAAGTAATTAGTAACATATACTTTGAATTTATGTTTGTACATTACCGACTATAGATGTAATCTAGCGTATTGGAAAATAGGTATAGATAAAATTGAAATCTCTGTAGCGCGTTATTATAGCGCATTGAATAACCAACTTTATGTGGTACATTTTCGGTAACAGTTATTCAGCTGAGCCTAATGATAACACGTGACCGCAATAGGTTTAGTGCGATCTGCAAACGATGGACCTAATGCGATCCACAATAATTTACTGGTCACACAATAAATTGTTGGGTAGCCGATGAATGCACGGTACACGGTAGGGTACAACGGTCTAATTAAACACAACATTTGCAACAATTTCCCAATTATCCTATGTGACCTTATCGTAAATATAATACTCTAATGACGTCTCCGGGCGGTTAGATAAAAACCGCGTACCTGGACAAGGCCTTCGCCTCACCCACGGTTAGCTAAGCGACATGTCATCGATATTTTTTTGCCCGGCTGATGTCTTTAACGAAATTCATGTCATTGGGTCCGATTTCTCTAAGATTAACTTTTTTACATTATTTAACAAATAGATCGGACCCTTACACGCTCGAATATTCAGTTACATGGTTTAACACTTAAAAGGTCTTAACGACTCTAACACATCCTGCGGGTTACGATAAAAAAGACGACAAAAAGGGAATACTTCTCGTGTTTGTTTTTTAAAAGATGTCTGCCCGAGATAAGGTGCAGCGGCACTTTAATCCTGTACCGTCCGATATTTGAAAAGGATATGATGACAACTTTTTTGTGCTCTTTATCTAATAAGCACACATAACCAATACTTAGTTAAAGACGTGGGTACTTATTTCCAAAGTTTGTCCAACTTGATAAAATAAATAAAATCAACGTGTCAAACTTAGTTTAGTTGTCATGTAGCTTTTAATCAATAAGCTTTGAAACGGGCCGCCGCCGAGCTCTAGAATGACGTACAGTTTTGTTCTTCATTAGAGAAATTCCCAATTTACAAACCAACGTTTCATTTTAAACGGAATAAATCGAACAATTCAGCGTTGACAAATGTTGCCGTGTCGGGAATTGTTCGTCGTGCAAGTGTAAATTAAGTAGAGAGCCACTAGGCAAGTGTCAAGCTGTATCAGATGTTTAGATTATAACCACTTGGAACTGTCTCGGCAGTCGTGAACGGAACTTAATAAGCAACTTAGCAGCGTGTCGCGTACTTACAACTCTGGCTAGTGTTGTGGCCTGGACGTGTGTGTCAGACACTTCATTATTAAAATCTGAATATGTGTTCTTGACAAGTAGGTACTAAATTTGTTTTCTTTAAGATCATATTTATTTCAGAGAATCTTAACGTTCACACACAACTGCAACTCAACAACAATATCTCAAACGGAATGCATATTCTGTTTCTTACTAAACTGTAACATCGTCGCAGTTATTTGCGTGCAACAGATGTAAACCTATACCGTGTACTTATTACGTTTCTGATTATGTTTATTCATATTTCTCACAACCTCTCTACATTCCTTTTATCTTTATCGTTTACACAAATGCTATACAACAGTGACATAGATAAAGTTGAGCTCGTTGTGCTCGGGTAGTACAAACCTACAAACATAATGTACTTTAGTTTACATCGAACGGACGCGGGCTATAGCCGATCAGGGAGTAAACAGAACATGCTGTATGTACTGTAGTAATTATGTCGTATCATCCAACAGAAACTCGTATCGTTTGAACGGATAGATTCCCTTTTAAGCACCAGCGTCGATTTCAGCGGCATCCCCCTTCGTATCGATATAATCTCTATTGCCACAACAGTTAGGTCCAATGAGCGACGACACACGCACACCTCTGCCTAACCCCCGCCCCGCGGGTGTGCGTTACCGAGCAAGGATCAAATAACTATGCAGGGTATGTAATGTAGGTAATGCAGGGATTCCGCATTTAACGGCTTCAGGATTACCTCAATAATTCCCTCGGCACAACAAATGTTTTTAGCCTATAGAGTCAGGGCGGCTATGCCGAGGTACCAGAACGCGGCGCTGGTTACAGCTATTCGTGTTGGAAGCCATACCTCTGGCAGACGGCAGAGGCAGCTTAGTTCTCATTCAAGCGCGGTGGACTTACGGCGGGCATCACTACTTTACATAACCGAATGACGAGACGCAACTACTGCTTCCGTAAACACAATCACTACATAAAAAAATCTATAAACTGTCATTCAAACCATTTTTATAATTTAATTGGATAATATTATATTTCCGGTGTCCTCAAACCATGAACGGGATGAATGCTGTTTTGTTTACGATTTTCATTCAAAAATGACACAAAGTTGTATCGTGTGACATTTCTCGATGTCTAATCCCATTCAGAGCACAATGCGCGCCGGACGGTTGGGACCATATTTCATTTCAATGACAAATGTTTAGAAAATTATTTGTTCTCGTTCAAATCTGCAGTCCTCAATTAAAAGGCCAATCTCGAAACGATTCTTTCGCTTTATGATCACAACGAGCGGATGTTTATTCTGCGACCGCGATATTGATTCAGGTAGTCCCGAGAATAAATCTATTACGACATTCTGTCCGCCCTGCCCAAATCCCTTTGTCATTAATTATCAAATCTTCAATCGCATTATAGCAGAACTGTTACGAATGCGTCGTAGCTTTTTTCCAATGAGTATTTAAAGGGTTCGGGAGCGTTTCGAATCAGCGCGCAGCAAGTCGCCGACGCGGCGCAATGCGACGCTGACGACGCAACAGGCACGCCCAAGGTCGTCCTGCTGTTCACCCCTTTTCACACAATCGTTAAACGATCATTTATTATCCATCAATTCAGTTATATTATGCTAATGTCATTTTAATATCTACCATTCGGATTCTTTATGAATTAATGTTTAAATTATCGATGTAAACCGTCCACGTGAACACATCACGCGAGGTTTGTGTTTCGTTTATTGCTCTGCGAATGTTATGCTTCGCGCACGGGGGCCTCCTATAACTCATTGTATCTGCACCAGCGAATGAAAAACGCGCCATAAAGGCATTTCAAAATTTACAACTTACAGAGCACCATATCGACAGCCTCCAACAGTCCGCCGCCGGCGCAGGCGGGAATGAGCGCGGGTGCGGGCGGCGCGAGCGGCGCGCCCCGGCCCAGCTCGCCCGCCGCTGCCCCCTCGCGCTGCTGCGACACTGGCCGACCCATATTCCAGGACCCGATCACAGGACAAACTGTTTGCTCGTGTCAATACGAGTTCCTCAACTACCAGAGGCTCGCATCCGGCGTGCCTTTGTCTATGTACAGCGCGCCGTACTCAGACGCGGCTGCAGCCACCGCTGCTGGCATGGCGGCCTACTTCCCAGCATTAGCTGCTGATCAGCCACCATTCTACTCAAACGCAGTAAGTATGTAGGGAGCGCCAACGTGACCAACTTTAACGAAGCCCACGTCCGAATTATTGACAGCCAATCTTACCCCTCAGACTGTTGCGGTAGCTTTCAATTCACGAACGGTAATGAACAACAAACATTATTTAGTAACTGTACGGAGTATTACTTCGAGGAGTTGTTGAACTTGAGGGTTGACGAGTTGAAAACTTTCATAGGAATGAACCGACGCCGAACTATTTTGTAGTTGCTGAGGTGGAATATATCTTACTCAGAATAATTTAGACCGCATAACAATTAATTCACTGTTACTTACCAATAGTAGGTACAAACAGCATGTTGTGACCGAGTTGCAAGTTTTCCGCAGCCAATTTCTGCGGTTGAGAAGTTAATCTGACACTATCCGTGTGGCAATGTAACAGGGATTGGTGATATCATATTGAATTTCTAACAAAAACAGGGATCAATTCATATTCTGTGCAACAATGACGCAGTAGTCATGTTTCAAAATATAATAATATTTTTGCCTTTGAACATTGGTAAAACATAATAAACCGGACATACAACATTTATGTCGCCAATGTGTCCTATGATTATAAAATAAGAAATGAAGTAACTCCAGTGAGGAAGTATGGAAAATGCATCTTTTACCGCTCCATACATTACCTCGATAGTTAAAGTGCGTTGAAGTAGCGGTGTATTAATATATATAGTTGAGCACAAAACTAACGTACTTGAGATATATCAGAGACACATAATTAGCTAATATAAACGGTTTCATTATAATGAATGAGTCATATAATTTAATTTTAGTGCAATAAAATTTACGGGCTGAGTAAAGCACTTCATGAGTGTTTGTCGTTTATGGAGCTTGGAACATAGAGCCGCGTACCTACATAATATTTTAAAACAAGTTTTGTTGATAGGTTTCTGTGCTATCTCAGTGTATGGTAAGCGGTTAGATAATTCAATATTTTATTGTTATAGCAATAATGACATTAAGGGATTCCGTCTTATTAGATACAATCCATTTCTACTACAGCTTGCAGAACGAAACAGCTGTATAATTTCCTCAATGTATGGATACATACCTAGCATACGGTAGTATTATGTAAATATTCATTCATATATAACACAATGCACATGAATATAATTAATATGTCACAGTGACTTTATTTGAAACATTGAACTGGCCACTAAATCCTAATCTTTTAAACAAGATTCACAAAAGTTTTCAAGCCACATTGCTTGCATCTATCATCCGAATAAGATTATGCGTCTCTACAACGCTATGATGCGTACTTAATTACGTAGTTTTTTCTGAGAACTCATTTACAAAAGGTATTACGTTAAAATAATTAGGAGCCCATGTCAAAATAGTACCTACCTCAGAAAGTTGGATGTGGACTCCACGGTGTTAAGTAGCCCTCACAATAAGGTTTACGATATAAGTAATACATATAATTTAGAATGATAATCCGTTGATGTATGTCCTTTTGTCCCTCGAACCAAAAAAACCCGCTCTCCTCCCGGGTCCGACGTAATAACTTAATATGTTTAACAATCCCTTTCTCAGGATTAAAATATGTCTTTGAAATTCCATAGTGGGCACACAGTAGGATTATATTTTATTTATTCGTACATCGTTATTGATTGACCAAATATTGGTCCCGTTGGTTAGTTTAATTATCGAATGCAAAGTGGTATAACGTCAGCGGACTCGCGACCGGCAAAAACAACGTGTCATTGTTTTAAATAAAAAGTGTAAAATAAAAACAAACGCGCTCTTCACACGTTAAAACTAATATGAAAGTACGAGATCATAAAAAGCACTCCCTGTGTTAGAGCATGGCAAAGCACGCCGCGCGCCGCACGCCGCCCCGCGCCGCGCCGCGCCTCACCGCGCCGACCATGTGTGTGGGTAGACACTTTGAATGATAATGATCATAACAACATAAAAGTAGCCACAGTACGTAATATATGACACGTAGTAAAACTTTTGGAGGAAGGTGTTAAAAGGTGGGCCGTGAACGTGTCCCGGCAGATGATTCAATCATTCATGAAGATAATTATGATCATACATCATCAGTGGCGAAAGTGTTAACTCGGCCCGGTCGACGCGTCGCCCTCAATGGGATCCTGCCATCGCCTTTTTTCTTATTTGACGCTTTTTATTTTGTCTATAATATTTCATTCTAACTCTTGGTGGTAAATCCACGCGCTCGAAACTAGCTTTTGTAACGCCAATGTCCTTTGTTTGGTTTTAAATTTCAGTTGTCAGATTAAACCGTATCTGTGTGTCGACGCTTTGTTGACCTTTGAATAGTGGCTGTAAACAAACACAACCCGGGCCTGACCGTACTAATGGAAAATGTTGACTTTCAAAATTCATTCAACGATCACGTGGTTTAATCCCATCCATTCGCACATGTGGCCCCATCCGCGGCGCAGGAAACGGACGTTAATATATTAAAAAACAATAATTTATAGTTCTTGCGAAGCATTCTAAAGTAAATCATCACCTCGCACTACTGCTCTTAATAGTTTTGTGGTTGATGTTCCTCTTAATTTATGATGATTATAACGTCGACGAGATTTTGACTAATTGATGAATCTTTAAAATCAACTTTATATCTGCGACTTACGTCCATAATTTAAAGATTAATATTTATTGCACTCTGTGTTATGTATATTAATTAAAACTAACGTTTAGTGTCGCTTGCAAAATTATATTGCAAATATAAACGTTTACCTACAGTCTATGCTCAAGATCATGTCGTGGTAGATGGAACGTTGTCAATGATTCAGTCTTTTTAATTAATTCTTTATAAGCAAGCAGCGTAAGAGAGCGCTTATAAAGTTTTTGCTTTGCCCGGTGACGTTTAAAAAAGTTGGCGGTTGCGTGTCTGCGGAGCGGCCCGATGGATTAAATTTATTTCTTCCATAAAATATAATTATACCTAGTTTAACATGTAAATGTTAATGGATAGGTAGGTTCAATAAAGATCACGTTTCCATTTTTTGTTCCGGTCTATCAACAATACCATTAATCATAACAACAGTTTTATTGTCAAACGAACTAATCTCGATTACCTTAATGTAGAATTCTTTCGTAATTAGGTAATGACAAAACAATGTAAGTAAGTAGGTATTTCTTTCTTTATAAACGCTCTTAACAATAGGCGATAAGTCATAATTATAGCTGTTCACAACAACATGCAAATACCTACAAGAATGAATTACAAAACGATAGTGGAACATTATACACACCTACGTAGTTAATGATTTGTTACATGTACCAGTGTGTTGGAGGCAATTCCACTTAAAAACTTATTTAAGCATTAATGTAGGTACGTTTTTTTTTATATTAAACACGGAGCGTGACAAATGATCTATCAAGTGAATATCGTTACGGCAGCCATAAAAATATCTCGGCTTGAGATTCGCGTTGCCGTTTAGTCCGATTACTCGAAATAACAGAAAACTGTAGTCATATCAGAAAGGTCGAAGCAACAAAGAGCTGAGCGCGACTGGATTACGCTGTCGTACTTGAGTAAAATTTATTATCGGATTTTCGTTTCGGCCACCAATGAAGTTGTTGGACAACAAAATCTTTTGATAGATTTATCCTGGCTGACCGCATTAAGACTCGCTCCTGAGTTATTTTTAATGCGTAGCTATAAATTTTTGGACCCTTAGCGACAGACAGACTTATGCGATTTTTCTTTAATACAAACTTTTTTATAACGCATTTGTTTTGCACTAACTAAGGAATAACACAATTAAAATACGACGTGTAATTCATTTGTTAATCTTGTAGACATAAATAGAGCATGCCCGTATAATAGGAACGAGGAACAAAAAATGTAACATTTGTTAACCGAAAGATGATGGATGCACTCGGTCCGTATCTTAGGCCATTAAATAATAATAGTTAAGACCGAAACGTTGAAGCGATCGATCAAGAAATCAATCCGTCGAGGATCATTTTGGTAATGGATTACGTTAAAGCTACCGGAAACGTGACAGAGGTTATAATAGCTCGTTTTAATAAGATTATAAGGGTTTTATTTGCTGCCAACAATTCACGTGTGTCTACGGGGAATGCATTAATTTATGATGTTTTGAAAGGTATTTCAGTGTTGTTTGTTTGTTGTGACAGGCGGCTAGCATCGAGCTGAAAGAGAACCTCGCGGCCAGCGCGGCCAGTTGGCCTTATCCCGCTGTTTATCATCCTTACGACGCAGCATTCGCGGGATATCCTTTTAATGGGTAAGTTTTCAATTTTATTTGATTTTGTAATTGAACTCAGGTTTTTACGTGTTGTGATCGTTTATGGCTCTTTGAAGCTTTTTATTGTCATACAATTAGGTTTTTTTTATGTTTAGCGATAAACAAGCATTCATTATTTTTCGTTGAATTCTAAGAGTAATTTGTGTATCGTTTTTATCTTCATATGGAATGCATGAGTTGCGCCTCTGCCTACCCCTTCGGGGATAAAAGGCGTGAGTGTGTGTGTGTGTGTGTGTGTGTATGTGTGTGGAATGCATGCTCTTCGTGGAGAAGGAGACCAATATTGCTTAGGCGTTATCAAAAAATGTATCTCCGGAAGATGTATCATATTCAAAATATGTTAAGCATCAAATTACAATAAAATATAAAAGAAACAAATTGGCAAGTAGCAAAATAAAGACACCAGAATTAATAAATTTCCCCCATCAAATTTAATCACCATTTAATTTAGTTACTAATTCTTGGCCTATTTTGCGGAACGGGCTCGTGTCACGTCAAGCAATAGCCATTCCGATTTAGAATCGCATCGTACTGAGCTGTCCACTATAAAATTCACGCTCCTCGCGAGTATTTTCCACTGACAGCATCGAGGGGATTCGAGCTAGGCATAATTAATTTTTAAGTACCTATTTTGCGATGCTGGCCAGCTCCGGCATTCAGGTAGCACACACGTCTCTGATGGCTGCAATATCGACAGAGTAGACGTGGAAATCTCTAAAAATGGAACAAGTCGCCATCAAGGGGAGGCCTGACCCTGTCTATTGTCAGTCCACGTTTTCGAGCTGTTCGTTTTGTAGGCTAAGCTTCAGTGTCTTTATGTGATAGACACGTGAACTCTTTTCATGTTTGTATCGGCACAGCTTTCGCTTTTCCGAATTGTTTGTAAAAATAAGAATTCAGTTATGCGGCTGGGTAAGGGAGTTGCGCCGAAATCGACATTTTTTCATACAATTATTCTTAAACAACCTAACCTAAATACAATAATGTAGTCTAAACTGCAAATCGGTGCACTTCCCAATCGTTGATAATTTTAATTTGCTAGGTAAGCTCCTCATAGGGATTCCATGGTAATTATTATCGCACTATCTTTTCTGCAGAGAATAACTGTGTCCAAACTAGGGCTTCCAATCCCGCAGCCTATCTGCAATCTCGGTATTTGCGGGACCGAAAATTTTCAATCCCGCGGTATTCCGGTATTTGCGGGATCCTGCACATAAGGAAGATACACACACACACTTACACCTTTTATCCACGAAGGGGTAAGCAGAAGCGCAATTAATGCACCCAATTTTTGCCATGCGTATTCCGTCCCATGATGTGATAGGGGGCGAGCGTATCGCCATATCGGGCACAAATTCCAGACTCCGGGCATCATTATACAGAATAGAAAAATACAAGGATAATATAAGGAGAAAAACAATGAAATAATCAACATAACTTCACTTTTATTTCAGTCTTATTATTAGCATGTAACTATCAATTATTTTGTTCTTTAAAACCCCCCATAGTAGCCCAACTAAATGTGTAGCGTTACGGGATCAACCTGTATCCAAATCCGAACAGGAAGGCATAATTCTGTCAACTGGCGAGGGATAACTTCATCTCTTGTCAGTCAATAGGTAGTCTAGACGCTACTCCACTTACCACCAGGTGCGGTAGAGCCACTTTGATGCCCATATAAAAAAAATATAGAGATCAATCTCTATGTTTTTCAGATATCAATCTCTATATTATATTCAAATACAGAAAAAATAAACAATTGACATACAATAGGAACGAAAAGCATTTTCAACTGAATGTTTAAACATACATAAAAAAAATACAAACACACGAATTGATACCCTCCTCCGTTTGGAAGTCGGTTAAAAACAAATTAAGTCTTAGATTACTAGGGTCAGCATTTAGTTGAAAATGCTTGCGAAGAAAACATAACATGTCTAATGTGTCGTTTTCAATATGCCAAATCAGTCCCGCAATCCCGCGGGATCCCGCGCCTATAATCGCGCAACACGCGAGATCCCGGAATACCGGGATCTCGGTATTGCGGGATTGGAAGCCATACTCCAAACACTATTGTGTGTCGGGTTGAAAGTTTTGTAGCTATTATAACTGAGCGTTATGTAATTTATTGTATATAATTCATGGTTCCTGTTTATGGCCAATCGTGTACCTTTGTGGCTTACTTGTGAAGTAATCCAATATTTTTATAACATTAAAGTCCAATAACCCAGCACATAAAGTGAAAACCTTATGTAGTTGTTAAGGGAACCACGATGTAACAAGATATTTTTACAGTAGGGAGGCGATCGGCGAATCCGCCCAGTAAGGTAACGTACACCCCACGCAAATCTCATTTAACTAACCTTGTTGATACTTGCGTACATCTTGTTACGGCTTGGAAGACCACTGTTTGCCACGGAGGTAACGTGATTTAAATAGGTATAGTTACTAAATGGAATATTATAAATAAGCATTGAAAGGAATTGATAGGGATAAATAGGTATATAGTTAGTGAGGTTAGTATTAGTAGTCTTAAGCGGCGAAAATGTATGTGAACTATAGATGAAGATGCGAAAGAGGTGTCAAGGTCATAGCATAGACTCTGCCTACGTTTATGGGATAAGGGCTTGAGTTTGTATGTGTGTAAGATTAGTATTGTACGTAAGAAATTTAATAAATTAGGCCACGTCAAGAAATTGTGCCCGTAACAGTGGCTAATATTAGAAATATTTTAAAAAGTAACTCAAGATTGGCGGTATTTTGGTTAGGATAAAGCGGCGATAGATAGCCTTGTTGAGAGTGGAACGGACTGCCGAGACGAATGTCCGCAGGTTCAAAACCCAAAGGCACACACCTCTGACTTTTCTAAAAAAGTTATGTGTGTATTCTTTGTGAATTATCCCTCGCTTTAACGGTGAAAGAAAACATCGTGAGGAAACCTGCGTATCTGACAAGTTCTCTATAGGAATTTCGAAGGTATGTGAAGTCTGCCAACCCGCAATAGGCCAGCGTCGTCGACTAAGGCCTAAAACCCTCTCAATTGTAGAGGAGGCCCGTGCTCAGCAGTGGGCAGTATATAATACAGGGCTGGTATGGTGGTGGTGGTGGCTTTTAAAACGGTAATGTTGATCTATAGCTACGCTGAGTAGTCTTCAATATATTATAAAATTATATTATTAGCACTGATCGTTTATGTATACGTATTTATGGTGGAAACTATTCAGCCGTTCTCATACGAAAGGCTCCTACTGCCAGCTAGGAAATAGTACATTTACTGACATCATTATATTTTTGCATATAATTATTAAATCTGTATGATGCCTGTTGAATGAACACATTGGTATCGGAAACAAACCCTTGTGGCATATGTTAGGGTTTTGCGATGAGGCTGTTGCCAAGTTTATAGTTGTTCTCTTGATGCTCCAATTTTCATTTATATTAATATTACAAATAACAGTATGTGGTAAGTGATGGCAATATCTAACATTGATGCTCTATACATACGATTTTTAGTTCTAAACACCTACTTTATGCCCAGTGTTTTAAATTCAGGCAAAAGCTAGTAAAATATTTAAATCGAACAGATTCGGTTAACAACTTACGTTTCAGATAATCGAATAAAAAATAAAGAATACGAGAGAGAGAGACAGAGACTGCGAGGTAAAAGAATTTCGGCATTATGCCAGGCAATCCATAATTCGTACAACTATCAATAAAATAAACTAAACCTCATACAGCCAATACCAGGTGACTTACCCCAAAATCTAGATTCACCACTAAAACGCGGCGCTTTTGATGTATTAAAAATACAAATCATTTTTCGTCTCTTTGATGTGTATTATCATAATCGAAATAAACGTACCTATGTAGATACGATTTGATACTAGACACGCTTATGTAAACTGATAGCGGCAAACGTAAAGCTTACAAAACATGCGTTTATTAGATAATTATGAATGTTGTATCGGATTATCGGAAAGTACATCCGTATAGCGTTCTCTAAGGATTCAGCCGCTGTATGCAAGTATCGGTGACCTCGATTACTGAGAACGATTTTACCGAATACAATTTGCCGTTTTACTATTCGCGCATAAATTGAACAGTAATGGACCGGCATTTTTAAACTTCAATCAAACACCGCCGACCCGAGCGTCCAACTATTTGAATACTTTATTATCAAACTGGAAACAAGCTGCGCTTCGATTTTACACAATGCGTATTACTTCGCCATTTAGATATGCATTCTACTGTTCTGTGTTTGATAACGTGGCACATGTGTGGCCGTCACTTAAAACCATGTCTCTACATAGCACAATTATTGCTAGGGGCAAAAAGGTGTGCATATTTATAGAAGTAAACGTAAGTCCGCTTACAGTTTTTGTTCTAGAAACACTTCATTAACTTCACGCCTCAGTTTTTATCGTGGGTAACAGCCGGCTCCTCTATTGATGTTCTAAGCTGAATGCGAAAGTTATCTTTGCTATGACAGCGTTCACATGTTTTTTGCTGCGTTTCCAACGCCCCGCAATGGTGTTGTTATAATTATCATTGGTTTCATGTCAATGTGTATAGCGTACACATTTTTTTCTGGTACGATGTACAATTATAATTTACATTATGGAATAACGATATCAGATTTTTGTAATTTATTCGCAAACTTTCATGCATGAAGGGCGTTGGACATATATTGCTAAAATGTAACTATTTAACACAACTTCAGTGACTTAATTCACTCAAGAATAGATAATGGCTTTTAAATTTGTTTGCGGCCCTGTATTATCGAAGTTTCCTTTATGTTTAATCACAAATCGTCATAATAAATCGAATTAATTTTCTGTTTATGTTTTGCAACGATTAATATTCACTATAGACATCCGTGATTGTATTAAATATCCGCGCACCTATTTTATCCACAATAATAATAATAATACCAGCCCTGTATTAAATACTGCCCACTGCTGGGCACGGGCCTCCTCTACTACTGAGAGGGGTTAGGCCTTAGTCCACCACGCTGGCCTAGTGCGGATTGGCAGACTTCACATACCCTCGAAATTCTTATCGAGAATTCTCAGGTATGTAGGTTTCCTCACGATGTTTTCCTTCACCGTTATAGCGAACGATAATTGATAAACAATACACACATAACTTCGAAAAGTCAGAGGTGTGTGCCTTGGGTTTTGAACCTCCGGACATTTTCTCTGCAGACCGTTCCATTCCCAACTAGGCTATCGTTTATCCACAAACACTACATTAATTAGTCATGTCTAAGAGCATCATTGTTATCGTTTTTTTTTTGTTATCGTTATCGGCGAACGGAAAGTGATTCAGGTTCATTAATTCACGCTTTTAACACCCTGTATTTTCATTTCAATCCGTTCCACCCGCCACCGCAACCCGCAAAAGATCCGAAACGCTGCGATTAAAATAAATATGAAATACATGCGATAATATCCGAAAATTGTTTAATTTAATTAACTATAGTGATGCAATTACATAAATTGCTGCTACGTATCCCGGTCAGCAGTGATAACGCGGCTTCTACCACCCACCTATTGTTATCTTTAAAGCAACTACTCGTAATATTGAATTAAGTAGTATATATGGTATTAACGGATTACCACCGGCGGATATTCTGTGCCGAATGACTTGATTAATGCATTTTTAATTGCAATGCAGACTCATGCGGTAACTTGACGCAAAATGAATATAGATGATACGTAAACTTCTAACGTTTCCTTATGGTCCGATTATATGAATTAGTGATGATAATTGCGTATTCTGTGCTTGTCCTCTATTGGAATAATTATATATCGGAATTAGACTTCGCGGGCGCAATTATATAATGAATTTATTAAAATGTTTCGCCACGGTCGTACCGTATGTTGAGTTTTACTTTTACTAGTGGAACATCCACTATGTATAATGAACATACACACACACACACGCCCTTTATCCTCACAGGGGTAGGCAGAGGCGCAACTAGTGCACCCACTTTTCACCGTGCGTGTTTCCGTCCCACGATGTGATAGGGGGCGAGGCACAAATTCCAGACTAAGGGCTGATAGTTACATAGAAAAACCCAATATCACTTTGCCTGACCCGGGGATCGAATCCGAGACCTTATCATTGTAGTCGTACCGTAATACAACTACGCCACTGAAGTGTTATAATGAACAAACTTTAAATATAGCTTTTATAAGCTTACATTTAAGGTTTGTAATGATTATCCTCAAATCTATTAAAGTTTTTAATTTAATTATTATTATCCATGGGTCCTTAAAAACCTTGATATACTAGGAAAATCTTTTTCTTGCAGCGCAATGGTCATAACTCTATCGCGTCGAAATCTTTAATGACCCCATAATTTAACACTACCATTCGATATGACATTTCACTATCCTATTATCAAATTGCATGCTTCATAAACTACCCACGTAACAGCTTATTTTCAATATAAACGAAACCATAACTATTATTATGTCATAACCTTTTGTATTTTTTACAAACTCGACAAAAAGCACGTCGGGCCATTAGGCGCCTGAGTCTCGAAAACATTTAATGTGGTGAATCTGTTACAATACATTCTGTAGCGCCGTCTAAACTGAATCGAATATGAGCCAGGACTTTATTACTTAGTGCTGGGAAATTGACATGTTCATTGATGTTACCGATTCATAATTAATTTATGTATAAGTTAAAACCGATATTTTTTCTGATGTCCAGACTAATAGTATTCCATTCGATTCTAAATTGCAACAACTCGATACAACTGTTTAACATTTCTTTGTTAAATATTGGAATAACATTGTAATAAGTACGTTGGAAACATAAAATATAAAACATACATTTCACGGCCCATTCGTCATTTGAACCTACTACATTTAGAGTCGATTCCGCAACAGCAATGCATAAATCATGCTGTCAGTTGTGGAACAACAAGCGTTAAATAACACAATTAAAATGTTGTAAAACTTTGAGGGGCGTCTTCGTACTAATAACAACGTAATAGAGGGTATTGGGACGGCGCGGGCAGGTGTGGGCTCAGACAGCGGTCCTGTGATACATATCGCCTTAATCACTTACGCGTCAACAATCCGTAATGATATGCACTAAACAAACACGAAAATGGACCGTAATTACATGTAATTTAACGTGCCACGCTGGCATTGGATTAACCTCGGTTTAACGTCGAATTTGTAATTAAAACGCGAAGTGGCTAGATAGTGGAACTTTCAAGTGACGGTTAAAATGTAACACCCTTATATACTACAATATAATTGGGTCATTTTATCGTAAATACCACCATATATGAGTTAAAGCCTTACTAATGTAAATGTGAAATTTTGTAAAGATGAATGCAGTTTGTTAGAATTTAATTGAGCACAGACAAATCAAGACCATGAATAACGCGGACGAACCCTCTATCAAAACTACTTACTCATATTTCATAAAGAGGTTAATAAGTTCAATTTCAGAAAATATAAACATTGTAAAATAAACTACGTAATTGGGGTATTTGTGTCAGTTTTATTTTTACTTTAATCAAATATTTACCTCATACTAGTATACATACTAACACTGAAATATTGATTAAGATACTTTGAAGTATCAACAGGTTATATGCCTTTGAATATCGGTAGAAGGGGTAAGTGTCAAGAAACGAGAAAAAAGTCGCAATACTCGCACGTGACGTCATCGGCATTTACGATGCGTGCGAAAAAATGAGATGGAAGGAATATCGTCACTACGCGCCGACTCCTGCACACTGCAATATTTGATATATGAATTACTGCCTCATTTCTTAACCAATTTGAATGCAGATTTCATATAAGGGCTTCTTTTTCGTATTATTTCCTGTTAAATATAAAATAACGTACAAAATCAAATATAGCGAAATATCTACATAGACGAGCAAAATTAAAACGCTGAAAGCTAAATACGCGGTAAAGTATCGCTTTAACTTCCACTCAGATTAAGCATTACCTAAAATAAATATCCAGGGAGGCTTCATAAATTGTTTTTCCGCTAACAACAAAGCTGTTATCGAGTTCTTACCGACAATTAGCCTGGGGTCAGATTGTCCTGCAATGAAGAGTGACGTGTAGCCGTCCCGCGATGACTGGAACAAACAGACCCTCTTACCGGCTCCCAAACCATCCCCCTCCCCTTTTTAAGTCAGTTTAGGGAACCGTGCGGAGTGCTCATAGTTAATTCATCTTATAGGTGCCACGGGGATGGACAGCGATGGAAATGTCGCTATTACCCATGACGTTATATTTAGCTCGGTTCGGTGATGCTACGTATATGATATAGATATAGGAAAATGTTATAAATAATTTCTTTATTTAGTAGTAATAAGGAGACAATAAAAATAACGTTGTATGTTTTTTTATTTGTTACTTTTACCCTTGTGGTCCGGGAAACTTGAACACGATTTAATTATTTTTTTCTATGTATTTATTTGACGCTTAGAATATGGAGAGTGTTCCTATTTATCAAGAAAAAAATTATAGAATAAATTATAAAGATGAGCGTTCGTAAAGCCAATGGAGGTAGAAAACTATTGTACTTTGTTTGGGTTAAAAGAATTATTTAGTTGATTTCATAAAAGTATCATTGTAAAATTATAACTACATTATCCACAGTTTAAACTTTCGTATTTGCGAATATTGGGGATCATGAACTCATAAAAAAAATGTATAATATAATAATTATGAACAGAGACTGTTGCATTGTCGCTTTTCACAGAGTAGGTAATCGCATATATGACGTCATCACTTTAGTGCAGTCTATATGTGTATGTTCAGGCTAATCACTTAAAATATTAAATATAAAACTTAAGAAGGTATTAATATTTATATACATAGCTTATAGAGTAATATGTGACTTTTCATACAGGAGATTGATTTTTACGTAATTTGGGTCGCTAGCAACAGTTCTCATGTATCTACTCTTTGTACTTTGATGTTGTTGATACCATTTTTACTGCCATTATTTCCACATTAGGTTATTCCGTGCTTGACCCGTCTATCAAAATTAATTACTTAACCCCAATAAAATTTGGATATTTTATTACAATTATCAAACTAAAACTTCAATAATAAGTAGGAAAACCAGAGCAATAAATTGTTCTGATATTTCCTACAGAGTTTTTATGATGATATGATTTACGAGTTATAATAATTAAGCGAACATAAAACGGAGAAAAATTTGTGATGATTAACCAAAAGTTATGATGAAATATCGACAATGTTTATTAAGGTAACGATAAAAACATACCAGTATCAGTACAATATTCCTTGAATTTTTTTGCGTAAACAACGAATTGTGGCTTAGAATCACCAATCATCATCAAATACTTAAAATAAATTTTCAAATATCGTAAAATGTTGTTTAGTTTCAAAGCCGGAGTCGGACATCGACTAACTAGAAGTAATCGAACCAAAATCTGAAACTTTTGTAATTTTTTTGTGTATTTTTTTCTCTTTTCTAACCGACTTCCAAAAAAGGAGGGAGTTCTCAATTCTAATGTTTGTATTTTTTAAATTATGTATGTACACTGATTTCTCTGAAAATTATGAGTCTATTTCCTTGATTGCTTCTTTATTTAGTAAATAAGGGTCTCGAAATGGTCCCATTTCCATATACATACCTTAGTTTAGGGTTAATCATTTTATCATTCATTATTTTCATTAATTTCCATACTGCCACATCAAAATTTGGTGGTATCGCACCTTAAAACAATATTTACGTATCGCTACCCTTTGTCGTGCATAGTAGTACTTATACTTCAGGGTACTCTTGACGCAGGCGGAGATACGTTTATAAACTAGCAGATTATAATTACGAAGGCCCTGTTTCACAACTTGTGAATAAATGCTACTCGTCTCATAAAAGATGCTCTAAGTATAAAAGTATAAGCCGACCAAATACAATAGACGCACTCTAATATATGCTCCCAAATAAATGTGAATAACATTATTAATATCTAGATTAGTTGTTTAATACGACAACTGTGAAATCTAAATAGGTACGCGGCAACGTGTTAGCGAAGCCAAATATAATTTATCTGTATTTTTTAAACAGACCCTAATTGTATCCCACTGGATTATAAGCATCTGATTTAAATGACTTCAGGCGTAAAATTTTTAAAATTCTAAATTCATCATATCGAAAGTAGGATTTCTGGACGGAGACCAACATAACTCGTGTTGGACACTAATCATAGAGAATGCAGACAGTTTTCGTTGAACGGTAAATGACGATTTCAGGATATTCTTGTCTTCATTTTCAATACAGAAAGAATTGACAAGATGCCAATTTACTTAACATCAATCCCAACGGATACGACTGTAAATAACGAACTGTCTTATTTGCATGAAAAAAACAAACAAGAAATGTAACGAAGATCTTCTGTTTAGCTAATGATGACAAGGGAAACATTTTTGTTAAATTACTGACGTTTTAAACTAGTCCTATATTCACTTAGAAAATACTTGCGTTAAAAAAACGGTGTCGTCGTAGTCTTAAATTTGGGTCAAAATTTATCATTGCTAGTGAAAGATTTAGTCATGAATGCACAGTAATTTACGCCAATACCATTTTAGTTACAATAAAAGCTGATTTTTATTCAGATAAGATAATAGAGTCTCGTAGGAGAAAATACAACATTCAATTATTCAATTGCCCCAATTTGGTATTCAGAGAGTTTATGATTTGTTTGATAACTTTTCTGAATATGGAAATGTCAGCCTTAAGCGGTACAGGCGAAATTAACCTAATATGTACAACATGAAGAGGTCTACTTGAATTAATTATTACAATTAATTTACAAGTCACCTTAATAAACCTTTGCGAATTCGGCTGAGAGAAAGTCCGAAATCCTATCTTTCCTTATATCAAAGCTTTTTTTTACGAGCGCAGATCATTCCTTGCCTTATTCTGACGTATTTGTTTGTCTTTCACAGAAAGATTATCTTATTCTGTTATTTATATAATTTTTTTTATGATATAGGGGGCAAACTAGCATACGGTTCACCTGATGGTAAGTGATCACCGCCGCCCATGAACATCTGCAATACCAGAGGGCACAGAGATGCGTAGGCGGCCTTTTAGGTGGGAATACGCTCTTATTGAATATGAGGAATCTATTATCTTCTTCTAACTTCTAATAGTCCTACTTTTATCGATACTCATTTCCAAAGTATTTTAAAAAACTAGCAGATTGATGACAAATCTTTACTTTTCCATTTCCATAATAAACTTGTCAATCAAATAATTGAGAAATATTATTGATTTCTCGTTCATATTTCAGTAGTTACGTGGAAAATAACTGACCTATATAGAAAGTTCTAGAGTTTGCGACTTTGTGGCCTAATTGATATTGCGGTGCATTTAGTGTATACATATTTAGTTCGAGAATAAAGTGCGGGAAACGGCCCAATTTAGTACTAAGGCAATACAAATAATAATAGGTTAATAGAAAGCATTCTTTAGTTTTCTAACAATTAATAGAAAGCATTCTTTAGTTTTCAAAAAATAGTTTCTATCTTTAAAAAAGATCTGCTATAAATTATGTTTTTAAATCTCTCTCGGACGTAAAGTAAAAATTTCAAGACTCCAACATACCAACAACGAATCATTTTACCATTCTGCTCTAACGTCAATTTTCATTAACTACAGAAATAAAGTATGTTCAATTAAATGTATTTCACACTTATTTAAAATAATTTGCCCGTGCATAAATACAACCATTTTAAACCGACGCAGCTCAACATCGCACCGGTATTAACACCGGTGATCCTTAATTGGATCCAACATGACATTTGACTCAGTTGCAGCTATAAATCGCGACGATCTTTTGAAATTACAAGAGAAACTGACTACGAACATATTGTTTTATGGAAATTTTAATATAGTTATTGGAGGTATTTTCATCTGTATTTGAGTGTCAGGTCAACTACATTTGACATAAAATGTTTACAAGCTTTTCCCCATCGACTCTTCTCTTAAAAGTATTTTGAATATAATCTATAGCACTCAAGCAAAATGCATCTTTCCAGCGGTGAAAGAATTTTCAGAGAATTAGTTACAAAGATTAAAGTATTCGAAACAAACAAAAACGAAAGAATTAAAATATAATATTAGTAAAATTCTTAATGTAGAGCTACACGCGTAGCCTATAATATAATTAATATAAAGTCAACGCCTTAAAAGTGGACGATAGCCTAGTTGGGAGTGGAACGGTCTGCCGAGACAATGTCCGGAGGTTCAAACCCAAGGCACACACCTCTGGCTTTTCGTAGTTACGTGTGTACTGATTATCAATTATCGTTCGCTTTAACGGTGAAGGAAAACATCGTGAGGAAACCTACATACCTGAGAAGTTCTCTGAATTTCGAAGGTATGTAAAGTCCGTCAACCCGCACTAGGCCAGCGTGGTGGACTAAGGCCTAAAACCCTCTCAGTAGTAGAGGAGGCCCGTGCTCAGCAGTGGGCAGTATATAATACAGGGCTGATTGCATTGTTTGCATTGCAACACCTTAATGCCGTATAATAGATCTAAGGAATAACTTGCTTTCTTGATATTTGTAATTTCTATTCCTTTAATTTTGGTTATGCAATGGTATTTCAGACTTCATGTAGTAGATGTCCTTATTTTTTCTTCATCTTAGGGTCCTCAATAAGAATATCGTTATTTCAAAAGTAAACGCTAATCGGAAATAAGTACATAATTATTAAAAAACGAATTTATTTAATTATAAGAATAATATTTTTTGATGTTAAAATATATTTAAGTGTCGCGATAATAAAAATAAGTGTCGACAGGTTACCGAGGTCAATAGGGAGGGAGTCAAAAATACATAATGTTTCATGCAAAACAATATGTTTTTATGTTTGTTTATCGTCCTTGTAGCTTATATTTACAATATTGATGATTATTCTAATACCATAAATGCGAAAGTAACTGTCTCTCTGTCTGTACATCGAGTTTGTCTGTCACGCTTCCACGGCAAAACCACTAAACTAGTAAGCTTAATCACAAACATAAGATATAGGTTACTTTCTTTAAATATTTGTCACAAACTGAATTCCACACAGGCGAAGCCGCGAGCTAAGTCTAGTGATAATATATTGCTTATTGTATAATTAAAACTACATTTTCAACTGGAAGCCGATTCTGTGAAAACTTGAACGGATTATGTTTGGAGTTGGACTCTACAATGTGCGGGGTCATGACGTCTAACTTCAAGCAACTCTTGCCAAGATATGGCTAAGTTTCATAATATTACAGCGAATGTATTGGTATTGATATTGTATCTTTTTTAGCATATATCAGAATGTTCCGAGATATCTATAGATAATTATATTGTAAGTGGGTTCTAATAAATACAATTCCATAATTCCTCATACGTGTTTTACCAAAAATATGGCACAATGTTTTGTATGGCTTAAAACTGTTAACACCGTCATAGTGGAAACAGGATTATCTGAATGGAGATTATCCAATTTTCGCAACAAACCACTCCGGTTCCAGACATGATGCCTACTAAACCCGCCGTCGTGTTGAATACATATCGCATTCAATACATATTGTTATCCTAATAACAGAGGGGCTTCCTTGCCACATCTTAATAAACTGTAACCTTGCGGATTCATTGTAGTGTAAGAAATTTGTTAACCATCACGTTTGCCACACCTATAACCGTTTATGGTACTCTGGTATTCCACAGGGCTCGTACGAAAGCAATTTAATATTTAAGAAACAATTTTTCAACTCATAACTGATTAATAGCTGTTTTTATGTAAATACCATCGGCTATAGAGTGTTCGTTTTGACAGACTATTATTTATGGTTAACTTAAGCTACATATTTTATATTAATGTGATAAAGCGTGTTCTTACCTAATAAGCGGGCGCGGCGGCACAAAATAATAACAAGTGAACAAAATTTAATAAGGTCCCTTATGAGTGGAGGCAGTCGCGCCGGTGACCAAAGTCGGTGAGAGCCCGTTAGACGCGCGGCGGTCGTCAACCGATGCGCCGTGACTGGTGTAACAACCATCGGCGGCACTTCCGCTGTCCACACACATAATTACAAACGGAAAATTCAACTACACCATACAAAACTCAGTAGACGAATTTCGTCGAAGTGGTAATAGCGCAGAGCTCGCCACTGCCGCTCCGCCGCACCGCCGCTTCGCATGCACCGCACGTACCAATCTATTTGGCCCCCACCCGATATTGTGAGCACAAAGTAACGATTACTCATGCCCGCCGAAGTTTATTTACGACAGGAAGAAATTGCAATTGTATTCTCTTAATGGTTATAACTTCCCAATATGACGGCGCCCGTCGGTTTTTGTTTGTCCGAAATATTATCGGAATTACTCGATGTACAACGAGTTGAAATATAATAAGCTTGTAATGTATTCAAATATGCGTTACACTTTTGGCGTGTCGATGTGTTCAAGCTATTTTTAGAACCGAATTTTAGTTTACATTCATTTGCTTTATATTTTTAATTTCAATTTCCAATCATGGGCGGAATAAATTATCTGTATTTCAAATTAAACTATTTTCAAGCACGACGAACTCTAGAGTACCTACAGTGTAATTTATTCGTTCACAAACTTAATCAGTTCTGGTTTATTTATGGTAATTTTAGTAGTACAGCTATCCTCGATCAATTTTCAAATTAGATTTATTTAAAGCCAGTATTGTTGGACAAATTACAATTCAGCTCAAACATCTTAAGGAACAATAGAACTACAAGATATTCGGATCAGATAAATGTGTCATACATAGAAAACTACGAAACATTCAATTTTTAAAATTACTTAAGATATGAATACATAGCTCAAACCAAAGCACAATATAAAAAGGCTACACAACCGCACTAAATGATTAGTCCGATTGCATAAGATATGCCGCGTAGGGTAATAAATAATAAGTAACATTAGTCGTCAGTAGTCAGCGGGTCAGTTTGACAACGCGCGAAAGGCCGTGCGTCACCGCGCGAGTGCAGCGCACACGTATCACTCGCCACTCGGCACCTTCTGTCACTCATACACGTACCCTCACGTTTTCTGTGTGGCCGGCCATTCCGGACATGATGTCATCTTTCCACACTCGCACAGCGGCGGCTTGTACTAACACTGTACCCGCTCCACCTATGGCTACAGCACACAGTTAATCGAGGATACGTGTACAGACAACGATTTACAGCACAAAGTGCCAGTCCTCCCGTGTATTACCAATCTATGGAACAATAAAGAGTACGCGCGAAGGCATATAAATGAGCGGTGCTGTATGCAGGGGACGCCGCGCGTGCCATTAGTAAGCCACACTCGGTTCGGAGTAATTGACCGACCGGCTAATTTCATTCTAGGCGCATTGGACGCTTCCTCTTTCCTTTTTCCTATCGGTCAACGTCGGCCACGAGGCATTTTGTGGTCGATATTTATTCACTTACCAACACAAGATACTGATTGTGTCAATGCCATTGTTCATAATTTCTCCATTATTTAGACGAGGGACTAGAAAGTTATTGTGTTTCAAAATGCCCGTCAAATTACGTAGCAAATATCTAACTCAAATATCCCAGTTATCTAAAGCACCAGTTAAATTATAACGCACAATAATTAAGCTGTTAGTGCAGAGTGGACTGTCCGTTGCAATTTGTAAACCCTAGTACAATGCGATTAGTGTATGGATCGCTCCTTTACCACGCACCACTGTTTGTTGAATTGGTCGTGTATTGGCAAGCACACCTCTACTCTGGGCGTTGCTTACTAAACCGTTTACGGTAACACACCACACTGACATCGAGCTGATTAGAGATACCGCGCCGCAATTAATACTAAGGAATTAATCTTGACTTACTTTTTCGTTCTGTAAAGAGTTAAAAAATCTATGTATGTTTCTTCGATTCATAGTTTTTCGGATTTTATAGAAAAGCTAATGTAAATGTATGAATTCACGATAAGCTAAATGGTAAACCAGCAATACTAAATTATTAGTCTGTGTTACCGTTTCGATGACAGTGACGTTTTCGTGGACGATAGCCTAGTTGGGAATGGAACGGTCTGCCGAGACAATGTCCGGAGGTTCAAAACCCAAGGCACACACCTCTGACTTATCGAAGTTACGTGTGTATTGTTTATCAATTATCGTTCGATTTAACGGTGAAGGAAAACTACATACCTGAGAAGTCTCCATAAAAAAATCGAGGGTATGTGAAGTCTGCCAACCCGCACTAGGCCAGCGTGGTGGACTAAGTGCTTACCCCTCTCAGTAGTAGAGGAGGTCCGTGCTCAGCAGTGGGCAGTATGTAATACAGGGCTGGTATGGTATGGTGATTACCGTTTCAGTAGATGCATTGGTATTAAAGTTAGGAATATGTTCTGTTATTCCATTGAGAATAGCACTCGCCGCAGCAAATTATTTAGTGCGTATACATCACTATGAATTACTTTGTTCAACTGAATGTTACCACTTAGAAATAGTTACCTAACGGACGATTGAAGAAATATAAGGAGCTAATAATATTATGTAGCCAACAAACCAATTCACTATAAAAAGTTGCTACCTACCTATAAGTAAGTATCCCGAGAAAGTTTGACTCCAAATAGACAGGCATCATCATCATCAGACACATGACATCCACTGCTGAACATAGGCCTCCCCTAAAGACTCCCAGACGGACTTGTCAAAAATGGCCTGCATCCAGCGTGTTCCTGCGACCTTTGTCAGGCATAATTTGTCTGAATAGAGTTAAAATCGAAATTATTGAAATTAAACTACCACCAACACCTCAGTCCGACCCGTGACCACGAAGTGCTGCAAAGCCTTCGAAACGTCGGGAGAAAAATTAAATAAAAAACCGCGATAAAATCCGTTATAATATTTTAATTTCAATGTCTAACATTCGCGTAAACATGAGGAATCATTATCGAAATTATTTTAAAGCATCATCATTTTCAAATGTTTCCATACTAAACTGTTACGAAAATAAAAGAATTCGGCATAACTGAAATATCTGTCTGGCAGAAAGCCTCAACTACGGCAAATAGGTCGAAATGTACAATTCTAAACCGCTGTCCGCCTTTAATTCTATTTTAAATCTCCCGCGAGGTCAGTTTGGGTTTATTTCGGCTGCAACACTTGACACCTTCGTTAAACGGACACAGTTGCCGTTTAAATAATATATTATTTTCTTATTTGTAGTTCACGGGTCACAAAAGGGGTGACGGAATTGAAAATCATATTGTGGTTTTGCTAGCTAGAATTTAATCAGATAAATTAGATCATGACCTCAGAATACAGCGTTTATATGTAAGCCACCTTTGATAAATTATAAACCTAGATAGAGTGACGCGCTGCAATGAAACTAAAACAAACAGGCCAACTTTTCTTAAGCTAGTATGCGTGACAGCTTTGTTATACGCTATCGCTACATAATTCTGCGTATCCCTGTGTGCGCGCATAATGATACCAGTTATGACATGGTTTCTATTAAAATGGGGAGAAAATTATATCCACGAAAAACAACAAAAAATAATTAACTCGAACTCATTTAGTGGACAACAGTTGGCCTCTATTTTTTCAACGCGTTTGAAACGTTCAGTGTCTATCTAGGTATATAATTAATCAAAGTAAGCCACTTATTAAGTTCGCTGTGTTATTATCTTAAGTTTGCTACTTTGTTGTTGAGAGATGCATAATTTCCTCAGCTGTCTTGGTGACCTAAGATATTGTAACGCATCTAAGCGCGACCACCCTGGTTTGTAGTGATTGACGTATATTTTAATAATATGATGTACAGTCAGCAGCATAAATATCTGTACAAAATCAAAATTTCAAATTGCCTACATACTTTTGTGTTCTTACTAATATTTTTTTTCTCTTCACAAAAATAAAATAAAAGGTATTTACTTTACTTCAAACGAAGAAAAAAATATTTCAGTTTAACTTACGCCGTATATAGGCGATTTGAAAGTTTGATTTTGTACAGATATTTATGCTGACTGTACTTACTTGTTGTCACGACTCTATTTGTGTTGGAGGCTCAATCGCACACAGTTTAGAAAAATGTTCAAACCTATAATACTTTCCTGTATTTTTAAAGTTTTAAAAAAGGTTTAGTGAAGTCTCTGATGCTTATCACCCAATATTGTTTAAATTACAGTCATAATCAACTAAGTCACAAGCTTTTAATTCAACTATTTTTTGTGTCTTTAGTAATCTATGATTGATGACAAACGGAAACAGTTTAAAAATATTTAGGTTCAAACAGTAGCTTGTTGGTTTTTCCAAAAATATCTCACTAATATTATAAATGTAAATGTTTATGAAATAGTTTTTTGAGTAATCGCTAAAACAGTGTCACTTACATTAGGGCGAAGCCGAGGACAACACCTAGTCATTCATATCCAATAACAGATAAATTAGTATTCTTTTTATTATATTTGAGATAGCACAATTTATTTTCCATCCCATAAGCTTGCGCTTACTATAACTCCAGGTCGTACTTACGTCGTTACTTTTCGTATTGAATGAAGTTTCACTGATCCCCAATGCACACCGCGGCTTATGCTCGTCCCTAACCGCCAGCTTCGACCTTTACCATGTCAACTGGTAGATATGGAGTCAATGTAATGATCACTTAAATAGAATTCGGTAATTAAATAAACTTTTACATGTTTTATCCATTAGGGTGTTGCAGGTGCTTGTAAGCGACGATTACTACTCACCATCAATGGGGTGGTCTGATTATCTCGATTGTAAAAATTAAACATTCGGAATCGAATTATTCTCTTTTTCACATTTAATTTTATTCTGTTATTTTTTTTTCACAGTTTATTAATTATCTAACACCAAATTAGCAACGAACTTTTATAATTCAAAAAAAAAATGTAGCTTGTAGATTAGAGAAACAAACAAGCTCTGCTTTAACACAGATAACATCATCGATTTAAACGTATTAAACATTCGTAAACGAAACGATGATGAAATGAATTGCACAATTCACAGACAGTTGTTACGGCTGTTGCGAAACAATGCACGCCTGCCGCATAATATTCAATGTTCTCGTAGATATTAATAATATGTCAGTAATAAAATGAGACGTGACCCCCGATAATAAATGAACCGTACTCGCGACACTTAATTTTCACTAGTTTATACGTACTACATTACGCGTCTTGTGAGGTCCAGCGACTATCTGTTCGCCACTGGCGCCAGCGGGCCCTACGCAACGACAAATGACCAACTTACCACGATCCTCTCGGATAAACACGCAACAAACTGTATTTTGTATTGATTATATTTCATAAAAATATTCCCGTGTAAAATAATTTTAAGAGTAATTCGATAATTTTTTAGTGGAATTTAAATGAGCTCTAGAATCATTGATTTAAATATTTATTAGCGAAATTATACTGAGATTTTTTTTAAATACTTATTAAGGTTCTGTTTAAATAAGGAATTAGTATTAGTGATAAATGTTAGACGTAGTCTATCACTATCTCTAGGCTAGGCGCTAGCGTATTATATATTCAGACTTCAAACCTCACATAATCTGACAGACTGTGCTTCATATCATTTCATCATCTACTCTTACATCACCACCGCTTAGCTAGCCACTGGCAGCCAGCATCTAAAGCATGCAAAAAAACGCGCTAACATTTCTATTTAGACTTTTAAAAGAAGCACTTGCAATCAGATATTACTGAACTTCGCTATTCGCGAAAACATTGACATAAAATTATATAAATTCAATGAATTATTTTTATTTCTGCATCTGAGTTATGTATTTACTATTGCCTTTTCATTTAGTAGGCTCACGCTCAGCAGGCCCTCGGCGGTTGACTGACGTTTGATAAATAGCATCTGTTGACATCTCACTAGCAGTACTTGAACATCGATAAGTCTTGGGAGGCCGTAAGTAAATTATAAACAAAGCGTAAACACAAAGATTTATCGGACGTTGATAAAACATAAACGAGAACTGAGTTTGTTTAATGAGCCATTTGGATGTATGAATTCCTTCTTAGATGCAAAAATAGACTATCATAATTAGTAAATACGAGTTTTAATTAATTATTTCGTTCAATATAAGGGCAGAGATGTAGATAATGTAGTCTCTAATTTTGTGTTTTCTTTAAGGCTGTGAAACAAATAATTAATGTAGTCTAATTTTCAAAAACATGCATTTTGTGCAGTTCAGTTTTCGAGTCGTTGATTTTTGAGCCAGTTATGGTGGTCACTCTTGATCTACATGAAAATAAGCTCGTCGCACCGCGGCCGCGCGGGCGCAGTCACGTATCCCCCTATTACTTTTGATATGCAGGCGTCATACATACAACTAATAGAGAATATATTGATCTTTTGTCCTTTCCAAAAAAGCAAGAAATAGATACTTCCTAGTCCTGTATAGAAGTAGGATATCTAGGCTCCGTTGACCATCCTATGACGTGTTTACTATCACTATTACATTCACACCACTCAACACTGTCTTAATTGTAAATTACACTCAAAATGTTAGATTAGAATCTGTTGCGATCCGACCATGTAACCAGTAACTCGTATTTCCTCCTCCGTTTTCTACACAACTTGTTTTTACAACAGTGATTGATCACTTTCATAATTATAATACAATGCAGTGGCGCAGTGGGAATGCACTCCGTATTATTCAGATTATAAAGTATTTTTTGAAACGTCAAACAAAGACTGATAAATGTAACGGTAAGTGTAATTAATACTTTATGGACATTAAAAAGATTTTCATATGAGATTACGAACGACATCAATTTATTAATTACTGTTTCATGTTCAGGCGTCTTGTGATTGTGCGCGGCGTGATAAAGCTTCTTTATCGTGGTAGCTATCAACCGACTTATGATCGTGGAGTACATCGGTGTTAATCGTTACGCTTGTCGCATACAAAACCTCGTTTTAGATGTGTTTTGTAATAATTTTAGCTCACCTATCATAACGGATATTCAATATTTGAGCTTCGTTACACATACGTAATTTTGGTTGTGTTTTTTTAAGATTTGCATTTGACATTCACTGTTTATATCTTGTATGATATTTATTGTTTTTATAAGGCTGCCATCATATTAAGACTTAAATCAAAATACGGGACTTTAGCGTTCTTAGTAGAAGATGCATAGTCTAATAGGACCACATTTCTTATAAGAATTATTCTAGAAGAGAGCCAAATTAAGTTTCGAAGCTGATATGAAGTAAAAATAGTTACTCTAGAAGCTATTAATATCTAAGTTTGAAATGATATCGGTAATATAGATAGCGCGGTTAATATCTACTGATTCCTACTAGTAATCCTACACAATTAAATCTGTTTAATATCCGTTACCAGTAATGACATTCATTTTTGTCCATGCCCAAATGATTGTTAAGAAACACCAACTGTTGTTTTCTCGATGCGCCCATAATTAAATAGTGATATTATCATGACAATAATTCTACAGTTTGTTATAAATGCGGCCCAGCATTCATGTTTTCACAGTATCACTTGTTTTTTTTGTCCGATGTTAATTACTCGCCACGACAATATTATTGTTATAATGTATTCAATTGTAAAATTAATTAAAACATATCTTTGCGAGTATGTCAATATATAACATTATCATATCATAAAGAACGTAAAAGACCGGGTCAAGTCATGAGTTTAACAGAAAAATAATTTGCCACTGATAAATGGCACAATTTATGTCTTATTACTTTAAATTTCGTCGGACCTTTGTGATATCTTTATGTGCGTGATTGTTTTTGTTTAATATTTTTTTCCCTACATGGAGTGACCTATTTACAGAGTAGGTTACTACTAGTTCTAAATAACGCATAACGCATACTCACGCCTTTTATCCCCGAAGAGGTAGGCAGAGGCGCAACTAGTGCACCCACTATTCCGTCCCATGATGTGATAGAGAGCTAGCCTATCGCCATATCGGGCATAAATTCTAGACTTCGGGCTGATACTGAATAGAAAAACCCAATATCACTTTATCGAACCCGAAACCTCAGCTTTGCAGTCGTACCGTAATACAACTACGCCACCGAGGCAGACATTTGACAGTTATCATATTAAACAGTTAATGTACTCATACTACTGTACTGATTTTATTTGGCAGCATAGATTACAGTGTGACTTGTGTATTTCGTCGGCTTATATTTACAAATATAAATACGAATCATTTATTTGGACACACCGTCACAAGAAACACTACCCTAGGAGCACAGATTAGGGTGTGACTTTTGTATTTGGTCGGTTTATACATTTATTTGACAAGTAGTAAGTGTCTATTACTTTAGTGTTGTGGATGCATGCGCTATTAAATTGTGTTCTGTAACTGTGAATGTTTATATTAAATAAATAAAAAGTAGAGCTTATCAGCAAGCGGTGAAATCGGCCCTTACTCCATAGACAAAACTACTTACAAAATAATAGTAAAGTAAAATTCCTACGCAATAATTTTCATTTCTTTCTTGTGGGATCAATGCTTTAAACAGCTGGCATTTAATATAGCGGGAATCCACTTCCATCAATGCATCTGGATTTTGTTTAGAGATATTGAGAGATGCCGTTATTTAATGAAATGCTTGAGATATGATATGGTGGTTCTTCGATTAGCGGCATACCTATAAATACAAGATATTATACTAATGCTTATAGAGTATTGTAGAAATGGGAGCAATATGTCCGCCAAATATAGGGAGAGTTATTAAAATTCTACTTTCAACCAATATCATAAAAGATTTTGAATGTTTATAATAAGTGAACGCAGAAATTGCTGAATGGTTTCGGATGTAATTTGGCACACATAGACAGCCCTGGATTAACAAATATTTAATCTATAATCAGAGCCTCAAGTATACTCTTGTTTACTAATAAAAAATTGTATGTATTATGGTAGAAACGAGATAATGATGGAATCTTTATTATTCAGCCGGTAATTTAGGCATGACAGAGGCGAGAACATTATAAAAAAATCTTATTAACCGACTTCCAAAAAGGAGAAGGTGTCAATTCGTGTGTTTGTATTTTTTATGTATGTACACAGATTTTTCTGAAAATTGTGAGGCTATTTCCTTGATTCCTTTTTTTTATAACCTATTCTTGTTTTATACGCTTCATGCGCTTTACCATAATAAACAAATGGTAGCAAAAATTACATATGCAGTGTCACAACCGAGCGACTTCAGTAATTCACGCATGAGTCGTACAAAATTCTTCGTATAATCGTAGTTGTTTTAGATAAGGTCAACACCTGTTAGTTAGGGCAAAGATTTCTGAACGAAACAAATGACATAGTAGGTATTGTAGGATATAAATTATGATTCAGATATGTCTATGATTAGTGTTAATTACTATGAATTACGATTGTATTGACATTATAACATCTAGTCGCAATTTAATTACATAAATGTGAACTAGTGTATAGTGTAGTGTGTAGTGTAAACATTTGTAGCATAACCAATAACTTTTTAATTAGTATTAGGTAACTTGAAACAAATGTTGAGAAAGCCGATATAAAAATGTTACCCCCGTAGTGAAAGCAAATATGGCGGCGTGTTGAAGCCACGGTGGTGAGTTCACGGTTCGCTGGGTCGGTGACGTGCGCCGCCCAGGTCGGTCAACACGCCCTTCCTTTAACTAACTTAACGATTGGTCTTTATTAAAAAATGCCACAAAACAAACATTTCAGTTGTCCAGCGCGGTAGGCCCGCGCTTCACCGTGCCTCGCCGTGGCTCTTGATTATTTACGTGTTACTCCGTAAAGCGGGCTTCCCTCGCCGCAGTTGTTTCTATTAGGGGTTTTTGTGCATGAAGCTGACCAATTAGTCGTCGGATAGCATGTTCGGGTGGCAGCTATCGGCAAACATGAACGCGTGCGGTTGGCCGTTATAGCGCGTTGCAGGCTCGTAATGTGTTTTTGGCGTGCCGCGCCCCACCGCCTATCTACCCAATATTTAGGAGCTGTATCGTACCTTTTAAAACTGCGTCCATAACCCGAGATTGGTCGTTGCGTGCGCCCAGCCCTACACCACTACGAATAATTAGCTTTATCTGATATCATTTTACGTACTGTAATTTATATGTAGCGTGAAACGCGATATTAACGTTGAAAAGCTTATTTATCCATTTCCTCTATATTTGTGTCGTGGAGCTTAGTGGTCTAATTAAATCGTGTTCAGAATGTTTACGGTTAATGGCACTTTTAAAAATGTGAACATAACTTAGTGCAATGGAGGTACATGCCCGCATATTTCTGCTTTAAGTACGATATCAATCATAAACTCATTAAGACGTAATGCTTAAAACGCCAAAGTATTCCAACAAGAGCATTAGGTTTTTATAAAGCTTGATATGTAAATACGTGCTTAAGTTTCTTAATACTTATCGGTAAGAAGTGCCTGAGCCCACGCTTCGGCGACGATTCACGTCAACTAAGCTCATGCAGTGTTCATTTTTCATGAGCGACAACGGTTTGTGCCACGATATACTCTAGGTAATAAGGCTGACTCACAAAAACGTTTTAACACAAAAAAAACTGTCACCGTAGATACCCCTTAGATTACACAGTGGACGCATCACAATGTTTACCAAACCGATGGAGCGTTATGAAAAGGTGTACATCTATTACACGACTAAAATATCGCACCTTGTAACTCTATATGGGGCCGCGATGTCATTGGTAAATTCAAAGTGAACGAGTAACACTATATCAAAGTTTTCTCTACCTCCGTCAAATGGCGGCACGATCAGTCACACACGCGTATACTATTACTGCCTTGTGTACATATCGGTTTCATTATGTTAAATTAATATGAGTTGATATCAACGGTTTACGTGTTTGTATATGGACAAAACGCTTTTTATAACGTTCTATTTGGTTTTGTATTGCTTGGTGCATAATGCATCTACTTGTTTATATATCTTATTTATTTACTAGCATTGCGCGCGGTTCCGCCCGCGTGGAAAAGTTTTTCCGGGATAAAAAGTAGCCTATAGCACTCAGGAGCAATGTAGCTTCCTATTACTGAAAGAATTTTCAACATCGATCCAGTAGTTCCTGAGATTAGTGCGTTCAAACATACAAACTCTTCAGCTTTATATAATAGCATAAATTATTTAGGACATTGGTAGTTGTTACAATGTTGCTTACACTAAATAAGAGAAAAACAATATTGTCATATATAACAGTAACACCTTCTCAAGGCAGTCACAACATGCATTATTTGTGATAAAAAAGAATATTTGCAAAATAAAACACATAGGTACTTATCGCAATTAAAACAAACACAAGTACCTAATACCAATTAAACAGATTCAAAACAAATGTATAAATTCTAAATATTAAAATAAAAAAATGTTTCACAAACTAAAAAAAATAGGGTAAGTTCTACAAAAAAAAAACACAATTTTAAGAATATAAAATAAAACAAAATGATTTAATATGAATATAACAAATGAATATAACATAAAACAAAATGATTAAACATAAAACAATGATTTTATGATATATTAAATACTTTAATAAGACAATAGACTTACTTTACCTCGCCTATAATTATTAAAACAATTTTAACTAATACTGTTCTTAATTTCTTTGTTTTGCTTTTTTAATCTGACGCTAGGCCACGTTTGTGCTGAAATTCATCTCACTCAATACTAGAGTCAAGGATGAGACGCGCAAATCTTCTAAGTTGTTGAGTTCACCTTTTTGGGTTATCTGCAAAATTATCCCTCCCTATAACTATACCTCCAGAACTAACGTGTTCTGATGAAATTATTTCGTTTTGCCGGCTGGCAAACGTGTTGTTTATCAATTATCGTTGGCTTTAAACCTACATACATGAGAAATATCTATAAGAATTTCGATGGTATGTGAAGTCTGCCAACCCGCACTAGGGCAGCGTGGTGGACTAAGGCCTAAACCCACTCAGTAGAGCAGGCTCGTTCTCAGCAGTGAGCAGTATATAATACAGGGCTGGTATTATTATATTATTAAACTTATATTTTGTGACTGACTTACTGCTACGGTTTTGTGACCAAAGTCCTAAGTGACATCGTCAAAGTTTATCTGTAAGTCTGTCAAGACACTACATAATGTTTAGAAGCCGTAGCGCATGAAACAATAACTATATCTTAGTTTAATAGTTTAAAGGTATGTATTAAAGCTTCATCATCCTCTTTTAGAGAATAACGATACAAACTGTTAACATGTACTGAAATATCGTACAGTACTAAGAACTAGAGTAAAATCATTTAAGTTCATAATGCCGCTAGGTAGAGGCGTTTCCGATGATAATCATCTGAGAGACTCCGCCTTGCAATATCCTAGGTATGCTGGCTTGTATTGGTAACTATTTAACATTAGTTCCGTATTTGACGAGACATATTATTTGAGATAAAGCAGTCTCTCACTTTTATGCTGCGAGGATAAAAAGCTGCAAAAGGAGATGTCCGCTTTTTGTATGGGTGCTGGCCCTCAAAATTTAACCAAGCTCAAACTTTAGGGATATTAAAGGGCGACAATATGGAACTAGGATCTATTAAAATAAAAAAATAGACGACCTCCATTTATAACTAACTTTCTTAAAAACCTTCATATAAAGTGTTGTTTTAAGCAAAATAAAATTACATTAATCTCAAAATCGGAGGTCTTTAAAATTAAACGATTTATTGTAAAAGGCTATTTTTTAGGAGTTCTGTGCAAATATATATAAACTGTCATGTTTAGAATTTTAGGACCGTTTTTGGACAGGTCCTATCAAATACACATCCTCAAAGTAGATGCGCCATGAGTACTGTCGTATTGTCGTCTTCAGAATGTTCTAAACTCGTAGTCATTGAAATGAAATGAAATAAGAATAATGAATATAATTAAAAATAATGGATATGTATGCATATTTTATATGCATAGATAAATTATCCTACAGCACAAAAATATTTTTTATATATTTAAGCAATCAGATGCTAGTAGGATCGCGCTACCTGTTGAAGAGTACTCGAGTAACGTTATGTTATGTTAACGGAAGACGCAGTGTAAGAATTATTCAATTCAGAGAATATAGGCAGATGATCAGGTTTTTCCCATATTTCTACATCGTACTAAGGTCAACCAAACAGTATGTTTCTATTACTATCGTAGGTTTTATAAACAATTTGAAGTGGTAACGGAATATAGGTAACTGAACATCTACACGCTACAAACAAACAGACGAAGGGAATTAGTAAAATAAGTTAATATTCATTAATTTGGTCGTACAATTCCCTTTCGACTTCAGGTTAAACTTTGCCCGGTGTTTAGCATTTCTGATCGCATCTCATGCATAGTTTCACAACGCGAAAGCAGTACTTACTAAATCGGGAATTTGCTTGTTTGCTAAATTTATACGCGAAGATCGAAGCTAAGATATTAGATAAACACGCCTTTGGTGGAAAACTATAGGAAGTGAAGAAAGGTAATTCGTTTTAATTCAATGTGGAATGTGATTTAAAACTAAACGTTTTCGATGGTTGATAAAGGTCTAGAGATGTTTTCGATGTGCAAATTAATACGAATTGCGATGAACGGTTGGCAGCTAGTAGTGTGCCGCAGATGGAACTTACTGGAATGCTTACGGCGCTGTAGGTGCACACTGCACAAAGCCCATAACAATGGCTTGCGATGGAATCGGGGAATCTATTAATCTGAAGTGCATCTAGGTTTTCTCTATAGTAGGACATCATAGACTAACTATAGCCCTATTAATGAATAAAGACGTGTGATATCGAAGGTTTATATTCTATTAAAATTCAGTTACTAGCTTCTAGATCAAAATCGACTTTTGCATCAAATTATACCGTCAATGGGATCGACTGATACGGATTCAGATTCAATGCATTAAATTATTAAATGCACGTTAAGCCGTTAATCTCGTTTGCTGTCAAATTCAAATAAAATCAGAGCTGCCGTACTGTTTGATACTTTGTGTTTGTAGTTTAACCTATCTAGACGAGTCTGAAATTCTAGAATCTATCACATCTAGATTATGATACTGGATAAAATCTCCTCAAATCAAATAAAAACAAACGCAGATAGATTCGTTATTAATTCAATCTAAGTAAATTTATTAAAACTCATATGGGATTGAGGCAGCGTATCATTCTATATAACCGCTCTGTGCCTCCTGACCAGTTCATTCTTTTACCTTTATTTCATTATTATGAGTCTCAATTCACGCCCGCCCCGTACCGCCCGGTTTTATGATCCGACCTGCCGTCCTACGTAATCTATTACCGTTTCCACGTTTACAAATAGATGTGTGAGTGGGAAAGGTTTATTTTCATATTTGGCTATAATGATGCAGATTGAAAAAGTTTCTAACGGATACGTATTTATTATAATCATGAATTATAATTAAACGGAAATATCGCTTATAATTTACGCTGATTTAATTAGACAGTGAGCTTTTCTGCGAAAAAAATTCAAGCTACGGATGTAACATCTCCGGAATAGACCAGTCCAATCAATCAAAACAGATGTGTCCGTAAAACAAAAATACATGTGAAGTGTCTTATCCGCAAATAAACCAGGCAAGCATATTGAAAATGTCAGTGACACATATTCGCAAAATAAATAATGTTTAGTTCAGTACAACGTTGGAAATTCGTCCGGCTTTAAAGAAGCAACCCTCCGAAGAATAAACTATTGAATTAACCCAACACCAGCGGATTACTTTAATAACAAGAACATAAATGCGAGCAATATTTTTGTGTTTATCTCATTTTTATGAGTTTAAGTCGGAAGCATGAGGTGGCGCGAGAGATAGGGATTTAATTGAAGCCGAGGTGGCGTACGTACGAGGGGTGGGCAGCCGCAACCCCCGGGTGCGGGGCTCGGCGGAGGTGCAGCGGGGGAAGGGGAGGCGGGGAGGCGAGTACCACACCGCGGGGGCTGCAAAATAATAAAAAAATGAAACCGCTCAGACCTATCCCCCGCGAGCTCGGATGCTGTGAAAGTGGCACGCCGTGGATAAATGAAGCTTTTTTTGTTTATGGAAAACGCCTAAGCTTGGCGTCGCTCCACTTTCGTATTGTCACTTGAATTCTATGGATGTTAGTTTATTCATAGGGCTCGCTCCGCGGCGAACGTCATTAAATTTATGTCGCTTTTAAGCGCCGTACTTCGTGCAAATTATCATATATGAAGCTGCTTCACTGCGCGTTGTTTGTTTGACCTTTGAAACTTTCATACAAAATTAAATGGCATCGTTTTTCACGGTACAGTAAACAAACTTATTAAGTGACTTGGCGGACTGTGTTAAATTGAAGAAACAATATAAAAGGGATTTCCTTTCATATTTGTTTAAGAATATCTACACGTTTGGGGGAGAGATGAATTGAGTCAACAACGAGCTTGACAATGGAGAGCGTGTTCGCTTACATTTGTTATACGAATTGTAACTATTCTGGTTACGGTTTAAGACACAAAGTTATTCGCGGCGAGGGATCGAGGGTCTCGTCGCGTCACTTCTATCGCATAAGTGACAGTTTTATTAATTTCCCATACTGCTCATCCCTTTTTCCGCCCTAGCCTGTTCGCGACGATACGTTGGCGACATATGGTACCAGCACAGATACAACCGCCTCTGGAAGATCTCAATGTCTACCGTTCACATTAAAAATATATTCATACTAATATCACTGGCTGATTACTATTATTTTACATTTTACCGTGAATGCATATTTGAAGTAAACATTAACTTGGTATTAGTTAGTTAGCTACTATTATTATACTACCAGAAAAACATAATAATTAGCACATTGCTTTATATTCTGAAGCAATGTTATTACTGTAACAAAACGAAAATATTTTTTACAAATAAATGCTCATGCGCAACGGGCATTCACAGAAGTATCATCAAAAAATGATGTAAAATGAGCTTTTGTTTGTAATGTTCGTAACAAAAACGACACGTCACAAGTAAATGCTAACCTTTAGGTGACTCTAAAGGCTGTGCAGATAAAAAAGTCCAACAATAAAGCCACATTAAGCATTACATATTTTATGACAAGTCATAAGCTGAACTTAATTAATAGTTCACTGTACAATAAGCCAAGGAAGTTTTCCTTTAGTTGCAATAACGCACTTTAATTAATTATACAAGAATTCATATGTTATCCTTCTACATATCTAGTAAAGTTAATAAAAAACATAATTCTCGCGATATCTATTGTAACAATTAAATAAATCATGCAAAGATCCGTCTAAGTACCTACTGTCGACATTTTAACCTAGATTTCCTGCACTATAAATTACGCCTCACCTATCAAAGATATCTTTATGTCAGCTAATGCGTTTTATTTCAAATTCGTGAATTATTAATTATTATTTTAAACAATAGTGTTCCGTGTTCCATAGCGGGTTAATATTTAATGTATCTTTGCTTTATTTGTAAGCGGATATTTTCCTAGAATTGGAATTGGAATTTATTTACGCTGTTAAATGCGACTTCAGAGATCCATCTTTGATTTCGCGTATGGATTCCACATAGAGTTAATTAGTTATAATAACCGTTGGGTAATTAGTTGAAAGCAAAAAGTCTATATTGGATGATTTATTGTAAAGGTAAGACGCAAATTGCTCTGTGAATTATACCAGAAAGCTAAGCAGTTAATTAAAATAACAAGCCTAATTAATTACTTATTATATCTAGCTGCACCATTTGCATTACAATTATTAACTTTTGTTTAACGGCGAAAGGTAAGTTACTATCACAGCTATGTCTACTTTGAGTATTATTGAATATTATTTATATTACCAATAAATGTTTTAATCATTGATCAACTTAATTGTAGCTTTAACTATTAAATTAATTAACATATTACAAAAAAAAAGTCTAAAAAATGATTAATTCAAACGCTGATTAGTAACTTTTATTGGTAATGGTATTGTTTCTCATCAAGTTTTTGGACTGTCCATTTATATGTATAGATATATTTATAATTATGCATACTTAATAAATCAGTATCAATGCTTCGAATAGCGAATCCATTAAGTCCACAATGAAAAGTTCGCAGCGCATAATTGTCTTATTTATGAGGAATTCCATCGGGACAATATTGCAAATGATACTGATTTAAACAAAGGTATCAGGAACTAAGCTTAATGTGTTTGCGAAACGGTAATAAAGATAGGACCATTGGAATAGCAATGCGAAGTCCAACAAATGCGTACGTAGGGCTGTCTGAGATAAACTGGAGCTTAACGCTGGCGCAGCAGTCGATGGCTTATCTCGATTTCAATTATTATGCTGGCGCTTTCATTGGCCCGAAGTGCCGACCGCGAGTCCGGGGGGCGCACGTTACGGATTGGGGCGGTCTCGATCCCCGTTATCTGAAATCTCATCTAAATCACACTTTGCCATTTAGGCTCGATAATACCTTTCATTTTTTTTATTTTGCCATTCACTACTACGCCCTATGTGATTTAATTTAGGAGTATTTGCAACTTTTTCTATTTCTCTAACGCTATTTATTGTCTTTTGTCAGATACGGCATGGACTTGAACGGCGCAAGAAGAAAAAATGCCACAAGAGAAACAACTAGTACACTAAAGGCATGGCTCAACGAGCACAAAAAGAACCCGTACCCGACGAAGGGCGAGAAGATAATGCTGGCGATCATCACCAAGATGACGCTGACGCAGGTATCGACGTGGTTCGCGAATGCGCGGCGCCGCCTTAAGAAGGAGAACAAGATGACGTGGGAGCCAAGAAACAGGGTTGATGATGATGACAATAATAATGATGATGATGATCACAAGAGTAACGACGGGAAGGATGTTCTAGGTATGTAACATCGCATTTCTATAAGATCTATTTAACATTAATGCGCAACTTTACTTAAGTACTTAATAGACTTGGCCAGGAAGTTTCACTTCCTTTGGTTTGTCTCAAAGTTGTGTTTGGGAAACAATAATGAAACAAATGAACTTAGTCGTTACCTTTGCGAAACTTAAGTTTCTGACTTTTTAAGTGCATTAAAACTAAGTTGCGTCGGATGAATTGTAAAACCCTTTTTATTTTAGATGGTAAAGACTCCGGTACCGGATCGAGCGAAGATGGTGAAAGGCCACAGCAAAGACTGGACTTGTTGGGGCAGAGAACTGAATCCGAGTGGTCAGAGTCGCGCGCCGACAGTGGCCCAGAGTCACCGGAACCTTACGAGAGGCCTATTCACCCGGCTTATCAGCATTTACCATCGCGCGCACCACCTGGTAGCACGCCAGCGTCTGCAAAACCCAGAATATGGTCCCTCGCAGACATGGCTAGCAAAGAAGGGGAATCCCCAGCACCACCTCCGTCTGCATCAGCGTTTTATCAATCAGCGGCTGCGGCGGCGGCGGCTCGGCTCGCCCATCCCTACAGCCGGCCGGAGTTGTACCGCGGGCTGTACCCGCCGACGCACCCCGCCGACGTGGCGCTACTAGAGTACTCGCGCTCGCTCGCCCTGGCTGCGCCGGCGCCGGCGCCACCCGCGCCCTCGCCATCGTCGTCGTCAACCTCCTCGCTGGCCGAGCCGCCGCCGCCGCCCCGTGCCTGACCGCTGGCCCCCCGACCGCCGCTGGCGCACCGACAATAAACGCGTTCTCGCTCGACGAGTGCCACGAGTCACGGTTCACGGTCTGTAAATAGCAATAGACTAAATAATGCTATTATATATGTATATGTATACATACGTATAAATACGTGATAATAATGGTATGCACCGGTAGAGAAGTTTAGATATTGTGATAGTGGACACACGCGAGACCCCGCGCCGTGAGGTTGACAACTCGCAAATGACGTCGGCGCCCGCCGCCGACCGACCGACAATACTAGGTGCTAATACAAGTTGGACCTTGCGACATGTTGCTGTAGTTATTACTGGAGGTGGTTCATACGAAGTGATTTCATTCAAATATAGGTATTAATATGTGTTACGTTTCTTATAGACAACACTGTTCTAGACTATTATTTGTATGTAGTGTAAATTATTATAATTTTCAAATATTCTCTTTATAATTAGTGCCTAATTACGTCCAGTGTTTTGTTTGGTAGTTTGACGCGAATATCTAACTTTCGATTATAAATATTTATTAATACGAGGTCAGTAGTTATTGTAACGAGCCTTTACTGTAAGTCCTTATTTTTTACATTTTATTTTGATATTCAGATTTATTCAGAATTAAGTACCTAGGGAAATCTGTATAGTTAATTTCTAGTCAGGAAACTATGATTGTCGTCTATGTTACATATTATTACTACACATACATAAATATGCTTTTCATTTGTATTATATTTTCGTTGTCATAAGTTATTCTTAGTGATACTAATAGGGCTGGCTCAGTTGTGATTTCCATTCGAAATAAATTCTGTTCTGTTCGTAAGTGATTTCATAGTAAATAAGCGAAACCTAATAAAACACACAACCTTAATAAAAATATTCTGGAATTGAAGAGATTTCAATGTCGTAGTCCGAATTAGCACTTTTGGCAAATATTCAGAATATGTAGAACTATAATATCTTATAAATAGGGACCAAGTAAATTTCCAAAATAACCATATTCCCAATATTATTAAAACCTTCATTCGTACGGCTAATTTATAATTATTAATTAATGTATAGTTCACACCTATTTGTTGAATAGGCTAAATACAATGGAAAATAAACACACGTCGCATCTTTTTAGGGATTATTTTTATTGTAACTAATTTAGATAACGAAGGAACAATATTTATTTCGATACTAATATGTAGTTAGCCAGCCCTATCCTATATATTATAGTTTACAGTTTGAAAAAAATATCTTTCATAATTTGTCATTATAATACGGCCTTGTACGATTAAAGCAATTTAGTTACTGTCGATTTGTTTCTATACACTGTAAAATATTTTTTTCAATATTGTAGAGACTGAAAGTCCAAAATTGAGTCTATAGTTTTGTACATATATCACTGTTGTAAGTATATATTGTAATGATATCGCAAATATTTAAGAGAGGTACATGCAATAAATTTTTCTGTATTAGAAATCCTTTTGATGTAAATAATAAGGAGACATCTCCATGTAGTATTGTAAACAACGAAGTACTGTTCTGTATAGACATACACGCGAACGGCTTATGTTTCTAAAATACATTTGGTAATCAAAGTTTAATAGAATGTACAGTTACGTACGTTTAATCAATCTGTAGGTTATTTTTAAATAATCTTTAACATCAACAATATTCACTACGTGGTTCTGAACTTAGCAAATGAATACCAATCAATGTATGTTGTTATTTTGTTAACTTCAAGCGTCTTTTAACCGTTTTCCGGAAAGGTGTGTGAATAGATGCAATAAAATTTAATACAGAAATTATTACTTTTGTTTCCATTGATACCTCCAGTTTACCTTACACTTATTCTTATTATTTAAGAGCAAATTACTTACTACCATACTATTCAAATATTACATGAAAAAATACTTCATTAGTACACAAACCTATCCAACCAATGCACAACACGATACACATGCTTAAGTGCAAATATTTCATAAAGATCTCATCTCACTAAGACATAAACAACGCGGTGCACTAACAAGTACACGCACAAACCTTTATGACTACCGGACGCATTCAACACTGGACAATACTTAAAATAACTTTCGGACAGTGCAGAATTATGTTAGCACCTAACCCGCACAGCTCATTCATAATAAGCAACACGGGATACAATTCGAGACATAGCAATTACACACGCCGCAACGTCTTTAAGCATGATCTCACTTTGAATTCAAATGTGTCAATAAATCCATCAGCTAGGCCCACAATGGCCGTATATATGCCGCGCCGGCTCGGCCGCCTAATTATACATCAAAGCACTTCGATGGTAAACACTTTATAACGAAAGTGCACAAATTTTCATGAACGTAATTGGGACGTGGTCTAACAAAATACGCATAAATCATGTATGTTGCGCCTTTTGATGTGACCGTGTCCGGGGTGACGTCACATCGCCCTGTGATATGTCGTACATTCATTATTTGCTCACGTATGGTAGATGAAAGGCGACTACAATATAAATAAACACACCGTGTGAAGCATAATCTGTGGCGACGTCGAAACGACTCGTGATAGAGTTATGTTGGCATTCCAAATATATCTATTCATATCGAATCCATATTGCTACTTAAATTTAAATGGACACTTTCACGGCTCACTGCACAGGTAGATACTCACTGAGCTTTTAGGTATGTTACTTCTGTGTCTAATGCTGACGTAGTCTGTACATGACAGCCAGCTATGCTTTAAAACCCAATAAAAATCTAACTTGCTCAGTATTCCTCGAACGTGGTTAGTCGCTACAGCGACCATAAATTTTATTTATTTTAATTTACATGTAGATACTACAAACTAATATTACCAAGCAAAGTAATATGAAATTCAACAAAAATTGATAGCCCAATGTTTGATTGGTATATTATGAAACTATACCAATACAAAAATGCACTCAAACAGAACCACTTCAGAATATAAGCCCTTCAAATAACGGTGTTATGAGAGCTTAATGGCGACTAACGATCACAAAATATTTATTAGATCACTCGTCACAGTGACAAGAGTCAGACGGGACTTTCCCAAGGCTAATTAAAATTACTGCCGGTTGACTCATGCCGAAACATATTTCATAATTCAATTACAAACTCTCACACAGCAATCACGCGTCATTGTCACCTCGATATGCGTTCTTTGTTGTACGTTTACCAGTCTATATCGCCGTCATTCGGCCTCCATAATAAACCTATCGAAACGACTCATTATACAAAAGCAGATTCTAACGTCGCATCGCATCGCGCTAAGTGACTTGAGGATTTCATTCAAAATCGTGAGAGCGATATGTGCTGACCAACAAGAACGTATGGAAAAAAGAACTGAGTTATTTTTACAAAAGGCGCTCTCAGACCAACGTGTTGTGTAAATAGTCCAACATGTTTCTATAACAAAGAAATCTTAATAGCCGATGACGGGCAAAAGTGAACACAACAATCTACGGGCTGATTGCTCATAATTTTGTGTGCACACTTGGACGTTGGTGCTCGATCACACAACTCACTCCTGGTTCAACTTTAGCGGCCACGAAGGCTCTCGAAAATTTGTAAATTATGTTTCTGTTTATAGGATTAGCATAAAACATGGTTATCTATTGCATACCTGGTTACTAAAGCGTTGTTCGAATGTTCCGATACAGTCTCATTGTACGACAGATGTTGCATTGAAATAAGGACTTTAGCATTCTTCGTTTATAGATGCATTTTCGCGTTACCGTTCAAGAGAATCCTTGGGGCAGGAATTCCGACTTCGTAGCGGGGACTGCTATGCCATCTAAAATATTGGACATCTCCATCTTGGTTGGTGTTTTGCTCTTTCTTTGGTCACAAACAATGAGTCGGGATCGTCAAGGGAATGTATGCATACTTTAAAATACGCTAAAACCTTTCTCCCACGTGGACTGCAACAATTTCATCCATGTGTGTGCTATATCGGAAACTGCCGATAAAAACAATATATGGCAATGGGCATAACATTCTATGACTGAAAATAACCTATGAAATTCCTTTACAATAGATTTAATCTTTAACGAATAACAGTTCTCACAGTAACGGATTAGGAATGTGCCATAAAATTCTGTTTGCAATTGAAAATTAAGATTTTAGTATAATATATCAAAACCAAAATGTAGTAAGTATGTGAATTTTGATACAATAGATATATGAATTAGGACCCATTCTTCATATTAACATTCTGTTTAAAGTCGTCTTTTGCTTATATCTGAATCGTGATCCGCTAAGGTTGGCAAAAAGCAAGCGAACTCTATTAAAGATGCATAATTTATATTCTAATAATGCCATATATAATCTTAATTTCACTTCTTATTGGCTTTTAAACATGAATCATATTATTTGACATTATAAACACTGACGCAATCTAACTTATCAACTATTGTAATTGTAATGAACGTAATACTCCTTACCATCCTAGTTCATTTTTAACGTCATCTAAAACTATATTAACTACCAACATAAATACAATTACAGTTAGTTAAGCTGGTGTTCATGCGCCTAATCACTTGGCATTTAATTGATACACATTATGATCATTGGAGCTCGTTTCTTTTGAACGCTTATCTCAACCCTACAAAGTGAGCTTAGCTCCCACCCAATTCTATGGAGCATCTGAATGATAGCTTGTATTATTTTTTGTGGGCATGCCATGTCATCGGAACGATTGTGGTCGGTTCCCTATGATTTATCGATGTCCATATTACAAATACGACATAACATTATGCGATTCTTTATTTCTTCTTTAAGCCATATTAGTATTCCGCCAACAATTCTGTCCAGCGTTGGTTTTGTCATACCGACTAAATGTTATTTTGTTGGAATTTCAAATAAACAATTATTGTTTTTTTTCCATAGGCATTATTTATAATATAAATGAATGCGAGACTTCAATCAGCGCTGACGATGTCTGTTGGCATATTTAGGGCTCTCATGAATTAAAACAAAGTAATTATGTTTTATTTGATTTGAAATACAACTTAATTTGTACGCAATAATTTAAACAATTAAGGGTTGACCGCATCGTTACAAAACGCTTCTGTATTTTAAAAATATTAAACGTTTTTATGGATGTTTGTAACAATCAAAATAAAAGGGTGTATTCACCTTGATACGGCAATTTTATTTTTATAAACACGTTGCTTCTTTTGATGTTACACTTTCGAATGTTTCTTGGATTTCGCGGAAATTACGAAAAGGATCTATTTTGGTAATTTACTTATTGATACCATATTATTTGAGAACTGATTTCATGCTGATTTATATTGCATAGTATAATAATATTTATATACCTAATATAACTATCTTAACATTAACTGGTGTAATGATTTAAAAATCATTTGTACCCAAAAACATTAAATAGTATAGTTATAGACCGGACATCAGGCCCATATTTTTCGTCAAGAAGTTATTACCAATTGGTATTAAGTCGCTGTCTTATCTGACACATCCATGTGACAAGACGTCTCGGTATGTGCAAATTTTGTACAGAAAACAATATTTTGGAAGGAAATATGCCAATTTGCGCCTTACGAACAGGCTCAAAATTTTTGTATGAAAATTTTTCCAATGTCCGCTCTACATAATCTTAGAACTCTTATTTTGTACCAATACCAATATTTTTTTTATTAATATTTTCAATGACCCTTTTATTACAAACTTTTATTTTAAGAGTTCATAGTAAGATTGCGTTACTGTTTAGGAATGCTTGAAAATCATAATTGGTTTTCATTGGACTGTATCACGATGAAAAAAAAAGGGATATAGGTATTTATAAATTTATATACATACTCCACAATAAAAATATATTTGTTTTATTTGACGTAGCACTAAAACAAAACCTTTAACTGTTTGTATTTATGTGACATTATTACTAAACATTTTAAAGTATTAATTGTATTGCCATTAAATTTAATTTAATCAATTATAATATGTACCTTTAAAGTAATCCATCAGACCTATAACTGAAAAAAAAATGCATATTGAATATCAATAAAAGACAAAAATGCAATCAGTAGCCAAGATAATGATAGACAAAACCATTTAGAAGATCGTCAAAAGCAGAAGTTATCGTATCGAGCACAGCGGTAAGCTAAAGAACCTCTCCGTAGAACGTTAAACACAATAGATCGATAGGAGGTGTTAGAATCCTTAGAAGTGGCTCGTAATAAATCTATTTCAGCACGCATGGGAATTAATTGGTTGGTGACACACTCCATCGGTGCTACGGAGCCTTTATGTGGTCAAGCGGTAATTTGCTGCAGCCTCACGCTTCCAATTGTTACTTATATACAGGTACGTGCAGGCTATCGAATGAATCCGTGGATATTTTATAATCGAGATTGTCTGAGCGATAAGTTTCAAAAATATTAGTTTTGCTTTTACGTATTCTTACTCGATTCTATCGCGTATCGTATTCCTATCTGCAATATTATAAGTTTAAACGTAGTATAGTCATTATACTTAAATATGTTATGATAATAGTGTATGATAAATCATAGTTATGAGAAAATTATTAGTGCTCATTTATCTTAGGTATATGTGGTCGTCACCTGTCATAAAATACGCGTTAAATCTAGACTTTATAGTTTCCTTGGTAAATATTATAAATATGTGAGTAATTATAAAGATTATGGGCTCGTAATTAAATACAAATGAATACATTCCACGATACTCGTCAGTTGTGCGTATTCAGTAATACTTGTTTTCTTCTATACTAATGCAGACGGTGAACAGTTTTATGTGTTTTTTATAGTCTACTTGAATTAAATAAGCTTAGTAGGTACATATTATTTTTAAAAAATAGTTCGTTAGTTACATTTTGTGCGCTACGAATTTCACGCATAATTATATGTTAATATATGTACGCCGCGATAAACATACAACAAGAATATAATCTAGCAATTATGCTAACTCTTTAAACGGGTCCGCATAGAATCAGAGCGTGAAGTTCCAATTTCATTTAGCGGGGCATTTTGTGTTATTTGAAAGTGACCCTAAATCCCGCGTCCTCTGTGCAGATAACTCTTAATTTGCATATTAACGAGAAACTTTGCATCGGCAATACCGAAAAATTCCGGAGGTCGAGTGTGAACGGACAGGTGGTGCGGCCGACTAATGCCGGAATATTCTCAAATCCTTCGCCAGTGCTTTCGGCGCCGCCAATTTCAAGCTTAACGGTATGTTGTTGCCCTTGATAGCATTCTCGTTTCAGAGAGATTCATTTCCGAGGATTCTTGCGTGCCGTTTTTAAGCTTCTCGTTCCATCAGACGGACCGCGACCTCTGAGTTCATTGTTAATATTTGATTAGCGGCGACGGACGAGTGCGTCAATAATAAGCAGTTTCACGGCGCGATGCATTTCTTTGTCATTAATATGTGTCTATAATTGGAAGAATCGTTTCAAGCGAGAGCCAGGTAATTACATAAACAAACAGTGAAACCAAATGAGAACCACTGCACGACATTAGAGACGGCTCATTAGATATTTAATTTGAGATGACAGCTCTATAAATAGCGGCGAGCCGTGCTCCTAAGTACATTCACGGACTTTTTATTTTTAAGCTGTGTCGAAAGTCAAAACTAAAGGAAAGCGTATTTGTAGCGGAAAGGTGGTGTTATGATAAAACATCTGTCGCGTGTGTGGGAGCCTTCGGCGGCTATTCCGACTAAATCGTTTACCACGTCGCCGACACCCCGTAAACGAGCTTAATGCGAACGTCGATGACAAATATAATCTGCGCTCTAAGGCGACTTGACTTGACACTGTTGTTATTCTGAGAAGCGGAAAGATTTATTTTTACTCAAAGAGCTAAATATTCAGGTGAAAGATATCTGTGAGGGCGTTGTTTGGCCGACTCGTTAAATCTGTCGACGGAGTGCCGTCTTCTGTGTAATCGCGCCAATGATACCGAAAAATCTGCCCGGATCTCGTTGCTTTGATATCGTCCTCAAAGAAGGAATAACATTTTATTAATATATTCGTGGGAGCAGTTCGATATTAATGTTATAATAAGTGGCACGTGACGGATACTGGGTGTAAATATTTAGTCTCGAATATTATATATTGGGCGGTCTGTGTCGTCGCGTTCTCTGGTCCGCCAGCCCGCCTGCCCACCGTCACGAGTATACCAGTAGGTGATTACACGGCTCCCCGCTGAGAGCCTAACAGTACTTCATTTACGTTAACAGGTGCTGTAAAGCAATTAATACTACGTTCACTTACTTAGTTGTACACATAAAGAAATCTCTAATTCTGTTATAATGATCTTGCTTACATTACCTCTTTATTATTACATTTTAGACTTTATATTTAATATACAGCGTTAATTATGAACGAGTTCTTTATTATACTGAGTGAAGGCCCATTCAGAAAATATCTTAGAGGAAGTTAATCGCCATTGTTATTTTTTTGTTTTGAATTTAGGGTTCCGTGATTGTATTCTTATTAAATTTGGGAATATTTTACTTACGATTAACGAGTGTAAATGAGATAATTACGATGTACATTCTTGATTAATTCAAATTAAATTCCGATCATAAAATATTTACAGGGTACAAGTCGTGAAAAAAATAAATTGTTAATTAAGAAGACAGTGCAAAAGTTTTTAACTAATTTGTTTTGCAGCATTCAAGAACACAATAGATACAATTAAACTTAATTCATATTAATGATTAAATAATAAAAACTGATTGTACAATACATTAATTTATACGACATTTTGTTAAAGCTACTGAAGTAGGAATCATTTTAAACGCGGCCAAGTCGGACTTGACCAAACTTAGGCTCATTTAATTAGCATACATGCTAAATTGTTATGCTGGGTAAACGAATTTAAACATGTAATTTTTTTATATAGGTTAAATGACGTGTGTATGGTGTCTTGTTAGTTTTTATTTGCTATACAAAAATGTTTTCTCTAACATTATTCCATTTTTTTTACGGAAGTGCAGACCTCAATGTTTAATGGTAACTGGTCGTAGACAACACACTAAATAATTGTTAATGGATTGAAATATATTTATTTTAATTAATTTCTGGATTGGTGCGATGAGAGATTTTTATTCTTTATTTTGATGTTGTTGACGTCTACCAATTACATTGAAAACAATGTAAATATTATCGAAGCGTAAGGAAAAACTAACGGTGTACATTTAATTATCCACTTTGGATCCAGGAATGAGTGTTCCGACGACAAGTTTAATATGTATTCCGACAAAGCCTAAACAATACGGGCTTTATTAAAATGCGTATTAAACATATCTTGGAACGAAGTAAAGGTCGTTCACATCGGTTCGGCTCCTACAAAAGGTGGAGTGCGGCCGTGACCGTTTGCGTTGGCTCAACAATTTTTTAAACTTTTTTACCATTTACGAAATATTCGAACGTAAAGAATGGCAATTCGATTGGTATGAGGGTTCGTGTCTTACATTGGTAAACGACCCGTTATTCGTAATTGATCTAAACACGAAATTAAAGTCTCATCGTTTTGAGTGTTTCATAAACTATGAGGTGTAGAATCTGCGTGAAGTCACAGCTTTGCTTTGGGTTCGTTCCGTCCATAAAATTGCTGGAAGCCTAACCTATCTAACCTAATGCTTCCTACATTCCATTCCACCTCAAATGTCAGCAACGCACCTATTATTCTCTTGTTGAGTGTGTAGGGATCATATACCATCAGACCTATAACCTGCAAGTGTTCTAATTTAATATATACCTAATTTAAAAAGTAGAACACCACTTTGTTTTTCATTTTGATTTGTAGCATAGTTTCTGTGATACTGATACTGGATTCTACTTTTGCATACAATTATTTCCATTGACGGTGGATTACGAGATCCTGGCTTCAAATGTCTACAACGCTTTTTGTGGGTTTTTCTAATATCATTTACCTGAGATCGATTTCTAAGATTTCATGTCAGGAAAACAACCAATCGTAAGAACATAATGAATAGTCACGATAGCCTAGTTTGGTATGGAACGGAATGTTCAGTCGAAGGTCCGCAGGTTCGAAACCGGAGGACACCTGTGACTTTTTGAACTAATGTGTGTATTGTTTATTAATAATCGTTTGCTTTAACGGAGAAGAAAAACACCATGAGGAAACCTACATAAGAATTTCTGAGGTATGTGAAGTCTGCTGATCCGCACTAGGGCAGCGTAGTCGACTAAGACCTATAACCTCTCAGCAGTAAAGGGGGCGCGTGCCGAGCAGTGCGACGGTATAATAGGGCTAGTATTATAATTGGAAGCTATGTTCTGCAACATATTCCGTGAAAAATACTATTGCGGAGTCCCTACATAGGACTGGAATATGGGTTAATAGATGAAGGGGCGCAAGCCTATTGTCTGACGAGCGATGTACACCAAGCTTTTTGAAGTGAAACCTTCTTTAGCGGCGTTGAGCACTTTTGGGATGGGTATAAAATGTTAAACTCGCGTCAGGATCACGTGACCGATCGAAAATGCATAGGAGGTTTTACCATCCCTTACTAATATGAACCTTAAATACAATATGTAGAAGCTATAATTCTTAAACGTTTACATTTTTATTTATTTGCTTCATTAAAACCATCCCTTACTAGTATGAACCTGAAATACAATGCGTAGAAGTTATAATTCTTAAAACGAGTGCATTTTTATTTACTAACGTCATTAAAACCATCCCTTACTAATATGAACCTTAAAGACATTGCGTAGAAGCTATATTCCTATTAACGAGTGCATTTTTATTTATTAACGTCATTAAAACCATCCCTTACCAATCATCATCATCATCATCAGCCCGTTGCAGTCCACTGCTGGACATAGGCCTCTCCCAAGATACGCCAAAGAGCCCGGTCTGCTGCTTTATGCATCCAGTACCAATCATTATTTATCTCTTACCAATATGAACCTTAAATACATTGCGTAGAAGCTATTGTCCCAGCGTTAGCACGGCACGAGTACAAAAGAACGTAACATTCTTTTTTCAAATATTGATTATTCTACTTTGGTTGTGATGACCATTGCATTTCTGACATTTATCAAAACCAGACTAAACGTGCGTTGCTCGCGTTTCCAATTCTACTTTATGTGGTAGGCGTAAGATCGAATTTGTGTTTAGACCATTCCAAAATATTCAGAAATGCACAACGTTAATGTTCAAATTTTCACTTCTGCCGGCACTCCCGGAGTGCAACCCGTTCTTTTTTTAGTGGTGGTGGTTCTCTCATATATAAAAGTCCGTATGGGTGCCGCCAAGCAGCAGTGTGCATGCACTATTGTGTTTCGGTTTGAATGAAATTGTAGCCAGTGTAACCACTGGACATAATGAGACTTGACATCTTATGTCTCAGGATGACCAGCACAGTGGAATGCCACACAGTACTTTGTAACTCAAGGTGCTGGATGGTGTTGCTACTGTTTATGGATGGTCGTATCGCTTGCCATCAGGCGAACGGCATGCCTGTGTCGTCATTCAAAGCAATAAAAAAAAGCTTCGTGTTCACAGTCTACGCCTCTACCTGACGTAACATAACCAACGACTCAGTTTATAATCAACACCTATATTATTATGGACAACTTTAGAAATTTAAAATATGTTAGTGCACTGACTGCCTCGGTGGCGTAGTTGTATTACGGTACGACTGCAATGCTAAGGTCTCGGGTACGATCCCCGGGCGGGCAAAGTGATAATGGGTTTATCTACTCAGTATCAGCCCAGAGTCTGGAATTTGTGCCCGATATGGCGATAGGCTCGCCCCCTATCACATCATGGGACGGAATACGCACAGCAAAATGTGGGCGCACTAGTTGCGACTCTGCCTACCCATTCGTAGATAAAGAGCGTGAGTGTGTATGTATGTATGTATGAAATCATGTAGGAGAGAATATGTGGGCTTTGTTCATCTTTAAGTTTAATTGCATATTTCGCACAGGATTTAATATTTAAGGAATGATATCATCCACTCATTCCCTATCTATTTAGGTCCTCGATATGAAGGAATTTATAGCCTTATCAAATATTAGACATTAATTATAAGTTATTAGAGTGACGTAATGATTCTTTAAATTTGGTTTATAAATAATTATTTTCGGATAAATTATTAACATGTGGAAAATCAGGGCACGAAGACCGGTGTTTTTGGAAGGCTTGCGTGGGGATACAGATCCAAGACGTAGAGGCCCCTTAAAGATACTTTAATATAGTTGGAATATGTACACCATGCAGGTACTATCTCTGTCTGCATTTATGGGAGAAATACAACCAAAGACAGCGCCTGCAAGGTGTAAGAACTATTACAGAGTAGATGGGAATTAATTGGGTCTATGGATGCAATCTAGCTAGACTGGTTGCTGGGCTATTGATTGAGACAACGGGACGCCTGCCGAGTAAAATGTCTCAATGTTTTATATTCAAGACAAACGGTGACATGCCCCCCACTAGACGGACATCCCAAAAGCGGCGCATGCCAAGGACGCAACATCGGTGCAGATGGCTAAAGGGTGTCGAGAGGTGTGCACCGATGTCACCATCGCGAGTCACTGATGCGTCCCGCAGCGGGTTTCCTCGCTATTACGCAGATTGAGCACTTCCACCCTGGAGCTCAGGTTTTTAGTTCTTGCGAGTTCCACCGCTAGGTTAAGGCAGTTAAGGCAAGCCAAAGGTTAGGGGTCTCATTTAGCCCCCACATCATTATTAATATCTTAATTCTTTCAAAGTACTATTTACGCATGATTATTTTTTTAATGGAGATATTCGTAACATGTTATTGTGACTTATCCGGGGCTACCGCTGTATCAGCCGTATCAATGATACGGGGGCCCCCGGGCTCTAGGGGCCCCTCTTAGCCCATACGCTAAACTTAAGCGGTCACTCAAAAGTTCGGAGACCTTTTTTGCTCCCAAATAATAGGCCTCCGGACTCGGGATATGCGGGGCGACACAAACTGAATGGCCTATACTTAAGGAAACTATAAATCTGGCGCTGGAAGGGCCCCCAACAAAATTTCGATATAGGGCCCCTCTATCGCAAGCTACTCCACTGTGTCTTATTAATATATTTTCTAGGTTTTCAGGTTCTCTACTAAGAGCTTACAATTCTCATCGTCGATAAAATAAAAGACCATATTTTGTAACTATGTACTGTGCGTACACTTTTTTTATTGGCAGTGGCATTGATAATTTTCAGTTGACCTTATAAATGTCTAGCGACACGCACTAAAAAGGATTTACGATAATATATCCTGCTTTTTTCGTATTTAATTTAAAAAAGTGTTTACATCATAACCAAAACCACTTTCTTTTTATTTTTGTTACAGATTAGCCAAATTTTAAAATGCCGAAAACCTTCATGCATTTGTCCCAAATGTAATACGACAACACCGCTTAAAATTAGAAACACAATACTTGCTTAAAAAAATGTCACCAGATATTGAGCAACCCGAGTTTCTAACAGAGACACATATTTTGTTCTCAACCACTTACAAAAAATCTTCTTGTGTTTTTTTAAATTATAATTTTACAGGACCCAAAAAAACTGTTTTACGCTTTTGTGTTTTGCCATAGTGAGTTATTAATTATAATTTTTATAAATTCTTTAATAGGAAGCTATACACGACACTCAAAGGCAGATAAAGCAGTCAGCTAAAACTAATAACCTATTAAGCTATAGCTCTACAATTATAAGATGTTTTATATCTAGTGTGAAAGTATTAAAAAATCTATTGAATTATTGAATTCACGGCATTGTGTAAACAACTTTCTAATACGACTATTAATCAGTTTGTCAAAACCACCCTAAAATAAATGGTCTTACTACGAACTATAGCAAGAAATCATGTTCATTTCGCACATAGCTTTCACTCATTAAAACAAACAAAAATAAGATTAAGATACAGCCGTGTATATAGCGTGATAATAGATGAATCTTAACTCCTCGCGGCCAAATTATCCGTCTAACGGCACGCTGTAAAAAATGTCTCCGTAAGTAGGTAGTTAAGGATCCGCCGTACCATTTATTTACAAGAGTGAATCCGTCTTAGAAAAACTGGCGTTCATTATTAATGGTTTGTTTGAACGATGCGTCACACGGTTCATTGTTGGCGGCTGCGAGCGCGGCGTCCGGATGCGTTTGCTGACACTAATTATTCCCATAGTGCTTGAATGATAGATTGCCCTGGACAAATCACTTCTAGCCACACTCGAGCAATAAAAAACTCGAGATTAGTCGTTTTTTCATGACGGCCCACCGATTGTGTGGAACGTGGGCTGTACCGTTTGTCTAAAAAGGCAATATGTTATTGTAAAATGCCGAGATCTCGATGCTATCTCGCACTGTCCGATGGTAGAATTAATCCTATTCAGAATTATAAACGTCATGTTATTTTAGATGTGATATTATAACGACGGTGGGTGGAGTGGACAGAAAGTAAGTGTCTGCTTTGAATTAAGGAAAAAATATATTGGCGATTAGATCGTCGTTTGAATGGATATTTATTTGTTTTAATATAGTAATTTGATTTAAACTTTTTGTTTATTAATCTTATGAATTCAAAATGAAGTATTTAGTAAATTATAACCAAGTTTATTCTTATGCGTCAATGCACTTTAAAGTATTCTGCTCTAAGATTTACTTATAACAGTCAGTATTAAATCCGTATTATCAGTATGTAATCCGTAGGTACCTAATTCACAAGAAAAATACTCTAAACAATATAAAATAAGGAAAACAAATCGCTACAGAACGATTTGCCATTGATTCACAAAGCTCGAGCAGTGACGCAATTACATTAGTTTGACGTTGGGCACAGGCAGCGAGATTTCGTAAACGATACCTACCACCAATTTGACCTATCAACCTCAAACAAAATAACGGAGATAACATAACAAATCGCTTCGGCAACTGCGATACTAACTGAAACGATAGCGTCGCGCGAGGCGGCGCGGCGGCAGGCGGCAGGCGGCCGCACCGCACCCAGTGAAATATTATCTGCCATGTGACTTACGAGTACTGGCCTCCGAGCGAGCATAATGACATTTTAGTATTACAACATTTTATCTACATGAGATGAAAACTTCCAAGATAAGTTAAACGCCAACCGGTATATTGTTTCAGAAAGTTGACAGCCGGTGTAATTTGTTAATGTCACTAGTTGGGCGACGGAGCGAGCGGCTAGCCCATGGATGGTCCCGCGCACCGATCTCGCGGCGCCGCGCCCGCGCCCTCGCGCCTTGCCTAAAAATACTCCCGGTCTATCTGTCGCATTTAAATAATGAGATTTATCATTTCTATGTGAACAAACGATTAAATTATTATCTAGCATCGTTCTATTTGTGACGCTAAGTGCGGCTACCGAATAAAATGGTGATAATAATTCACTTGTTTATTTAAAACCCATTTCATGTTAAGGTAATAAATACCATTAAACTTAAGTAATGTTTTGTATGAAGCATTTATAATGGTTAGTTGTTTCAGATAATTTGACAAACGCCACATTGGATTACCGCCTACTTAGGTTTTCTGTCATAAATTACATTTATTACTGAATATAATAAATTTACATCAATCTCTCCAAATTAACACTTATGGAGGCCGATTGCCACGGAACTTTACATTTATATGAATCTATTCAATGATAGTTGACTCAAACTTAAATGGCACAAGCGTAAAGATTCCAGTCATTACTATCACGCCATAGTTTGTCTTAGGTTAGTAATTTGTTCATTATACCTATAATTTCTAGGTCTCTAATTATGTCAAATAAACGCCGCCGCCGTCTAACAACACGTAATCCTATAATATAAAGCTCAGCGCAGACCAATCGGGGAGATAGCAAAGACTTTTTACCAAGAAATGAAAAGTTTAAACCAATAAACTACAATTTTAGTTGAAAATTTTTCAAAGAAAGTATATCCTAATGGAACTGAACAAGAAATATGGTCACGCAATTATTTTGTACAGACTATAATATTCGATATTTCTGAAATTGCATAATGCAGATTTTTTTTAATTATTCAGTAACATAAGGCATAACTAATTCTTCAATTTCCTACCACATCTATAGTTACCATAATATATTCTAGGTGGTGGCTGCATATTTGGCAGTTATATCCAGCGGCTTTCTCTTTTCTTCTTCTTGTTCTTCAACCTTTGGAAGTCCACTGCTGAACACAGGCCTCCCCCAAAGAACAATCCGTTAGAAGCGGCCTGCGTCCATCTGTCCGGCTTTCTCTTTATAGTATTCAATTTATTTTACTCCTACTATTTTTTTTTTATTGCATTGAATGACGAGACGAGCATGCCGTTCGCCTGATAGTAAGCAATACGACCACCCATAATCAGTAGCAACACCATCCAGCACCTTGACTTACAAAGTACTGTGTGGCATTCCACTGCGCTCGTCATCCTGAGACATAACATGTTAAGTCTCATTATGTCCAGTAGTTATACTGGCTACAATGTCCTTCAAACGGAAACACAACAGTGCATGCACACTGCTGCTTGGCGGTAGAAATAGACATTGCGGTGGTACTCACCCAGACGGACTCTCACATATGAGAGACCTACCACCAGTAGAGTGTTATTATAAATGGGAAAGTTTGTGAAAATGTTTGGATGTTTGTAAGAAGTAAACGCAGAAAGAACTATACGGATTTGGCTGAAATTTTGCACACGGGTAGGTCAATTCTTGGATTAACACTTTTTATTCCGGTCTTTTGTTCTCATGGGAAATAATGGATATGTTTTAATTGAATCTTTAAGTAGATGGCGCTGGCGTCGTACTGTATTTTAAGGACTTTTGTAGTGGGAAAGGCTTTTCACGCGGGCGAAGCCGCGAGCAACACCTAATAATACATCAAATAGCGCAAAAATAATACGTCATTGTGTGCTCAAGCCCTTACACCCTATTAGATTTAGATTCATTTCTTAACGTAAAGTCCTTACACAATTTTCGTATTCGAATTATAAACACAAAATATTATGAACAATACAAGTTGATAAAACCAAATTAAATCATTTAAAAATACTAACCCAAGTAAGTATTAAGCGGGGCTCATATCGTTGATTTATTCTTAAAAAGATTATCCCCATTCACTAGCCCCTAATTCTCAGGGGCCACGATAGCTGTGTCGCGGGTGCTCTCATTTTCAAATAAGTAAATTAACGTGGAATTGAATTAAGTTTCGTCCCGAGTTGAGATTATAGCGATTTAGTGAGATTATGCGAATGTGTTAAACGTACCCGTCGGTTGTAAGGGCGGGGGTCAGATCCTTTTGTTTAATTATAGATAGTGCTCGGGTATAAAGCCACGAATCGTACTCAAGTATTATACTTGTGTAGAAAACGTTCCGTTTTTATGAGCCTATTGTGAACGGTGCTTTAATTTTTAAACGCGTAATATCGGCTTGTTGGGCGTTTCTCCCGCTGATAATTAATGTTACACGATTTAATTAAGTGTTTTCTTTTTGTGTGGCTCAAGTAGTGTTTTGTGGGTAAGTCTTGTAATTTGGTAAGTGTGATTTACATTAGATTTTTTAGTTTTGGCTTACATGTGAAATTTAAATCATGATAGATTGCCATAAACGACTTACTAGCACCGATGTAAAAACAAAAATAACTTTACCAATTTACTACTACTTTACTTACTTAAACTGATACAAAAAATTAAATAGCTACAACCAAAAAATTTACCAATTAGTAATTTATAAAACCGTATGAAAATAACATTGAGACAAAACAAACCTACAAACGTCTCCAAAACAAAAAACTCAACTCCAAAAACTATTTAGACAAAATTAAACTCATTGAGCGGTCGCCGTTCGAGGAGGCGAAGTAAAGCGTAAGTTTTAGAAAGCCATTTTTTCTTTTAACGGGGGACCAAGGCTTGGCGTGTTCGGCCCTCGGTAGCTATCGTAAAGCCGCGTAGAGATCGTGGCCGATAATTGAAAAAACGTTACGACTTTTGAATCTTAACACCGATTTAAAACTGCGACGGATAAATTAAAAGAATCCTCGCGCTGGACGATTGTTTTTCTTTCTGAACCTTTGCCTTCGATTTAGCAGATAAGCATGTTCTGAGCGAACTTTATGTTGCGTTCTTACTTGTGTAACTTTGTGTAGGTGGCGCTATGTCGCGTGGTTTTATCGCTTACTTTTAATTAAATACAAAATGTACTACGCTTAAGAGCTAAAAGGCTGCCTTGAAGTAAATTACATTCTGTGGTGTAATGAAGACAGGCCGCTGATTAATTGATTTTTATCATTAAGTCAATTTAACAAGATTTTTGCGAGTTGTATAAATTAATCGGAGAGTTCTAAATAGTGATTTTGATAATTGTGTGATATAAGGCACTTAGTTTAACATTACAATGATTTGCTAGTAAATTGTATATTTTTATTTCGCATGTTTTGAAAAACAACGGCGTGTTTCCTATAAAATGTAAAACATTTTCCGAGTTTGATGAATTATAGCTTTCTTGGTACTTAATAATATTAACTTATCAAATTAGGATTTAATTAATAAATATGAGAATCTTTGGAATAGAAATTCGTACCTTAAAAAGAGAAAAACATAATTATTATCAAAAAACTAATTTCAAACGTAAAAGAGCGCCTCTAGGTACATTCAAAGACTATTTTTCAACAAACGTATGTTTCCTCACAGGGTTTTAGTGGCGAAAAGTATTTCAAATAGGTGCTATAAATTAATATTATAAACTAATTTAACTAAAAATGCATAGATTTGAATAAAACTTAGTACACATATAGACCAAGTTTTGAAGTAAAGAGGCTACTTTTTAACGATGAAAAGTGCATAATGGCATTTTTATTCCAGAAAAAATAAACACATGAGTGGAGGATCTAGTGAGACCTTTTAATATGTGAACTTAAGCTTATTAAGAGCTTTTTATAAATTAAAAAATTATTCAGTGTAACTGTTAAAGTTCTTCCAGCCACTTGTGGACTTGTTAAACGGAAGCATCTGTAAGGAATTCAAGGCATGTATTTTCTAATATTATAAATGCGAAAGGTTACGAAAATATTACATGGTTGTTAAAAGTTTACGCAGAGACTACTGGAGGAATTTGGATGAAAAGTGACCAAATAAACCATGTCCAGGTAAAATTACAGGCTATCTTCGATCCAGGATGAGTTCACATACACACACACCACTCACCTTTTATCCCCGAAGGGGTAGGCAGAGGCGAAACTAGTGCACCCACTTTTCGCCGTTATTCCGGTCCATGATGTGATAGGGGGCGAGCCTATCGCCATATCGGTCACAAATTCCAGACACCGGGGTGATACTGAATAAAAAAACTCAATATCACTGCCCGACCCTGGGATCGAACCCAAGACCCCAGCATTGCAGTCGTACCGTAATACAACTACGCCAACGAGGCAGTCACATGAGTTCACATTGGGATTTTAGTTCCGCAAAAAGTTCTTCCTGTGGAAAGAGCACCGAGCAATACTTGATTTTAGGTAAGTAAATCGTATTTCCTCGCTATCAAAAACAATGTAGAGCCGTAGAGGTTAGTATTCTTTTAATTTATTTCCTTTCGTTTCTGGGCTATGAATCACAGAGAAGTTAATATGATAGAGAATTTACCATTGTTAAAATTTTACTTTGTTAACAATTGACAATATTTTCTGTATTGGTCCGTTATGGTTTGCAATGCAATGCAAATCAGTCCTGTATTATATACTGCCCACTGCTGAGCACGGGTCTCCTCTGGCCTAGTGCGGGTTGGCAGACTTCACACATTCTCGAAATTCTTATGGAGAATTCTCAGGCATGTACGTTTTCTCACGATGTTTTCCTTCACCGTTAAAGTGAACGATAATTGATAAACAAACACACGTAACTTCGAAAAGACAGAGGTGTGTGCCTTGGGTTTTGAACCTCCGGACATTGTCTCGGCAGACCGTTCTATACCCAACTAGGCTATCGTCCACTTCACTTTATCGTTCTTTCGTCCGTTATGGTTTAAAAAAGTCAATCGATTTCAATTTTAACACAGAACACTAGCCACTGAATGAATCATAATCTAATATCGGAAGACGTAAAAAGTGATTCAAATAGACACAAAATACCGAACGCCCAAAATATGCATCACTCACACAAAGCCGCCGGAGTGTTGTTTCAAAGTGCGCATGCAAATTCGATCACAACCCTCCATCCAAAATCCGCACATTCCCAATAGCTTAATCGGTTAGGTTTTGATAAAACTGCCGCTAACTTTTCAGGAACAACACACAGTAAATGGATTTGAGGCTCTAAATTTGGGCATTTTCGCTTGTTTTACGTTATAACGACATATAACCATGTTTTTCTTCGATAGAGTTTGAGGTATGTATGACTCAAAACTCTTTATAATAAAATTGCAGATAAATCAATGATGATAACTCATTATAATAAATAATTGTCATAATTTCACTACGTGTTAAACCTTTTGTATATCAGAGCTTATCTGAGGACTTTCATAAAAAATAAAATGGTAGAAAAGAATCAGTATAAATATTAACAGTAATTATTAGTTACGCAAGTCGTAAGTCGCAGGAACACACTAGATGCGGGCCGTTTTTGACAGGTCCGTCTGGAAATCTTTGGGGGAGGTCTATGTTTAGCAGTGGACGTCATGTGGCTGATGATGATGATGATTAGTTACGCTATTTTTATTATATCTTGCCGAAAATTATTCGTATAAAAGGTTGATACAGATGGGCCGTAAGATCGGTGAAACCAACATAACCGTCCACTCACCAGTGGTGGTAGCGATAACGCGTTTTTTTCTAGGCGAGAAAAAAACGAGTTAACCCGTCAACGCCCGCTTATAATTATATTAATAATTATAAATATAATTATATTCAAACCGAAAGAAATCGGCAACTACATGTTTTGAAGACCGAGCTTGAAATTTTGACATGTCTATTAATTTTTTCTTTAATATTACTGACCATTATTATCTTAAAGTATCCTCTATCTAGTAGGACCTACAAGGTGGATGGATGACTTGATAAAAGTCGCAGGAACACGCTGGATGCAGGCCACTTTCGACAGGTCCGCCTGGACATATTTAGGGGAGGCCTATGTTCAGCAGTGAACTTCATGTGATCATGATGATGATGCTCCGTCTATTGTGAAAACATTACCATAACAGACGTACTAATCAGTTTTATTTATAGATGAGCCGGCTCATCTGGGGTGGTACAACTCTCACGGATATATACAATATACAGGGTAATTGGTAATATGACGTATTCCTGTTAAGAGCATGTAGATTGACTCAGAAGCAGTCAGACAACAAGTAGTTTATTTCTTAGAATTACTAAAAGAAAATTACGCCACAGAATGCGCACTTGTATCAGGAACAGAGGCTCACAAGTCGAGCAAGGTTTGCAAAAATAAAGAAAATTGAATTTAATTAAAAGAATAACACCTTTATACGCTTTAATAAGATGCATACAAAACAATTTGTACCAGAGCAGTACTCAAACATTCGTATTGTTTTTTAACTTCTACAAGACTATGACGTTTTATACCTCATTAGAAAGGTGAATAAATAAATAAGTTTTTAACGTGTTTTGCACATTTAGTTACATGAAGTTTTCCTGAAATAAACAGCATTTTTTGTAAAAAAAATTATTGAATAAAATACGAAATTGATAGACTTAAGGCCATCATTTCAAACTTATGATAGGTTTTAAATATTTTGTTGTTTATTATGAAAGCCTAAAATGTTATTTACTGGAAAACAACAAAATAACTCAATCCCATTCGGTACTTTTTTTATTGTTATATTTTATTTCGTATTACAAGATCTTTATCTTAAAATTCAATAAATCTTAAATTGCTCGGAAACTATTGAGTTTCGGATAGGGCTTCATGGGACAAAATCGATTGCTTTTGACCCAATCTACATGCTCTTAACGGGAATACGTCATATTACCAATCAACCTGTATACATCCGTTACTGATAGTTATTATAAATCTTTGTCGTTATTGTGAGATTTACTGGTGGTGGGTCTCTAGTAAACAAGAGGTCGTCTGAGTAGGTACCTCTGCAATGTTTATTTCTACCGCCAAGCAGCAGTGTGTATGCACTGTTATGTTCCGGTTTGAATGGCACTGTAGACAGCGTAATTACTGGGCTTTAGGAGACTGAACATCTAATAACACAGGGTGATGAGCGCAGTTGAGTGCCAAGTAGTACTTTGTAATTAAAAGTTCTGTATGGTGTTATTGCTGTTTATGGGCGGTTGCATAACTTACCATCAGGCAAATGACATGCTCGTGTCGTCATTCAGTAGTCATAAAGAAAAATCATCCATAGGGTCGCAATCCTTCTTATTACAGCCAAAAAATATTATTTTTCACTCCGAGATCAAGTTTGTTAGTTTGTGGGGAAAATTTTTTGGACCACTAAACCAATTTTGAATTTTTTTTCACTAATAGGAAACTACATTACTCCTAAGTGCTTCTTTATACCCTGGGAAAATACAAAGCGGGACTTTTATCCCGGAAAAATACAAAGCGGGACTTTTATCCCGGAAAAATACAAAGCGGGACTTTTATCCCGGAAAAATAATAGCACGCGCGCCGGCACAAACTAGTTTACTATAAAGCGTTACATTTATCAAGAAGCAGTTAGCACACATTAGGTAAGTTTATATACGATTTTAACCATCAAAAACACTTAAATATCTGATTTTTTTTATTTATATGTTAGCAATCTGTTTGGAAGTTGTCACGGGGCGGAAGGAGCATTGAATAGTCACAAAGATGTGACCGGGTATCCTGACCGCGCCGGAAGGTAAAATAAGTGCCATCCCTTACCAACCGGGGAAATGAATGTATTGTCAAAGGGATTGAGGCGACATACGCTTTGAATATCTTCTACACGCTATCTTACTTCAATGATGAGTGTAATAGATCTATTGGATTTTTTTTTAGCAAATTTGAAATATTGGAATACATACAAATACAATTAATTATTTTATTTTATTTGACTGCCTCGGTGGCGTAGTTGTATTACTGTACGACTGCAATGCTGAGGTCTCGGGTTCGATCTCCGGGTCGGGCAAAGTGATACTGGGTTTTTCTACTCAGTATCAGCCCGGAGTCTGGAATTTGTGCCCGATATGGGGATAGGCTCGCCCCCTATCACATTATGGGACGGAATACGCACGGCAAAAAGTGAGTGCACTAGTTGCACCTCTGCCTACGCCTTTGGGGATAACGGGCGTGAGTGTGTGTATGTGTGTTGTATGTCAATCTACAGTATAAGCTAATTCTAGTATACACTAGTCAATAAATGCAGGATTTTGCAAAAATTACGGAGCATTGAGGGCTCTAAGATATCTTTATACCTACCTTCGTGATATAATTTTGTAATATTCTTGATCAAGCCGAAACAAATAGGATAACAATAAGCTATTAAGATGTGCTACGTAAAGTTATACATCTTTATTTCAACCATTTATTTACTGGTGGTAGGTCTCTCATTACGTAAGAGGCCGTCTGGGTGGGTACCACCGCAATGTCTATTTCTACCGCCAAGCAACAGTGTGCATGCACTGTTGTGTTTCGGTTTGAAGGATATTGTAGCCAGTATAACTACTGGACATAATGAGACTTAACATCTTATGTCTCAGGATGACGAGCGCAGTAGAATGCCACTCAGTATTTTGTCAGTCAAGGTGCTGGATGGTGTTGCTACTGTTTATGGGTGGTCGTATCGCTTACCATCAGGCGAACGGCATGCTCGTCTCGTCATTCAAAGCAATATAAAAAAAAAAAAAAAAAACTTTTATTTATTACTGAATTCCAAATAAAACCGCACTTATGTGCCATAATATAATTGAGTCTCGAAAGTCTAACGCTTGGCAAACAAAGTACGTAATTCTTTATCATTTGCCTAAGAAAATAATTCTCCAATTTCTAAATCCAACTGAATTTTCATTTAAAAAATCTTGCGTAATACTTAACGAGCCGAATAGTCAAAATTTGGTATTAACGTGTAATAAAAGGCGAGGGTGTACATTCGGGACAATAATTCACAAAAATTGTGAGCAGTTAATGTCCTGGAGGGCCTGAGAACGACATAATCATCCGCAAAACTAAATTTAATGCTAATAGCACTTTTTAAAATAAAACCCCGACAGGGTTGGCCGCTTAGTGGCATTATTTTAAGTGATTTTAATTATGTTGAAAGCAGATGACACAGGGTTCCCTCCTCTTCATTGTCCGCGAATGGCGACCTCTCACCGCCATCTTCTGTCGACATGTATTGTTGATATTCCCTGTAATTATTTTCCTAGCTTCAAATACTGTTTTATTGTATCAGCGAAATAATTATTTATGTAAATATTTGTCATTAAAAATACGTTAAACCCCATATTACATAGGTACATTAACGACTAATTCATTAGCATTTATTTGTGTATTAAGATACTGTAATATTTTTTTGTCTATAGACCACCTCACCTTGAAGAACAGCTGACGCAAATAGTGATCAATAAAGAATATCTTAGTAATAATCTAGGTTCGGAATTGGGACTCCACGAAAAAAATCCATGGCATATTTATTTTGTACTATTTTCTGTAATGGGACAGAAGAACATTAAGTTCTATGTGTAAATTTAGGTATGTAGTATGTATATCAATACGTATTTACTATAGGTACTATGTATGTCTGTATGTCTATTGGGAACGTATGCAGTCGCACAGACGGGTGATCAGTTCACCTCCTTGGAACTATTTCACCCTTAGTCCCAGTTTTGGGTGGCGCTGCCACTTTCACTTTGGTTCGGTTCGCTTCGCAGGTATCATGCCCAGGAGCCGCATTCACCATAGGGAGTTTCGGCTGCGGCTCAGCTAGACCTTGGGGGCATCGTGGCTCCCTTCCAGGTGTGTACCTTCCAGGTTACCGATCTCTGCCCTATAGGTACTGTAGGTTTACTATAGGTACTAACTGATATAGCAAATGAATGCTATGCCTGGACTTTCATGCTACCCATATCCTGCGGGAAATGTGATCACTACTAAGGATTTATAACGTTATAAACATAAATATAAAATACCACGTATTTTAATATGGTATCTGAACGCACCCATATTTCAAACTTTAAGAATGATGTTTGAATCTATAAAACATTAAAGCACAAATCAACACTTCATAAAATACAAATAATGCTATTTTGAAATTGTCACCTGGAATTTTCACGTTAGCTATAAAAATTGAAAAGAGTTTGCTGTCTGCGCTTTGATTAGACGATGAAAACATTACTCTCGTTATATTGCTGACATTTTTCATAAATAATGACTAAGAAACAGATCCACAAATAAACAAGATTATAAATTCCTTAGAATCAGAGTTCATGTGTTTTGCTGGAGCGTCTCGGTCATAATATTATTTTGCATATATTTGTGGTTACAGTTGGTGTGTGATCGTTACCTATATTTCGCTGAAAAGTGATAAGTGCCTATAGTATCACGTTTGTGGATAAGCCGGTGAAGATTCAGTAAGGAAACCCAGTGTCACAGAAGAAACAGTTTTACTTCTTCTTCTGACAGGTCCGTCTGCTAATCTTTAGGGGAGGCCTATGTTCAGCAGTGGACTTAATGTGACTGATAATGCTAATGAGACCAAATTAACACACACACACTCACGCCTTTTATTCCCGAAGGGGTAGGCAGAGGCGCAATTAATGCACTCACTTTTCGCCGTGCGTGTTCCGTCCCATGATGTGATAGGGGGAGAGCCTATCGCCATATCAGGCACGAATTCCAGACTCCGGGCTGATACTTTGCCCGACCCGGGGATCGAACCCGAGACCTCAGCATTGCAGTGGTACCGCAATACAACTACGCCACTTATATCTGTCATAAGAGGAGCCCTTGCCCAGTAATGAGTCTATATAAAATACAAAGCTGGTATTATATCGACCGTTGCTAAAACCATCTTCGGTATTGACTATACATTTAAAAACCGAAATCTTTCTCATTATAAAACTCTTTGCTTTATTATGCAACTGGTGTAGTTCAAAATTGACGGTTATTATATTAGTACCAACATACTTTATGCACGTCATTCAACTTTAGAAAAACAAAAGTAATAACATATACCACTTTATAACGACATATTAAAGGGCGGTGGTGCACCTAATAGCCTCACGTAACGCGACACTGGCTCACTAGCGCCACGATGGTGCGTGCCTGTAAATCCGACGAAGCCAATAAATCACACGAAAGCAAACATTACCAGGGCTTTCTATGTATACAGTTACGCACGCTGCCCCACGTTTGTTGCGACTGTTTGCACTGCTAGTTACAAAACCAGAGTGATTCACAAATAAAAGCAACCGCCACGGTATATGAGAGTCTAACAAACAAATGTCTGAAGTGGTGCAGATCTTTTTGCTAGTGATTTAAGCTGGGAAAAGACTTATTTTTGTGTTAGCCTTAAATTGTACGTTTATTGCAAAATTCTAAGCATGTATTTAAGGAACAACAGCAAGCAAAAATATTGAGCAGTTGATACTTTGTTTGGCTACATGTATGCTATATTGGAACATCGTGCGTCTGTTCTGCATGATTGGGTTATCTCGCGCTCTGACAATAACGTTGCCAAACACCTGCATAATATTATGTTGATAGTTGAGCTTCACGTCTCGCGACTTAATGGTCTAGCCAGAAACTCAAAAGTCGAATTTATGCCCGAACAGCAAAGGCTTGTAATGGGTTGAGAAAGCGAAAATAGAATTTAGAATATTTACATATTTGCCTACCCCTTTCAGGATTTTGAAACGAATATCTTATATCTATAGAGGTAATATAAATAATAGGTACTTATGACACTTTTTAAGGAAAGTTTTTGTAATTAAATATGAGCCCATACATCAAATACAACTACAACATTACATACAGCTTTTGTCACTGCCCTCATGGAAGTCACGATGAAAAGTTAAATTTTCAGCGATCCACAGAGGAAATCCATTTAACGAAGACCTTCCTAGTGTATGATCTCACATACTATCGGGAGGTCAGGATATGCCTATCTCCGATGTTACAAAGCGATTTTAATCAAGCTTATCGTAGTAATTAAGTCAAACTGTACGCTTTTAGACTATGAAAGTTCCGTCAAAGTGTTTCAATGGTTATTAGTTTAAAATTGGATGGATTGGTGTGAGTTTCTGGTAGATTGAAACTGATAGAAGATGGTAAGTATCTAATTTTGTTAGTATTTTCGTATTTTGTAATTTTAGAATCAATGTTTTTAAATGAGATACCAAAGTCAGTTCTTTGTCATTTTAACTAGTAAAGGTGAAATGGGAATAAATAGTGTAAAATGTAATATATTTGTATGTATACTTAATATTTCAATATTTTTTTAGATGACGCATGGACAGATTGTTCAATCGTTAAAAAAATATTATCCATCAAATAAGTTATAACTAGACTGATTTCCTGTTTCACACATTTTGAGTAAACGATATTTGTCACATAAATGTATAAGCCGGTCAAAAACAAAATTTATACTCTAATCTATACTCCCAAATTAATCGTAATAAAATGAGTATTAACTATTTACATAAGATCGTATAAACTTTACTAAAAACTTGTGAGATAGGCCTTTAATAGACAAGTCGAACAATTTACCTATTTCATTTATGCAACTGAAATTTCTTCTTCTTTGTGAATTATCGCTCGCTTTAACGGTGAAGGCAAACATCGTGAGGCAACCTGCACACCTAAGAAAGTTCTCTGAATTTCAAAGGTATGTGAAGTCTGCCAACCCACACTAGGCCAGCGTGGTGGACTAAGGCCGTAACCCTCTCGGTTGTAGAGGAGGCCCGTGCTCAGCAGTGGGCAGTATATAATACAGGGCTGGTTTGGTATGGTAACTGACATTTCTTACTTGTTTGTGTTATATTTTATCGAAATGAATGAAACAAACTATTTTTTTTTATAAGTTGCAGAAACAGACATAGACCATGACTATTACATTGTTTTCACACACACTCGCACGTTTTTAATCCCCGAAGGGGTACGCAGAGGCTCAACTGGTGCACCCACTTTTCGCCGTGCGTATTCCGTCCCGTGATGGGCACAATTTCCAATTCCAGACTCCGGGCTGCTACGGATACATTGTTTTATATCTATTAATATAAGTAGGTATAGTACACATACAATAAATCTAAAGTACGTTACCTACATACCTACACAATACAGCTTTGTGAAATACGAAAGATAAAATAATCCAGACTATTAAAAAATAATATTAGTAATTTTTAAAACTAGGTACTAACAATAAAGCGGTTCAGTACTTTTAGACATTATGTCTAATAATAATCTAACAATCATCTCTGGATTCAAAAATAACGGACCGAAAATCAAACAATAATTAATAGCAGAACGTGCTTATAGTTAGCACGTGTATCTTATTTTGTTTTAAACGGTTAATAACGTTAAGCGATAATTTAATGGATTACACGCCGTTAATTAAGGTCGTCTATTTTCTTATTTATTATCCCCACTTGTTCGTTTATACACATCTATGTAGCCTTTATCAATACTGGCCGATAAAGCGACTACTTAACTTACGTCAAATGTATTGAAATATGGATAGCATGGGCGAATATATGCGTCCAAAATGAATGAATCCGATAAATATAAAATGCGTTGAATAAATTACTTATAGGTAATTATAATAACAAAGTGGTAATATAACAACTTACTGGTGGTAGGTTTCTCGTATGCGAGGAGCCGTCTGGGTAGGTACTACCGCAATGTCTATTTCTACCGCCAAGCAGCAGTCTGCATGCACTGTTGTATTTCGGTTTGAAGGGCATTGTAGCCAGCTTAATTATTAGGCATTATTAGACTTAACAACTTATGTCTCAGGGTCACGAGCGCAGTGGAGTGCCACGCAGTACTTTGTAATTCAGTGTCCTGTGCGGCGTTGCTACTGTTGGTCCTACGACCAACCATCGCTTACCATCAGGCGAACGGCATGCTCATCTCGTTATTCAATGCAATATTTTTTTTTTTATAAAAAATAGTTTAAATTACGACTATACTATTTGTCATGTAACAGAGGGGCTGTAACATCCTAGAGCGTTTTTATCTTTATTATTTCATAATTTAAATCAACATTCTAAATACCTACGGTCATTATATTTACTTTGTAAAGAGATATTATTATCAAGACAACTCTTGTGGTAGGCTTTTAAAATGATTACTCAAAATATTTTTGTACAAAACATACAAGTTAAGCGAAGTTGGGCTTATTTTCTCTTTTGTAGTATTCTTTTAGTTTCCAAACTCATAACAGAGCACGAGAAAAACATTTCTCAAGTTACACAATGTAGCGAGTATCCATTATGATTTGAAAAGGACTTTTTGAAAAGCAATATCCGCCAATGTTTACCCAATGTGTTTAATGACGGGGGATGACCTCCGCCAGCGACGTCCTGATCCGCCGGTTTTGATAAATCACACGAATACAAACATGATTTCGGGGTTCGTTTGTCATGTAAGCCCACACCGGAATCAACCCCGGACACATCTTAAAACGTGCCGCTTACCTTCACTCGACTATTTGTACCAACAAAACGTGATGATTGTGAAGAGTTCTGTCACACGGTTTGTTCAACAAAAAAATTACATATTTTCACTATCTATTTTAGGGAAGGTAGTGAAATACATTTGTATTTCACATTGAAATTTAAATATAACCAATGTTCCTCAAACGCACATTCAGTTTATTGACAAAAAAGATCTTACTCTGAGAGAAATGCAGTGGCTTAAATCGTTAGTTGCTCATTATCACCGCGACAATGGGAGGCGGTGCGCAGTTAGGCATTAGAAAGGCCAAGCTTTCGCTAATGACATCCCGGCGCGCCTTATGTATGCCGACATAGTGCATTTTACCGAATAACTCTTTGTTCGAGAAGCGACGCGCTCAATTTTTTCTTTTCAACCATTCCGCGGGGTTAATTTGATAGAACTTTTCAACAATCGACATCGCACAAAAGCGGATGGTGATGAATCAGTGCCGTCGCGTTAGGAAGTGTCGTCGAGGAAATTAAGTATTTGTGATTGTAGTTAATATATTTTTTAAATGTTTTCGACGCTTAACTGAAATGAACTGCAGTTTGAGTGGTGAAATAACGTGACGGCTAGCAGGAAGACTAACTAGATTAGTGAGGGAAGGCGAGTCGTGCAGCGCCATCTGTGCGTGGCGGGCGCGTAGCAGCGCAGGCCAGCCGCGGCGGCCCCGCGCTGTGCCCGCGCCACGCGGTGCATTTATCTGTACCGCGCCGGTGGGACGTGTTAAATGCAACGACCGACAAAACCGCTCCGCGTCAATATTGACACAAAATCCCATAATTTCGACCGCCACGCACACAATAGATTTATAAGATAAACACAGAGTAAAATGTCTGTAAATAGGATTGACAACATTTTAATATATGGTCTCGTGTTTGCTTTGGTTCGGTTCGTCTCTGTTATGCCTACATGAGTTAATGCTGTACCGTGAAATCATTGTTTTTTGTAGACGCTCCGGAGATTAAATATGAATAAAAGGACAAAGCACTGAGAACATATTGTATTTTTTTTAGCAAAGTTGACTCGGTGAGCTTGTGGGATTTTAGCATTGCGGCTTTTCATGCTTCGTTAAGTATTTTGGACGTGTGGGAATTGGGATTTAGCTTTATTTTAACATTTGCGTGAAATGTAGTCCGCGGAAAACGTTTAATGCTGTTAAAAATTTTCATGTAGAGACAATTTAATTACACTTGAAGCTTGATATTTACTGCAAAAAGACAGATAATAGGAACACACACAGTCCTTTACTATTACATCATATTATTTAAAATTTGGATGAGCAATGTGCTAATGTGATGTGACAAAATAATTCGTCGCTTCCTCTCGTCTAAAATCTGTCATCAAATTCGCAAAATGGTCTCAGATGGAATGACGTGAAGAGGTTTATATTATAACTGATATCGTTATTGTCAAAGGCTACACCTGAACAAACTCGACCGTCTCGCGCCATCAAAGACCGGATTTTAACAGTTTGTGTTTACGGATTAGGCTATTCACAAACACAGTTGAAAGCAGGTAATCTTCTATTGGATATGCGGACGGTCGCATGTCAATCGCATTTCCCTCAGACACGTATTTTGCGATGGGCTAATATATTTCAAAATTGCTAATCGGTTTAGGCAGGTGACATTGAAGTATCGAATTGACGAAAATGATTGTAGATAAGTGCAGTTTTAGGGTTAAGATGCGTAAAGTATATTCGGTCGATCCGATAAATGTTCCCATAGTCAATATCTTGGAAGGGGCTCAGACACTTTTTCGGCTAGATCAGGGGCGCGTCAGGGACGACGTCAGAGCCATAAGCTATTATACCAAACCTCACTTGTTTAGCGAAAAATGGCGATCAACGTGATTTTGTTGATTGATTAATTAACAAATATTTTGAGCTGGGAAAAAGTTTATGGATAGACGGTGCGTCAGTTTAGGTACAAAAGCCCGTTGATTATGTTACGTATACATGATTATTATAGTATTTATTTTAGTTATTCATTCTGTCCTAGAAAATAATTGCGTCTCAACTGACCCAGGATTGTTTCAAAATAAGTATTCCCTGTTGGGGTAAGAGTACGAGGTTAAAAGTACGCAAGCTATTATACCTAGCTTCATTACAATGATCGAACGATTTTGTTTTCTTTAAGCTGCAATCAAGTCGAATATTATTTATAAAGATTTTAGACCTTATACAGAAAAAAAAATATTCGTATGAAACACTTTTAAGAGTTATTTTTATGGAATATTAATTATATCTAAATGTCGTGAATGTGTGCAAGGAAAGAACCACAAAGAATAATCAATATAACACTAAAATCAATTAGGTAAATCTAAAAGGAGAAACAACAACAATGACAGGACTAAAGTAATATCACAAGTTTCTAATATTAGAGTGACCATTAAATCACAATAATAATTAAAGTTTATCAAAAGTATAATTCTATAATCTGATTATGTTTGTGATGCCTAAATAGGGGTACAATAATTCATGTTTATTTTAAAATATTTGTACCAAGAATAAAGGATGCTTAAAAATATATTCCATATGATTCCATGTGTATACAATTTGTAATTATATGCCCAGGTAGTTTACCTGCGTGCGAACGCTTACCCAGTAAGCGAACTATTAACCACACCTCTGCGTAGTTTTATTCACATGATGGATCAAGAGTATGAATTTATCCCGCTGCACTTAAACATGTATTGCAAAAAAACCGATGAAGCAATGTACAAAAACTCATTAAGTAATGAAAGTAGAATAAATTTACTTTAAATAGAGCGTTAAAACGTTTTTCTAGACACTATATTATTGAGTGTGTAGACGATAGAAAACAAAATGTGTACTTTTGAGCCGAATGACCCTACATAAAATATATTTCCTGCGTGTTGCTATCGATTTATTAATCTCTCATACATCATTATATTAAGAACATTTGATTCGATGTTCGTGGCTGCGATTATTAAATATTGAACAATAAAATGTTTACAATTTAATGTCCAACAAATTCCAGCCAATTATGAGTACCTATAAATATATATATTACCTACAGTATATAGTATAAGCATGTCTTGTAATAGAGCAATTTGTTTTTAGTCTCTTAATATTTTGTCATTTATATGTAATAATTATTATCATTTTTAAGGATTATATTTGATTACATTAATAAGTACGTTTTTTGAAGACAACCAGCATTCATGCAATTCAATTGAAGATTTAAAGACTACCTCATTGAAATGATGATGGAGACGATTGCCGAAATTTAATTTATTATATTTAGCTATTTGTAATTTCACTTACCTACGTATGGACTTATATAGTAGATATTTGTGTCTATAATATTGTTAGATCATCATCATTTTTAAACATGTTCCAGAAAATTACAAACCTTATTAATTAACGCTTTATTGTAGAATCGGCAAAACCTAAGTTGAAAAGAGTCGTTTATTTGTTGCGAAATGTTTATGGTATTTTGACAAGTCCATATGATTGTAACCGCTCGGCGATGAATTAAAGAGCAATTACAGAAGCGCACATTAAGCGCACTGTGACTGATTAATGACGACAGCAAAATAAATAAAAGAACTGGTAACAATAATTCATGTCGCTCTGTTTGTACAAGTCCGCGGTACAACAATACACCATGGAGGCAAAGGGATGATATTTAATTCAAAATCAATGCCAACTCCATTGTATGCACGGCGCGTCTGCTGGGAGGGGGGACTTTATGTCTTTTGCTTATACTAATAACACCACCCCTAAAAGGGTGGTTCCTTTCAAATAGGGTACATCTAAACTTTGTATGTTAATATAAACACTCGTGTAGGCTTCGTCGCGAACATCACAAAATTCAATGTTCCAAAAAGCATTATTATTACTTAAGCATCTCTCGAGAACCGGATTTGTTTCGTAAGGGTTGGTTCTTTGTGTTTACACTCAAATATGTATTTGTACTTCAGACTGTTGGGCATATTTTCTATACCCTAAACTTATACAACATGTAGGCATACAAAATTAAATTAGTATATTTTTTTCTACACAGAATATCAAAGCCGCGAAACTTGTGTAATCAAAAAATGTTTTGAAAACTGGTGGAGATACGCCGTCCAAATAAAACATGAAACGAAGACTTCAAACTTTAACACAAAAGTGCAACGGGCTTTCATGGAAATATTCCCTGTTAGAGGCTCAAACCGGAACCGGGGGGTTCGTCTACACCGAATACAAAAATCTTACTCGTTTCATGTAAATATAGAGTGGAACAAACTCTGTACCAGACCGAATTCGTAGTCAGACTCGTAGGAGAGTGTTGCAAGCAAGATTCACCGTTCACTTACACGTGTAGAGGCGCGCCGGCGGTGCGACGGTGCGGAGGGTGCCGGCGGGAGCGCGCGGGGGGCGGAGAGGAGCGGCGGAGTGCGTCGCGACGCTGGGCGGACACATGTACCACGTAGCCTCCTCCTCCTTCCGCACTCTTATGATAAGGATGTGGTACCAAGCAGTCACCGTCGCGTCTCAGGCCGCCCGCGAACTCCGGCACCCACTTAAATTTGTATGCACAATATACATGAGGTGACGTGTCAACCGATCATCTTTATATGGCCGCCACTTCAACCCAAGATACTCTGTAAACATCGTTAAGCCATAGGCCCGATTTGTTATCAACACCCGAACTTCTTTACATAAAGATTTAGAATAAAATAAAATAACCCTTTAAAACAAGGAAAAGTTTAAATTTTACTTTAATATGAGATCTGCATGAATTTGTTTTACCTGTAGGTAATTGAAAATAAACACGCTAACACCATATTATCACTTTATTTAATTGTTTTATGTTTTCTTTTACATGTAAATAAAAGATTAATTAATATTAACACGCCATTTTATTACTTAATTAGAATGATCTTCTTTATTAGAATAAAGAATTAGTAATTTGTGCAACATAAAACTATAAGTGCAAATTGACGATTTAATCCTAGAATAAACTTATATATTTAAGTATATTTATAAGTATATGTAACAAAACAATTATCTTACTTTTAAAGAGCAAATAAGAGGTATCATTAGCCTGTATAACACTCGGTTGTGACGTATGTGCTTGAAGCTTAGACCACACACTAGGTAGGCCTTAGGCGGCAACGGTACCCTTAGCTGTCAAGATTTAAAGCATATTTTGTATGTCAATGACTGAATACTTCTTTATAACCGCAGAAGCTCTGGTGATGGATGTGTGTAAAGGTGTCTATTTAAAATGTAATACCTTTTTATTTCTGATAGCGCACAATGCCTACATTGCCAGAAAACAAACCATTTCAAGTCTAGAACTTAAATGTACTATACTTTATTATGTGATTAAACTTCGAAAAAAGCTTTACATGTATATTTCATTATAATATTACAAGAACATCAATTGAATTGCTTCTATTTTTATACTACACTAGCTGGCCCGGCGAACTTCGTATTGCTTCAGAATCAATGAATGTTGTAGTAACTTATTAGTTTTTTTTTTTAAGATTATAATATGAATTAAGCTCAACAAATGTAGAAAAATCAAAATGAAAAAGAAATATATTCATACACAGAGACAGAGAGAAGCAGAGACTATTGAGCGCGACATGCCACGATAATGACAAACCTCTTTCAACTCTTCCACATTCATAGCTCTTATCATATTTTAATTTTAGTCACCAGGCGGCCCTCAGCCCCATACATTAATGACAACGTTGACCACAGTCCACAGCTTATTCCTCGGCACACGATCATAGGCCTTTTTTTTTTTTTTTTTTTTATAGCATTAAATGACGAGACGAGCATGCCGTTCGCCTGATGGTCAGCGATACGACCACCCATAAACAGTAGCAACACCATCCAGCACCTTGACATACAAAGTACTGTGTGGTATTCCACTGCGCTCGTCATCCTGAGACATAAGATGTTAAGTCTCATTATGTCCTGTAGTTATACTGGCTACAATGTCCTTCAAACCGAAACACAACAGTGCATGTACACTGTTGCTTGGCGGTAGAAATAGACATTGCGGTGGTACCCACACAGACGGCCTCTTACATAATGAGAGACCTACCACCAGTAATACCAGACCTACTACCAGGCCTTTTCCTAGTTTACGAAGGAACATAAGACTTTTTTGATTGGGCCTAATGTTTCTCCGCCATGTACCTTATGGAAAAGACTTGATCTTCTTGTTCTTCTAAATCGCGGCATTGTAAATAACAGATATTTTAGAAAAAATCGTATGTAGAGAATTAATTAAAACGAATTCAAATACAAATACGGTCGAAAACTGAATAAAATTGGTGAAAACTCAAAAAGAAGCTAATTAATCGCGAAACGGCTAAGCGCATCGGTATGCAATGGAAGGGTAATATGACATTATAATATTATAGATACTCTTTGCGACCGCCACAGGGACTGCGCGCAACTGGAGCTGCTGTCAAAGGAAAAAAACACAATGCCATGTTCATTTTTTACATTAGAAATGAAATGTATGGGAAAATGAATTTCCTTCATAATTTCCTTGATCGTCAACTATTTCCAAATTTTTATAGTTATTCTGCTATTCGGAAGGGATACAAATCCAAAAAAAATAGGAACATTATAATCGGTTCAGTCATTCTCGAGTTATAAATGGTGTAACTAACACAACTCTCTTTTATATACATCTATAACTAATATTTATAACACTGAAGAGTTTGTTTGTTTGTTTGAGCGCGCTAATCTCAGGAACTACTGGACCGATTTTGAAAATTATTTCACTAATAGGAAGCTACATTACTCCTAAGTGCTATAGGCTACTTTTTATCCCGGGAAAATATTTTTATCCCGGAAAAACTTTTTCACGCGGGCGGAGCCGCGAGCGATACTATAGATTATAAAGAAGAAAGATTTGATTGTTTGTTTGTAATGGATAAAATCAAAAACTACTGGACCCATTTTGAAAATTCTTTCACTTACAGGAAGCTACATTACTCCTGAGTGCTATAGGCTACCAAACTCCGGACCAGGGAGATGAAAGTACTTCTTTAGCGGTCCCCCGACACGACGCGACGTGAGGACGCTTGGGTCAAAATATTACTAGGTACTTAAACGACAAAGACACTTTTATTGTTTTATTTTTAGATATTTTTAGTGTCGAGCGTTATTTATATTTAAATTTAAATTTAATTTGAACATATTTTAAATTAATCGAAAAAAAAAAGGTCGCTTAAGTCAATTAGCCCGCGAACCGACGATATAACAATGAGCGTCACGACCGCCTAAAAGTGTAGCAACACCGCCTAGAACTATGCTATTACAAAGCATTCTATATGTCATTATGAGACGTGAAGTCTCATAATGCCCAGTAATTATATTGTCTACGAGGTTCTTTAAACCGAAAAACAGTGTATACTGCAGATTAGTGTTAGAAACAGGCCAGACTATCTATCTATACGGACTAGCATCCAATTTTCTACTCCATAAACAACAGTAAAAATATATGATAAAAATATTCGAAAGTGCGACATTACACTATTTTTAGACTTGGCTTGTTTCACAGGTTTTAAGTAACTTATTCTACAGTTATCGTGTTAAACAGCTAATGTAAATATTACTTATTTTATTACCATTTATTTGGGAGCATAACTTAGAGTGTGACTTTTGTATTTGATCGGCTTATAGGTACATTTATGTGACGAGCTGCATTTACAATAAGTGGTTAAATCTCTTAACGTGCCATTTATCTATCAATTAATAAACTAGTGAAAACGTAAATTTAATTAACTAAGTCTATAACCAAAACACATAGCCATACACTTAACCGTACCCAAACGTACTGCGAGTACAATTTAGCATTACCAATTCGCGGCTCATTGAATTCAAATTGGGCACGGCTTTGTGAAATCCCTTTCTCCCTTTTTCATTTTTACGACCGTTGCTTTGCTAGGCTACTAATGAACTTTGTTTATCCAACTCGCCCTTGCATTGAAATTATGTTCTGAATATTTCAGTTAATTAGTACTTCTTCAAATTTGCTTTATTTTCGATGTTAAGATGTATACATTTCAGTAGTTTGGTTCATTTGAGCAATTTGAAATTATAAAGTTGTATGATATGACTGAATCTAAAAAATGGGATTGGGATTTAATTATAATCTATTTCAAATTAGTATCATTACGATAACGGTATACATTCAAATTTTATTTTAATCGTCACGAAACTTGCTTTTCGATATTTTAAATTGAAAAAAGTAATGACCAGCATTCTCATTTTTCCTAGTTTAACAGTAGCTATGCGTCGAGTATCAAAATATCAACAAGTAATGTTTACGTCCTGTATAATATACATACGGTCTACACTAGGTAGTGCCACTCTTACATATCCAAATACGTCAATTTATTCTCAGATTTGTACATAATATCACTTATCTGCACTATTACAATGAATTATTATAGTTTTCACGCTTGTAAATATTTTATAACACGTTATTTTACACACCACAATGTCAAATTAGCACTAAATTCACAATTTCCGTTAACCTATCGTACGAGACCTAAATTTACCTGCAAGGAAACTTAGGCATGCTGAATAAGAAGCCTAGATTGGACAAGTGGCCGATATCGCAACAGCTAGATTAGTTTACTTTACCTACTTCCCCAGCCTAATGTCGTTTGAGGTTGTCTTGTGAGACTTTTTTTTTTTTTTTTTTTTTTTTTCGCGGAGAAAGTGACTTATTACTACCGCCCAGCCTTCAAGGGGGGGCGACTGAGCGGTTATGTTGGGTTCACCGTGCCTTACGTCCCGGCGTTGAGCCGCCCGGAGAGATGTAACCATCGGGCGACCGCCGGGCCGAGTCCCTAACCTATGTACAACGCACGGCATACCAACCAAAACTCCGCGGTGGCCATCTTCGGCGCATTAGGGACGGCTGCGGGCTTCCTCTGACGGGAGTGTCTAAGTTATCGTCCGCAGCCGCCCCTGCGCGTTGCCGCCTAGTGCGGCCCGTCTCCTGTTGTGGGGGGGCTCAGGAGCCCCCACGCACCGAAGGACGCCCTCGGCGTCAATGGCAGCGTGAGGCCTACCAGCCACGCTGCCGTCCATCACAGGGATCGCTACAATGTGCTAATAGATCACAAAAATTAAAGACGGACAGCCCCCTGCCGCCCGCCTGCGACCCCCGGTGGCCCCTATTAGTCGCCTTTTACGACAGGCAGGGGATACCGTGGTGGAATTCTCCAAACGCCCCCAATCCACAGGGCGAGTCTTGTGAGACTGCAGTTGACAATAGCTTAATTTTCAATCTAAAACGATCCATTAGTAAACTGAAATATTAAAATTCAAAATAAAATGTATACAATACGTAATTTCTATTTATATAAATAAGAATCAGAATATGAAAGGAATCTTATCTTACTTCTTAATAAATGTGAAAGTTTGTGAAAATGTTTCGATGTTTGTTAAAAGTAAACGCAGAAACAACTAACCTACTGGTGGTAGGTCTCTCATATGTAAGAGTCTGTCTGGGTGGGTACCACCGCAATGTCTATTTCTACCGCCAAGCAGCAGTGTGCATGCACTGTTGTGTTTCGGTTTGAAGGACATTATAGCCAGTGTAACTACTGGACATAATGAGACTTAACATCTTATGTCTCAGGATGACGAGCACAGTGGAACCACACAGTACTTTGTAACTCAAGGTGCTGGATGGTGTTGCTACTGTTTATGGGTGGTCGCATCGCTTACCATCAGGCGAACGGCATGCTCGTCTCGTCATTCAATATAAAAAAAAAAACTAAACGGATTTGGACGAAATTTGGCACACGGGTAGGTCATGTCCAGGATTAACACATAGGGTAAGTACTTTTTATCCCGGTAATTTGCTCCCATGGGAAATAATGGGTATTTTTAATCTATTCCTTCAAGTAGATGGCGCTGGTGTCGTATTGTGTTTTAAGGACTTTTGTAGTGGGAAATGCTTTTCACGCGGGCGAAGCCGTTAGCAACACCTAAGTAATTTAATAATTGAAGTTAAACTGTAAATTTCCTCTATAGAAGACCAGTAACTGCTTAAATACAGGTCTGCTTCTGAAATAGACTTCTTAAAATATAATCAGGCTCTCTGCAAAATAGAATTCTAATGCAAAGACCCAATGAAAGTACATTAAGAAAGGTGCTGAAAATAAGCTATTGAAATCGTGCTGCCATGAAGAAGTTAAATCAAAATTGGCAGGGTTAATTCTTCTTATATTATATAGGGTATATTTCTGTTTGTCAAGGTAAGGTAATAAAGCGACGAACTTGTGCATTAATTAGCATTTTTGAAAAGTTTGTATAGAAGCCTGTTTACATGATACATAGCTACTAATACATAATATGAATTTATTTATTTATTAATATTCGGGAAACAAACAGAACAATATTTCCTTAAAGTAGATTAACACTAAAATATATTACAATCCAGCAAAGTTCCCACAATAAAGTATTTTTTTTTTGTTTGCTATTCATTTTATCAATTATCATTGTATGTATTATAATTGTGATTCCTTGCAACACCAATGACAAAAATATTAATGAGTATCGTATATTTTCGGCTCTTTAGCGCTCAGTATAAGCCGAAAGTCTGGGATGCCAGGTCAATACCAATACCCTCAACCTTATCACATGGTACCCAACGTAGCAGGTGATATAATGGCGTGGTAATAACTCTGCCTACCCTGAAAAGAAAAATACATGATGCTACGTAAAAACATGAGAGTGAGTAGGTTGAAGTGGCAATGGGCTGGCCACATATGTCGCAGAACAGATAACCGCTGGAGTAAGCGTGTTCTGGAGTGGAGACCGCGTCTTGGCAAACGTAGCGTGGGACGCCCTCTGGCCAGATGGCGGGACGACTTGCACAAGAGGGCCGGCAGCGACTGGACGCATAAAGCAGCAGACCGGGCGCTGTGGCGTATCTTGGGAGAGGCCTATGTCCAGCAGTGGACTGCAACGGGCTGATGATGACGTAAAAACATGAACTTTCAGATTTAAATGCCAACAATAGTATAATTAAAAAACATCACACAAATATGATTGTCAAGCATGGAGTGCGTGACGAATGGACGGGCGTTGTTGGCGACACGTTTCCACGCTAAGGGGAACTTTTAATATTTTGTAGTCTGTTTCTAATTGCCTTGCCAACAATTTTATAATTTAAAAATCAGGATTGATATTGTTAAAGGGTGTAGGGTCCTCATATTTTTATCGTGCTTTCATTTCCAAACTTAGACGATTTGTATTCCTGGCAAATAATGATTTTAATTATTTTCATCTTTTCTTTGCATGTTGATTGCATAGTAACAATGTATTACGTGAATCAAAAAGGCCAAAAGTAATACAATACACTCAAAAAAAATTGCTACTTACTTTTTATAGAATATTATAATTATAAAATAATTTTACATTATAAATATTACATCTTTATCTTCGAGGGCTTGACGGACTATATTTAGCTAAGCTTATAATCGTTCGTCTTTAGTGTGCAAACCTAACTACCGTCCTTTCTATCAAATCATGGTATTTTCCCGATTTCGACATGGGGACCAAACTCGGCACCACACAGCTACATCGTAAATAACACTAAACCAAAACATATATTACATTCAAAAAAATACCTGTAAAGTGGTCTTTATATTTTATTAATTCTTTATAAAGCTAGAAATGTTATAGACCTTGTACAAATTACAAAATAAATCATAATTAATGGGAAACCTGCACTAGGCCAGCGTGTTGGACTAAGGCCTAACCCCTCTCAGTTGTAGAGGAGACCCGTGCTCAGCAGTGGGCAATATATAATACAGGGCTGATTACATTGCATTGCAATGGGAAAATTGTAGAAAGGCTTTGTACTGCCTAAGCTGTTCATTACCCACTTCCTACTGTTATAAAAAACCGCGATTTATGTCATCGAATCATTTATTTATAACAATTGCATAAAATCAAATAATCATCATAATGATCAGCCTAATGAAGTTCACTGCTGAACATATAATACCACATAAGAAAACAATTACAAAACCAATTTTCATCTACAACCAACCACAAAACAAATACTTGAACTATACAAAGACGGTGGTTCCGTTTGAGTACTTAAAACTGCGACTGCGGGCAAAGTTCGCGATCGCAAGGTAAGCACCCCGTATCGATTCGGTCACTGTATTTCCTGCCTGAAAGTTTACATTTATAACGCGGTTCAAAGACAATCAACAACTTTTTTTATTCTGCACCAGGAACTTGCTGTCTGAATGGTTCATTCATGTTTCCCTGTAACTTCTCATTTTGTTTTTCAAGAACTAAACGTAGCAAACTTACTTAGATGTGATTTATGGTAATTTAAAATTTGGATGTGGCATTGATATTGATGTGGCGCAGGAGTTTTTCGCCTCTAGTGGTGACAAGTAACATGGGTGCTAGAAGGCTTTTAAATTTTGTGTCGATACAATACTAAATTTTAGTAGTAGAGCCACGTAGTCGAAATATTTATGGGCCGGCATGACCGTGATGGTACCACTGTCATACAGAAAAACACAACCCTATTGTTGCGTTTCGCACAGTGAATGGGAATTCCGAAGACTCAACCTAGACGCCTCTCCCTAATCCTGAAAACTTATAATTACCGCAGCACGTTGGAAAAGCCGGTACCATAGTTACCTACTCTATACTAATGAGACGAAGCCGCAGGGAAAAGCTTGTATAAAAATAAATTCTTATTGACAACTTATTTAAGTTAATCAATTTCTTTAACTTAATACGTATTATTTTTAGATGCTACTTTAGGCAAATCAATTATGACAATTCGCATATTTTATATCGCAGACATTGGTATACAAAAAACTTATTGCAGACTATTTCCGCTAGCACATCAATAACTTGAAAAACGGTATTTTGATCGATTAATTATTTGGTGCAGTGAGTGGTCGTGACATAGTAGACCTAAACCCACTAGGTTCTTAATTTGAGGATAAGATTGAGTTTTATCAGATAATATAATCATTTGTTTTGCACCCACGTTAAGTAGGTTACCGACCCTAAAGCCCGTTCACATTAGGGAATAGACTGCTGTCGACGAAACAACGGGAGATGGATCGAGGTCCCTCTTGAGTCTCGTCAACGTGTTAATATCAGTTCAAGCTAAAAATATTTACGTAGGTACCTTATCGTTAACTTTTAAACTATATACCTACGACCATCTCTCATTTATCTTGAAGATCATCTGTGCAGCAGTTATTAATTCTAGTCTTGTAGGTAGGTATGTGTGTCCGACCAAAGGTCAATTTCTGGCCGAAGCTGAAACCGATTAATAGGCTCTCCGCTCTCACCACACACCCACACACTCGGCCGTAGCCGAAATCGAAGTCAAAGGCAGCCTCTAAGAAATATAGTATAAAATTAGCTACAAGCTGCAATCAAATATTGTTTCTAGTTGATTTAAGTATGATAACTACCTTGCAATTTATTAAAAAATAACATTTCGAAGTAATGCGAATGATAGCAATTATTTCGTTCGATTTCAGTGCTTGCAGGAACCTTCGGCTCAAGGACCGAAGTTTCACCGCAGATGTTTTTCTTTGCCAAAGGTGGCCGAAGGCGAAGCAGAAGCTTCAGTCAGACACTAGTAGGTATTTTATTTAGACGCAACTTTCAGTAAAATATTGCATCATTATTTTATAATGATATCAATAATATCTTGTTTACATTGGTACTGGTATTTCCAATGACTGTGAAATATAGAGCGGTACCTCACCGGAGTCATCTATTTGCGTTGAAATACCCAACTATGGACACAGACCAGCGCTAATTCGGTCAGCGCGTCCAACATATAAGAACAAATTAATTTCCAAAAGCATCGCCATCCGAGGGATAAACAAACGTACAACAGTTAATCAACATCGCTCGACTACCTAATGGAAAATGATAATGCAACGAGCGCACGACACACTGTGTACATTCGCCTTTAATGTAGTATGATTAAACATGAACCGAGGACTTTATCAAATTTTGGCACGCGTTTGTTCGACGGGATGGGGCGATAGGTGTTTGCCGACCGCGCATGCATTGCTGGTACAGATAGAGCTGTCAATATTAGCGACCCTGAGGAATTGCTTGATAAACACGTCGCCAGATCTCATTTTTAGATATTATGATCCATTTTTGTTTTTTAGCGTGGTCCCTGTCAAAGTTTAGCGTCTAGGGAACCGGTGTTTGGATTTTTTAGATTTACGTGTACCTATTCCGTTAATTTATTATTGCGTTATAGTGCAGATCGGTTAATTTGAAACTTCCGAGCATCATTTCAATTATAAATGGAAAAACATTTCCGTAATCCCAAATTTAGGTACATGCGTAATTTAGACTCTGAATAAACGACATACATACAATGCTTGTAGTACAATTGCGTCTACTTGATTTTGATATCATTATATTTGCCAAACAATCTATATGTACTCTTTTTTTTAAACCTAAGTTGTTACTATCTAGCCTATAGGTAAGCCGACAGGTATTCAATAATAAAACTTTTATTGATCCAGTAAATGTGTTACGAGTAGACGTGTGGAAGCTTATGTTCCATTAAGCTGTGGAACAGTTTGCCAGCATACGTGTCCCTCCTTCCTACAAGTTAGGGTCCTTCAAGCGGAGCGTAAAGAAGCACTTATGCAGGCCGGCATAACTGTGTCGACCGACCAGGGATGTGTATCTCCTGCTGGTCAACATTTTGTTTTGGGCTTCACTTCACTTACCATCAGGTGCAGTAAAGCCACGTTGTCGAGGCATCGATTAAAAAAAATAGTTCACAAGTAGTCTACTTAGTCCTAAACATGGATCCTCCTTGCGTCGTTCTCCTCAGTTCTGAGGGTCGTGACCTGCTGTCATCAGCTTTCGCCATATGATGTCACGCCACCGATCCCGACTGTTGGCCAGCTGTATGGTGTCGTATAGAGTGGTGTCAAGTGTGGTGCGGATCTGATCGGTCCAGCGTATTAGGTTGACATAAACATGGATAATGTGAGGTAATTATTCATAGTTATTAATATAAATGTCTGAATAAAAAAAAACATTAAAACCAGTGTTGTGTACAAATAAGAGATAGGTTCTATGCATAAAAAGACTATAGGTAAGTAGTTATTAATAGTTAATAGGTATATACTATTCCAACGCCCAACAGCATATGACTTTTACTTTTATTTTCATACTAGCTTTTGCCCGCGGCTCCGCCCGCATTAAAGAGTTTTTCCTGTATAAAAGTCACTTTATATACAAAAACTATACACTTTTTATTTTCATATTAAGTAATTATATCTTATCAGCATAAACCAAATAAATATAAACCTTTACGTGAACCGAGCTGATTGTGATCATCACTCTAGATTCTCTAAAACATTTATCCTAACCGGAAGTTAAAAAATTATAAGCAAAGAAAGTTAATAATGGCATTCTACTTTTAAAACTACTGGAAACGGTACACATCTCTACCTATTTCAGCAAAGATGAAGCGTATTCGAATGGCTATGTCACTTCTAACTCTTGCCCTTGATGCGTAGACAGCGGGCTTTTTATTTGAGTGCTGTGACGACTGACTGGCAGTGAGTATTGGATAAAGCTTGTAAAATATTTTTTCACAGGAATTACCGTTTTATCACGTTTATAGTTAGGCATTCCGCCCGAATCTGAACCTGGTGGATTTCTCCCCAGTAATAACATTTTTATATTTCGCATTCTAAAATCTTCGAGTTTGTATCTCCGATTCTAATACTTTTTTTAGTAGTGGGTACAAAAGGAAAAATACGAAAAAATAATCATGTAGGTTGGAGACCATGAAAGCCGTTACATTTGTTTAGGTTGCATAGCTTAGTACACATTAGTACATATTTTAATTTAAGTTTTACTTACATAGTTGGCGGTCTGGATTGTATGAAAAAATATTTCAGCTTTGCGAGCTAAGCTCAACTGACTTAGCTTAGTTCTTCGTCTGCAACTGGCTTAAGGATAAGAAGTAAATTATAATCACCGCCACTTAACATCAGCTACCATCATTTATATGAATTGAAAAACCAACTAATCCTTATATAAGAAAAATATTGACTAGTTAGCTAACTAGAACAATCATTACACGAACAATATTTTTTATTTAATTTAATTAAGTAATGTCTAATTTAGTTTATTGTAACTATTTTACTCTATGTATTTTTGGTTTACTGCAGGATTTTGCCGCTACAGAGTAAGACATCTCATTTATCCTACTCTACAAGTAGTTACTTCTTCACTTTAAACCTACAAGTTCACCTTAAAATCACCCTGTCCTATGTTCTACTTCTCAGCCGTTGAATACACCTTTCTTGTTTGACCATATTATTACAGGGTGGGATACTGTAAGCGTATAACCCAGGCCTTATGCACCGTCGAGCGTTAAGACGGTATCACACGCGAACTCACTTCAGGGACAGGGGACTGAATCTGGACAGGTTAGTGAGATTAATGAAAATGGATACCGCTAATGGTGATAGTGTGACTTGACTAATTAGTAAAATATGAAAATAGTTTTAGTAGCTTGCTTATGGTCTCGTAGAGACATATGTCTTATGATATCTTATTATACATACCTAGGTACTATATGGATAATATTGAGACCTAAGTGAAACATTTTTTTAATGCCTAACTATTCGATTACTAGAAGAACCTACACCTCGTATAAATAGGTACATCTACCCAAAACTAAAACTAACCTCTACCTACTACCTACTTACTTCGATAACTTCACATATTTGTATAAAAAAATCCTTGACATATTATAAAGTACATAGATCTATCGGATTTGTCATTTAACGTCAATTAAGTATAGTTAAAAGCTCCTAAACCCGATCAGTATCTTAGCTTTATCAAGAACTCGGAGCAAAACCTAATCAACACTATCAAGAAATTTAAGTGTCGTTTGATACGTTTTAATTACGCGATAACGAAGTGCGGTTTCGTAGGTCGGTGTCGGGCCTCGGAGCCGCATGGGCCGCGAGATGCGGTGGGGTTACTCCGCCATCCGTCAGCCTGTCGCGTTCGGCCCACTACACGGCTCTGCACTTAACTTCACGCCAACCATAGATGTGTCTGTGTCGATGAGGGCCTAACTTGCTACTTGTTAATAGTTATGAAGGGGCCACGCCGAGTGGCTAACGCAACAACAATTATAAGGCTCATCATGACAAATAGGGAACATTTTCGAACGTACATTGTCCATATGATTTTGAATTGTGAACTGCGATATGTAGTTATTTTTCTTCCATAATGTGAATAATATAAACTTACCAGTTACCATCCTATATTTCAATGATATTATTTATCACTGTGACTGAGGTTGTTTATACATAATTAATTTCCTTTGATTTCTTTTTATCTACTAGCAGGTAGCCGAGTGTTGTGTTGCAACTAAGTACGCTTGTTCAGAAAATTTGCGTACAGATTAATGAGACTACCTTATCTCGCCGACTGTACTCCCATGCTATTAATGTGACACTTGATTTTTGTTCTACTTATCAATGGAGGAGAAAATATTTCTATTTCTACCGCCAAGCAACAGTGTGCATGCACTGTTGTGTTTCGGTTTGAAGGATATTGTAGCCAGTATAACTACTGGACATAATGAGACTTAACATCTTATGTCTCAGGATGACGAGCGCAGTAGAATGCCACTCAGTATTTTGTCAGTCAAGGTGCTGGATGGTGTTGCTACTGTTTATGGGTGGTCGTATCGCTTACCATCAGGCGAACGGCATGCTCGTCTCGTCATTCAAAGCAATAAAAAAAATAAAAATAAAAAAATATTCAGCAGAAAAACATAGATACAACTGGATAGTCAATATCTAATGTTTGTGTCTACCATTGCAATAACATTTTCACTGAAACAATTGTCAATATTTTTGGTACGGCGCGGCGTTTGCAGATCCTAATATTGTTGGATATAGGTGCAAATTGTATTATCCTAGGTTGACGCGAAGCAGGTACCTCCGTGTAGATTCGTTCGATTTAGATGAAGTTTTGTAGCTATGTTGGATTTTTTTTTACCATTACTCAATACCTATATGCAATAACTATTACTTCACTATCCTAAAATTTAAGTGTAAATATGGAATTAACAATTTTATTAACCCATAACTAAGAGGTGAAAAATTGCACTGCTGGCCCAAGAAAGATTCTTGCTAACTAAATAAACTTATTGTAAAAAAAATAGCTATTGTCTAATTAACGATTTATAACAAAATCATTATTTAATGAAATTAAATGATTTATATCCATTTTCTATCCGATGACATCGTATGTGTCGCATAAATAAAACATCCCTTAACGAAAAAACCCAAGCCCTTGTTGCAACTGGCTAACAATTTTTGAATATTATGTATCTACATTTTACCTACTGACAAATAAAATACATAAGTACCTACCTATCAATTCATTCTTTTTTATTATTTGCAATAAAATGTATATCAGTAGGTTAGAGCAATGATTATAAGTGCAATTTAATGGATAAACAATGTTGGTAGTTAGCAACAAGATACAACGGCGGGGTCAGTGATCGAAGTCCAGTCGGCAATTCCTGAATAATTCTGGTGACCGAACTTTCCACTGTGATTGACATTGTATCTGCTACTTACGATATATCTAACCTTTAGGACGAAAACGACACAATTCAATAAAATAAAAATTTGAGTTGTCATAAAATTACTTAAAACGAATTACTCAATACAACAATAGTTCAAACACCGCCATATTCAAGCAGGAAAAGGACTAAACTATTATAACGGTCCCTTTTTTATTATATTTTCATAAAAAAAGACCAGTTTTAAGTCATTTTATAACGATAAACCAATTTTTTTTTTTTATTTGCGTCGTTTTCGTCCTAAAGGTGCGATATATTCTCAGCTAATAGGATAGTTATAATGTGGTATTAGGATGAAAAGTCTATCAATGAATTTCTTCATCAACTGAAAAAGTAAAAGGAACAATCTAAAGTAAAAACAATAAACATTGCCAAACCAAAAACGTCACTAAAGTAAACTACGTAAAAGATGCTATGTTGCAACAAAAATGTCACAACTTCGGTAAAGGATTTACATTTATTATTCCTGTCAATGAAGAAACTCCCAGTATGAAGATATCGATCCGCTGTTAATCAATTAAAAACACAGCTCCCTTTATTCTTTAACATGCGTAAGCCATTACTTCAGTGTGAGCGGTTAATCCCTGAATGTCATTTTTCTACGAGTAGATCGCGAGTACCATTAGCCATGTTCCCTAGGGATCTTAAATGTATAGGGGGTTTGCAGCTGTAATCCACCCTAATAGGAACTAACAGGGTGTAAATGAATCCTAGTCAATTTCAAATAAATTTGTTTTCTACATTTAATTTAGATATACAGAGCAATGTTAGAGTATGGTCTATTAATCTTATCATCAAATCAACGAATCGGACCAATAGAAACGTAATGTTTTTTTTTGAGCGTATGGTGTAATAATTATTTTCCGTTTAACTAACACTTATTAATATGAAATGATAAATAATGGTTTTGATTTTAATAATGAATTGAGTGTTTATTAAGATCACATATATTAAAGTGGTTAGTCATAAAGTTTTATAGAAAAGTGCATCAAGTATTCAAGACAACATAAAAATTTAAAACACATACTCAATGTGGATAACCTTTATTCAATTATAATAAGTATTACATTTTGTAACAAATCTGTTTCACAGACATTTATAACTTACGTACATAATATTGATATAATTGAAACTTACAGACATAAAACTCAAACAACATGACGTTCATTGTAATTTTTCTTAGGCAAGTAATAAGACTCCCAAAATGTAAAAAATCGAAATTCACATACAAAATACTTCCTAAATGTAAACTGTAAAGCTATGCTGTAAAGGTATAATTTTGAAAATAATGACATTAAGTAATAGATACGACAGTTAGCCTGCGCAATCCTAATCAAGTTTCCGATTTTTTCCACCCCTTGTGTCCCACTTACCCCATTTTATTGTTAACGTGACGGACTAAGTCAACTATACACATGGTAAGTTTAACTTAGTTTACTGAAGACGCCAACTCTACTAAATAGAAAAGTTGATTATCCGTTCAGATAATAATAGAGTACTTGACTATTTTTTTTTTAAATACATTTTTATAAAGTGTCATCCAAATCCAACAGAAAAATAATTTTCGAAATTGGCGCAATAATAAGTAAGTTATAAAGCTCTTAAATTTGGTGGAAGGGGTTCTTATCAAATAACAGTAATATCAGACTGACGTCACCGAGTTTCGCCGGCCATAACGCTGCTTGCGTGCGATAGAAGTAGCGCGATATCCCCACCACGCCCCTACTTTTGCCCACAACCATAATATTTCAAATATGAATAACTGCTTTATTTTTCAAACAATTTTGATGCTGATTTCACAGAAGAACTTTTTATTATTATTTTGTTACATATAAAATAATGTACTAAATCAAGCATAGGAAAATACCCTATTGCAGGTCAGATACATAACATATAACATTGCAAATTGCAATGATTCATTCTTTTGAACAAATGATATGCAAGTTCATTGTCAAAATAAAAAAAATATTGCTGAATTATTTTTTATTTTATAGGTACTTAAGGGACGTGGGACGTCCTCCTACAAGGTGGACGGGCGACCTTGTGAAGGTCGCAGGAACCCGCTGAATGCAGGCCGCTTCTGACAGGTTGGTCTGGAAATCTTTGGGGGAGGCCTATGTTCAGCAGTGGACTTCTTAAGGCTGAAGAAGAAGAAGGTACTTAAGGTCAACACGTATAACTAAAGGGTGGTTTAGTGGCACTCACGTCTAAAAGTAGATTTCAATAGTTCTATAATATTGTACCTCCTTAATTCGTTTCTAGCTCTACCGCCTACTCAATCATATTTGTCGAATTACAATCAGCCACATGAATAGTTTATTTCGTACTCTTGCGTTATTTCTGCTACGACTACCTTTCGAGAATATTCACATATAATACCACAAGAGCTTCAAAATTATCGGGTATTTTCCGATAGGTTCGTTGCAAACAAATGAAGGAGTTTTCAGGTTAAAAAATCACGAGCGCGAAGCGCGAGTGATTTTTCCTGAAAAACTTGACGACTTCATTTGTTTGCAGGGAACCTTGAGGGAAATGCCAGATAATTTTGAAGCTCGTGTGGTATTCGGGGGATTATTTTTCCGTCCCAAATGTCGGCCAATAGAATTGCACCATGAGATGAAATGAACAGTCAACAAATAAGAATTTCATAATATATAGTAACGACCAGAGAAAATATTAAAAAAAAATTGTTTCTTATTATATAGTAACGACCAGAGAAAATATTCAAAAAAAATTGTCAGTATAATACCATGTAGGTTGTACCACGTGACGTCGAATGGTGCAATTCTATTGGTCGATATTTGGCTCGGAAAAATAATCTAAAGTATTCTTATCTATACAATAATAGGTGCGTACTTATAATATGCACGCATATAGGGAACGTGCACGTCGTAAGCACTGCCATCTAGTGGCGCAATCGATACTTGGCTCTGGTACTCAGTGGTGCCAGATTAGGCGACTTTCGCCATTTAGGCTATCTCGGAGGGTGTCGGGGCGACCAAAAATTGCGAATGGCGACTGGTCGCCGTTTAGGCTATGCGAATGGCACTCAGTCGCCAATTTAGGCTACCTTGGAAAATTAGTGTTACAAACCTTGGTTTTGTCGGATTTGAGGATATTTTTAGCTTTGAGAGTACAAAACATAACACAAATTGGGAAATTGGGGAGCTTTTTTTTAGCTCTTCGCGTCCTCACGCACACATGATATTGGGGGACTGGGAGGTTTTTTTTTTTGCTCCATCGCCTCTTCAAAAACGGTGCGGCGACTTGAGGCTACTTCATAATGATTTTTCGGCGACTTCAACCATCATACATCTGGCAACACTGCTGGCACTTGACGTCTCATTTTCAGCCCATCGGTACATGGCATTGACGTACAATATTCATTAAAAGGATGAAAAATAACATTTTATTTCTTGATAATGTATCGCTGTGAATCTCGATGCTCCAAAACATAAAAATAAACAAATCAAATGGTGTGAAATTATATAATGTTCCCAAGAATATTACCTAAGTACTAGTACCATGGTTATGTGAAAATCGACAAAAATAATAAAAGCTGTATAAAACATACATAACTATGAGTTCCAAAAGCTTTTAGAAATGTTTCGTTACGTAATTTATAAAAATAAATATGTTTTGAAAGTAATATTCAATACAAAAAAATCTGTAATTAAGGGAACATAACCTCCTAATTTTGCTTAAATAACTAGCTCCCATCTAAAAAAAAAGCATATTCTGGACACGCTGGGTGTAAATAACATTCGGCCGGAACACATATTTTATCATTTTTGTCATATTAAAAGAATATATCAACAAATGATTGTGCTAGTTCTAGTTTCTTTTTTTATCCACCTGTGGCTCTGGTGTCGATTTTGTGCTGCCCCCTATAGTTCGTGCACGCTCCCGACACTCCCGCACGATAGGTAGGCATGTGCATAACTTTGATATTTTTTTTATTTGTATTAGGTATTCATATTCTAAATATAATTTTTATTTTGTATCTAAATCAGGTATCCCGTTTCTAAAAGGCACTTTTACGGCATACTTGGAAATCAGGATAAATATAAATCACGATATTATGGTTTCTATTTGCTAATACAATTTTATTTTCCGTGGTCTATTACATGGTAGCGTTGAAATTTATTTCCGTGGATCCTTCTGAAGTAGGTATACCTAGTAGTACTTAGTATGTATTTTAAAGCATAACATTTTATATTAACAATAAAGGAGTTCCTAATTATAATTCATATCCTTTCCCCAAATCTGCCTATGCCTATATCGTACCGGTTCCTGCGGGGTATGAACTGTTTCACAGAACCACGTCCGGCAGCAAATTATGAGATTACCGGCGCGATGCAAGTCATGTGTTTCATCAGTCGCCCCCCTTGAAGGCTAGTTCAAAATTCAAAATTCAAAAAAATTTACCCATTTGCCGCAGCGTTCTATTCGAAAGTCCAGTCAACATTTTGTATGCATAAAACACATCTTATGTTAATGCAGTTAATCTTAATATATATAAATCTCGTGTCACAATGTTTGTCCTCAATGGACTCCTAAACCACTTAACCGATTATAATAAAATTCGTACACCATGTGCAGTTCGATCCAACTTGAGAGATAGGATAGTTTAAATCTCAAATTATAGTCGCAATTTTAATTTATTGCTAATTATTTGTCTGTTATTATTTGACAGTCACAATTATCTTAACTCCAAATGATTCTAACAGATGTCGATACCTTTCGACTGGGTTGAGTAAGTAATCAATAGATGGCGCTGCTATGGTAAAATGATTCTAACAGATGTCGATACCTTTCGACTGGGTTGAGTAAGTAATCAATAGATGGCGCTGCTATGGTAAATCTACGAACGTGTCATATAAGCTACATTTTAAGCGGGACTTTTATACCGGGAAAACTCATTCACGCGGGCGGAGCCGCGGGCAACAGCTAGTAATATAATAAACATTAAATTTGGCATTACTACTATTCAGTCAATAGTAATTACAGAACACTTCATTGGATATAAAAATTTAATTATTTGACAATAATTACCACGATCTGTTGAAGATATCTAATCGCGTTTAGACTTTGCATCACATCACTTTCCCGTCTGCATTTAGTTACACTTTCCTTTTACACCTTCTGTAATATTTTAATTTGTGCCCTTGGCAGCCTTGTCTACGGTATGGAGGGTAGAAATAAGGAGGACCATCTCAGTGTATTAAAAAGTGTCCATTGAAAGGGAGCAAATTAAGGAGGCGCTATAGTAGCAAGTGGAAGAATTTTAAAGAGAGCTCCTCAAATTACTAGAGTAGGATACTAAATTAAAAAAGGAAAGAAATATTTCCGCTTTGTTACAGCGCATTTTTTTAAATTATTATTATAGATTTTATTATTACAATCAGTGGCGTGCCTAGTGTTTTGGATGAGGGCAAGCCAAAGCAGACCTAAAAAAAAATCGCACCTCCGATACATATAAAATGTGCAACTATAAGAAAGAAAAGCAATATCGAAAAATAAAAATGACTACCCGTACCGGGATTCGAACCAGGGCCTCAAAACAATGTTCGAACCGTGTACGCAATACAACTACGCCATCGAGTCGACAAGTTACCTTTTCGAAATTAGGTACTTTTATTTAAAAACGATTTTGACCCATCGCGACTTCTAAACGAAGTTCTTGTAAAGATTAACTATTTACATAGATTTTATCTGTATCAAGTAATTTTAAAAAAAGTAAAAACACTACAATCATCATTATTACTGTCGACGCACAAGTTTTGTTTAGAAATTTCGTCACAGCTACTGTATCTATTTAATTGGACGAGATAATCAGGTTACAATTCGCTGTTTACCGAAATTATGAAATGAAATGAATGCATTTAACATATGTTTTTGTGAATTGGAATTACTTTTGATAACACTGATTAATTATATCATTTTACTAGCCAGATCTATGTACCTACCTATTCCAAACACTTGTTTTGTTCGAGAAAAATATGAAACACCAACAATACAACTTAATACGTAGTCGTATAACGTATTAGAGCATCCAATAAGACAATAAGTTTTGTTGTATACTGATCTAAATACCTTTTATGATTCTTCAGACACATTTCGCGCCATTCGCCAGCTCGTTAAAAGTTGTTTTTTCCATCATAACCTAACAAATTTAACTTATTCTCGCCGATAAAAACATTCACTCACTTTAAACTATTACAAGAAATATATTCACTCATCTTTATTGTGCTTAAAAGTTTAAAATAACTCAAAAACCACTTAATAAACACAAATACTTCACAATGTAGATCGCCGGCACAATCAAAACAAATAACTGATGTTGCCTAGTTGGAATCAAAATTACACCACAAAATTAATGCTAAAATTGTGAGAAAAACTTATCGATAAATAAAATTATAGTACAATACCTTAAATAATTATAATCAGATATGTCATTTTAATTATGTTATCACTAAAATCTTTACATATTCATGATAAATAAAAATACACATTAAAATAAGCAAATTAATGCAACCATATTAGAGGTAATTCGTTTAATTGGCAACCCTGTATTTTATACAGTATCTATGAATGCATTAAGCCTGGATTATTTTCTAGTACTGATTGCTATAGAAACTTACTATAGCTATACGTATGTGGTATCAGTTTATCCATTAGTGTGAATGAGAAAAATATGGCGGCGAAAAGCCAGGTAAAACCCAACGAGAGAGAGAGTGATAAGTATATTTTGTGCGCATCTAGCTGTTTTGTATAAAATATGAAATGAGTGTACGGCGCGGATGTGGTTGTGTGTGTGTAGGTGTAGTGGTGTGTCTTTAGGTGCGCTCGAGGCGAACCGGTTCAGCGAACCGTAGCGCGGGAATTTTAAAATTTTAAAGAAAATTATTTCGAAGCGTTTTGTTACCGTAAAATGTTGGTTATTGTTTCATATTCGATTTTGAGTACTTAGGTAAATAATTTTAGGGCAAGCCAGGCTTTTCGGCTTCTATGAAAGGACCGCCACTGATTACAATATATAGATTTCTTAACTACAGAAGTCAAGAGAAATATTAAATATTTCAACCTAGCACACTTCACTCTATTTTATAACTGCTAAGTTCATATCATTTCCACTTGCTACACTAGCGCTATTTCGGTGAGATTCCGAACAATAATTTGCTGTTTACAAGTGGATACTTTTTCGACTAATCCCCCATACAAGACGGTCGTCCTTACTTCTACCCTCCATAGTCTACGGCGCGGCGCCTCGCGATTAGCTTCAGAGCGGCAGTTACTTGAAGTGAGCTGTAAGCGTGGATTTTTGCAGAAGCTGTGCGGGGGTGGGACTGCGAAAGCGATAAGTGCTAGACAGCACATTTATTAACAGTTTATATATTTTTATTTTATAAACATTCTTTACATATTACAATCATATATTTGGTATTCCATAAAAAAATTACATAAATCAATGTAAGACACCTCGCTGCCGCTTGAAAGACTACACTTAAAATAACGCATTAACCATATTATATGGTACGTCATAACATTAAAATATAAATAGGTACAGTCAGCCACATAAGTAGCTGAACAAATTCAAAATTTCAAATCGCCTCAACGTGATAAGTTTAATTAAAAAAAATCTTTGTGTAAAGTAAAGTTAATCGACTTTATTTTATTTTTGTGAAGAGAAAACGAAAATTGGTGAGAACACAAAAGTGTTGAGGCGATTCTAAGTTTTGAATTTGTTCAGTTACTTATGTGGCTGACTGTACATCTAATAATATAATTAACAGTATTTTGTCGTCAATAAATATAAAATAACAACTAATAAATATGAGAAGGCACGAGCTGTATTGCATTATAAAGCGCTAATCAAGTATATTTGTACATGTAAACGTGGGTATGTTATTTTATCTACTACATTGCACATAAATACCTACTTAAAATAAATAATTGTTAAGTTTTTCTTTCTAACACTTCATTATTTTATGACCAACAGTTGAAACCAAAACATGTCTCGCAATGCTTGTCGGAGTTACATGGCTATTAAAGATATGAATGAATTAATAAATCCAGTTACCAAAAATCCGGTCTGTTTTCCCCGAAGCTTCTCTAAAGGGCCTTAAAATAGATCAATATTAATTGTATCAACATATCATAAATTTCTTCGCCACAATCCTAATAGTTTCAATTAAATGATTGACGTACGGACGGACATGGCAACGCTAAAAGGGGCCAAACTGACGACCGAGTTTCAACTCACTATTGTCCAGCAATTAGTGATTTCAATTCATTATATTTTAACTTCTAAAATAAAGCCCTACGCTTCAATTTTTGTAAATACATGAACATTGTGTCAGACCTCTCAGTTGTAGAGGAGGTCCGTGCTCAGCAGTGGGTAGTATTAATGTATAATACAGGGCTGGTATGGTATGGAACTGTTTCAAAGCATCACAATTTTATGTCAGAATATTTACACGCCAATATAAATAATGTCTAAATTGAAATAACACTTCCCAAAGGACATGTCCATAAATGGGCCTAAAATTCTAACCAAGACAGTTAATGTAGATTTGGATAGAACTCCTAAAAACTAGCTCTTTGCAATAAACCTTTTAATTTTAAAGATTTCCAATTTTGAGATTTATGTCATTTTATTTTGCTTAAAAACTACAGTTAATATGAACGTTTTTAAAAAAGTTAGTTATGATTGGCGGGGTCTAAAAAAATTTTTTATGGATCCTAGTTAGTATTTTGTCTCTTTAATATCCCTAAAGTTTTAGCCTGGTTAGATTTTGTTTGAATTGAATTGAATTGTTTGCAAGTTTTTAACCAACTGCCAAAAAACGAAGAGGTTCTCTAGCCGTGTGTTTGTATATTTTTACTTCTCTCCTGCTAAATATGCCTATTATAATACCAATCATTATTGCTAGCAAAAATTGCTCCGTCTTAACGAGACTTAATCTTCTTTAATTTCATTAGTATGATAGTATTCCGATAAGTAAACACACTATTAAAAAAAATCTATCTCAACCTTTTTATTATTAGTATTCATATACATCATACCCTGATAATTTTTCATTAAAAACCAAAGCCGAAAGTAAGTTTTATATCCATATTCCATGCTTACTTATATACCTATCCTTTAATCTATGTAAAATTCTAAAACTAATTATATACTATTAGCGCCTGTAATTTTCATATTAAATAAATATAATAAAATCACCTATTATCAAAGGTATCTTATATACAGGATGGCGTTTTGAGACGGGACGGTAAGTCAACATAACCGCTTTAGCTTCAGGATAGAACACAAGTAGTCTTTTGGTCATGATGATTTGTTTTTTATTTTACGTAAATTGCCCCTCAAAGATGTCCAGAGGTTCAAAACCCAAGGCACACACCTCTGACTTTTCGAAGTTACGTGTGTATTGTTTATCAATTATCCGTTCACTTTAACGGTGAAGGAAAACATCGTGAGGAAACTTACACACCTGAGATTTCTCTTTAAGAATTTAGAGGGTATGTGAATTCTGCCAACCCGCACTAGGTCAGCGTGGTGGACTAAGGCCTAACCCCTCTCAGTAGTAGAGGAGGCCCGTGCTCGGCAATGGGCAGTATATAATACAGGGCTGATTGCATTGCATTGCCCCTCAAAGTATTTGTATTTATTGCCACATCTCAAAAATCCACCCTGACATCATTTACAAGAATTCCGCATGTGGAATGTAAAAAAAGTTATACAGCATTCATGTCGAGACCTACGTCCGTAATTCTGATAATTCTTGAAAAATACGCATGCTCATGCCTTTTATCCCCGAAGGGGTAGGCAGAGGCGCAACTAGTGCACCCCTTTTCGCCAAGCGTATTCCGTCCCATGATGTGATAGGGGGCGAGCCTATCGCCATACCGGGCACAAATTCCAGACTCCGGGCAGATACTGAATAGAAAAAACCAATATCACTTTGCCCGACCCGGGGATCGAACCCGAGACCTCAGCCTTGCAGTCGTACCGTAATACAATTACGCCACCGAGGCAGTCACAAAGCAGGCAGTGAAAAATACACAATACTTTATATATATTACAAACCTGGCAACATTATGCTTATAGTTGTTAATAAGACCGCACTGAAAATGACAATAGAGCATGACATTGCAGTAAATTGTACGATCGGCAGAAAAATCAGTTTCTCATTTCTAAAAATATTGTCACGAAAATGGCAACACGATTTTTTTTATGGCAATATTCTGTATTTTAACTATGCGGATTGTATTTATAAGCCTAAGGAAACAAATATCGAAAAATAGCTCTTTTGTTGGAATATTAAGAAGCATCTACACTGCTCTTTATAACTGAAAAGTTTTTAACGTTCAGTTTTGTTCCCATCCCAAAGATCTATCGACGGCCATTTTCCACTGCTTGTATCTCATATCACGCTCGTCATCAGTGATTCTGGGTACATACGTGTTACCTATGGTCACAGGTATCGCGGCCCCCTGTTTGCTTGTCTCTACCCCCCAATAGGCGACCATGGCTGCCCCTAACGCTGTGCTTTCGGCAAATCCTGCCCTAATCACGTTGATTCCTATCAAGTCGGACTGCATCTGCATGAGTAGAGCGTTGGCTGTCATTCCACCGTCCACCTGCGAAAGAAATAAGCATTTTTTATTGTTAAATGAAATATTATTATGTCAATTTGTATTATTTTGCAAGCTATAAAAAAATATAATATGGTATCAAGATACAGTTTTCAGCAATGTGTAATAAAAAAAGTAAAGAAAGTACTGCCACAAAAATATTTCAAATCAACGCCATCTACCGGTAGCTTAAAGTAACTAAATTATGGAACGCTAGTTTCTTTAGAAGTGTGAGCGATGTTTACTACTAAACACGTTATGAAATATTTTACATCCACAGAACAGAGATGGCGTCGTAGTCATTCGCATTGTAAAATCATTAAATACCTAAATAATTGATATTATAGTTCGGACAAACTAAGCTGGCCGGTATGACAATTCAATTTTTTTCCCGACGCGATAACTCTGTGAGAACGTCTACCCAAAAAATTCAAAACCGTGTCATGTCATACCGGCCATATTAGTTTGTCCCTACTATAGTACTATCTCCATAATTTTCTGCAACCACTGCAATAAAAACAAAATGTTGAATCTGACCATTTGCATTCGCTGAGCAGGCAAACATACCTTAAGTAACTGTAGTGGTATACCACAGTCTTCATTCATAGCATCCAATATATCCCTTACTTGGAAGCAAACCGCTTCTAACGCTGCCTTTACAATGTGATTAGAGTTCGTGTCTTCTGTTATGCCACAGATCACACTAAAAATGGCAAGAATGTAAAATCATTCATTAGGGACAGGCAACAATATTAACACACGAAAGCAGCTTATACAGATAGCATCAATTAAATATATCAAAAAAATACAAAAATAAAAAAAAAATTACACAGTACAAAAATATATTTGTTTGCTTACCCTCTCGCGTCCTGTCGCCAATAAGGCGCATACAGACCACTGAAGGCGGGCACAAATACGACACTACCGTTATCTTTAGCATTTTCGGCAATATTTTGGGATTCCTTCGCATTATCCAATAGACCAATATTATCTTTCAACCAACCTAAAGCAGCGCCAGCAACAGCCACCTGAAAAAAATGTTTTTATAGTGTTTTGTCTGTTTGGGTAGAGTGACCGTATTTTATTAAAAAGTAATTACTTTAAATAAATTTTAATTCTTCCTGCTTAATTTTTTTTGTTTAATCATATCTGTAGTTCAGTACGTAATTGTCCTGGCAAATAACATATACACTACTTTGATTTATAGTAATGTTTTAGAATGTATCTAACACATAATAATAACCTAGACACAATTAAGAGAATGTGAAACTAACCGAACCCTCCAATGCATAGCTTGGTGGGTTATTGCTCCCCAATTGGTAAGCAACCGTTGTCAATAGACCTCTGCTGGAATTCACACGTATGTCACCTGTGTTGTACAGCACAAAGCATCCAGTACCATAAGTTGCCTTTGCTTGGCCTTTCTGTAGACACATTTGCCCTACTAAAGCGGCTTGTTGGTCTCCAAGGCAACCAGAAATTGGGACCCCTTTTAGGGGACCGTCGGAAATGTAGCCATAAATCTGTAAGGAAATTAAATAAAATTTACACTTTTTATTTGAAAAATGAATGTAACAAAATATTTTAACATTTGCATGCCCATTATTTGAATCAAATATAGATAATCACTAGTGAAATCATAAAGCCCATTGGAATGTGAATACTATTGTACAATTCAGTATAATATTAGTCAATTCATGTCCCTAGAATGGAACTATCAAGATGCAGTAAATAACTGAATCACCCACCTCAGAACTTGACTTGATTTCAGGCAGCACAGATTTGGGCACTTCAAAGAACCTCATCAGGAGCGGGTCCCAGTTCAAATTCTCTATGTTCATCAACATAGTTCTTGATGCATTAGTTACATCTGTTATGTGTTCACCGCCGTTCGGACCGCCTACAATGTAAAAATGAAGATTTTAAGCGAAATGTGAAGAAGTAATCAGTTAGGCTAGCATAACTGTGCCAGTCAGCGGATACATCTTTCTTGCTAGTTCAATTTTCTAGTTCAGTTTCAGTTCAATTAACTTCAGGTGCAATGAAGAAATTTTGCCATCCAGAATAAAAAAAATAACTTAATTTTTGTAAAATATTGTATAGTAAGATAAAAAATTATGGAAAATTGATAATTTACCTGTCAAATTCCAAATAATCCAGGTATCAACCGTACCAAAACGGCAACTTCCTTTTTTCATAGCAACTTTCACCGAGTCTACATTATCACTTAGCCACCGCAACTTTACAGCACTGAAGTATGGCGACAGAGGAAGACCGCATAAAGGCTGTCAAAAATGGATAGACAAATAATTTAAACTTAAAAAAAAAACCAACACAACATTAACATTATAATAATTTTCGAGTGGGTGCCTAATTTAATTTAGCTTAGCTCGCAATTTTAAATAGGAACTGACACCAAAATTAATAAACCATATACAGGGGAATTTTTCAAGTGGGCGTCGATGGCGAAATCCGAAATTATGTATATGTATAATTATGAGAAATAGCGAAAAATGCTTAATGGTGTCTCGGGGCCCATTTTGATGAAAACTAAAACTGCATCATTACATTATTGAAAATCAATAATCGTAGCCAGATCGTAGCCAGGTATGGAACTTGTTGATTTTGACAAAAAAAAACACACACATATTGTATGATTACACCATTTTTTAGTGTCGATGATAACGATAAAATCAAGTAATGACATGAGTTTTGGCGGGAACTTGGAAGTGTCATGAGGTGCTCTTGTTTTAATTCATTATTTCGGTGATATTTAGTGTTATATTGCATAATTATGGTGGTATATTATCCAATATAGTTCTATTAAAGAGCTCAAATGAAGTGAAATGAAATAATTGTGCTAATCAAGTGTTTTTTTTGTTGCTGCCAATACTCCTCGATAAAGTCTTGGTAAGGTAGCCAGTGCTTTACTTCGACATACTACAGATAATAAAATAGACAAACCAAACTTGACATTGGCAAAATGTGAACACAAAAGCCATCATAAAAAAAAAAAAAAATAAGTAGACATATTAACTTTTTATAAGTAAATGGTAAGCATAATGTACAATGCCCAATATGTTCTTTTTTATATAATTACAACAAACTTGAAGCAATATTTTTATTGACAGTTCACTCTTGCTCATGCAACATTATAAAATATTCCATAAGACAGAATCAGGCCAATAGCTTAAAGATATAAGAACAAGCAACAAACATACAAAGGTTATCTTGCCATAAATAGTTAGCTATTAAACCATTTGCACATATCATATCAACGGAATTAAACTAATCTAATTGGATCATAACACAATGTGGATGGTAAAATGATAAAACTGTGTACATTCAGGTACTAATACTGATGGTGGTAAATACTAAATAATTAATTTATTTTACACTGCTATATTAAACACAATTAGTGATACATATAAGTTATCTCACATTGCAGGAAAATATAAATTAGGAAAAACATTAGCAAAAAAAACTTAACACCGCTACTATTATGTATATGAAAAATTACAAATGTGTTTGTATGTTTGTTAGAAGTAAATGCTTAATTTACATTATATTATATAACAATTAAAAGTGCACAGTGGGACTATTATTCCAGGAACTGACTATGATGATAGCAGATCCAAGGACAAATATACTATTAGGTAAAAAAGTGTTCACAATGAAATGATTAAATCTACTTAAGACATCTTGTATTTGACGATAGGCTAGTTGGGAATGGAACGGTCTGCTGAGACAACGTCCGCAGCTTTAAAACCCAAGGCACACACCTCTGGATTTTCGAAGTTACGAGTGTATATATGTCTATTAGGGTCGTATGCAGTCACACAGACGGGTGATCAGTTCACTTCCTTGGAACTATTTCACCCTTAGAAGTTACGAGTGTATTGTTTTATCAATTATCGTTCGCTTTAACGGTGAAAGAAAACATCGTAAGGAAACCTACATACCTGAGAATTCTCCATAAGAATTTCGATGGTATATGAAGTCTGTCAACCCACACTAGGCCAGTGTGGTGGACTAAAATCTAACCACTCCCAGTAGTAGAGGAGACCCATGCTCAGCAGTGGGCAAGCATATAATACAGGGCTAATTGCATTGCAAGACATTATTGTGTTCTTTCTATACTTAATGTGCCCTTAATAATTATGATATCACTATTGTCCACTTTTTTAAAATCCATTATAGTAACATAAACAAAGTGACAACAGAAAATTAATACCATTAAAACTATTATCTGTGAAAGTTTTGAGCCACTAATAGTATTGTATTTTAAAATAAAATCTTTGTTCAGACTTGTCCGTTAATCTAGATCCAATACAGATGATGTAAATGGGTTAGATATTTATTCGCAATTTATTTTCACCTTCCTTCAACTATTGTAGGATTGGCAGCATCCACAGAACAAAAAATATAAATAGAAAACCTCATGACATAGTAAAATAAGATTAAAAATTAGGTATTACCTTTAGGTAATTCTTGTTTCTTGTCTTATTAGGCACTGTGTCTAGAAGCTTATCAATTGTGGAGGAGGTTCTCATGTCCAACCACACAATAGCATTGTGCAGGGGTTTCCCAGTGCTTTGCTCCCATACAATTGTTGTTTCCCTCTGATTTGTCACTCCCACTGCTATTACATCCTGGAAGGCAATTCAGTAATCAATTTATTTTAGGCACCTTTCCATTAAATCAGTGTCAGCCTTAACCAGTGCAAGGTTCTATAGTGCAAGTCCCAGGCGCTTACCTGGTTCACTTCTCACCAAATTACATACTCCTATTTTCATAGTGAAATACCAATTATGTTAATAAGACCATAATAATAATTGGTTCTGTCACAATTTTTTTCAGTATGGATTGCAGCCTGATTTACTATCGAAAAAGCACTCTTGGTATATTGGCAAGTACCAATGAAAGTCTAGTCAAAAACTATTCCATGCTTAACAAATTTGGATGAAATTTGACTGACAGACCATGATATTGTCTTGGAATAACATAATATTATGTCACATTGCATCTAGACTTTATGTCATCTTCAAGGTTTTCCTTAATTTTTTTTTTTTTTTTTTTATTTATTTATTATTATTTACATCAGACTATTTTGTCCATATCACATTATTCTAATATTTGTTAGTAACTTCATAAAACTATGTTAGTAACATTATAAATAATTATAAAAGACAATCCTACATCAAGCCATGATGGTTTTTGCATGCAACGCTAACCACTGACTCATCAGCAGGGAGTCCCACTTATCTGCCCACACGTTAACGATGTCATTAGGGCTGCAGCGCACACGCGACATTAGCGAGGCACAGCGTTTTCTTATGATAGCGTGGAACCCGTCAACGCGCGCCTCCGCAAACATATTGGACGCGCTACAATGACGCGGCAGCCCCATCAACACCCGGAACGCATTATTGTATTGGATGCGGAGTGCGCTGTATACCATCTGCGTGTAACTAACCCACAGACTACACGTGTAAAAGGACTGGCAGTATGCCTTAAAGAGCGTTACCTTAACTTGTTTAGTACAACGTGCAAATCTGCGTGCCAGCATATTGCATCGGATACACAGCGCCCTCCGCTCCCTCTCAATATCAAAACTATCATTAAGATCTTCGGAGATCCAGTGGCCCAGATATTTGAATTTTGCCACCTTATTTAATGGTACACCACAAAGTGTAATAATAGGTGGCTCTGTAGTCGAGTAACCTCTATTACGTGATTTAAAAACCATCAACTCGCTTTTCTTTAATTAATACTTGTGTAGTTTCTTTTGTACAAAATTATGGATTTTACATGGGATACCCCAACTAGGACAGGGACAAGCAAACTTATTATTGATATAATAATTTACTGGAAGGTGAGGCACAGTCTGGAAATATGAACTGTCATATTAATAAAGTTCTATACCAACCACTTGCCAAGTGTCTAAACACACACACATGACTGCAATAAATTAGTGACTGTGACAAGCATTGGCAATGCCCACTATTAAAAAGCTAGTAAATTCAAGTCATATGCGATTTTTGCATAAGGTAAATGCGTAAGATCTCGAATCTGTGGAGACAATGAAATATTTCTTCTTCTTCAGCCTTTAGAAGTCCACTGCTGAACATAGGCCTCCCCCAAAGATTTCCAGACCAACCTGTCAGATTCGGCCTGCATCCAGCGGGTTCCTGCGACCTTTACGAAATATTTACCGCACCACAATACAAGCTTTATTCAAAATTGTGACATGAAAATCAAATAAATACTCTGAGTACATATGCAATGAAAAAACAAACCTTCGGGTTACCTCCTAAAGCAATCAATTTCTCCACAGCCTTGTTTATGCAAGTTGTAACGACCTCCAGAATAGCGTTTGGATCCTGTTCCACCCAGCCTTCTTGAGGAAAGTGTTGTTCGAGTTCTTTCTGATGGTATGTAACCACTTCCAAAGAGTTTGCTTTGAATAATATAAATCGCGCACTTGATGTGCCCTCGTCAATGGCACCCACCAAAGGACCGAATTTGCCGTACTCCGACATCTTATTGTATCCGGTTATTTGGACGGCAAGAAGTATTCGTATATAAGAGCAATTTAAACAATGAGGAAAACAATGTATAGAAACAAATAAATTAAATTGGTCATACGGAAATCACTGCGACACTAAAACCACAGATAACCATATAGAACGTGCGTCGCACTCGCGCACGTCGTAAGGTCTGCCATCTGGTGGCGCAATCTGACTCTTTTTCAGCTCATCGCAGTGCTGCCAGTTGTATGATGCTTGAAGTCGCCGAAAATTTATTGTGAAATAGCCTAAAATCGCCTCATCGTATATGGTGAGGCAAAGGAGCAAAAAAAGTCCCTTATTTCAAATGAATGCTGGTCCAACTCGCCAAAAAGACGCGAAGAGCTAAAAAAAAGCTTCTCAATTTTACAATTATAGTGTATAAGGTGATCTGAGTACATGTTTGATGTTTTGTACCCCCAAAGCTAAAAATATCCTGAAATTCGACAAAAACAAGGTTTATAACACGAACTTTCAGAGGTAGCCTAAACGGCGACCGGTCGCCATTCGCAATTTTTGGTTCGCCTCGACACCCTTCGAGATAGCCTAAATGGCGAAAAGTCGCCTAATCTGGCACCACTGGCCCGTCGATACTTGGCTTTGACGTAAGATATTCAAATTAAAAGGATGAAAAATAACAATTAATTTCTTAATAATGTATTGCTGTGTATCTGGATGCTCCAAAACGTAAAAATAAACACATCAAATGGTGTAAAATTCTATTTCGTTCCCAAGAATAGTACCTAAGTACTTACATTCCATGGTTATGTTGAAATAGACAAAAATAATAAAAGCTGCATAAAACATACATAAGTATGAGTTCCAAAAGCATTTAGAAATGTCTTATTACAAAATTTATAAAAATAGAGAGGTTTTGAAGATAATATTCAATACAAACAAATCTGTAATTAAGGGAACATAACCTCCTAATTTTGCTTCAATAACATCAAAATAACTAGCTCCCATCTTAAAAAAAGCATATTTTGGCCACACTGGGTATTAATAATATTCGGCCGGAACCCATATTTTATCATTTTTGTCATATAAAACAAAGACATTAAACAGTATAGTTATAGACTGAAATCAGGCCCAAATTTTTCGTCCAAAAGTTATTACTCGTGGTAGTGGCTATCTTATCTGATACACCCATGTGACAAGATGTCTCGATATGCGCAAATTTTGTACTGAAAACAATATTGTATGAAAATTTTCCCAATGTCCGTTCTATATAATCTTAGAAATGTTTGATATAAAAGAATATACAAATAAATTATTGTTCTAAAAAGTTTCCTTTTTTACCCAAACGTGGCTCTTGTGTCGATTTTCTGTTGCCACCTATAGTTCGTGCACGTTCCCTATAATAATAATTTATATTAATGATTAGTCCAAGGGAGTTTTGGCGGGAACTTGGAAGTGTCATGACTCATAAGCTGATGCTCTTGTTTTAATTCATTATTTTGGTGATACTAAGACCGGGTCTTTTCAACTGTAGTTAGTGTAATCCTCGGTGTTCTTAAGCTGGACGCGCTCGAAGCGTCTGGCGCACTCGCAGCTTTGCGAGCGCGTCCAGTTTAATTGAACGTAGCGTAACGTAACGTAATTTAACCATATTCTCTTTGGCTTAATAAGACCTGGAGAAAAAGATAACTACAGTTGAAAACACGGGGCCTTAGTATTGCATAATTATGGTGGTATATTATCCAATATCTATACTAATATTATAAAGGCGAAAGATTTGATTGTTTGTTTGTTTGTTTGTAATGGATAAACTCAAAAACTACTGAACCGATTTTGAAAATTCTTTCACTAATAGGAAGCTACATTACTCCTGAGTGCTATAGGCTACTTTTTATCCCGGGAAAATATTTTTTTCCCGGAAAAACTTTTCACGCGGGCGGAGCCACGAGCAGAACTCTATTACTTCTATAAAAAGGCTCAAATGAAGTGAATTGAAAGAACTGTGCTAATTAAGTTATTTTTTTGTTGCCGCCAAAACTCTGCTTTACTACGACATAGTACATACCACTGAAGATAAAAAAAAACAACCGAACGTGGTTTCGGCCTTATAGTGTGAAAAATTGCAGTCATGGCTTCAGCCTTATTATCACAAGTGCTTAGATGTGGTAAAGAAACAGCAGACTAGGCTGCATGCCTAAGCGCCTTTGTCTTCTCCTTTTACTAAGAAGGAGAAACAAAACAAAAAAAAATGTCTAAGACAAATAAGACACTGTGGTTGAGCATTAAGTTGTGCGTGCGTGCGCAAAGCGCTATTATCGCAAATATGAAGATAGATAGATAGGTACCTATATAGTTCAACGACATCTGCATTTATTTTGTCCATATTAATTAGTTTGGTGCTAATTAAATTAAAATAAAGTCAGTCCATTAGTAGGTGATTAACTGAGGAACGATTTGGTTTGATTTGTAACTCTACTCAAGCGAGATAGCGAAGAATATACAAATCAGTAGCGACACTTTCACTCAATCAACCATGTGCATTAACTGACCAAAGAAAATTACTGACAGTCTGTCTATGACAACAGGCAAGTTCTTCGTGACGCAAGATAGGGAACGACACTAGCGCTTTCTGTGTTTCATGGAACTACAATGTCATAGGCTTAAATGAAGCCAGAGTCAACTGAAGCATCAACCAAGACACAGATATTGAATGTAAGATGTCAATTTGTCATAATAATTTATGTCAATTGTACATATTGAGTTGTTAGCGCAACGAGTAATACAAAAGAGCCAGAGAAGTCTCAGCTGAAAAAAATATGAAAATGTTCACATTGATGATCATGATGTTCTTGAGAAAAAGGGTCTTGACAAACAGACGGACAACTAAGTGTCCTATAAGTCTTCTTTTTTGAGGTAGGGAACTCTAAAAATCGCCCCAAAGCCCTCCACCCCCCCCCCCCCCATCATCTTGGCTCCATTAAAAAATATTTTTAGAGCCTTCTATTGATAACTAACTTTTTTAAAAACGTTCATATTAGATAGGTAAGTGTAGTTTTTAAGCAAAATAAAATTACACAAATCTCAAAATCGGAGGACTTTAAAATTATACGATTTATTGGAAAGGCCTAGTTTCTAGGAGTACTATCCAAATATAAAGTATCTTTGTTAGAATTTCAACCCCATTTTTGGACATGTCCTTTTACTGCGGTATTTGGACCATTTAAAATATTATTGAGTATTGTATTATGTAGTACTTTCTAGCATAAAAAAGTTGACGCCTTAGAAGATTTGATGTATGTTATCGATACACCATGTGATGAAATAAACATAAATCTAAGAAACATACTATTATTGTATTTAGGCTATCAAAAAATACTTCTTTCCTATGTATTATAAACTTTAATATTACGGTACTTTCAAAATGCACTGTAGTGTCATGAGGTAAAGTAGATACGGTTAGCGTGTCCCCAAAGTTTGATGAAACATGATACTTAACCTAGAAAATCGAAATCGGTAGGTATTGTACTACATTATATAAGTCCATAACTTATATTATAAGTCGCCACTAGTATAACGAGGATATATATGCTTAGATATTGCTACTTTAGTATCATATAATATGGTAAATTCTGTTAAAAACATATAATAAAAAGTATTGGTAGGTACCTATTCTACGTAAGTACTTACATATCTAAGATTTCTTGTCGAACTGTATCTTTGACATTGATTTGGTGTACTCTTAACTTTAGTTGATGTCGTAATAAGAACACAGATGGCATTAAAATAAACTAATTATACACCGTCTCTATAATAATATTAATATGAAAAAGTGTCCGTCGAATTTCGTTAAATTAAGGTGGCGCTATAATAGCAGCAGGGTACATTTTTAAAGAAAGTTATGTTTGGTTAAATTTTCAAAATTATTTTAGACTACGTAAATTGTTGAAGAATTGAGTGTATACTGTACTGTCACTAACAGCTATAGTCATTAAAGATCTTAAACATTTTTACTCTACACACTTCAATCCGTCTACAACTGCACTATATTGATATTTGATACCATACCCTATATCTACGCCAGCGCCACTCTGGACGGTTTTCGAACTGTTATTTACAGCTTACAGCTGGACACTTTTTCAAGTTGTTCCCCATATAAGACGGTTCCCCTTGCCTCTGCCCTCTATACTGCAAAAAAATAGGAATACACAACATACTATTTTTTTATTGCACTCGGCATGCAGCCATACAAAAAAATAAAAATTTCATCCAAATCCCTTCGGCGGTTTAAGTGTTTACTTCTAACAAACATCCAAAATTTTGCATTTATGATATTTGTAAAATTAATAATTAAAGGTAGACAATAATGTAATGTACCCATAATGTCTACATTTTTTACGCCATACTTGCAAGTGTTTGTTAAGCGTATGGAGGGTAGAGGTAAGGAGAACCGTCTCATATGGGACGAAGCTTGAAAAAGTGTCCACTTTCAGCATTAAATAACAGTTCAAAAATCCTCCAGAATGGCGCTAGCATAGGCACAGGGTATGATATGAATTGAGCAGTTGTTAACTGATTGAAGTATGCTGAGTTAGGAAATTTAATATATTTAATGACTAGAGTAGTTAGTGACAGTGTAATATACAAGACCTCACATCTTTACGTACTCCAAACTCATTTCATCAATATGACCTAAAATCATTGCTGTGGTAAATCGTGGAGACATCGATTGCATTTTCTTATCAGCTTTAAATAAAATACTTTTTGTGATTTTGTAGTGCTTACTGTTATAATACATTGTAATACATTTCAAGCAATAATGGACAATATTTGCGTGGTGAAGTTGTCCAAGTGGGCGTAAATTGAAAAATATAAATAAAGATCCACCTCAGTCTTTGTCATACTTGCAGCCAACAGTATGTATAATATTTTTTTAATTTTTTTTTATAATAATAAAGTTTAAAAAAGTTATAAAATTTAAAAATAAAGTTTTAAAATTTACCCTGTTGCTACTGTAGCGCCACCCTTATTTAGTAGATTTTAACGGACACTTTTTCACACAAAGAGACGGTACTCCTTACCTCTACCCTCCATAGTTACGCGACAGGTAGATATAAGGAACGTGCACGTCGTAAGCTCTGCCATCTGGTGGCGCAATCTGACTTTTTTTCAGTCCATCGATACTTGGCATTGACGTAAAACATTCATAAAGAATGAAAAATAACATATAATTTGTTGATAATGTATTGCTGTGTATCTGGATGCTCCAAAACATAAAACGAAACATATCAAATGGTCAATTAAATTCAGTCAATTAATTTTTTTTTTCAGTTAATCAATTCTATTATGTTCCCAAGAATAGTACGTCAGTACAGGAATGTAAGTACATTCCATGGTTATGTGAAAATCGACAAAAATAATAAAAGCTGAATGAAACATACATAATTATCAGTTCCGAAAGCATTTAGTAATGTCTCATTACGCAATTTATAAAAATAAAGTAGTTTTGAAGATGACATTCAATACAAAAAAATCTTTAAATAAGGGAACATGACCTCCTAATTCTGCTTCAATAACATCAAAATAACTAGCTCCCATCTAAAAAAAAGCATATTGGCCACATATCAATAATATTCAGCCGGTAACCATTGATGTATGGGTTTTTAATACATCAATGCCATGCCGGTAACCCATATTTTATCATGTTTGTCATATTAAAAGAAAACATTTAAATAAATTATTATTCTAAATAGTTTCCTTTTTTATCCCCATGTGGCTCTTGTGTCGATTTTGTGCTGCCATTTATAGTTTGTGCTCGTTCCCTATTACACCATACTGCCAGCATCAGGAAAAATCATCCAAATTGTTGTCATATTGTATTCATAGATGGCAGTGCAAGGTTCATAATGGTAAGCTGAGCATTCATAAACAATTTCCATTTACAATTCTAAAAATATTAAAATATTTTTAGAAGATACAGGTGATTAGATTTAATTTATACGTAGGTATCCAATTAAAGATTTCTTTTTATGTTTGCACTAATATTGAATGGCATTAAATTCAGAAAAAAACCAACTCCGCTTAGTTTTCATAGAATAATTATGATAAAAACAAACTTATTTATTAATTTACTCTACAAACGTGTTTAAGTATATTTCCATCATCATTATAATTTTAAGTTACCTGCCATAATTTATAAATAATTTGTAATAATTATTATTTATTAAATAATTGATTTAAAAATGTGGTAGTGTAGTTTCATCAAGTATTTGTATTGTATTATGTTCTGTTGCGTAACGCTCCCATTTTGAACCACTGGCTGCTAGATTGTTCATTAATAGTAATCAGATGCCAAGATGCCACGCGACACGAAAGTAAACCTAATACGAATGACAATAAGCAATAAATTTCTATTGTAAGCATTAATGATTTCTGATTAAGAGCGTTTCGAGTAAGAGCAGTAACTCGCGAACTCAATTGATTGAGGTTTGGTAAACAAAAATGCCTGGTTAACATTTATAACCGCCAGGAAACTGATTTAGTGTATCATGTGATATGTATGTGATAGTGGTGTATTTTATATAATGTTAATGAAGTTTTTGTGAGTGTTGTATAATTCGGAGTCCCTGGCGAAGTCGGTAAGTTTACATGGGCGGGAATTTGGTAACTTTCGACTGGTATGGTTACTATAATGATTGTGTTTCCGAGTTTTGGCGGGAACTTGGAAGTGTCATGAGGTGCTCTTGTTTTAATTCATTATTTTGGTGATACCTGTTATATTGCATAATTATGGTGGTATATTATCCAATACAGTTCTATTAAAGGGTTTAAATGCAGTGAATTCATTGATGTATAAAAAACCCAGTGAATTGAAATACCTGTGCTAATCAAGTGATTTTTTTGTTGCCGCCAAAACTCCTCAATGACATGACGAAAATGACAAAACAGTATTCCTCGAAATGCTGACTAAGGGCCTGTTTTACAACTTCGTCACATAAAATATGCATTAGCAGACCAAATACAACAGTCACACTGCAATTTTTGTTCCCTTAGCAAAATCACCGATGAAACGGTGGAGCCATTTTTAAAAGAAGAAGAATTTTTGTTCCCTAACAAATACCTGTTTACACTATACCGAACTGTTAAATAAAATTTACTTGAAACTTGTGAAACAGGCCCTTAATCTCCAAAAATATCTATGTTTTATTGGAACTCTACATTGAGAACTCATAGTGCATTTAACATCTCAAAGCGAGAGCTCTATCAATTATTCATTTAGAAAATTTTGATTGTATTTTTAAACTGAACTTAAATAATACTTACCTTTCAAATTATTTAGGTTCGTCTTGTTGGTCAATGCTATTGATTTTTACTTCTGTGTTTTCTGTCACTAGAACACTATACCTTCTGGCACTAAAACACTATATCTTCTGTCACTAGAACACTATACCTTCTGTCACTAGAACACTGTACGTTCTGTCACTAGAACACTATACTCTCTGAAGCGGCCAGCACGATTGCTCTACATCATGGTCTGACGACTGACTCCTAACATATCTGGCTTCCCGACGCAGGATTCGTGACATCATAGACTGTTACTGTGCTATACTTTTGCTACACTAAACGTTCCTTTTGGAATATAATATTTATTTAAATAAAAGTCTCAACAGTACACACATTCTCAGTTTCAATGCGAAGTGATATATCAATCCAATTTAAATCAAATTCTGATGTACAGTCAGCCACATAAGCAGTGGCGTAACTATATCATCTGAGGCCCGTGGAAAATTCATTGGATGGAGCCCCAGTAAAAATAGTCACGTTCACGGGCGTAGCTATAGCTTCATATAGTTAGGACCCCCGTCCTAGGAGCTCACGGCCGGGGGCCCGTGGCATTTTGCCACTTCTGCCACCCTATAGTTACGGCACTGCACATAAGTAGCTGAATAAATTCAAAACTTCAAATCGCACTTACGCATTAAGTTTAATTAAAACATTTTTTTTTATTCGAAGTAAAGTAAATCCCCTTTATTTTATTGTTGTGAAGAGAAAAAGAATTCTTGTAAGAACACAAAAGCGTTTTGAAGTTTGACAGATTTAAAGTTTTTAATATGTTTCTGTGACTGACTGTACGTACGTACGTATGTAGTTAAAAAAGTTTACAGAACCACGCGTGCTGGCGTGCGTAAACACAGCTTCTTGGTCTCTTCCATCCCGGCTCTAACCAAAAGGTTCAGTAATTCATATTTCTACCGAATCATTAATGCCATTCATTAATGAAATCAAGCTGTGGAACATCATGCCAGCATACGTGTTCCCTCCTTCCTACAAGTTAAGGTCCTTCAAACGGAGTGTGAAGAAGAAATTAAACAGGCCCAAGTAACTGTGCCGACATCTTTTTTTAACTTCTCTTCATCTAACACCAGGTGCAGTGAAGCCAATTTGCCGTGCCGTTGACAAAAATAATAATGTTGGGTTTGTCAGAAGAAGCGTGAAAGTTGAATAAATGCGACGGAAATTCACTCCTTACGCAGTGTATCTGGAGTTACTATTGCTGATCGCATGGGGAATAGTACGTATGACAAAAGATCGTTGCACATTGAAGGATGATGTGGTGACTAAGATTAAAAGAAGTATGCTGAGATAGTTTGATTTGATAGAGGATGGATGAAAGGAGAGTTATAAAAGGTATTTATCGAGCGGATATGGATGGTATGGATGGAGGGGTGCGCCCAAAGAAAACAAAAAGATGATCTCCGAAAATGGCAGGCCAGGAGTACCCTTAACTGGCGAAAATGTATGAGGAGAACTATGAATGTGGAAGAGGCGAAAGTCGTCAAGATCGTAGAATGGGGCGCTCAAAAATCTTCCCCTATGACGGCGTGGGGGTATGTATGTGATTTTTTTATTTTGGAACATTTATTGAGATAAATTCATTTTAGTACCTATTCATTTAATCTTAACAAGAAACTGAATTCATTTCAGCTAATTATTTATATACTTAACGCGAAGCTTAAATTGATTTTGAAGCGATACGAAGTTCGTCGGGCCAGCTAGTTTTTTATAATTTTTGAAATAACATTATGCAATATGAACATTATTATTAAATTGTACGTAGTTTCCATGGGTCTTGGCTGTTATGTAAAATCAATATTTTTTTAGTTGTAATACGACATCGGGACGAAAAAGCGATAAGATCAGGCCAGTAGTAATAACACTTACAACATTAGGGAAAAAAATTGAGATTTTGAAGCAAGGGAAGTCTCTTCAAGGTACCACAATGTATGTTAAAGAAGATTACCCCCAAAAAGTTCTACAAAAACGCAGAGAACTACAGGAAGAGCTGAAAAGAGACAGAGAACAAGGAAAAAAAGTAGTTTTACGGTATGACAAGATAATAAATTTAAATGAAACTTATGAAACCAACAAAAAAAATGACAAAGGTAGGAAAACTCAAAAAAGAAATTTATCAGAGTCACCAAAAAATGTGGAGAGTAATATACCACAAAAAAAAGACAACATGATAGGCCAAAAATCAAAGAAGAACAAAACATACCCAGTTTTTATGAACATGCACAAAGACACCCCTAAATCACGCACAGCATCTGGGAGCGAGATGAGAAATTCTGGCAACTCAGATTAGCAATTACTAGCCCTCCAACCAACCTCCCCAAGCCGGCTAGTCACCGTGGGGCAGAGCGACTGCAACCCTCCCGAGAGTCCTACAATTAACAAACAGCAAATAACCAAGACAAATTCCAAGACATTCTTTTATATAGCAACGCTAAACACATTAACGCTACGGTTAGAAGAAAACCTTATAGAGTTGATAGCGGCCCTGGAAAATATTAATTGGTCTATCATTGGACTAAGTGAAGTACGCAGATTAGGGGAAGCCATAGAGGAGTATGAAGATTTTATTCTTTATTACAAAGGCCAAACACCGGGAAAATATGGAATCGGATACCTTATAAAGAAGGAACTTAAAAATAATATAACTGAATTTATTGGGATTTCAGAACGCTTAGCGATACTAAACATAAAAATTCCCCCACAAAATGACATATGGTCAATAGTTCAAGTATACTCACCTACAGAACAATCCAGTGACGAGGAAATAAATGCATTTTACACACAACTTAACTCCAGCATAATAAAGTACACAAGTAAGAATCTAATCATAATGGGAGACTTCAATGCCCAAGTAGGAACAAGAAATGAAGGAGAAGACTCAATAATTGGATTATACAGCTCAGGAAAAAGAACTAGAAATGGAGAAAAGTTAGTAAACACAGCACATCAACACGGTATGAAAATCCTAAACACTGTATACAAAAAAAGACAAACTCTCAAGTGGACTTGGCAGTCCCCTGATGGAAGGTACAAGAATGAAATTGATCACTTTTTGACAAATCGAAGCTACCTTTTCGAGGACTGCAGCGTAATTAAGAACCTCAACTTCAACACTAACCATAGAATGGTTAGAGCAAAATTAAAGTTAGAAACACCTAAAAAGCCAAGACCATTTAAAAATAAGAAAACAATAAATATAAGGAATATAAATGCATTAAAGGCAGAAATTAATTACCAGGAATTGTTAGATACTACCTCTCCAATAAGCAATGTAACCACCCAACAGAAATACGATAAATTAGAAGCCATACTCAGCTCATGCCTAAAACAAAATAAAAATCAACCTGATAAGAAAAATAAAGTAACGAAAGAGACTAGAGAATTACTGCAAAAGAGGTCCATCTTGATAAATAGTGCTAACAAAACAAGAGAAATAAGGAAAGAAATATGTACTCTAAGCAAACAGATCAAGACACAAATAAGAAAAGACCGCTTAATGGAAAGGATACATACTTTTGAAGACTACATAATCAGAACAGGTGGAATGAAAAAGGCTAAAAAACAATTAGTGGAGAGCAAGCATTGGATCCCAAAGTTAAAACATAGTAATGGACAAAACAAATCAAAACGTAGTGACATAATAAGCATCGCAACAGATTTCTATCAAGACTTGTATAAATCTCAATCGCTAGCAACAGGCATTCAACTTATCGCCAACGAGGAAACACCGGAGATCTTAATAAGAGAAGTGGAACGAGCAATCGAAAGTCAGAAAAAAGACAAAGCATCAGGCCCAGACAATATTCCAAATGAATTACTACTTCGCTCAAAACAACACTTAACACCAGCTTTAACAAATCTTTTTAACGACATTCTTAAAACGGAGAAAATACCAATTCAATGGACCACCTCAAACATTATTTTGATACACAAAAAAGGAGACAAGAATGAGATTAACAACTATAGACCGATCAGCTTAGTATCAAATATTTACAAAGTATTTGCCAAAGTCATACTAAATCGAATAACAAAAACATTAGATGGAAACCAACCCAAAGAGCAAGCGGGTTTTAGAAGTGATTTTTCAGTACTTGACCACATACACGTAGTAAAGCAAATATTTGAAAAAAGCAAAGAATACAACTTAAAGTTATACTGTTGCTTTGTTGACTACTGCAAGGCGTTCGACTCGCTCGACCATGAACGAATTTGGGAAGCATTAAAAAACCAAGGGGTTGACAACAAATACATAATTCTTATCAAAAACATGTATCAAAACAGCTCGGCCAAAATAAGATTAGAGAGGGATAGCGAAGAGATACAAATACAGAGAGGCGTACGTCAAGGTGATCCCCTGTCCCCCAAATTATTTACAGCAGTCTTAGAGGATGTCTTCAGACGGATACACTGGGATAACTATGGGTTAAACATAAACGGGGAAAGATTAACACACTTAAGATTTGCAGATGACCTAGTAATTTTTGCGTCACAACCTGAGGATCTACAGAATATGCTTCAAGACCTGGACCGTGAAAGCAAATTAGTTGGTTTAACAATGAATACACTAAAAACTAAAGCAATGACAAATGGTCCAGAGAAACCCATCACGGTAAACAACAGCATCATAGAATACGTCAAAGAATATATCTACCTGGGCCAAATTATATCACCTAATGACATAAACGTAAAAGAAGTCGAAAGGAGAATCGGAAATGCCTGGAAGACGTACTGGTCCTACAAAGAAATTATGAAAAATCCGCAAACGAGCATAATCCTAAAAAGAAAACTTCTAGATACATGCGTGATACCTGTGCTGACTTATGGCTGCCAAACATGGGCTCTAAACAAAACACAAACAAAAAAGTTAGAAACGTGTCAACGTGCTATGGAGAGGAGCATGTTAGGTAAAAGACTTTGGGATAAAATCAGCAATGAAACTCTCAGAAGGCACACAAAAGTCAAGGATGTTAAAGTCAAAATGAGGGAATTGAAATGGAGATGGGCGGGACACACAATGAGAGGAACACAGAAATGGAGCAGCACTGTTACAACGTGGTATCCGAGAGGTTGTAAAAGAAAAAGAGGACGTCCTTCCAGGAGATGGGTGGACGATATAACAGCAGTAGCAGGCACAGTCTGGACCAGAGCCGCACAAGATAGAATAAAGTGGAAGGAACTGGAGGAGGCCTTCGTCATAGGGACGAACAGATGTACCAAGCATTAAACTTATATTTTTGATGTAAACATAATATATTATCTAGTAATAAGAAGTAGCATTATAGCAAGATAGTGAAGTGATTTATTGTACCTAGTTATAGAATTGTAGTTAGTAGTAAGTTTAATATGTTAGCTTTAGGTTTGTTATTTTTCCATTAACTGTACATCTGAAATAAAGGCTAATAAATAAAAATAAAAAATACGACATCGTCATCATTATAAATCGGCTTTCCATTGTTTCCGTTTTATCAATTATAATTAATATAGACTATACATAGAGTCACCCACGGGCGTAGCTACAGTAATTATCCAGTGTCTTGTACTAAAAAAATAAAATGACTTCCGTGTAGGTAGGTACTAGCAGTTTTGGTAAATTTAGTCGTTTTAAAAATCTATAGTAGTAGGATGCTTAAAAATCCTGTGGGTGGGCACCAGGAAATTTTGGGATGGGCACAGCCAAACCTTCCCCCCTCCTTTATACGCCTGTGGAGTAACCTATACTCTAGTTTTTAATTCCATGGAGGAATTTGACACAGGAAGTGTTGCTAGAGGTACAGGAATTTTAATAGTTATGAGCCAAATGTCTTTACTAGTTTATTGTAAATTTCTTTCAATGTACAGACACACCGGGTATTGCTGTTTTATAATTATAAGTATTCAATGTAAATTGATAAAATGTAAGTCCCAACCTGGTGGGTCGCAAAGTGTCGGTCAATTATATCGCGCATTTGCATTCGTGAATATGAACTGAATGAACTGATTCTACGGAATAAAAGATAGAAGTTTGTATGTTTCAAATAGATAAAAATAAAGGTTTTAGAGGTATTCATTTAATTCTGGACCGTTTTCTGAAAAAATATCATACAACCGTTCCGTTTTATCGACAGGATCTGTTATTTTTTATCCTTCTCCTCTGGATCTCTAAGTATCTTCATACTTATTTTCTTGCGGTTCCACTCGCAGAAAATGGTTTTCCGGGATAAAAGTCCCGGTTTATATATTTCCAGGATAAAAGTCCCGGTTTATATATTTCCAGGACAAAAGTCCCGGTTATTTTTCCGGGATAAAAAGTCAAGGTCCTTCTCAGGTGACGGCTCCACACGCGTGAAAAAGTTATCCGGGATAAAAGGCCCGGTTTGAACTTTTCCGGGATATAAAGTACCCTTTGTTACTTAGGGATAATGTAGCATTCCAATGGTGAAAGAATTTTTGAAATCGGTCCAGTAGTTTTTGAGTTGATTCAATACAAAAATACAAATCATTCCTCTACATAATATTAGTAGGTATAGATATACTTAATTCGATGATTGATGATTAGTCAGAATAAGAATAGAATATAGAAGTAAGATAAAATTTAATTACCAATATTTCGCATTTCCGCTTAAAGAATCAGATTTAAAATATCCATTAATTTCCATGGAAGCAAAGTACCGGGATAAAAAGTGCCTATGTGTTAATCCAGGACATGACCTATCCGTGTGCCAAATTTCATCCAAATCTGTTTAGCTGTTTCTGCGTTTACTTCTGACAATCATCCAAAAAAAATCACAAACTTTCGCATTTATAATATTAATAAGATAAGATTAAACCGCCTATTTATTAAATACATTTTTAATATAAAAATAATAATAATAATACTGTAGTAGTAGTAGAACTAAGGTCTCGGGTTCGATTCCCGGGTCGGGCAAAGTGATATTGGGTTTTTCTACTCAGTACCTATCATCCCAGAGTCTGGAAATGTGCCCGGTAAATGGCAACAGGTTCGCCCCCTATTACATGGGACCTAAGGTAGCTGGCGAAATGTGGGTGTGATACACTTCTGCCTACCCCTGAAATGGAAAAAAGGCGTGATGCTATGTATGTATGTAATAATACCAGCCCTGCCTTATATACCGCCGCTCTACTGGGCACGGGCCTCCTCTACAACTGAGAGGGTTTAGGGCTTGGTCCACCACGCTAGCCTAATATTATATTATAATGAAATTTACAATAATTTAATATGTGGAACAAGCAACAAACGCCGACGTAATATTAACAATGTAACTATGTAATAAACCAAGTATTTATGTTAAAAAAAACACTAATATAGGTATGTACCTAATAAAATGATCAAATACAAAAGTAACTCATGTGTACCATCTACAGTCATTATTTAATACGACATGGAAATGGGGCTCTACGTACGGTTCCATGCTTAGCTGGTCTGTTGCTTCTTAAGGCTCTGCCCCCCGCTAAATGGCGCGCTAACCATATATTTAGATGCTATCTATTCGAAAGGAGGTGTCCGCTTTTTGTATCGGTGCTGGGCCTCTAAATCTAACCAGGCTCAAGCTTTATGGATAATTAAAGGGCCAAAAATATGGGATCTTGGATCCATTACAAAAAAATTTTTAGACCCCTCCATTTTTTTAAAACGTTCACATTAAGTGTAGTGTAAGCAAAATGACATTACATAAATCTATAAATCGGCGAACTTTAAAATTATACGATTTATTGCAAAGGGAGTATACTATCCAAATAGGTAGGACATATATTTAAAAGTATCGCCCGTTTTTGGACATATCCTTTAACAAGGAATATTATAGAAGTTTATAGTTTGATAAAGATGTTTATTTTTTTATTTATTTAGTTTAATATTGTTTTTTTAAGTAATTTATTTGTAAATCTTTGCATATTCCCGCCCGTAACTCGCGCGCCGCCAAGTATGGAACCAAATGCTCAACAATATCGTTTGAAACTGAATATAGACCGTTCATAAAGTTTGAAGTTAGCTGTTCTTTAGATTTTGTTTTATAGGGGCTAAATGCAGTCGCATGTTTTCAAATTGCTTAGATTTTTGAAGTAATGACCGCTGACGACGGTTTTACTCGTAAAGTCAAAACAATAAAGCCCATCACACACGGCAGCTATAATATATATGAATGTATGTACATTACATCCAGGGATGTAGGTATAGCTTTAAATTATGTTAAAGTATGACACACAGCAAGTAATATAAGTGACGATTAACGTACTTCTATCGAGATGTAAATGTATATTCTCGTATCGCTCTGTATCTTATGATACGAAGATGTAAAAAAAATTACATTATAGCTGTAGTGTGTAGTCTCCTAGCGATTTCTATGGAAAAATGTATTGAGATGTATTGAAATCCTAGCTTTTGCTCGCGGCTTGCCTGCGTGAAAGTGATTATCTGCGATAAAAGTCCCGCTTTGTATTATTCCGGGATGAAAAGCCTACGTCCTTTCTAGGGTCTCCAACTACCTCCATACCAAATTTCATAGAAATCCGTTCAGCAGTTTCGGAGATGTGCAGTAACAAACAAACAGAAAAACAGACAGACAAAAAGAATTATAAAAATCACTGATTTGTTTTCCATTACTCTTCTTTAGTCACTTTCTTTCTTTTTACTACATTTCTTTCAATGTACTGAGTACAGACACACCGGTTCTACTGCTTTATTATATGTATAGAGATATAGTATAGATATCGTGCTATAATTTACATCTTTACACTACAACTGCCATGTGTGATGCGCTTATAGCCATTTACCTATCGTTGACGCTAAACCAGTTTTAAAAACAATTTACTCAGCTTTCGACTAGTTTACCTGCATTAATACCTATATTAATTAAGTTATATAATACAAAAAACTGGCAACGAGATTATTAATATTTATGATAGAAAACTGTTTATCCGTTGATGGCAAAATCGATTGTTAGTTCTACGATCACACTTGCAGTAAATTACTTAGTTTTATTTATACTGTCGCCCCTCTATCTTACATTCTTGCCCGTAGCTACTGTAATGATCTTAATTTGATTGTGATTATACGGTGTATGTGCCAATCCGCACAAGCGCCAGCGTGGTAGGCCTAAGCCCTCCCAATAGTAGAGGAGACCCGTGCTCAGAAGTGGCAGTATAATATGCCACACATGGGCGCACCAACAGTAATTTTCCAAGGGGAGCCAGTGTCCGAGACAATTAAAGAAAATAGTTTTGATAATTTTGATTATTTAAAAAAATAGTGGTAGGATGCTTCAAAATCTTGTGGGTAAGGCACTAGGCGATGCTGCGGTGGGCACGGACTAAAATCAGACAAAATATTCCAATAACCTGCTGTACGAATTTCATGTCACTTTCTAATTTGCAAAACAAGTCAAATCAAAATTATCCCAGTTTTAGTTTCTCTCTTTAATAGAAACTCGTTAAAAAATGAATATCTAGGCAATGTCCGGAAGCTCAAAACCCAGGGCACTCACCTCTGACTTTTCGAAGTTACTTGTCTATTGTTTATCAATTATCGTTCGCTTTAACGGTGAAGGAAATCATCGTGAGGAAATCTACATACCTGAGAATTTTCCATAAGAATTTCAAGGGTATGTGAAGTCTGCCAACCCGCACTAGGCCAGCGTGGTGGACTAAGGCCTGTTATTACGTATTGGTCGCTATGTTGTAAGGTCTCAAATCCAAATACGTATTATTAAGGAAGGCCCTTGAATCCAATACAATTGGGCATAAATACGCGTTGGATGGATGTTCTGAATTGAATGAATTATTAAAGGACGAACAGACGATCAGATTTGGTACGGCCGTACCACGAACCTGGTGCCCCACCGCACCATATTCGATCGTGTGGCGCACGGTACGCTGTACATTATTATTATTATTGTAGGTACGGTTGGTTCGGTCGCTTGCATATCGGATTTGGTGCGCTCCGTACCAAATCCCGTCGTCTGGACGACTGGCGGATCAGTCGCTATTCAACTTTCGCACGCGCAGCACGTTATCTGCCGTCATAATGGGTTCCGAACGCAACATTGTTACCGAGAACAAAATTATAATGAGGTTGAAGATATACACGAAAATTATCACCGTCAAATCTTTAAAGAGTCACATATGACTGTACTGTTGTCTCAATGGAGCTTATGTCAGGAGCCTGGTACTGTGGAAGCACCAGTAAGGGAACGGTCGATGGAGGCTCGTGTCTGTTATGTCGGCGCGATGTCGCTACGTTTGGTGACTTTTGAATTTGTGCAGTAAATTGAGCAAGTGATAATTTCGTTGGAATTATATGTCTACTCGAGATATGTTGTAGACTTTCAGACATTTTTTCAATTTTTTGTGTACCTAACGTTGTAAATAGACTACCCGATTGTTAACAAATGGTCAGAAAAACTTCCGAGCAGCATGGTTTCATTTTGTTAATGTTTCATTGATATTGTTCGTGATCTAACGAAGTACACTGTATCCCGATAATCGTTGGCTATCATACGCTAGATGTAGGTTGTCTTGAGTCAGTGTTAGACCCCGGATGAAGGAAGTCTTGATCATAATAATGCAGTGTGCTCCAGTATTCTTTCTAGTAATACTTGAGCTGCCTTGATTATTTTCACAATCACATGATTACCTGCTGTTCGAAAGATTGATCTGAGTACAAAATTATTGGCAAACCGCTTATGTGACAAGTTTTGTTAGTATGCCGCTGGTTAAGCTAAGAAAAGACTCTTATACTGATTGATTGGTGTTACGACATCCAATACAAACTGTGGTTTGACAATGAATTAAAAATTAAATTATAATTGAATTTAAATTCAACATTAAACTTCGAAATTGAAATGAAAGTTAAAATTTTAGTTAAAGATGAAATTGAAAAGTTTTAAATTTCCCACGTGATCTCATGAGGGTCAGGAATGATCGAGCTATAAGATGTTGTAGTGTTTTTTGAAGAGTATTGCTAGCTGTAACACATGTGCCATACCTGTTTCGATTGAAAAACGGTCTAAACTGTAGCTTAACAGCTTCGATGAGAAGATTTCAGCAGATCGTCAATGACTCACCGCTTAAATAAGCGTTGTTTGAATTGTATTCAGTGTAATAACTATTTGACAGCTGTGTCGCTGGAGAGTTTGTTACCATCATTTCTTCTTTCTGGCCATGACACTAGGAGGTGATGACCGAAGGGCGTTTTGGGGGTGCTGTCTATTTTGTACAAAAAAAAGCGTAATCGAGGACGACCACATATTTTGTGAGGGCATTTGTGATATCAAACTAGTAGTAAAAGTGACAGTTGGGTGTATAAAAAGGGTGCCGTATCGATGTGCTCGCTCATTCGTGCTCTTTCGGTCTCACTCTTGGCTCAGTCGTCAGAAAACCGACACTGCCATTATTACTATATAAACTTAAAAAAGGCTCTTATGAAACTTTGATGACACACGTAAATGATAGTAAAAATTAATAAAAAACATAGTTTTTTTTGTCTGTCAACAGGTCCATAATTTAAAATAGCACATAGTACACTTTTATCTCGAAAAAATATAAAACGGGACTTTTATTCTGGAAAAAACTTTACCACGCATGCGAAGCCGTGAGTATTTAGGATAAAAAGTAGCCTATAGCACACAGGACTAATGTAGCATCTACTAATGAATTAATTTTCAAAATCGGTTCACTAGTTCCTGAGATTAGCTCATTCATAAATGCGCACGTGGTACTTGATCATTATTTTGTTGCGGAGTTATTTTAAAACTATGATATCTCCTAAGATATTCATTGAAATCAAATGACGTTAAAGGAAATTTTGTTCAAAATGTAATACTTGTGATGAATAACGTATCTAATTGGATAAGGATCAACATCATGTTTAAAAAAACACCTTCGCAAATAATGCATTATTTAAGAACAAATTTGATTAACACAAAAAAAGTTATACTGAGTCAAAATTAAAAGATAGACATATGCTGTCGCGGACGTTTTTTTTAGAACTTTTAAAGGGAAATAATTTCTTCGTACATAATTTTTGCGTACCTTTAACGTTAAGGTAGCGCTCGCGACGGAAGCTTTCAAAAGTAATATTTTTCCTGTTTTTGCAACATTTTACATTAATGCTACGCTCCTATTGGTTGTAGCGTGCTGTTATATAGCCTATATCCTTTCTCAACCAATGGTCTATCCAACATAAAAATATATTTTCTACTAGAACCAGTGTTCGTGAGATTAGCACGTTCAACCAAACAAATAAAAAACAAACAAAATCTTCAGTTTTACAATATTAGTATAGATATAATATATATAGTATAGATACAGACAACATTACAGTCATATGTGACTCATTAAAGATTTGATGGCGATAATTTTCGTGTATATCTTTGACCTCATTATAATTTTGTTCTCGGTAACAATGTTGCGCTCGGAACCCAATATGACGACAGATAACGTGCTGCGCGTGCGCAGGTTGAATAGCAACTGAACCGCCGAACGGTGCGATGCGTCGTCCAGACGACGGGATTTGGTACGGAGCGCACCAAATCCTATGTGCAGGCGACCGAACCAAGTGTACCAACAATAATAATAATATTGTACAGCGTACCGTACGCCACACGATCGAATATGGTCCAGTGGCGCACCGGGTTCGTGGTACGGTACCAAATCCGATCGTCTGCTCGTCCTTTAAGTGTGACAGGGGCTTTTTAATTTGTCCCGGGTACATAGTAAAAGAATTTCTTCAATCGGATTATACGTTTCAAAGATGACCCCCTACTTCCAAAATTATAGACTTCTTTATAAAATTAGTTTAGTATAATGTCGTTACATATTATTATTAGACATGATTAGTAACATTAGTTATTAGGCATCACTTTTTGTCTAATTCTATTTTGTGTAACGTTATTTGTTTTTAGAATAGTTCTAATATTAATAACAATATTGTCAAGCAAAATTACTTGTTTTTTATTTTCTGTATGTAATAATAACTCCGGTAGAAATAAATATGTATCTAGTTTCAATCACAGAGTCAATGATAGAGTGTTATACGTCATTATTAATCTATCGATACCAATTTAGCTCCTATATCATGGGACCTGTTATATCTATATTATTACTAGTTATTGTTATACAATATAACTTCTCGAAAAATCAATCTATTGTATTAAGTACACTTTTTAAAATTTATTTTAAAAAGTAATTAATTTATTAATTAATTTATTTTTAATGTGCGCTTATAAGCGCACATTTTCTACGACTTTTCCAACCGCCATATAAATTTCTTTCCGGTATGTGTATAGTTTATTATTTATTTATTTTTTAATTAGATCTTAAAATTTTCACATCGTAATATGAACAGTAAAATAATCTTATTAAAAAATCATCCCTATTTAACGAACAGAACTATACCTACCGTCGTTTCGATGATATAAAACTAAATGTTAAGTCCCGTTCCGACTTTTCCCCTTACTTTATAGCCAATTAGGTGGTCATTATGCCATGTCCTGTGACTGACGTTAAAAAATATATTGCAATAAGTTGTTATATGAAAACCCGTAAAAGTATATAATATAATTTGAGCACTGTTATTCACAGTTGTGTTCCGGCTGTCGAACAGTGAAGTTATCGACTCCTGCGCATCAGGCACAATGTTCACCACACTCGTCGCGACACTGCTCGTGATTTTCGTCGGTTATATAATCAAGAGTATCATCAAGCCCAGAAATTTCCCACCCGGTAAGTTTTTATTAATTTTATTAAGGTAAACATACTTTTTAACAATTTTCAATTTTACAAAACCACTATTCACCTTTAAATATTTTAACATCCAACCCGTGAAAATATATTGAAAATTTTAATGAAAAGCACAAAGGATTGTAGCGGTTTCACTGAAAAACCTAGAAATATGAAAAATGCACGCGTTAAAATATAATATTTTGGTACGCAAACATAAAATAAATTGTGCACGGAATAATTGTGTAATGTATGCATTAACATACTTTTATTTTGGATTGTCAGTTGCTTACCATTATATATTTAATTTTCATTGACATTAATTATAATTATATATACCAATCTCATATTACACGATGTACCTATAGCTTGATAAAATCTGGACGTTATTGTTAATTATTAAATTAATTTATTCCACGACTACAATTACTATAGTAATTCGTATACATTTAAAATATTGTACAAATAGCTTTTGATAATAAAAGTTTTTTTTTCTAATCATAACTCTTCTATTAAATCATAAGTCAATCATAAGTCTTCTATTAAAATGACCTCGTTTTTTACTACCGACCTGTTTATGACAGAATTTCCAGAAGCACTGAGTAATGTGTTTTATTTATTTATTCATTCATTTTTTACTTATTGTTTTATGTGCCAGTAATCAATTGCTGCATGAGGCCGAATCGATTGGTTATAATTAATGGGTTTAGTGCTTTGGTTTAGAGCTTATTAAGCATAGGTAATTACCTCATATGCTTTCAAATTTCAAAGCCTTTATTACTGATATTGGGCGTGTGTGTGTGTGTGTGTGTGTGATTTTTACAATTCATTGACATAAAATATAGGTGTGCACATCCGGTTCTAAATCTAAATCAGCGTGTCCTGCAGACACATAGGCCTCCTCCTACCTCTTCCATTCCTCTCTATCTCTTGCAGCTCTGAGCCACACCGATCCTGCAACCTTTTTTTATGTCTACGGGCCACCGTTTCAGTTGCCTTCCCCTTTTCTTTTGGTGTTTTATCGTGGAATGCATTCTGTAAGGTCTTTGCTGCATTTTACTGTTGTTGCCTCATTTGCTTATGAGTTCATTACTCTCAGCCTTAACTCTATTAATAGATAGCTTTTATGAATAATGTTGATTGTTAATTTAAAACTGGTTATTATTTTGGCATCTTTATAATAATACGTATTTTTAATCGACACCAATGAACGCTAAGTAGATTGTCCTGTTGTCTATAGATATTATTATTAGTCTATAGATATTAGATAGATGATTTCAATTCAAATTATAGCAATTATATTATTAATTCTTATAATATTAAGGAACGTAATTTTATAACATACACCGGATATCATTTTATTTTTTTATGATTAGTTTATTTCTCAGTATAGATTAATCATTCAAATTACGCGATATATGACATCGACGCTTACACTTTGCTATTAATCAGCAGTCAGCAGTAGGTGTTGCTCGCAGTTTCGCCCGCGTGAAAAGCCTTCCCGCTACTAAAGTCCTTAAAGCGCATCACACACGCCAACTATAATGTAAAACTTTATATTATAACATGATATATTTCAATACATCTCCATACACCTGTCCGTAGGAAATTCAGGAGATCACACGCGATAGCTATATTATATACTAGCCTTTGCTCGCGGCTCCGCCCATGTGAATGAGTTTTCCCGGGATAAAAGTAGCCTACGTGTTAACTCAGGACATAATCTACCCGTGTGCCAAATTTCATCCGTTCAGCAGTTTTTACGTGAAATAATAACAAACTTCCATACATCCATACTAATTTCGCGTTTATAATATTAGTAGGATTTATACATCTTCGTGTCATAAGATACAGAGCGATACGAGAATATACATTTACATCTCGATACAAGTGCGTCTATCGAGACGTATACCAATGGAATGAAGGGAAAGAAACATTACGTTACCTACTGTGTGTAATACTTAAAGATAATGATAGCTATACACCCTGGAATGTAATGTTCATTATAGCTGCTGTGTGTTGTGGCCTTTAATTATCGCCATCTGTACGAAGCCAGCGCCATCTATCTAAAACTAAGATTAAAAAGTTCAAATATTTACTACGGGAGCACTGTAATTACCAGGATACAAGTACCCTATACATTAATTTAGGACATGCTTTATCCGTGTGCCAAGCATTCAAATCCGTTCAGTGGTTTTTTTTTTTTAGGTAGTCGATCATGCAGTCAACACCGGGGGAAACCTGCGAATGGGATACTGGAGTCCCCCGGCTTGACGACTGCAGGGGCCTGGAGGTGACGTGGGAGAGGAATATGGAAAGAAAGGTGGGGGACGGGAGGAAGGTTCGCAGGATGGGCGGAAAGAGAGGGTGCCAGGAAACTTTCGCGGGCCTTTTTAGGCCTCAGTGTGTTTTACAACCAATAGGTATACACACTGAACTGTTTGCCTCGGCCCGCAACTAATGTCCCCCCGCGCATGGGCGTGCATTGGGTGTGAAGACCCAGAGCACAAGAATTGCCTCGGGGGGGTCCGTTCAGTGGTTTCTGCGTTTACTTGTAACACACACACAAACATACAAACAGCCAAACATTTTCATAAACCTTCTCAATTATAATATTAGAGGGATAAGATCTTTTCACATATAAACCATTAAAAACAAACAACCGCGTCTTAAATATACAAAAAATAACTTGCGCAGATCCAGCGGTTTACGATGTTCAGCAAGACATTTAAATTTTTATTTATTTCCACAATGAACTCACTTTTTCTGTTATGTAATGCAGGAAAAATACTGAAGGCATTTATAAAAATTAATGTGTTCTGATATTTAATTACAATAAGCGATTCGGGTCACGGTATTTCCAAAGTTATACACTTCCTGCATCTTAAAATCGCTTAAAAGGCATTAAATTCAAAGCCCGAGCTGAAAGTTTTAACATAAAAAGAAGCTTTTCGCATGATATACTTAGAAGACAACCACTTCAAATATGCGGTGCGTGATATAAACAAGAATATACGAAATATATGAAAACCTGATAATTTGTTATTACTTTAGCATTAAAAATAGTTTTAAATAATTTAATAATTATATGTCATGCTCGGTCTATTACAACATGGTCACTGCACCCGAATAATTATTATGTAAAATTTTAGGGACCATTATAATGATATTAGTCTAATGTCGGAAACATAGGAGTTTTATCTAAAAGATAGGATGCGGCGAGAGGATACAAACACTCTACAATAACTCTCTTATCTTTATTCCGTAACTGTACGAAATGATAACAAAATATAGGGATATACCCAACATCGATAGGGGCGATAGCCTAGTTGGGAGTGGAACGGACTGCCGAGACGAATGTCCGCAGGTTCAAAACCCAAGGGCGCATACCTCTGATTTTTCTAAAAAAGTTATGTGTGTATTCTTTGTGAATTATCGCTCGCTTTAACGGTGAAGGTAAACATCGTGAGGAAACCTGCATACCTGAGAACGTATGTGAAGTCTGCCAACCCGCACTAGGCCAGCGTGGTGGACTAAGGCCTTAACCCTCTCAGTTGTAGAGGAGGGCCGTGCTCAGCAGTGAGCAGTGTATAAAACACCTCTGGTATGTTATGGTATACCCAAAATCGAAGCATGCTGTTTAAGTTTTTAATTAATACTAATGATGTATGTTTAATATATGGTATGGTCATATAATGAGGCGCAGCGAAGACCACGTGGTACAAGTTGCGTTAATTCTGCCAGAAGAGAAAAGAGGCAGAGGCCGCCCGACGTCGACCTGGTGGTCTAATATAAAGAGGGACCTCAAGAAAGCCCAATTACCAGATGTGACATCCCAGGATAGATTAACCTGGCGCAAGCTAGTGAGGAGACCCGACCCCAAATAATGGGAACAGGGTTGGACAAAGAAGAAGACAAAGATGTATGTTTAATACTTACACATGTACCAGGAGATAAAATAGCTATTTAGATTAAATGTAATCAAATTAACTTTTACTGCGTCATATTACGATCTCTGTTAAATCAAAATCAGCACATACTCAAGAAACATTAACTTACAGCGTCATATTCGTGGTTGTAGAAGCGCTCAATGCAACGTATAAGCATATTAAATTGTTCAGCGGCACTTGACTAATAATTGTCAATAATGCCACGTTATAGGTGACTGCCTCGGTGGCGTAGTTGTATTGCGTACGCGTTAAGAGTACAATTTGCGCGCTGAGGTCCTGGGTTCGAATCAGGTCGAGCCAAAAACACTGTGACTGGGTTTATTCATCTTAAAAATTACTCAGTCGCAGCTCGGTGTTAGGACGTTGGCGGTGTGATACCCTCGTGCCTCGGAAAGCACGTAGAGCCGTTGGACCTGCGCCTGATCTCTCTCCGGTCATGTCGGATTGCCGGCTCACCGGATTATGAGAGTGAAGGAATAGCGAGTGCACCTGTGTATTGCGCACACACTTGTGCACTATAATATCTCCTGCGTACCTGGCTGATCTCCGTTGAGATTGGCCGCCGTGGCCAAAACTGGTTAGGAGGTTTTGATATTTTTTAAAATATTTAAAGGTGATATTAATGTTAAAAGTAAATCATCAGCAAATATTATTATAAGCTGTAATATAGAAATGTAATGAAGTAATAGTAGGCCAATAGTAGGTATACCTACTGTCCCACTGCTGGGCACAGTCCTTTTTAACCGACTTCATCTACTATTTTTTATGCCTAGTCAGCCTTTCCATACCTACGAAATTCTAATATATAATTCTTAGGTTTGATAAGCAATACACACATAGCTTTGAAAAGTCAAAAGTGTGTGCCTTGGGTTTTGAACCTACATACCTTCGTCTCGGCATTCCATTCCATTCTCAACTAGGCTATCGTGTACGTAATATAGATATAATTCTAAAATTACAATCGTTCACATTTAAAATGGACATCTGTCTGCCCACCTCCTAATTTATTTAGACGTAGCTGATCTTAAGGAACGATTTACTGAAATTATTTCAAGCGGACCTAATTTAAAATGGTATGCCCGTGACAAACTATTCTATAAGTACAATAATCATCATTATCATAATGAACAATTACAATTAACTTTGTTGAACTTTAAAGTTGCGCCATAAGTTTGAACGCAAAACATTTTGTATTTCATAACTGACCTACATAGCGTTGGAGACGTGCTCACAGTGGAGACGTTACAACAGGAAAAAAAATGCAGTTTCCCTTTCAGCCAGAAGCGTGCCGTTCATTTATTTCCCGGAATTTAATGCCCCTTTTCACTATCAAGGTTGGGATTCAAGTTCACCCGTGTTTGCGGTTCAGATATAAAAAGTCGTGTTACAACAGGAAAAAAAATGCAGTTTCCCTTTCAGACAGAAGCGTGCCGTTCATTTATTTCCCGGAATTTAATGCCCCTTTTCACTATCAAGGCAAGGTTTTAATTTCACCCGTGTTTGCGGTTCAGATATAAAATTTCGATAGTTCCAATTGAAATGATCGTTCCAGATATTTGCTTCGAATTTTATTCTGCATATTGAATGTTTGAGTTAGCTCTGACCACAATGTTGTTTGAGTCTACATTGAAAAACGAACAAAATGTAAAATTGAAGCTCTCTATTACAGAGCTTACTGGGCAATAGATACTGCGAATAAAACCTTTTTCGATAACTTAAAATTTATTTAACATGATGGGATTTTTGTATGACGCTGAAAGAAATACTATATTACGTATAATAGATGCCTATAAACAGCACCAACAGTATCCTGAACTGCAAAACATAACGCTGCATGATAGGTACTCCACTGGCCAGTACCCAAAAAGATCACAATACACCCAATTACTAATTCCAGCAATGATAAGAGATTTGCGTCTACCTACTTTTTGATTTTTTTACAATCGTGGCCCTGTATCGAATTATTGCTTTTAGCGCTTATTTTTTTATTTCATTCTAATGTAGAGACGAGCATGCGGTTCGCGTAATGGTAAGCGATACGACGACCCATAATCATTAGCATCACCATACAGAACGTTGAACCACAAAGTAATGCGTGGGAACCCACTGCGCTCTTTACCCTAAAACATAGGATGATAAGTTTCATAATAGCCAGTAATCACGCTGGCTACAATGTCCTTCAAACCGGAACACAACAGTGCATGCACACTGCTGCTTGGCGGTAGAAATAGATATTACGGTGGTACCTACCCAGACGGCCCCTCACATACGAGAGACCTACGAATTTTAATATTGACAAAATGGCAAGTCATTATCGGTGCTTTATTGATTGCGATGATCACTTTCATTAGGCGGGTGAACCTCACTCGTTTGCTGGCCTTCTATAAAAGTGACACGTCGCTGTATCAAGTTTCCGCATAGCAAGATAATCACCAATCGGGCTTAGATATATAATTGAGCTGATATTACGTAGATCTTTTTATGTGGAATCATTATTATCGATATAAACACAGTTGTACAATTTTATATTTTATACCGCAAATTATGTTTTATGCATATACTACGTACTTGCCAAGTAATTATTTAGCAAGAAACGCCAATTAATACCTACTAATAATTGTTCTTTCTATTTATGTTATAATCGGGTGGTACATCTTACGTGGTTTGCCTGTGGTATGGAAGTATAGGACTGGCTACTGGGTCCGTGGTCGCTTTGTCTATTCTTACCTCGACTTTAATATCAGCATTATTAAAAGTTAGACAATCCCACTATTTTCAAAGATTTGTATTTTAATGAATTTGAAAAGTATTTTATTATTTTTTCTGACTGCCTCGGTAGCGTAGTTGTATTACGGTACGACTGCAACGCTGAGGTCTCGGGTTCGATCTCCGGGTCGGGCAAAGTGATATTGGGTTTTTCTATTCAGCATCAGCCCGGAGTCTCAAATTTGTGTCCGATATGGCGATGGGCTCGCCCTCTATCACATCATGGGACGTAATGTGCACGGCGAAAAGTGGGTGCGCTAGATGTGCCTATGCCTTCGGGGATAAAAGGCGCGAGTGTGTATGTATGTATAGCTAGAATTAAAATCCAGTGGACTTAGAATGTGACACGAAGACGCAACTCGTAAAACGATGTCGTTTAATTTTGATGTTTGTGATTGATCGAGAGACCAATACGTCAGTCTCTCAACCAATCCCAATAAGACGAAACGGAGACGTGACGTGTTTATTTGTCACATTCTAAGCCCACAGAAGTGGTAGAAAAACATTAAAGAAGACACAGACTTAACTGACATACAATGATTTAATAACAATGCAATAAAATAAGTCACCATACTTTCATAAATCACACGTCCTCACAAGTAGCTTCGACCGTGGGCATACTTTAGAACAATTAATAAGTACCAAAGGAATTTCAGAATTACTACAATGCTTTTGATACAAGAATACAATAACGAATGTCACAATTCAAAGACATTCTCCTAGTCTGTCATTTAGGTACATCATTCCATCATTCCATAATTAAATATTATCTGAGCAAAGAAGTTGTATATAAAAAAGAGTATGCTAATAGTATGTATTTAATTTTACCATTACTACTTTTCTTAAATACGTTTAAATTGGTGTGATAAAGTGTATGTAATATCAAACCAACGCAATGCGACATATTGCTCGTGCACTTCGTATGACGAGTGCATAGAAGACGAAATTATAATTTTATGATTACAACGTTACATAAGATTACTTAAATTAAATATTAGTAGAAATAAAAGTAAAAGAATTAAGTATACACGCGCCCATTTCCATATGTAAATGATTTTTCTTTAATAAAAGCATCTTCATCACGTTTACCTAAGGACGTATCAGCGCAATATTCTTATGTCATCAGTTATCAATGCGGGAAAATAACTGTAATTTTTTTCTGCTCTGTATTATCTTGTAAATGATAATAATTAATAGTACAACAAATAGAGTCCGTCTGGGTAGGTACCACCGCAATGTCTATTTCTACCGCCAAGCAGCAGTGTGCATGCACTGTTGTGTTTCGGTTTAAAGAACATTGAAGCCAGTGTCTACTGGACATAGTGAGACTTAACATCTTATGTCTCAGGGTGACGAGCGCAGTGGAATGCCACACAGTACTTTGTTAGTCAAGGTGCTGGATGGTGTTGCTACTGTTTATGGGTGGTCGTATCGCTTACCATCAGGCGAACGGCATGCTCGTCTCGTCATTAAATGCAATAAAAAAAAAAAAAAAAAAAAAAAAAAAAATTATATTTATTTTGTAGTAGTTGTATCTACTTCGTCTGCGTGAATTTAAATCTATCTGAGCCTGGAAAGGTTTAAAGAAATTTGAAAATATTTTAAAACGGCGAGAACTTTTTTATGGTATCCGATTTTAGTGAAATAAAGCCTACATACTACTCCCAATTATACTCTGTCCACTTTTGAAATCCACATGAAAATCCGTTCTGGAGTTTTGGAGATGTGCGCTAACAAACAAACAGACAGAAAATAATTCTAAAAATCGCTGATTGTGTTCAATTACTCTTCTTTAGTGGCTACGTTTTCTTTTTTACTTTTCTTTCAATGTACAGACACTGGATTCTGCTAGTTATTAGATGTTTATATTTAATGTTTATCTTGATTTGTTTCAGGTCCGAGATGGTACCCGTTCATCGGATGCAGCAATGTCGTCCAAATTATGACTAAGAAGCACGGCTCACAATTTAAAGCACTTTTGGAATTATCAAAGGAGTATTCGACAAATGTCCTAGGTTTGAAACTTGGGGGGGAAGTTGTGGTGGCTGTTTACGGAGAGCGGAATGTCCGCCAGATATTTACAGAACAGGCATTCGAGGGACGGCCTGACAATTTCTTTATACGGTTGCGATGTCTCGGGAAAAGATCAGGTATTGCCATTCTTGTTTTGTTTAATAATAATGATTCCTTATGTTTACGCGAATGTTAAACCTTGAAATTAAACTATTATAACGGATTTTATCGCGGTTTTTTATTTAATTTTTCTCCCGATGTTTCGAACGCTTTGCAGCACTTCGTGGGCACGGGGCGGACTGAGGTGTTGGTGGTCCGAAAAGTTAGTGTTACAAATCTACCTTCAATATACAATCATACAATTTTAAAATGTTAGTCATTGTTTGCAGTCCGGTCTACGTAGAAAGAGCTCACAATATCTTGAGGTGTGGCAGCAGGTCTTTTGGGGCCCGATTTAATTAGATGTATTACCGGGTTCCAGGCTTGTGCAAGTTTCCAACCATCTTTTCTATTGAAATTAGGATGTTTTTTGATTTCAATAGCCTCGCGAATCATCCTAGACAGAAATCGGTGTTCTTTGGCAAGGATTTGTGGCTTTTCGAATCTAAGGTAATGGTTGGAGCCTTCTTCTGAGTGTTTAGCTACTGCAGACTTCGTAGAGCGTCGGTGTTTAACATCAGCTATAAGTTTTTTTACGCGGGTCCCTTCTTAAAATTTTATAATTGTAAATTGAAGGTAGATTTGTAACACTAACCTTTCGGACCACCAACACCTCAGTCCACCCCGTAACCACGAAGTGCTGCAAAGCCTTCGAAACGTCGGGAGAAAAATTAAATAAAAAACCGCGATATAATCCGTTATAATAGTTTAATTTTAATTGTTTAATAATATTCATTTCTCTACACATGCATTCATCAGTTTATCGGCAGTAACAACCACCGTCGCGATATTAGCCTCAATCAAAATAATTGATAGGTACTGTTATGATTTCACTCTTGACCTAGATATTTTTTACTCCGTATACTCGCTGGTTGCCAAATAACAATATCTATTTTTATATAGTAAATGTCTGTTTTATTCGTTACTAAACGCGCTCATATAGGTAAATTTTTGATTATTTTCAGGTATAACATTTGTCGATGGCCCTGTATGGCGAATACAGAGACAATTTACTGTTAAACAACTACGAAATGTCGGTTTTGGGAAGACGCCGATGGAAAAAGAGATACAGAAAGAACTACAAAACACGATTAGTTATATAGATGCAAATCACCACGTGCCTATTTCTCCAAAAAGCATGTTTTCTGTTCCCGTTATGAATGTGCTGTGGAAGTATGTGGCAGGTAAGTCGATAATGCTTGATTATTCGCAGTTTTTATTGAATCATATCAACTTAAATTTGCAACTTATAAGTAAAAATATTAACTGTGATTAAGGCTGTTTTATGCCTCTGATCCATGGCAATTAATTAAAAAAGTACCTGGGTGACCGAGCATTGCTCGGGTGATTTTTTAATACTATACAAGGTTATTAATATATACAAATTTATTACAGAAGTCCTTATAATATTTTCCATTTTAAGAAATATTCACGACTGAAGCCAATGAGTCAATACCTACAGTTACCTTACTAATTAAAAAAGGTACTTCAGTGGTTCAGATTTTATATAAAATCTCAGGTTTCATGATTTTTCCATATTGAAATACATCACGAGCAGATGCATGGTTCAGTTCTCATCCCTTGTCTCACTTAGTTACGAATTGATAAAAAACGAATGTCCTGTATTTATTATCATGGTTTAAGATAATTATAAACGCACCTAATTTGGTTTTAATGATATGTTTCGCGGTTTAGTTTCTCTCCCCTTTAGCTGTCCTAAGTTAGTGGTTACTAAATATGAATATCCCATATTAATACTCAGGTACATCTATATCAAATTTTCCCATAATCGGTTCAACGGTTTAATTTCTCTCCCCGTTTACCCATCTCATTTTGGGGTTAGTGAAAAATTATATCTCATATTAATTTTCAAGGTTCAAGATATCCCCAATCCCCATACTGTGCAATACAATCGGAGCAACAGTATTTTCTCCCCTCTTTTAACCCCCTTAGTTACGGGTTAAAAAATATCCCATAGTTATCTTGAAGGTTTGAGATATTCCCATACCAAATTTCATTTCAATCGGTTCAGCTGTTTAGTATCTCCCTCCTGTTACTCCCCTTAAATAGGTGTTAATAAACAAATGAACATCCCATATTTGTTTTCAACGGTCAAGATATCCCAATACTGAATTTCATTACAATCGGTTCAATGGTTTAGCATCTCCCCCCTTCTAACCCCACAAGTTTGGAGTTGATAAAAAAAAACTGAATTTGCATGCTCGCAGTCCATAAACTAGATTAACGTTTTAATATACCATAAACAATTCTACAGATTTTTTTAAATTTCGTTTCACAAAACTGATGTACAATTTTGGAACAACATAAATATGAAAAATATTTTTCTTAAAACTACTTTATCAATTATTGACATCTGCTTGTAGAATACAGCTAGCGCATATTACAGTGCTATATTATTTTACGGTAAAAATAACAGATATATTTACCATATATATTATATATCATAGATCATATATCATAGTTCTAATATACCATAAAGGAAGTCCAAGGATTATTTGCGGTTTAGTGTGCCATAATAAGATTATTCAAGAAATGTATCTCACTTGTATTTATTAAGATTTTTTGCTGAAAAAACTTTAAGTTCAAGTTATTGTACTTATTTAATTAAAAACTTATTTAATAGGCTCTCTAAATATACATTTTACAACTACGGCTAGTATAAAAATAAAATATTCAACCCATTTACGATTAAACAGTTATAACTGGTATCTAAGGCTCGACCGAGACGGGTCTTTCATTCTCAGCCCAGATCGAGACCGAGACCGAAAATAAAATAAAGTCTCGGCCGAGACCGAGAGTAGACAAATCGTGACAAAATATCAATTTTTCGGCACTTTCACCCTTCAAAAAGTGGCGCCTCTCATCGTACAGCTGTTCAGCTTTACTGAAGTCGTTCACTTTCTACATTAGTAGGCGGCGCTGATAAAACCTATTTGCTGCAGGCCTAAGCACTTTATAAGGTGACGAATACCAATACACGAAAATATTAGCGTCTCTTGGCAGCCTCGTCTCTCTAAGAAAGCTTTCTAGTGCTATTTCGATCACAGAGTTTGAACTGTATTCGTCATTGCTCACTGGCTCGTCTTCCACCTCTATAGAATCATGAGCTACATACCATAGGTTGGATTGATCTGTTGCAGCCATGTTTGACGAGTTAGCTAAAGATGCACATCTCGCCACACGATAATCTGATCCCATATTTCCATTCCGTTCCGTATTAAGTTACAGCTCGGTAATGGCCGAGAATCTCGGCGATTTTTAGCCGAGAACCGAGACAGATTTCTTGGTTGGATTTATAGCCGTATCGGACCGATATCTTCGCTTCTACACGATCACAACAGCAAAATTTTACATTGGTTTTCTGTGGAATGTTGTCGATTTTTGAGTCGTTACCTTCATGACGCAGTAAGTATTTACTTGAACCTTATAATATTCCAAGGTAATATTTAGGATATAGCCGTTATAAATGTTGGAGCTCCTACAGCACGCCGCCATGAATTCATTTTCATTCGTTTCGTTCCTTCAGAGCTTGCTATATTACATTTCTTTTAACTCTGGAATATAACTCTAAATGTGGCATTCTATTCAAACTAAACATTTATATATAGAACAGGTCTATGGCGTAAATATCCTAGATTACCTACTTTGCATACTAATGATACATGGTTTAGTACTAACAGATATAACGTTCTCATCTGTCATAGATAGATTTATATCCCAATATCCATACCACCGCAGTCGGTTTAAATGGGTTTGTTGAACTTTATCGTATTTTTCGGTAGTAAGCGAAATGTCAAATCGGTTGTATTGTATAAAACGAAATGCGAATGACGAGGATTGCGGTTGTATGAAAATTCCAACCCGCAACGTGAGAATAAAATTCGTAGGATGCATTTTTCACCACAGACGAATTTCATGTAAAGTCAAGTATTTTAACAGTTATCTGTGATTTTGCGAGCAATATTTGCTTTCGATTTGTACGACTCGTGGAAAGCCATCGTTAACCTCTAACTGGAATAAAATCTTATAAGTTTATTAGATATCGAAAAAAGAAGACAATACACGGCCATGTAATGCCCACCAGCGTACAACGTAGATACTATTGAGCTATATTATAATAAGAGTTATGTAATCTACACCATATCTATACTAATATTATAAAGCTGAAGAGTTTGTTTGTTTGGTTGAACGCGCTAATCTCAGGAACTACTGGACCAATTTTGAAAATTCTTTCACTAATAGGAAGCTACATTACCTACCCCCGAGTGCTATAGGCTACTTTTTATCCCGGGAAAATATTTTTAACCCGGAAAAACATTTTCACGCGGGCGGAGCCGCGAACAATACTAGTTTAATATAATACTAGGTGTTGCTCACGGCTCCACCCGCGTGAAAAGGTCATAACATTTCAATAAATATGTAAATTTTACAATTAATAGCTAATTAAAAGCTGAGTTTAGGCACGATATAATTCACCTTGATTATAAGCACGGTGTTTGGGGAGGTCATTAGGTCAATTAGCACGATCTTTGCGAAGTAACTGCACACTTGGTAGGTAAATCATTGAAAAAGTTGGCTGCGGCGGCATCGCGGCATCCGCACGATTAGATTGAACGAATGTAAAGTTAGTTGTACACAAGCTGCGCGTGGTTGATATGGTTTTAGTGGCTTGGCCGTACCTTGAAAAAAAGTTCTACTTTCGACTTTTCCGGGATAAAAGTTAGCTTATGTTGTTATCCAAATCCGTTACCGCGTGTCTGAGTTTACTACTAAAAACATTCAAATATTTTAATCTTAACATTACTATGTTATGTGTATGTAAAACAAAGTCGCTTTCCGCTGTCTGTCCATAGGGACATATGTTCCACTATGTATGCATAGATATTTAAAACTACGCAACGGATTTTAATAGATAGAGTGATTCAAGAGGAACGTTTATATGTATAATACATGCATAATATAGTAGAGAAATAATTTATATATTCTATTGTGAGTGCGAGTGCCTTTCTGACAAAAGTCAGGGATCTACTTATACTGGACCGAGGCGTTTTGTACCAAAGTGTCGCTGACCGACCATATTGCAAGATCGCTCGATCTGTATCAGTTTATTGTCGCCTGGTACTTGCAATTATAACGGCTACTGTTAAAAAATGTATAGATTATATATAAAGTGACATTTAGTGAATTTCCTGTATTAGTAACTGATCGCGGCTCCGCCCGTGAAACAGTTTTTCCGATATAAAAGTCCCGCTTTATATTTTCCCGGGACAAAAAGTAGCCTCGGAGTAATCCGTTGATTAGTTTCGGAGATGAGCAGTAACAAACAAACAGACAAAAAAGAATTATAAAAATCGCTGATTTGTGTTGTGTACTCTTCTTTAGTGACCCCCTTTCCTTTTTATCACATTTCTTTCAATGTACAGACACACCGGGTTCTGTTGTTTTATTATAGTATAGATAGGTAGGTACTAAAAATAAATCCCTCCTAGCCGATTTTCGGCCGCGGCGGTCAATCTCAACAGAGATCAGGCAGGTACGCAGGAGATATTATGTATGCTCTCTCTGCTCCTTCACTCTCAAAGTCCGCTGAGACGGCAATCCCGCATGACCAGAGAGAGATCAGGCGCATAACCAACTGCTTTACGTACTTTCCGAGGAGGCATCACGCGGCCAACTTCCTGCCTCCGAACTGCGACTGAGTAATTTTTAAAATGGAAAAACCCAGTCGCTACGTTTTGGGCCCGACCCAGGATTCAAACTCCCCAAGGCCTCAGCGCGATAGTCGTAGTTGTACCGCGTACGCAACACAACTACGCCACTGAGACAGTCAGTACATTAGTAAGATAGGTACCACTCAACAAATATATTTTATTTTTAAAAGTAACGGACACTTGATGTACTTTAAATGCATTTTTATTTTTGCGTTTCAGTAGCGATACAATCATGATACCGTCGCGCGTTACCAACGCGATTAACACACGATAGTAGGGATACAGAACTGTGTTTAGGAAACGCGCTATTAGGTAATTACGTAATTGTATCCGTCGATAATTACTGAAACCTGTATGTAAATAACATATAATGTATGTAACGGACACTTATCAGGTCCATACACTGGACACTCTTAATTCCTATTCGTGATAAAACCACAGAGACAGGAGTTCATCAGTGACTAAAAAGTAAACTGCACATAGTGACCTTAAAGTTTATGATTGAATCGGTTCAGTTTTTCCTTAAGCAAGTTTCTATATCATCGAAACAAATTATTACCCATTCAAAGAACGACAACTACTTCGCAGAACTTGTAATCGGTATTTTGGGTAAATTTAAGTTGGAATCGCGGAGAATTTGCGGCAATCCTATGATATTAACACTTACAACATTGTTGAGACGCTGTTTGATACCTTAAAATGTTGTCATTGTTCCAAATATTATTGGGTTACCGTGTAACTTTGTTTCATTGTGAATTAAAGTCACCTTCTGTATTCCTGTTACATTAAACAGTGCTGTGTGCAATTTTAGCTATATTGATTGAGTTTTCTAGTATTTAAGTGTCCATACAGGAAATTACAACGTGAGAAAATTACTTTACTAATATTTATTACATACATACATACATATACACTCACGCCTTTAATCCCCGAAGGGGTAGGCAGAGGCGCAGCTAGTGCACCCACTTTTCGCCGTTATTCCGTCCCATGATGTGATAGGGGGCGAGCCTATCGCCATATCGGGCACAAATTCCAGACTCCGGGCTGACACTGAATTTTTAAAAAAACCCAATATCACTTGCCCGACCCGGGAATCGAACCCAAGACCTCAGCATTGCAGTCATACCGAAATACAACTACGCCACCGAGGCAGTATAACTATGGAAATAAATGGAAATTTAAATAAATGGACCCATCAATTTGGTGGTAAAATATGCAACTATTATATTATGAGATGAACATCATTATGATAATGTATTATTGCTTTCAAAATTCTTTCTTGTTATGTTGCGATTTTACAACATAACATTTCCATATTACTTGCAAAGTCATGTTTAGGGTCAATACCTCTTTTTGTGTCATTTAATGCAAGTGATTACTGGTGCCCCCAAACGTTCAATACGTGGAAAACCCCGGTGCTTCGTGGACTTCAAAATCAAGATTAATATGTTTTTAACTGACTTCTAAAAAAGGAGGAGGTTCTTAATTCGTGTGTTTGTATTTTTTTTAATAATTTAAAAGTGTTTGGAACAAAGTAGTGACTAATACGTCATATAAAACTATATGTCTTTTTACCGATTTGTACTTTACTCGATGGTTTTAAATAACATATCAATTCTTATTCTCTATTTTCCACAACAATAAAGTTGTGGATAAAAATCCAGATTTCTAGAATTTATTCTGGAATTCAATATAATTTTTGTTGGGCTGTATATAATTATATAGACTGCCTAGGTGGCGTAGTTGTATTACCGTACGACTGCAATGCTGAGGTCTCGGTCTCGGGTTCGATTCCCGGGTGGAGGAAAGTGATATTGGATTTTGCTATTCAGTATCAGCCCGTAGTCTGGAATTTGTGCCCGTTATGGACGACATATGGGAGAGAATACACATGGCGAAAGTGGGTACATTAGTTGCGCCTCTGCCTGCCCCTTGGAGGATAAAAAGGCATGAGTGTGTGCGTGTGTGTGTGTGTATAATTACATAGATGTTATTTTTTAAATCACTACCCGAATATAGATTACATAAATGTTTATTGAATGCCATTGACATATTTTTAATACGGCGCGGCGCCCTCGTGTCACTTGGTCAGACAGTTACTTAATGATTAATTTATTTCGTAAATGAGTACGTAATTTTCTTTGGTATTTTGCAAATCATGTCAGAACACCTGAGGAGTACTGATAAAAGCGCAAAGTAAAGCGGCACTAAGCTATCATAATGGTGTACTACAAATATAATAAATGTTTACCATTTTGGTACATGAAGTTCTGATACATCAATACTATTATCTATTCTGTGGTGGTTATCCTTATTACATTACTAGGTGTTGCTCACGGCTGGAGCCGCATGAAAAGCTTTTCCCGCTACAAAGGTCCCTAAAACAATACGACGCTAGGCTATCTACTTAAAGAATCAGATAAAAAATATCCATTATTTCCCATGGGAGCAGATTAGCGGGATAAGTACCCTACGTGTTAATCCAGGACACGACCTACCCGTGTGCCAAATTTCATCCAAATTCGTTTAGTTGTTTCTGCGTTTACTTCTAACAAACATACAAACATTTTCACAATATTTCGCATTTATAATAGTAAGATAAGTTTATAATTGGCGTCATGATAATATGGCGCTGCGTTTCTGCCCTCTAGTCGCACCTTTATTGCAAAACTATTTCGCCTGCATTTTGAAGCTCAAAAACTTGTAAAGTTACTTCAACTAATCATATATTGCAAAAATATGACGTAAATACTAAAAGTAGGCAATGCTTATATTTTAAAAGCGCAATATTTTTGTTTTGTCATATAACGTGAAACGCACATAAATGTTTCTTACATAGTTGTATGTATTATAGACACTAATAAAAATGTCTATGGTACCTATTGTCTTCTTCTTGGTCGGTATCACTCTTGACAGAGTGGTCGTGGTCATCACTTCAGGTGTTGGTGGCAAGCTTCACAACACGCCGCCACTCTTCTCTGGTGACCGCCTTCCTCGTGCATTGAAGTAGTGATGATGAGCCATTTACTGCCGCTTTTATCTGGTCAGTCCACCTCATAGGCGCTCTTCCTCGTGGCCTGGTACCCTCAACCCTTCCCTGGACCACAAGTCGCTCAATAGACACCTCCCCTCGGCGGCATACGTGACCAAAAAAGGTGAGGATACGAGACTGTACCAAAGATGATAAACGCTGCTTGATGCCGAGTTCTCGAAGTATAGACTCGTTGGTACGGAATTCAGTCCACGATACTCCGAGCATTCTCCTCCAGCACCACATCTCTAGGGCGTCTATCTTCTTCTTCTCAACTTCTCGCAAGGTCCACGTTTCTGCGGCGTAGAAGAATATGGGGAATACAAGTGTTTGAACTAGCCGGATTTTTGTGGCTCTATATATGTTGCGATTCCTCCATATTTTTCTCAACTTGTCCATCGCAGACCTAGAGATTGCCATACGCCTCTTCACTTCGTCGATACATCCACCGTTGTTCGTAATCAAGGCTCCCAGATAAATGTATGATTGCACCACATCACAATTAGCAATTTGTGTAGTTTCTGGCGAATTGTTATTCATGCGGTCGACAATCATCATTTTTGTTTTGTTCCGGTTTATCTTAAGTCCGAACTCAAGGCTAACGCGTTCCATCTTGTCGAGAAGTTCTTCCATGTGCTGGGTACTGGTGGCGAACAAAGTGGTGTCGTCTGCATATCGCAGGTTGGAGATCTTCAAGCCACCGATCGAGATGCCATCTGTCCAGTCTTCGAGTATAATCCTCATTATGAGCTCTGTGTACACATTGAACAATAGTGGAGAAACAATACATCCCTGACGGACTCCGGCGCTGGGGTGGAAGTGACTGGATTGAACGTCCTCTGTGCGTACTGAGGCTGTGACATTCTCATACAGTCTTCGCAGGAGGTGTACCAGGTGTTTTGGAACACCCATTGCCGTCAGCGTTTCCCAGAGTTTGGGCCACTTGACAGAGTCGAAAGCCTTAGAGAAGTCCACAAAGCATATGTAGACGGGCTTGTTGAATTCTCTGGCCTTCTCTATAATTTGTCGAACTGTCAAAATTTGCTCTCGGGTTCCCTTTCCCTTAACAAAACCAGCCTGTTCAGGGGCAATTTCTTTGCTTAAGTACGGCTTTAGACGCTCGTTCAGTACGTGCAGTAAAATCTTGCTTGCGTGAGAGATAAGAGCAATAAGCCGGTAATTACTGCACGTCTTGGTGGAACCCTTCTTGTGCAAGGGGACAAAAACAGTGTGAGCCCATTCTTTCGGCCATTGCCCCGTGACCCATATCTTATTGCACAGGGTGTGGAAGATTTGGACACCATGTTCACCCGATGCCTTGATCGTCTCGATCGGTATGGTATCTGCCCCTGTGGCTTTGCCGTTCTTGAGATGTTTAATAGCGGCTCGTATTTCATCTTTCAGAATATCGGGCTCAAGATCTTCGTTTCCGGGTTCCGTAGGGTCGTAACACTCTGATTGCGGGTCCTGAAAGAGGGACTGGCAGTATTGTTTCCACGTTTCAGCTATCATCTCTATGTTCGTCACCGTCTCTCCAGTTGAGTTTTCGATGGCCCAGGTCTTGCAACTCAAGGTTTTTGTAATGGCGCGAAATTTTTGGTGTAGGTCCCTAGATTCATGCTTATTTGCATGGACTTCCACTTCTGCACAAATGTTCCGAAGTTGGTCATTCTGGTCCCGCCTACAAGCTTCCTGAATTCTAGCGGACTTTTCATTGAGGGATCTTACATCAGCTCCAGATGCTTTCATGTTTCGCCTTTCCTCCACAAGACTTAACGTTGCATCGCTCATCCAATGCTGCCGTTTCCGTTTCCTTACGTTTACACTAGACTCTTTGACCGAGCACACCATAACGTTTTTAGCCCGATCCCACAACTGATCTGGAGTATCTGTGTTGGAGTCCACGTTCGTCCACGGTATCATCGCTTTCTCCAGTGCATTTAAAAACTTCGCATTGTCAGTTACTTCAATCTTTCGTCGTGTCTCAAGTTTCCTAACTGCTCCTAATTTTAATTGCACTTTCGATATCAGCAATTGATGATCTGACCCGCAGTCTGCTCCCGGTAGAGTATGAGCATTCTTGATAGATGTTTTCCACCGCGATCTAATCAGGATATAATCAATTTGATTGCGATGTTTGCCGTCTGGCGATATCCAAGTATATAGTCTGCGTCGGTGATGTTCAAAGAATGTATTGGATATCGCCAAGCCGTTATCAGCCGCGAATTGAATGAGCCGGTCCCCTCGCTCGTTGCGTTGCCCTAAGCCAAATTTACCTGCAACGCGACTCAGTTGATAAGCATTTGCTCCCACTTTTGCACCTATTTTTTTGGTACCTATTGTATTTCAGTATAAATATAGTACCTTAAATTCAGGGTAGCGAGCGCGTCAGCGTTCACCCTAAAGTCCGGTGTGGCCAGAAAAGCCGACCCTCGTCAGGCTACTGGCAGATTAGTCAGGTAAAAAAAAAAAATACAGTACTTAATTATGTTCACTGAAAACTGTAAAATAAAGAGATGAAATCAAGTTCTTTCTCCACGTAATAAGCTTTGTATTGGTTTGTAATACCCGGTAAGCAGCTTAAATTGTCGGCGAACTTTTATAATATTATTTCCGAGTGTTATCTTTGCAAGTGCTATGAGCAGGTAATTAGTATTTTATATTGATAAATTACGTTAATGGAAAATTGATGCCAGTTATTTAAAAGGAATTTTTAATTTTTAAATTTGTAGTTGCGATAACATAAACCATATGTGGTTTTCCTTCACTGCATTCATTTTGTACACTTTGTTTTTGTTTTCTTGCCTTACTGATTATAAAAACTGAAATAAAAAAAAATCTTATACTTACCTAATTAAAGTCGTGCAACACGTATTTTGAATTTAATTAATGAAGTGGCGACTCAGACTCCATAAACTTTCCATAAAATAATGTCACAGAATAAAATATTGCTTTAAGATATTTTGCTTTCTCTAAAAGGCCCACATGTTTCTCACAAGAGAAATATGAAGTTTTTATAACTTACAAAAGAAAAGTATGGCAATTGTGCTATTTGTCAGTGGATTGTTCCGAAATAGCTCTTAATTTAATCGAGTCCGCCTGTAGCACACAAGCTATTTAATTCTATCATACTTAGCTTTACATATTTATAGGAGAAAAGATACAGCAAGAGAAACTGACTCGATTGATAGAACTGTTCTCTGTGCGGTCAAAAGCGTTCGCTGTAACGGGCGGGCTGTTGAACCACGTCCCGTGGTGCAGATTCCTCATCCCAGGAATAAGTGGTTACAAACTTATATCCGATCTGAACCGGCAGATATCGGAAATTATTGAGGTAAGTTTTATTCATGTAAGTTACTTAAGCCTCAGACTGAGCAATTTTTGCTAGCAATCGTCTTTTTAATATCTGTCAAAAGACTCATATCAACGCGGGCGAGATTTGCCTTGCACTTGCGCAAGTTCAGCTGGGGTAACTATTTTTGCTAGTAATAAATGATCCGTCAAAATCAGGATTTCATTTATAAGTAACGTGTACTTTTCTTTATGGTACAGTGTCCAAGGATACTTTTATAGGCCGGCTTATTGGTCTATTTGCAAGTTGGTTTGCTTACCTAGACTATAAACTATGCGGGCTAGATTCCCAGGCCAGGACAACTAAAAATTATGTTAGTGTTATTCGCGAGACTAAAACTAACTCTCAACATCTCTATTCAATTATATTCCTGTAAATTTTGAGATCTATCCAACATATTTCATAAATAGGTATAGCATAACTACGTTTGTACAAATTAAATAGATTGCTTTAAAGTATAGCACTTCAAAAGCAGGAGGCGGAAATAGCAAAAATGGCTGTAGTACTTTAACGCTCAGCTACGGTTGTCAAAAGAGGACAATGGTAAGCCGTCTCGAAAACGGCTGGCTTAAATACTCTTCCAGTACTAGTTGAGCCACATCCGCCAATTTGTATCGGTGCAGTGAATTGATAAGTACGCTGGCTTATTGGGAAACGTCGAGAGAACTCACGTTCATCCCTGCCTTAACTCCATTCGATTGACACTATAAGGCCTAGTTCGTATAGATATAATTTTGCTAACTTTTGGCTATGGTTGTCTGAATATCGTTAATTATTTGCGGGGATTCTAACTTCTTATGGAAATAAGCCTGATCTTCGGGATTTTAAAATAATTATCACATATGGTATCATATTATTGCCTTTAAAGCATAAAAACGGTAAATTATGTGCGCATATTTATGATTTATTTTATAAGGGTTTTTAAAAAGTTATGATGTTGGTAATGACTTGAAAGGTAAGTAAAATTGTATTGTCCGATTTGTGACCAAAAATAAAAACAGTTGGTAAAGTACCACCATCGCATAGATATCTCGAAATTTTAACACTCAGATTTCCAGAATGGCATAATATTATCTCTCCTTTATTCCTATTCTTTAGTTTTATTGACAGTTGCATGTTAGGTGGCCTTCAACTCTAAAAAATCTCTAGCTCAATCTACCTACATCAACTCTGATGAACGAGAGTTCACATTCATATGTCATCTACATACAAAATGATGACACGGAGTGGTGTAACGTGACCACTAACTTTGTCATGGGGCTTTCAACAATTTTTTTACTCGCTTATACAAAACAAAAGGCTGGTCCTAATAAAACGAACAACTACTTCATATAGAGAGTAAATACACTAAAAATCATCTTGAATACAAGAATAAATGCATTATAAAATCCTAGACTTTGTATATACTAACAACTTCCGTACAAATCAAATCGATTGCATTCTAAATTCAATAATACGTAGCTCAAAAGATTCTATCGTGCCATCACTAGGAATTTCCTAAATAGATCGTATTTTACTTAAAAATAAACTCTCTTAAACAAGCTCTCTTCTATAATAAGCTTCAACGCGACGGTTGAAAAGATGTCACATATTTTTAAAACGAGCGTCATGTTCTTAAATACAGTCTCTCATATTTTAACATTGACAGTGGCTTTATTATTGACCTTGAACGACCAGGTCTATCGGAAAATGAAGCTGCACTTGTGCTCTGATACGCTTATTATATTGAAAGTTCAAGTTCACTGGAGCTCTCTTATATAAAATGTATTTTCCATTTTGCTTTGAACGGAAATCGCCTTATTGGACGGAGGAAATCGACATGCGGAAGAGGTCGAGAGCGGCGGCATAAGTCTGTGTGCCATCATGTTACCTGCCCAGAACAAAACTGAGAGCTTTTTGAATCGTAAATAATAATTTATTAGACATTGGATCTAATACTATCTATTGTTTATCGCAGAAAATCGCTTGATCCAGGCCGCTTACTACACATTGGTCTGGAAATCTTTGAGAGAAATCTATGTTCAGCAGTAGATTTCTTGTGGCTGATGATAATAATGTAATTGTTTGTGATGAACATCGCAATTGACCAAGTTTTGGCTGCACTAATACTTCTGCCTAGTATTTCACTTTGGGGGATACATTTATATATATTATTAAGATCGTCACAGATAGATTGAGTGTCTAGGAAACTTCTCGTGATAATATTAATTCAGAAGTGCATCTCTAATGCTAGGGGAATATCGGCAGAAGTTATCCAAGGAATTATTGCGATCCGTGGCTGTAACGGAACATTTGTCTTACAGGAAGCGATAGAGAAACATAAGAACAAAGAAATACAAGTAGACGATTTTATTTACATGTATTTAAAAGAAATGCAAGATAATAAGGACATTTTTACGTGTAAGTATTTTTGTAAGGATTTTTTTTATTTTTATGTTTTCACGACAAGCGTGCCTGATGCCAGACTTCTCTGAGGGACTATGGTGTATTGATAGTATTTTTGATTTAAATTATCTTATCACTAGTACACAGTTTACTAAACATTTGTGTTATCATGGTATATCAGATGAACAACGTTAATAAAATACTCTTGGTTGGTTATCATAAAATGAAGATTTTAATTCGTATAAACCAAAATAGATATTGGGAAAATATTGTAATATTCCGTTAGACTGATAACCTTCGTAACGCCAGGGAAGCCCCTAAAGCCGCTTAGGTTTTAAATGGATTGAATTAAATAACAGAACTGCAATGGGTTTATTTTAAGTCTATTTTGTATTTTCAGATGACCAATTGACAATTATATGCCTGGATATGATTATAGCCGGAGCACAAACAACGGGAAATTCACTTGAATTTGCAATTTTAGCTGCTCTAAGAAATAGAAATATACAGGAACGAATAATTGAAGAGATTGATAAAAACATAGGCGATGAAGCACCAAGTTACACAGATTCTGCTAAGTATGTAGTTAAGAAACAAGTATATCATATCTTATATCATAAAACAAGAATCGTATATAGGTACCAATACACGATTAAATAGTTAGCAATACTTCAGAAAAATTGTTCTAGATTGGCGTCGGAATAAAATTGTTGACCGGTATTTCCAAATTTAGATGATGCTCCTCATTCATTCCTATTTAACAGATGCAGGTACATTGTGCTATAGCAAAAATTAGTAATAACGCATGAGAAACAACGTTCTTGTAAACATGAAATAAATTTACTAAATTAACATTAACATTAAAGGATCTTCTAATAAAAGATGAATTACGCGAATTAAATTCAGCACGCGTAATTACACAAATTATCCGCTGGTCGTTTTGCTGTATTATTATCGAATGCATCGTCCTACTTACTGTATATATGACATACAATTACTAGGCATTATGAACTTTAACATCTTATGTCTCAGGAGGACGCGTCTAGAACAATGCCACAAAGTACTTCGTAATTCAAAGTATTGCTCACAAAGCTTCGGCATTCAATTGAATAAAATATGTTATTTTTAGCTTAAGAAATATCAAAAGAATGATCGTATATTTGCTTCTCAGATTGGTTTACACTACAGCGTTTCTCCAAGAAGTACACAGATTTTATACAATCGCACCTGTCTCTGGACCTCGCCGGGCCCTTGAAGACACTATTGTTGACGGCTATTTAATACCTAAAGATACCACTGTGCTCATATCTGTCGGTGATATACACAGAGACCCGGAATTGTGGCATGATCCGAACGAATTTAATCCAGAAAGATTTATCGACGAGCGAGGAACATTGAAAAATTCAGAACACATGTACCCGTTCGGATTAGGTGAGCGTCGATAAGGTTTATTTTTGCATCTGTATATTTTGTTTGTTGCATTACTGCGCTAGGCGACTGTTTACGTACTTTGCGAATTATTTTCCGGCTTATATTGTTTAATTTTGCGTGTGCTTTTCCTGGGCTATGGGATATTTCTTTATTTTTAAAAGTACTTATACGCGAATGTCATATATCTTGGAGTTAACACACACACACACACACACACGCCCAATATCCCCGAAGGGGTAGGCAGAGGTGCAACTAGTGCACCCACTTTTCGCCGTGCGTCTTCCGTCCCATGATGTGATAGGGGGCGAGCCTATTGCCATATCGGGCACAAATTCCAGACTCCGGGCTGATACTGACTAGAAAAGCTCAATATCACTTTGCCCGACCCAGGGATCCAACCCGAGACCTCAGCATTGCAGTCGTACCGTAATACAACTACGCCACAGAGGCAGTCTTGGAGTTAATTTGTTACATAATATTTTAAAATGTTTTGTATTACCTGAATACCTGCACCGACTCGAGACCATAACCACGTTGGCTGTACTTGGTGGATCTTTGTTTATAAGCGGTGGAGATAACTCAATATTTATTTATTTATTTATTTAATATGCTGGTGGTATGTATATTTTATATCTGCCTGGATAGCGACCACCGTACATAAGGTGTTAAATCCCGCCATAGTGGCCCTATTTCATTTACGTGAAAAATATAGGTACTAAACTAAATAAATTTTCCTCTGCAAGCTATTTTTAGCAATATTTTTTTTTACTAAATACACGTAAGTGTCGAGCCATAGTGAAGTTTACTGCAATTAAAACAATGAAAATATTTGCAAATGTCCACAGATTCCACGCTCATTAACCGGGATACGGTAAAATTATATTATAATATAACCTTTTTGCTATATACTCAAAGAATATAACAAAAGAAATGATATGGGTACACATACATATTTATATTAAATAGACGTGTTCGTGATAATATACAAATAATCGTTTTTCCCTGCGGCTCCGCCCGCGTGATAAAGTTTTTCGGGAATAAAAATCCCGCTTTATAATTTCCCGGGATAAAAAGTAGCCCATAGCACTCAGGACTAATGTAGCTTCCTATTAGTGAAATAGTTTTCATCACTTCCAAAGATAGTCCCTACAAACTTACAACTCCCAAACTTACAAACTTTACTTCTTTATAATATTAGTATGAATAACTTTCATTTCCTTGAGCAGTTGGATAAACACTAAACAGTATCAAGTATTTTGTTACTGAATTATTTAGCTAAGTGCATCACATTATGCATAATAATCCACATATTTTATGCAGTTTATTCTGCAGTGTTAAATCGAAATGCTGGTAATGAGCATGTTTGATACCAAACCAAGGCTTAGTAGCGATTGAATTTTGTAATTAAATTCCGATGGTTAGCCCACGCCGCAAATGTCCTTACCAGTTCCTTTCAACTGAGGACGTTTTATACTTGAAGGTTGAAGTTGTTTCCATAATTTATTTATAAATACTTGTAATTTTTTTTAAATGTGCCTTTTTGTGTCTAATGTTTTTTTTATGGAAAATGCGTCACTAATTTTTTTACGCTAAACAACATAGATTTACGAAGGTATCAACACATATAATAATGTGATATGGACAATAACAGTCTGATGTAAATGAAATAATAAAAATAAGCTGTGATTTTCATTTAGCACTGGGTTGCTGGGTTGCTGGGTGAAAAGCCTTTTTCGATACAAAAGTCCCTAAAATACTGTGACGAAAAAAATACATTATTTTGCCTGGGATCAAATATCCAGGATAAAAGTAGCCTATTTGTTAATGCAGGACATGGTCCACCCGTGTACCAAACGTCATCCAAATCCGTTCAGCTGTTTACCTCTTACGAACATCCAAACATTTTCAGAATCTTTAGCATCCTACTAATATTATAAATGCGAAAGTTTGTAAGTATGGATGTATGGATGTCTGGATGTCTGGATGTTTGTTACTCTTTCACGCAAAAACTGCTGAACAGATTTCGATGAAATTTGGCACACGGGTAGATTATGTCCTGGATTAATACATAGGCTACTTTTTATCCCGGGGAAATATAAAGCGGGACTTTTATCCCGCGAAAACTCATTCACGCGGGCGGAGCCGCGGGCAAAACCTCGTTTATAATAACATTATCAAGTTTGCATTTAACATTAAACACTTCTGATACTAAATGTGTTTGTTTCCAGGTCGCAGACGCTGCCCAGGCGACGCACTGGCGAAGTCTGCAATATTCATATTATTTGTAGGCATCCTCCAAAAATTCAGGATCAGTCCCTGCAATGGCGTTTTACCAACGGACGAATCGCAGATTGGAATTATTGCTAGTGCGAAACCATATACAGCGATATTTATACCTAGGAAATAAAGTTTCATGTTAAGTCTTGATACTAGCAATTTTTTATGGCCATGGCCTTCAATAGCAATGTTCTAAAAATAGTATTCTCATAGTCATTTTTTTTTAGTTTAAATTATATATTTTATAAGTCATACCTATTAGACAAAACAGGTTATATACGATGTAAAATTATAGTACGTAATAGAATAATTACAATCCAAGGAAAATATTAATACAAAACAAAGGAGATGTCCGCTTTTGGTATGGGTGATGGGCCTCAAAATCTAACCAGGTTCAAACTTTAGGGATATTAAAGAGGCAAAATATGGAACTTAGATTCGTTAAAAAACAATTTAGACCCGTCCATTCATAACTAACTTTTTAAAAATGTTCGTATCAAGTGTAGTTTTCAAGCTAAACAAAATTACATAAATCTCAATATCTGAGATCTTTGAAATTAAACAATTTATTGCAAAAGGCTAGTTTTCAGGAGTTCTATTCAAATATATAAACTATCTTGGTTAGAATTTCAGGCCCGTTTTTGGACTTGTCCTTTAAACAAAAAAAAGGTATTGTTTTGTTTCTAAAAGAGGTATTGCTAGTCTTTTATAACAGAAGAAAAAAAAGTGAGGCATTATTGCCAAACACTTCTACGTAGCCATAAAATATTACTGGTATGAAACTAACTTTTTAAATATATTAATTATATCACTAGCAAATATTTTAGTGCCACTTATGTACGTAATTTTTACCGGCGCGGCGGTTAAAGGTTATCTTTACTACGTGGTTAATGGTATGAGGAAGATTCAGATAGTTGTGGTTTCCCAGAGTGCAACCGAGGTGGGAAACAATGTTAATTGATTTAGTAGTCGTAGTTTGGCTCAAACTTCGTGGCGGTTGTAAAGTTAGCTGTGAGCGCAGGTTCGCGCAGGTAATGTCAATTTGATAATATTATTATTTAGGTTTTTATTTTATTACTTAATTTTATTTGCCTGCGGCTTCGCCCGCACAAGAGGTTTTCCTGGATAAAAGTCCCGCTATACATTTTCTCGGACCGAATTGTAAATCTAATCCACCATCCATTCTCGAATCCACCTGAAGACATAAAAAAATCATTAAAATCGGTCCAGCGGTTTAGGAGGAGTTCAGTGACATACACAGGCACAGAAGAATTATATATATAAAGATTTTTTATACCTAAAGCAATTCATAAACTTTTGATATATACTATTTTGTTGTGATGATTTTTAAATGTTTTTGGAACACACTTCTTTTTTTTAATCAGTTTATATCTTTATTTAAAAAAAAAAAACTAAAAAAAAGTAAATTATACTTATTCCAAATATATACACAGAATATGTCCTTTGATCAAAATTTTGTAAAGACAATAACTTAACAAAGGAATATCAAAATAATTAATTATTGATCTACTGAGCTCGTCAGTACTTAATATAAATTGTCAAAAATCTCATTTTGCAAATTTAATAATGGCATAATCTTATCAAATTAGTGTATTGTCATCGGTCCTCGACAAATCTACAAAGTTTTGAATCCTCGACAAATCTAAAAAGTCATAAAATCTGACCGTTTAAAGTGGGTAAAAATCGCGCCCAAAGGAGTCGGTTACAAACATACAAACATACAAGTGTAGCTAATATAAAGCGTGTAATAAAAAGGGAACACGCGCGTCCGACACCTTAAACTGTGTTTTGCGCATCGAAACGTACGACATTCAGGGGCCGTAGCAAAGATGCTTTCCTACAAGCGTTAACGCCAATAGAAAAAATATATGCGAATGACATATCCGATTGATAAGTCCATAGATAGTAGACTACATATACCAAGAGATAAGTGTTTGGTCATTGGAGATGAGTCGTTCGCACGGTTACGTCATTCCTACACATTTTCTCTATTCTATTGGCGTTAACGCTTGTAGAAAAGCATCTTGGGTACGGGCTATGAGCCGCCATGAAGTTTGAATCGGACTGTATATAAAGCGAATTGTCACGTATTATTTTAGTTATACATGTAACATAGATTTTGTGCTCCTGAAACGATAATGATATTACTGGAAGTGTATTTTTGAACCCTTTTTTGGTTGGTTGGTTCTTCATATCATAGATAAATATACATATATAATAAAAATCTATATAGAAGTACTTAAATTATTTAACTATCAACTTTATTTTGTTATAGTCTTTGCATGAAATAAACAGTTATTTTTGATCGTGATAACAAATAAATATAGTTGTGTTTTTAAATCCTTAGACAATTTTTTAGACAATTATTATTATATTAGAATTATTGGAACGAAGTTCCTTATTGCGCGTTGTGAAAGGGGGCTGGACGGAAAGTTGTCACGACACTTTTTTCTATTATCTTACTAATATGAACCTTAAATACATTGCGTAGAAGCTATTTCCCCAGCGTTGGCACGGCACGAGTACAAAAGAATTGAACGTAACATTCTTTTTTCAAATTTTGTTGATTTATTCTACTTTACTACTACTGACATTTATCAATAACAAGCCTAAACGTGCTTTGCTCGCGTTTAAAATCTACTTTATGTGGTAAGCGTAAGATCGAATTTGTGTTTAGTCAATCAAAATTTGTGATAAAAATGCTATGCAATAGCTTTACCGCGGTAGTCTCCGAGTGCCACACGTATTTATTTGTTTTTTTCTCTAGAAACTTATGTATTGGAACGGAAATAGGAAAATATTTATATATTTATATATATACACACTCTGTTATATAAATAAAATTTTATTACAATTCCTTCACTAATTAATCGAAAGGGACTTCGTTCCATCCGGGTGTCCCTTGACACCTCTCAAGTTTTATTATAGAAATGAAGCAATGTTATATTATTATATATTTTAATAAAGAGGATTACCATTGAACTGAAGTAAATGTCTCCACAGAAAATTCTCGCAGAGAATTTCTATGAATTCCTTATTTTCAGTTCACCGACAAAATACGATTATGGCGTCATCGAACATACAGGTTTTGTTTTAATAAAATTTTTGAAAGGTACATCATGGTCGCTGGGTTAATCCATAGAGCATGGTACATCCATAAAGAACCAATAAAAGACATTTTTGGCGTTTTACGAGTTTTCATTTTTGGCATCTTTGATTGACATTATGAAAGTGACAAGACAACAGGTTTTTTAGTTTTTACACAATATCCTATTGCAAAGTATTCCAAACAATTTAGTTTTATTTTTTAATTATTTACAAACGAAGATCAAAGATACTTTGATTTGATGAACTATGATTTTGGCACCATTTGGAATATTATTCGAGTCGAGGTCCTTTTAAGTGAAATGAAGTAACTTAGGATTTTATTGGCTACGTAAGTATACGGTACTATCCCAATTTCGTGTCTTTAGTATTTTTAAAGAATAAATAGTATATAAAGTCATGTGATACGGTTATCAGTGTTGTCTTAGTTATAATAATAATAATTGAAAGTAAGCCTCTAGTAATGTAGTTGTTATCATTTCCTGCATTCTAACGCAAACCGGTAAAATATGGACATTTATAAAAAGAAAAATGTATCGGGCGACCGGTCGAATGTTTGTCTTCTTCATTTTTCGCTTTTACCAAACCTCGATTTCAAACGATCGTTCTGGTTTCCTTGTAAAAGGATTTAGTATTTTCAGCACTAGTACTTCCGAGGTCAACGTGCATTCGATATTTTTAGGTCTTCATAGGTTTTTATTTTCTTATGATGACAATAATTACTGAATATATTTCTAAACTCTGAGGTACCTCCTAGAATTGGTTTAGTTGTAAGCTGTTCGACTCTTCATATTTTACGCAATACTCGCGTAGATCTCTCGTATGCAAGGGGCCATTTGGGCAGATTGGTACATACCTGCAATGTCTGTTCCTATCGCGAGGCAGAGGTATGTATGCACTGTTGTGTTCCAGTTTGAAGAAATTTGTAGCCAGCGTAATTCCTGGGTATTAGGAGACTAAGGCCCAATTTCACCATGCTCTGTCAGTTACTTTAACATCCTGTTAACTGTTTTAACGGACTGTTAAAGTTTTTGAGTGTCCCACCATGACCTAACAAGTGATTATCTTCCTTAACTAGGAGTTCTTTAATGGGAAGCGAGATACTTTAACATTCGAATTAATTTTATGCCCGTTAAATAAGAAATTGGTGAAATTGGTCTTTAAATCTTAAGTCTCATATGACGAGCGCAGGGGAGTGCAACGTTACAATTTGTAATTCAAACTTCTATATGATATTGCTACTGTTTATGAGCGGTCGTTTCGCTCACCATCAGTCGAACGGCATACTCATCTCATCATTCAACTACAATAAGACATTTATATGAATTTAGGCAGACATATTTTGACGCAAATACAGTTGAGCACAGACACTAGTAAGCAGCGTTGAAAGGAGAATAATATTCACCATTTCGACAGACCTAATTCATATACTGACGTTGTCTATTTAGATTTATCTCTGTGATTTTAACACGAGCGAGGATTCATGCGCTCCGACCGGAACAAGATATTTAAAAGTTTTGAAGTAATCGTGATGCATTTCTCGATACAAGATTTCAAACGGAATATACCTAAGCAACGAGTATGGAATGTGCAGATTAGTTTCAAGATAGTATTAGCAATTAGTATAGCGCGTTTCTTGATAGGTATTTCTGTCGTGGTTGTCTATACTTTGAGCATCACCGTTCTAATCGCAGGCTATGATTTCGGGATTAAATTTTTATTTTATATATATAATCGATTAAATTTATAATCGACTTCATTTTCCATAATTTTTTATAAAGTAAATGGTAAAATTTACTTTATAAAAATGTTGCGATGATAATTTCAGCGTCCATAAAGTGGACTGGAAATGATTGATTAGAACTGTCCAAATGATATATCATGAACTGGATTGTAAAAGACAGTGCCGTGGCATAGGAGGTTCATCATTACTAACGTGGCGGAGGGATTAGTATAAACAGAACTTCGATCTCGTGAAATCGACTTATAGAGTTGGAATTGACATGCATGAAATATTTTTGCTGACATCGGTGCGAGGACGCGTACTCGTTTCTTGTATAATATTATCAACTATATTAATTTTGTATAAAGTCCAAATTTTATTACCTATGGGTAGGCATATTTTTTCGCCAGGTGTACGCTAACTCAGCGGATAAATTTCTCGTAGAAGTGGCAATGTGATGCATATTGCATATACGGAATCTGCGGCTGTGTGTATAATGTATATGTGTAGGTATATAGCTTATTTTACCTCACTGTAGAATAGCATGCTTCTTTTGGTGTAATTCCCATACACCTCGCGGGCATTACACTACCGGTACTGCGATATGGTCAGTTTTGCTGATAGGACGAATGCACCGGCGCGGTGTGGCACTGTGTATTGAGTAGTACCTACCAATATTTCACAGGAAACTGAGCTGAAATGACAGGTTTCCTGATGCGTTTTGTTGAGTTATTAGTGTTTGTCAGAATGCAGTCAGCGAGTTCGCTGACGGTGCGAAGAGTTATTCTGTCGCATTGTGAGTGTTCGTAGGCGATAGAGATCTAACGACTAATCGTAATAAATAATAAGCTGGTAACTTATTTCTCTCTCATCACCATCATCATCATCAGCCACTTGAAGTTCACTATTGAACATAGGTCTTCTCTAAAGATTTTGAAATGGACCTGTCAAAAGCGGCTTGCATCCAGCGTACTACAACCTTTTATCTTTTATATTTTTTTTATCTAGTACTACGTCCACTTTACAGGTGGACGTCCATTGTTGCGCTCCTGCCGCTGTTCCACCTCCGAACACCACGGACAATTAATGTGTTGTATATAAATAAATATATAAATTTATAAATAAATGTCAAATAATAATTTATGAGGGAATAAGTAGCGTTAGCTTATGACCAGTACAGTGGATTACCAAGACAAAGCATCAGTTCGATCTTGAAGAGATGAGTTAACTCGACGTAGATAAAAATATTTTAGTGAGACTCAAGAAGAGATTGGTAAAAATTCAACATTTTTATTTTACTTTGTGTGTGTGCATGCACTGTTGTGTTCCGGTTTAAAGGACATTGTAGCCAGCGTAATTACTGGGCATTATGGAACTTAAAATCTTATGTCTCAGAGTGACGAGCACAGCTGAGTGCCACGCAGTACTTGTAATTCCAAGTTATGCGCGGCGTTGCTACTGTACATGGGCGCCTGAATCGCTTACCATTAGGCGAACGGCATGTTCGTTTCGTCATTTAACTGAAATAAAAAACAAAAAAGTTATGAAAACCCTTTGTACCCATTTTTTAAAACATTGCGCGCACGACAAAGTGTCAGTTTTGCCATAATTAAAGTTCACGTACATAAGGAATGCAGAAAAATAAAATTTAAGAATTACGGTCTAGTTTCCACCAGTGGACGACCACTAGTATTAATTACTTCATATGTCATCAAATTAGATATCGTCGAATACCCGGTGTCAAATACATAATTCAACTCGTATGTATTTCATGCATAAATTATTATTGCATGCCACAAAGGCTGTTATTATAACAGTGTTTCATATCACATTGTTTCCGTTCACAGGTTAATAAGTTATTATTACAAAAGTATAAGTGTAAAAGAGATATCCCAATGCCGATAAGCGTAAAAATGGATTCCACATCAAGCATGTCTTTATTTATGGATAGAAAGGTGAGTATTGAATTTTGTATCAATAACTACATAAAGAAGGGGTTTGTGTATATTTTAAGTTTGGTAGTGCGTGCTTTATACAAGGAATGCGTTCTGGTGGTTTTGGTTCAATTCCCGACGCGTTCAGTTACGTCACTTGGTAGACTTTCTTCACATAAAAAAATATCTTATTTGCAATTAATTATGGGGTGGTTACGGATGCTAAGTGTGTTATCACGGAAATACTTTAATTAGAGCAAAAAACACAAAGAGCTATTCGAAATGGTTTTTCCGCTAGTGCACTTCTTATGGGCCAATAATTTACATTTACCTATAGCATAATATCCAATCTTCACGATTTCCACTTTTATATTTTCTTCTGCAGCAACAATGTACCGAGAATCACCTACATAAACACTCAATCACAACTGTCAACGCTCAATTCAACAATACACACACACACTCACGCCCCTTATCCCCGAAGGGGTAGGCAGAGGCGCAACTAGTGCACCCACTATTCGCCGTGCGTATTTCGTCCCATAATGTGATAGGGGGCGAGCCTATCGCCATATGAAGCGCAAATTCCAGACTTCGGGATCCTGAGTAGAAAAACCTATTATCACTTTACCCGACCCGGGGATCGAACCCGAGAGTTCAGCATTGCAGTCGTACCGTAATAAAACTACGCTACCAAGACAGCAATAACTAACAATAAGGAAAGTAAATTAACTATGTTTAGGGGCAACAACGGCTGTATTTTTCAGATTATGAATCATATAATACTCATTACACAGAAATATGACGAAATTGTTGAGAAATCTTCAACTTAAGTACATTACGTATAGCGAGCGTATCCCCACTTAAACTCTCACTGTTCGGTGAGCTAGAAAGTAGTGACTTTCGAGCTCTACTCACGCTTAGGTTATTTAAAATATCTATCCGTTTCTAGCATAGCTAAACCTACGTGTCCGCTATTACCATCCATCCGTGATTACCCTACAACGCTGTAAGAAACACTAAAAGTAACTCTAAATTCAAATAAACATAAAACACGGAACTATTGTATGGATACACAACGTTGCTTTTGCATTTTATTTTCTTTGAAGAGGAAATATTTCTCTACCGTATAAAAAGATGACGATGCTTCGTTTCCCAGTGTAGTTTGCATACCGATATTTGTATTAATAAATCAGTTGTTAATCATACGCATCCGTGCCAAATCCCTCTTGATGTATGCACGTAATCCAATTATCGTATAATTATAGTCCTTGGTAGTTGTTTATTTTAACAATTACTCAGTCGCAGTTCGGAGTCAGGAATTTAGCGGTGTGATACCCCTCGAAAAGCACGTTTAGCCACTGGTCCTGCGCCTGATCTTTCTCCGCTCATCTCAGATTGCCGTCTCACCGGATTATGAGAGTGAAGGAATAGCCAGTGCACTTGTGCACTATAATATCTCCTTGGAACCTGGCTGACCTCTGTTGATATTGACCGCCGTGGCTGAAATCGGCTAGGAAGGGATTTTTTATTCAACAATAAAAGCCGAATAATATGCCGGGTGATGTTCGTGGCAAGTGGCAACGGTCGTGTAACATGCTTTACTATGGGAAGCTGTAACGTCTCGGGATGCATACGTTTCAATGGACCGCCAATCGAAGTCGCACGTTCACTGTGCGTGTGCATTTGTATAAGGATTTACCTTTTCTAGTTCACAGAGGCGCTTTATTTCCCGATGTGGGGCCTCAGTGAATAACAACGCTAGATTTAATCGGTCAAAATAATTGAATGGATATTTCAATAATTTCCCTGCCTGTAATGCCGCACAAGATTATTATTCTGCACGTCTGCGTTACATAATTTTTAGTCATATTATTATTAGATTTATTCCATTTTCAAGAATGATTGATAGTAAGTACCTGCTAAATCACAATCTACTTAGATTTAAATTGATTTGTATTTTATTTTATTAAACAATGAATAAAAATGAAGTCCATATCGTGCCTACATTTACCAGCATTTTATATTAAACTAGCGACCCGTCCCAGCTTCGCTTCGGTAGCAGAAAATATGCTTTCATTTTTTTCTGCCGTAGTATCTGTTTGCGCGCTTTATATTCTAGGATAAGTCCCGCAATATATTTTCCAGGGATAAAAGACCCACTATGTACTTTTCCGGCATAAAAGCAGCCTATGTCCTTCCCGGGGTCTCAAACTATCTCCATACTTATTTTCTCGAGGTTGCACAGGAAACAAAAGATTTTCCCAAAAAAACAACCTGTTTTTTCTGGATAAACAGCAGCCTATGTCCTTCCCTGGGTCTCAAACTATCTCCATACTTATTTTCTCACGGTTCCAATCTCAGTAAACGATTTTCCGAGATTTAATTCTCAGTTTCTATTTTCTGGGTTTTATTTCAGTTTATATTTTATTTCATCGAAATCTGCTCACTTGTTTGGCCGTGACCATAGATTATAAACCCGTGATAGTTCCGCAAGCGTGAAACGATTTACCGGGATGAAAGTCCCGCTTTGTAAATTTTCCGGGATAAACAGTAGCCTAAAAACCTTCCCTGGGTCCCAAAATATCCGTTCGGTAGTTTTTGAGTTTATCACGTTCAGACAGACACACAGAGAGACGCGGCTGGGGGACTTTCTTTTATAATATGTAAGAATATTTCCGTCGCGGTGTGCAGTCAGAGCGGTAATAAATTATTATTTCTTTCTTTCTTAATGTTTCTTGTCGAGCTCTATCCTATTGTTGGATAATCGTTGTCAATCGTCATACTAACTTCAAAGATTGAGATGATAATATATGATTAGCAGTCTATTAATGAGTACTAGCTTTGGCTCGCAGCTCTGCCCGCGTGAAAAAGTTTTTCTTCGATAAAAGTCCCGCTTTATATTTTCCCAGGATAAAAAGCAGAAAGTAAAAATTTCATCGAAATCCGTTCAGTAGTTTTTGCGTGAAAGTAACAAACATACATCCATAAATTCTTACAAACTTTCGCGTTAATAATATTATTAGCAGGATTGTCCATAACTTTGTTGTTGTTGCTCTTGATTCCACAAAAAACTATTAACACTGCATTTGAAGGATAAAGAATGATTTATTTGAACGATGTTTTTATCGACTGATGTTTAGGGTCTATTCACACGTAGCACCACCACACTACATTGCAGTGATCAAACGGTCCAGAAGTGGGTGCGATATAGTTGCAATGTAGTCGATATCGCGCACACGTTTCAATTCGGCGGCAAAACGTGTAAATGAAACTATTCATTATCATACATATTAAATTATTGTACAGTCAGCCACAAAAGTAGCTGAACAAATTAAAAACTTCAAAACGCTTCTGCACGTTCACTCCAGTCGAAATATTCTTTTTTCTTTATATAAAATAAAGTTAACCATGTGAAGTCTATTTTAGTGAAGAAAAACAATTGTTGATACTGAAGTAAATGTTAAACGCGATTTGAAATTTTGAATTTTTTCAGTTACTTGTGTGGCTGACTGTACACATCGACCACACCGTAACCACTGCTCGACCACTTTTTGTAGCTGCGATGTGATGTGATTATGGTTCGTGTAAATGGAACCTTAGTCGTACATACAAATTACAACTAATCGGGTTTTTACATAATATCAATGAACTAATCATTATAATTTTTTTTTGTTACTTGGTATAAACGAAGTTTTTTGCCCAGATGCAGTCATGGAAAACATTGATAAATAACCTATAACGTGTAATATGAAAATAAAACATTGTAACAAAAAATAGCACCGACTTCAAAAACCACTATAAGAAAAAAAATAACTTGTGCTTTGCTTATAGTCCGGTCATAATAGACAGTTTGCATTAATTCCTAACAAGCTGGATTTTTGTACAGACCTTAAATACGTCGTTACAAATGCTATGTCAAAAGTCCCCATCGATCCCGCTTGTGCGTTGTTTTTAATCCAAGGTTAAAGGTTATAACATTTAGTTTTTTTCGTATATCTCTAAAATGGTGAAAGCTACCGGAAAATGACTCAGAAAATGTTTATTGATCGTAAAATTCTCTACAAATAGGTATTAATACTTTTTTCTTACGAAACATTGTTCTCGAGTTATCGCGATTTCAGACTGTAGGAAAGTTGTATTTTCCATTTCATGCCTACCACCATTGAGGTAGTATACTCGGCGCCATTTTAACGTGGTTTCCCCAGTAGGAACATTCCAAAATAGAAATTACGAACGGGGATATTTATGGGACAATATCTATCTATATATATATATAAAAATCAATTCCTGTTCGTTAGTCTCGCTGAAACTCAAAAACGGCTGAAGCGATTTGAATAATATTTTTTTTTTGTTTTATACGAGTCAGATCAGGGTAGGCATATGAGCAAAAAAAAATAAAATACGCGTGGCACTCGGAGACTGCCGCGGTAAAGCTATTGCATAGTATTTTTTATCACAAATTTTGATTGACTAAACACAAATTCGATCTTACGCTTACCACATAAAGTAGATTTTTAAACGCGAGCAACGCACGTTTATTCTTGTTATTAATAAATGACAGAAATGCAATTACGTTCGATTCTTTTGTACTCGTGCCGTGCCAACGCTGGGGAAAGCTTCTACGCAATGTATTTAAGGTTCATATTAGATTGGTAAGAAACGGTTTTAATGACTTTAATAAATAAAATAAATAAAACTATACTCGTTTCAAGAATTATAGCTTCTACGCATTGTATTTAAGGTTCATATTAGTAGGATAAAAAAGATGTCAGGTTATTTTCGTTACGGAATTTCTGGATTCGGTCTCCACGCTCAAAGACCGCGATAGAAGCTATGCAATAGCTTAAAAATTAAGGAAAATCCAGAAGACCGGCAGAAAATCGAACATTCTAAATCGGTAACTATGTATGGAAATCGCTACTTCTTATTTAACTTTATAAAGGAATTTTTTATTCCCCTAGATATCCATTTAGTCAATCTATTATATTTTATAGTTATATTCCTTTCCGCAAAGCATAATCCATATATTAGCATGAAATCAGTCATAAAATTGCTAAAAGATTCTTGGCTTTATAAACTAGCAGGAAAGATAAGGGATTTCAGATTATTTTGAAATTTGAATAGGTTCTCATTATTGATATCTTTTTTTTTTGTTTTCCAGTATTACGGTTTACTATTTTTTTTAATAGGGACTTTAAGCAATTGGGATGTGTGATCTGATAGAACTAAACCCACTATTTCTGCCTTGCATTCCTTTTGGTAGTTATGTGCGAAGTTATCAATGCAAGTATTACTTTTTAGTCTAGTGGGTTCATATAGTGCTATTCTTAAATTATATTGTAACAGGAAGTTTTCAAATTCTAAGGTAACATTATTTATTTTTAGAATGTCAATGTTAAAATCTCCAGTTAAGATTACGCGTCGCGTGTAGCGTGGTATCTCGCGGAGCGTCGGACGATTTTTCCGTTTACAGAGCGGGGCCGCGTGCAGCGGCCTGCGTCATCGTACCCATAAACGAGCACCGATTCAGGCCCAGTGACGGAACGTGTGCCGCGGATCTCACTAGAACAGAATTGCCGCTACATGTGCCGCCGTGATAAACGCCGCGCGGGAGGCGTCGTTGCCATCCGCGGGCTCCGCCGCAAATATCGCTGCATTTCAAGCAAACACGTGTAAAATCGCTTGTCCCTAAACGCACCAATACAACGCCATATGTTTTAATTCAATGCGTGCAGGTCCCCGCCCAACGTAACACGCGACGCCCCACGTCTCCGTAAATGAGGCCTTATACAGAAAGATAAGGGCCTATTTTGATTATTGTGTATTTCGACTCTATTATTCAATCATCCAAACATAATAAGTGACAAATTCAACATATACCTACTTTAAATAGTGTCCTTGTCAACTCACTTTTACTCAAAACAGAATTTAGGTCGAAAATTGAAATCGTTAGATACCAAAAAATCCGACAATACCCACGTTTTATGTTTACGAGTCAGCTTAGAATGTAAAATAACGTAAGTGAATCGTCAATTATCACTGCAAAAGATAGGCAGGTTTTTATGGCCTTCACCTATAACTTCAATTTTATGATCCACTTATTGCATTAGATTCATTGCAATGTTTTAAAAGTAATGCAGTCTAATATATAGTAGGTACGAAAAGTAGCCCTATAATAGATGTAAGATAAAAAGTATATTGTTAGACTGTCTTCAATAACAAGTCTGAGCCCTCCCACCCCCGGATTACACTTAATTGGAACAAAATAACAAGTTCGGAATAACATTATTATTTAAAATATTTTTACGCCCACTATGTCTGTTAAATTATCAAGAAACAGATATTATGATTTCCACTAAAAATATCAAAAGTGTGGTAAATTTATTTTTCACTAGAATTTGTTTTTATTAATATACAATAATATAAATATTCGGTGAAATTTAAAATTAAGTAGTAAGCTTAAGCTTTAATGTTGTTTTTGGTATTTTTAGTACAAACAGTTTCAATTACGTTATTATAGTGCTTAAGAAACATCAATTGCGAGAATGTACAGGTAGAAGTTCATAGAATTTGTAATAATGTTATTTGAGAACGCAATAAACAGCTAAACATTCCACGAACAAGGCAAACGTAGGATGCAACAATATGTTGCACGATTCGTGTTTTACGTATTAAGAATCCTGGCAGTACACAAAGCGAAATATTTAATTCCATCTCCACTTCTGCGCTAGCTATGTGTGATGAAGAAAAAATAGAACCTAACATCAATTACATAAAAACGTTGGAAATACGGGATTTTCCACACTACGTTTTTGGATTCATATTTATTTTGAATGTTGTTTCGCTCTACGAGAAATATAAAAAATAGCGTAAAAAGGTAACGGGAATCTAGTTTTATAACGATTAATGGTGAATGGTGATACATTTATACACTGGTTTTATTTTATAAATCAGTAATTGATATAAAGAGACGAAAAATGAGTAGACTGAACCTTCTGACACTTAATACGATGAAGACGACCTATTTATGTTTTCATAAGACCTCTGCCTCTGCCCCTAAATATATCCCGATCATTAAAATTCACGATGTAAAATGCAACTTAAATACAACTTGTTTATGCAATCCGTTAATTCGCAATAAATCCTATAAATACCTTGGGGTGTACATTGACGAAAACTTAACATTTAAAAAACATATAGAGGCTCTCTCAGCACGCATACGGAGGGTAATAAATATTATGCGTAATTTACGTAATGTAGCAGGCATCAGCACTCTAAAGAGTGTCTATTACGCGCTTTGCCAATCTCTAATAACTTACTGCATAACGTGTTGGGGAAGTGCTACCAAAACGCATATTATCCAAGCTGAGAGGGCACAGCGCTCAGTCGTAAAAACAATGTTAGGTAAGCCCTACAGATACCCCACTTGTAAAGTCTATGAAGATGCAGGGGTTCTGAGTGTCAGACAGCTCTTTATCTTGAGAACCTCGCTTTTGGTACATAAATCAGTAAGATGTTCTAGCCAATATGAGATGTTAGCGAGTCGTAGGGTTTACAGACTGACCACCCCATACGTCAACACTCGATTTGCACAAAGATTTGGCGATTTCGTAAAAGCGCATGTTTACAACCGAGCTGCCAAATATTGTGACCTTAAAAATAAGACGTTAAAAGAAGCGAAAAGTTCACTACAGAAATGGCTTTCTTCATTAACTTACAATGAAACGGAAGACCTATTAAATTTCCAATGCTAGATGGACAATTACGTATGATTTAAATAATTCAATATATATATACATAAATTTATTAACAATTGTAGCGCACGCACAAAATTGTAAACCACGATACTCAGTTAATTTATTTAAAAGAAATATTCTCATACTTTTTTTTCTTTTTTACTTTATATTTTTATATAAGTTATTTAGATTTGTAGTACTATCTGAACTCAAATTGTATTCTCGCAGGACGATTTCCTCGATACAGGCTTGCCTAGTGAGGAAATTGAAGGAAATAGTTTGCAGATACATTGTGATCAGCAAAAACATTGTTATACTGTGTTAAGTTAGGTTTAATTTTATTTGTATGTCATGTTTTATGTGTTTTGCTGTAATAAACAATTTTTAATTTTTTTAATTTTAAAGAAAAATGAAAAATATAACGCCCAGCCCCCTTATTCTCTATGACACACGTTATTTTCACCGCTCGTAACAAGCGCGTAACGTCACTCATCGCGTTTATCACTATGAAAATTGGCATACAGGATACTATTTAAGGCTATTTACACGAAGTTAACGTAACGCGGCCGCGTTACTAGTTAACATTGTCATAGAAAATAAGGGGGCTGATTACTATGTACGGCATGGTCAAATAAAAATTTAATTTTTTGTTACTCGTTGTAATTTTCTACATTTTGCGAATTACTTTTGGCTCAAAGTGATCTTTAACTCGTTCACTGAATGGCACTCGTCAAAAGCGATCTGCGATGTTATAAGATGATAAAAAAACGTTACCCTCCTGCATTTGGGTAAAGGAGACCATCTTTATCACGAGAGGGTAAAAGCGAATAACTCTCGATCGTACTCGACTAACTCTCAAGTAGCCTTCCCGACTTTCATTTCCCTCTTAAGAACCGTTCGCTCAATTTCCTTAATATCGATTTAAAACATTGAAAACAGTACCGGGATAGAGATAATTAACTTAATTATTATTAAGTGCTTGTTTGTAGCGAGCACTCCAATATTCTTCAAGCCGAACTATAAACTATACCAGCAAAGAAAAAAGATGAAAGTGCTTTGTGTGATGCAATCCGATTAAGTGTTTAATTGATTGGTATTGCAATCAGTGCTTATCTATTTTATCTATGTTCCGTGGTACTTATGAAGTCATTTTGTTAAGCGTTTGTATAGCCTAGTTGGGAGTGGAACGGACTGCCGAGACGAATGTCTGCAGGTTCAAAACCCAAGGTCACGTACCTTTGACTTTTCAAAAGTTATGTGTGTATTCTTTGTGAATTATCACTTGCTTTAACGGCAAAGGAAAACATCGCGAGGAAACTTGCATACATAAGAAGTTCCCTATAAGAATTTCGAAGGTATGTGAAGTCTGCCAACCCGCACTAAGCTAGTGTGGTGGACTAAGACATAAACCCTCTCAGTAGTAGAGGAGGCCTATGCCCAGCAGTGGGACAGTATATAATCCAGGGCTGGTATTATTATAATTTTGTTAAAAAGCTTAACAAGGCCATAATTGTTAGGTCAAACAGAAAACCCTGTATTAGCATCACTAGTTAAAACGCGAAGCGCAGTGTGCTCGACGAATATTTCACATTATTTACATGCTGTAATCGTATTTGCTGGTTTACAATTTTTCGAGTCGTTGGCGTTCAAAAGTTCCACTCACAATTCATGTGGTCATGCGTAGCATCGGCCACTGGTTTTGAATTGAAATGAAGTTTTTTTCTTTATCAAAATATTAGGGTGCCACGCCAATGATTTATGTTTTTTTTAACCTACTTCCAAAAAAGGAGGAGGTTCACAATTCGTGTGCTTGCATTTTTTTTAAATGTATGTACACTGATTTCTCTGAAAATTGTGAACCTATTTCCTTCATTCCTTTTGTACTTAGTAGATTAATTAGGGTCTCGAATTGGTCCCATTTCAATATATCATGGTTTAGGGTTCATTATTTTATGGAATAAGCTTAATTATAAATCAAGGTGTCACGCAAACGTTGTCAACTTGATGCAACTTCACTTAAGGGCGCATTTACAAATTTCCGTAGTTTTGAGGTACCATTTATTGAATCAGGAGTCACGCTTATGAGGAGATCTTGGTATATAAATAAAGATTAAACATTTCTCTTTGCTTATAGCATATAGAAATTGTATGCTCCCATACAACATTATCACGTAAATACGTTTATTCTGGAGCAATAATCGCTGAAAATGACGAAAAATAGGGTCGGAATCGGAACCATTATACCTTAAACTGATGAATATTTTAATATAAAACCGCAATAATATGATGGCTTATATAGTCTTCTCGCTTTATGACTAATTATTTTCAAGTCAAATTAAATACTTTTCCAGTTAAGAGAAAAAATATAACCTGAATTGAATTTCTTCATACATTTTCCAATTTCGGACTGTCATTCCGCGCTGAGACGCGGCCGAGGAAGCACGGGTGTACAACTTTTTTTCAAAAAATAAATATGTAATAAATTGATCGCGATGTCATTATACTACGAATAAAATAGTTGATACTATTTCAAATTATTATTTTTCAAAAAGCAAGTATGAAAATTTAATATTACAATAAGTCATTGCAAATTTGATTTAATTAATGAAACATTCATTTATTTTAATGCTAATATTTAAATTAAAATGGCGGATGGATTTTTATATTTACAAAATCGACAAGTTTTGCAGTATATGGTATTTACTATTTATCTATTTATGATTTTTAATATCGGTGATTATTTATTTTTAAATTTTACTAGGTTTAGTTCGCGTTTTTGCCCGCGTTCAAAGCCATTCCCGCTACAAAAATATCTAAACACTCAATACTACAGTTCAGCCACAACTACTCACTGGGCATGGCTGCTTCGGTGAGTAGCTGTGTCGTATCGTAGGTACCGAGGTGTCGGCTGTGTGTGCCATTGTGACAGTTGCCCGCTGGATACGGCTTAATATACGTTTGAGTTTTGCCCAGCCTGGAATGAGGAGCGCAGCGCTCTCAAAGCAGTCGTCAGAGGCGGCTTCTCCTTTTCCGGCCGTGGTCGCTCCCATGGTCGGCAGACAGGAGGTCTGGCGTGTGTTGGCTCACTTCTGCGAGATAGTCCTCTCGTAGAAGGAGAGTGCTGAGAGGGTTCTGGGACGCGAGGATTCCTCCCGCCGTCAGAGGAGACGTAGGAGGCGCCGGGTGGACGACTGACCGGCGTCTCCCACCCTGTGGATTGAAGGTGTTTGGAGAATTCCACCACGGTATGCCCTGCCTGTCGTAAAAGGCAACTAACAGTGGCCACCCCGGCGTCACGGGCGGGTGCCGTCTCTAGCTTTGTCTTTTTAGCACATTGTTGCGACCCCCCTGATGGACAGCAGTATGGCAGGTAGGCCTCACGCTGCCGTTGACGCCGAGAGCGCCGAGATACACGGGGGCTCCTGAGCCTATATCTCACTTGCTTTACATGGATGATCTCAAGTTGTTTGCATCAAAACAAACAGAATTGATTGAGTCGTTAAAAATTAGTGAAAGATGTAGCAAATAACTCAATATGGAGTTTTGTGTAGATAAATATGCGGCTATCCATATGAAGCGAGGAGAGGTCATTGTCTCTGGTGACATACAAGCCTTAGAGACTGTAAGACTTAGATCCCTTTCTGAGACGGAAACTTACAAATATCTGGGTATGCCTGAGGCACGGGGGATTATGAGTGCCGACGTAAAACAATCGCTGAATGACCGTTTCTTCGGCCGCCTGGCAAAAGTATTTAACAGTTTTTTGTCAGGTGGTAACAAGATTTGTGCTTTCAACGGTTGGGTTATGCCTGTACTCATGTACTCTTTTGGTATACTCAGAAAGAAAGACTCAGACTGAATTGGACGCCCTGGATCGAAAGTTCCGGACCCTACTGACTGCATATCGTATACAACACCCACGGTGGTCAGTGATGAGGTTGTACATCCCGCGGAGATGCGGGGCCGAGGCTTACTTAATGGACTTGCATAACCGCGAGGTATGCAATCTCAGGAATTATTTCCTCCACAGCGAAGTAGGCATGTATAAGATTTTAGTCATGGTGGATAAGGGATTTATCCCACTTTCCTTGGCGAATGAGAACTGGCGAAAACCTATGGCGGTGGGCATTAGGGAACGCGAGGTGATATGGAAGATCAAAGAACTATACGGTCGGTTCTATCGGGGCCTTGTCGTTTCTGCTCATGGGTTGATACCAGAGTCTCGACTAACACCTGCTGAGGCTCTCAATTGGTAGTTGGGTCAAGAGCCAGATGCAGAAAGTAGTACTTCTGGACACCGCAATGTCAATGTCTTTTTCTACCGCCAAGCAGCAGTGTGCATGCACTGTAGTATTTCAGTTTGAAGGACATTGTAACCAGTCTAACTACTGGACATAATGAGAGTTAACATCTTATGTATCAGGATGACGAGCGCAGTGAAATGCCACACAGTATTTTGTAACTCAACGTGCTGGATGGTGTTGCTACTGTTTATGGGTGGTCGTATCGCATACCACACGCATTGTGAGGAGATTCCTCACTTTGTATCCCTGACTATCGGTAGCTTGGGTCTTGAGCCTCGCCATCGGAGGGTGATACACTTTTTTTATATTTTTATATGTATAACCTAATGTTTTTTTTTGTATATATAAAAATGGTGGTAGGTCTCTCATTATGTAAGAGGCCGTCTGGGTAGGTACCACCGCAATGTCTATTTCTACCGCCAAGCAACAGTGTGCATGCACTGTTGTGTTTCGGTTTGAAGGACATTGTAGCCAGTATAACTACTGGACATAATGAGACTTAACATCTTATGTCTCAGGATGACGAGCGCAGTGGAATTCAACACAGTACTTTGTAAGTCAAGGTGCTGGATGGTGTTGCTACTGTTTATGGGTGGTCGTATCGCTTACCATCAGGCGAACGGCATGCTCGTCTCGTCATTCAATGCAATAAAAAAAATGTAAAAAAAGGAACATTCAAAATATAGAGATAAAAATGTCTATTACATGATGAAATTATAATAATAATTATTATTAAACATAATTGTAAACATTCGACAATTCCAAAAAAATAAATATGGATGAGTAAAATAATAACTTCAAGTATTAAGATTAGCTCGTTCAAATGAAAAAACTAGTTTAAATCGGTTTCGATGTGTGCGCGTGTAGCAAAGCGCGTTCTTGTCATTCAAATATCTAAAATCGAAGATGTCAAAAATGTAATAACGTCCTTAAGCGTCGTTTAGATGGAGACATCTTTCAACAATCATATGCAATGATTGCTATCAATATTCCCTTTTCGAATATCTGTCAAAATACTCGCATGTACGTCAATGCGGGCGAGATTGCCTTTCCATTGGACATGTTCATACGGGGTTTCATAATTGCGTACGAGTGACCCGTCTAATTGTAGTTATCAGATGATAACTACAATTAGACGTATTAGACGTTAATGATGGGCGTCATGCAGATGTGGTCAACTTGTTGCAACACTACACTATTAAGAACTGACAGTAGATTCAACAACTGCAGCAACTGTCAAATTCATATAGTGCGGTCGGCAACGAGCTACCAGCGTCTGTAAGGCGCCTAAAACGGAGTGAGACCTTGACTAACTAATCAAGAGAGTGCATTAAAGTGCATAAACGCCAAGACCGGTGCTAAAACATATGTTTCATAAATTCGTCTCAAGCTCCGCTAATCTGGCGTTTTGAATTCATGATCTCCGGACGTGTCTCGATTTATACTGAACGGATTATAGAGGTGAAAAATATTTGATCCATTTTTAGGTAGGTAAATAGTAAACGAAGCTTATGAGTTAGATACGGTTTAATTGATAAACATATCGCTAAGTTTAAATATTTTGTTACCATTGATACACCTATAATAAATTACACCTCTATTAATATTGTTAAACGAATTCATATTTTATTTCTTATATACGAAGTCGCCAAACAATAGGTGTTTGCTAAAAGTACTTCGCATCGTCGAAGAAGCTAAGTAGTATAATAGGATATTGTTAAAAACTTAAATACAAGCAATGAACTAGTTCGTACTGCCCGTCCGTGTATCGGCAAAGAACATTTCAAGTTGTTCGGTCACCTCACTATTGACAAATGGCCGCGCCGAGTTCTGCCCAACTTATAAACGGTAAATGCAACGATTTTATTATTTTTTAATTTCTATTGTTATTGAATGTTAATATGAATTCAACACAATTATAAATTATACTAGTATTCACTCAATGGTCCTAATTCCATAATCGTCAATTAAATTTCGAACTCCACGTCGAATGTGATAAAAAACTATTTTCAATTGCTTCATTAAAATTAAAATAACCACCGACACAAAAATCTCAAAAAAATAATAATTATAATAAAAGTGTGGATCGCTAAAGAAGTATATTCGTCTCCGTGGTCCGGAATTCGGTCCCCCGACGTGAGGACGCTGGGCTCAAAATATTACTAGGTACTTAAACGACAAAGACACTTTTATTATTTTACTTTTTAGAGATTTTTGTGTTAGGGTTTATTTTAATTGTAATTTTTTTTGACTGAGTTAATGACATCTCAATTGTATACAACTTTTTAAATACTTCTATCACTTTCAGGCATTTGCTTAAATCGATTTTTAAGTTAGAAATTTCTTCATTTAATTAGTCTATTTCATTATTTACTATTTCAAGATTAGTCGTTAATGACGACTTTATGTCGTAGATCCTCGCAACATGATCTGTCTCCGTTGAATGAGACATCGGGTCTTAAGGGCACTTCTAAGTCGTCGAATGAAATTACTCGTCTGATTCAGGTCTATTCAGTCTGTTCCTTAAAATGATGAACCCTAAACCAAGATATATTGAAATGGGACCACTTCGATACCCTTTTTTACTAAATAAAGAAGAAATCAAATAAGGAAATAAGCTCTTAAATTTCAGAGAAATCAGTGTACATACATAAAAAAAAAATACAAACATACGAATTGATAACCTCCTTTTGGAACCTTTTGGAAGTCGGCTAAAAATAAATGACATGTTTACAAAAGTAATAAACACATTAACGTCATGCTTGGAAAAACGAATTACAAAAAGCCAACCTTAAAAGGGTTAAGAGCCACAAGCTCGCAACATCACGTAAGTGGTCTAGAGTGCATCCAGCAGCCAATTCTGGCAGTGTTAAAAGTAGTCATTTATCAATTAATAACAGAAATAGCATACTGTGACGTCACCGAGTGTCACTAGCCATAACCCTATTTGCTTTATTTATTTTTCAACCAATTTTAATGCGAAGTTTTATAGAAGAATTTCTTTTTTATATTTATTTGTTACATGTAGAATCAATATATATATATATACTCTATATCTATACTTCTATACTAATATATAAAGCTGAAGAGTTTGTTTGTTTGTTTGAACGCGCTAATCTCAGGAACTACGGGACCGATTTTGAAAATTCTTTCACTAATAGGAAGCTACATTACTCCTGAGTGCTATAGGCTACTTTTTATCCCGGAAAAACGATTCCACGCGGGCGGAGCCGCGTGCAAATCTAGTATTATATAAAAGCGAAACGTCACTCACTCATCACTTAATCTCAGAAACTACAAGTGCTCAGAGTGTCAAAGTTTGCATGGGGTTCTTTATAAGACGCAGGTGCTCACTAAGACGGGATTCTGAGAAGTTTAACCCCTAAGGGGGTTAAAAAGTAGTGGCAAAGTTTGTACGCGATAAACTCAAAAACTACCGAACGGATTTCGATGAAATTTGGTGTGGAGAAAATTTGAGACCCTGGAAAGGATTTAGGCTACTTTTTACCCCGGGAAAATGCATTGCGGGACTTTTATTCAGGATAAACTCTTTCGTGCGGGTGAAGACGCGGGCAAAAACTATGATGTACAAAATCGAACATAGAAAAGTACCCAATTGTTATACAGCAAATTTATTCATGAATTACAAAAGTAATATATGTAATATCTTAAATTAAAGTCGTAAGAGTTGCAACAATACAAACGTTGTCATTAGCAAAAGGTAGAAATAATATGGACCGTTACTTACAATCTTTGAGATTACAATGAAAAATAAGCAAACTTAATATGTAAATTTTAAAAAGTTAAAAGGCAAGGATCTGAAAAGTTTGTAACTATTTGTTTACATTTCTGCACAGGCTGCCGAATATACTTTTGTAGAGCTTTCTGGGTATGGGAGTGTGTGAGCTCTAGCTTGAAGTAAAAACTCCAGAGATGACACTTGTAAAGGTTTTATATTGTAGACTTCAGAGTACGTATATACAGCGGAGTACTTAGATGGTAACAGTATTAAATTAGTAGACGTATTGAATAAATAAAGGCGTACATCGCTTATATATGGGAGGCATGGTGTGACACAGCGTTCTCGCACACCTACGTACGTGCACTTACATAGCTGCGCAAGTGTGTGTGTCCCTACACTTTCGTATGTTAAAACATTACACCTATACCCCTTTTTAAAGGGCATGCATATTTGGTCAGTTAGGCATTTTATAATAGGTAGCAAGCCTTTTGCCATCATCCTGGCACAATTCCAGATTCTGAGCTAATACTGAGCAGAAAAACCCAGAATCACATTACCTGACTCGGGAATCGAATCTGAATCTCAGCATGGCAACCTTACCGCCCACCAAATACAAGTACACCACCGAGGCAGTATGTTAAGCAATCACGGCTCCGAATGTTCAGATGAAATTATTATGATTCTGAAATTTATGCTATGTTTACAGACTACGCTTGCATTACTCCTGTATTTAGGGTAACCATATGATAGGCGCTTGCCGCATTCAACATATATTTTGAACTGCCTCGGTGGCGTAGTTGTATTGCGTACGCGTTACGAGTACAATTTGCACGCTGAGGTCCTGGGTTCGAATCCTGGGTCGGGCCAAAAACATTGTGACTGGGTTTTTCCATCTTAAAAATTACTCAGTCGCAGCTCGGAGTCAGGAAGTTGGCGGTGTGATACCCCCGTGCCTCGGAAAGCACGTAAAGCCGTTGGTCCTGCGCCTGATCTCTCTCCGGTCATGTCGGATTGCCGTCTCACCGGACTATGAGAGTAAAGGAATAGCGAGTGCACCTGTGTATTGCGCACACACTTGTGCACTATAATATCTCCTGCGTATCTGGCTGATCTCCGTTGAGATTGGCCGCCGTTACCGAAACCGGCTAGAAAGGGATATTTTGAACTTAATGATTTGGTTATAGGCGATTAATTTAGCGAATAAATATAACAATGAATTATGTGTAACGAATGCACCATACTACAAATAACATATTATAATTAACTAGACTTATGCTCGCGAGAATGAGTTTTTCCGGGATAAAAGTCCCACTTTATATTTTTCCAGCATAAAAAGCCTATGTTACACGCTGATAATTAAGCTTTATATTGGTGAAATAATATAAAATCGGTCCAGTAGTTATTGAATTTATTCGTTACAAACATACAAAAATGCCAAAACACCAAAATATAAATCTTCATTATAATATTATTATAGATAAATACAGATCATTATTATTTATTGTCTTGAACTTATTACCTAGAGTTTTTACTTTAAACATTATGTATTTTTCAGGAATATCAGTCATTTTAGGCACCCTAGACAGGCATTCTATTTACCCTACTTGTACTAGAACGTCCACATCATCTAAAATGTTTCCAACTCCATTTAACTACTGCTTCGCTGTATCAATTGGTAATATGAATACAGTACATAGCGATTCGACGAAGCGCTGATTAATTATGACTAATATTTGCCTTTACATTTCGCTTTACGAACATTCAATGTTTTTTATATTCAGTAGGTATTTGACTCATTGTTATTATTTAGTTTTATTAAATGTTTACGTCATACTAATTCTAACACAGAAAGAAAGATGAAAATCCGGTAAAAAATCAACAATTTATAAGACTTTGAATTTCGGTAGAAGGAGTCAAGAAACCAGAAATGAGGCGCAATACGCGCACGTGACGTCATCGGGAATTACAGGCGTGCGAAAGAAAGAGATGAAGTCATCACCCCACTATGCACCCATTCCTGCACATTGCCATATTTGAAATATGAATGACTGTCCCATTTTTTAACCAATTATAATGCAGTTTTCACAGAAGGGTTTCTTTTTAGTACGACTTGCTGTTACATACATGGTGGAAGGGAAACGCTCTCTATACCGGAACGGTAAGAAAGAAGAACCATAACATTAACGATTTTTTTTTAATTTGCAAAGCTAAGCTATAATACTTACGATTTTAGTATTTCCATAATTCATGCGCGCGCAATGTAAAGCGTACGCAAAACTCGGGGGCAAAGAACCGCACGTGCGCTATGGACATGCGCGTCCGACTTGTAACTTTGCATACCTACTGAACCTTGTCTCAACAAAATTGTCTGTATAAAACAACTTGCTCAACTAAATTCTCAGCGACCTAAAGCGCTACGGCTCAAACTATGCAGAACCCATTCGAAGCAAAGCAACGAGCCAGTTATCGTCTTCTTATGAAAACGGAAATCATTGTGAGATCTTCGACAATCGGCACAGTCCGCACACCGCACGTATCTTATCAAAACGCCTCACAACCTTAAGACCTTTTCAATACTATCACACTCACGATAGGTATATCAGCAAGAATCGAACGCACAAGCCTTACATGAGGAGGTTGTATTACTAAGAAAAGTAATCAATCGATTTTGTGCAACCTACTGAGATGCTACCGTTATTACAGGAGTGTCAGCAAGGTTCCGGTCGATAGATTGAACTCGGTAATTTCTAAAAGAATTTCCACGACCTTCTCCGAAACATTAACCCCTTATTCACGAGCATTGCAAATGTAAATCAAAGTTTACCACAACACAAACTAAAAAACTTAACATGTATTTAATTACAATCAATAATGATCTAAATCCAAAACCGATCGCACGCGCATAACCACTGACAAAGGACTATCTAACAGTCTACACGTCGCTCGCGGCTCCCGACGCAATAAAGGTCAAGGTCACGCGGATCGAAACATAAAAAATAAAACAATTTCTGTAAAACGGCATGAAATAACATTTTGTGTATGTTATAGTAATAATTAATAAATGTCGCTTGTACTTACTGCTATTTGGAAATGTCGCAATTTATTAGTAAGTAAAAAAAAGTATAGTATTTAGTTTTTACTGCATCATACAGTACACGCACTCTTTTGTTATTTACGTACTTACCTACGATTTAAATACTACAGCTTCGCATTATGACTGAACTTAATTTAAGATAACTAGGATATTCAATTGACTAATGACCAAAATTATTGTAAGTAGGTAAAAAGTAGGAATGTGATGGGATTTTGTGCACTTGGTGGAGTCATTAAAAGTAGTTACTTAAATTAGGTCTAGGTATTATTACGCAGGTAAGATCGCGATTGTCAGCCACGTTAGTGATGCGGTGCGTAGGTACTGGGTACAAAGTAAACACCGACAAGGCGGCGGCACCGGCCGTGCGCGGTCGTTGACCTGTCAGCTGATGCTCGTGTTTCATTGCGTTTTTTTTTAAATATTGACTTATTTTACTATGTTTTTCAGAATAATAATTTGATTTATCCATCCATACGTGAAGCTGTACAGAAATTTGAGAAAATCCTACTAAAATTGTAACCATTCGATCGCGTTTTTTTTAGTGACATCATGTCAGGAAGCACCAGCACTATCACCTGTATTCGTTTCCGAGAGCGTTTCCCTTGCACCCGGTATACAGGGTCATTTTTACATTGGATTACTAAATGAAACCACATATTCATCTTTACCTCTTCTAACATCTTGCCAAAAATCATCCATGAATAACGAATATTATTGCCAAAAATCCCGGCAGTAGTTTACAAATTTTTTGAACATTTCGTAGTTTAGTGCGAATATTGTGTGTGCAAAAGTGTATTTCTGAATGAAAATATAATGTTGCCGCTGCGACGAATTATCGTATAGCAGTAGTAGTGGCATAAGGTCGTGTAAACTTGAAGTTACTTTATATTAATATTTATTTTGTTCGAAACTTACACTTTTTTATTTTACATCTATGGTTAAAATAACTTAATGGAAAGCGTTAGTTTCGACGAGATAAGTATGTGATTTCATTTAGATCAGCTAGGAGATATTATAGTGCAGACGTGTGTGCGCAATACACAGGTGCACTCGCAATTACTTCACTCTCATAGTCCGGTGAGACGGAAATCGGACATGACTGGAGAGAGATCAGGCGCAGGACCAACGGCTTTACGTGCTTTCCGAGGCACGGGGGTGATACTGCCAATTTCCTGACTCCGAGCTGCGACTGAGTAATTTTTAGATGGAAAGCCCAGTCACAATGTTTTTGGCTCTACCCGGGATTCGAACCCAGGATCTCAACGCGCAAATCGTACTCGTAACGCGTACTCAATACAACTACGCCACCGACCGAGGCAGTCGAAATTATGTTATAATTATATTGTATAATTCAATAGTAACGCTAAAGGGGCTGTCAATAATTATTATGCATATTTTATAAGTTGATTATATATATTGGCTGTTATTTGCACGGATGCGGCGAAGCAAAACTTAAACAATTCTATCAATATTTAATTAAATACGTAAGAGTTTAACCCCCATTTAAATACTATATAACAAAATAACTGAAATTAAATTTGTTACGTATATTATTTATTGAACATAAATATTTTGTACCTACCTACAGGAAAGTAAAAAAAATAAAACCTAATAACACTGTCCGACTCCGGGTTCGAACCCGGGAATTTAGAGCAGTGTCGTACCGCGTACGCAACACAAATAAGCCACAGAGGCCGCCTAAAAAACAATAACATTTGATAAATCCGCAGCGATTTTTTATAAAATTAATTGGCCAATCTGTAGTTGAAAGTTGGTATATCGTTAGCATGTTAGTAAACGAACAAACTCCCAGTTATAAAAGTTAGTTTCGACTACCCTAGTATTTTAGAATGAGTGGTTAGTAACTTACATCGAGAAAATCGGACATGATTTTATTTCCAATTCGAATAAGCCTATGTATAATATCTTAATATATATAAATCTCGTGTCACAATGTTTGTCCTCAATGGACTCCTAAACCACTTAACCGATTATAATAAAATTCGCACACCATGTGCAGTTCGATCCAACTTGAGAGATAGGATAGTTTAAATCTCAAATTATAGTCGCAATTTTAATTTATTGCTAATTATTTGTCTGTTATTATTTGACAGTCACAATTATCTGTTAACTCCAAATGATTCTAACAGATGTCGATACCTTTCGACTGGGTTGAGTAAGTAATCAATAGATGGCGCTGCTATGGTAAATCTACGAACGTGTCATATAAGCTACGGGTAGATTATGTATACTTTTTATACCGGGAAAATATAAAGCGGGACTTTTATACCGGGAAAACTCATTCACGCGGGCGGAGCCGCGGGCAAAAGCTAGTATAAATATAAGCCAGGATAGCCTAGTTGGGAATGGAACGGTCTGCCGAGACAATGTCCGGAGGTTCAAAACCCAAGGCACACACCTCTGACTTTTCGAAGTTACGTGTGTTATCAATTATCGTTCGCTTTAACGGTGATGGAAATATCGTGAAGAAACCTTACATACCTGAGGTGAACCGTATGCTCGTTTGCCCCCTATACCATAAAAAAAAAAAAAAAAACATACCTGAGAATTCTCCATAAGAAGCTCGAAGGTATGTGAAGTCTGCCAACCCTGCCAGGCCAGCGTGGTGGACTAAGGCCTAACCCCTCTCAGTAGTAGAGGAGGCCAATGCTCAGCAGTGGGCAGTATATAATACAGGGCTGATTGCAATTGCAAATAATGTATAATATTACACATAACTATTTAGTCCATTAAAATAATTTATCCTGATTACTTACTAATATTCAATATTGTACAAATTAAGCACCGAATTAACGCGTGACCCGATTAAAATACCAAAGCATTCCAAACCTTGCTGAAATTGGACTTTTATTGGTTTTTAACAGTGTTCGCATTTTCAGGACCACGGCATCGACAGCCATTTCCGATGGAATAGCATAAAGAAATTTATTTACTTGGCGTGCACTTATTCTACGTGCCTGTATAATTTCGACATATTTTCAAAGGTGTGCGAGACAGGTATTGCGTTGTACTTTTAGCGTTTAATATTTATTTGCATTCAGAATTCATAGCAGCGTTGCAATTTCGATATTCGTATGACTTCATGATTCATTGTAATACTTGGAATCCGTTTGTTTTTTATGATTTGACACGGCTTTTTTAGGATCTAGATTTGGTAGCAAACAACTTAGATTATTAGTGAGAGATTGTAATGTTTTATTCATATAGATTGTAACAATCATGAAGGGGGATAGCATAAAGGATGAAATAACTATAGATGTACAATTGTTTTAGACCCACATGTCTTGGCTAATGGTGATTATCAATCTGCGATTTGTAGTAAGACAGAAGCTGGTCCAATATACCTAAGTGTTTGCACTCCAATACATTATCTGTACTTCGCATAGTATTGTGTGCAATTCTCAGTCTACACTAGTTGTTTGGCTATTGGCTTAAAATATAAGTCGATGTATCCAATACTGTTCAAAGTTTGGAACAATCTCTTGAGTAATGTATACATAGGTAGTATAGACTTGAGAATACTAACTTTAATATTTTTTTTACTTAGGCAATCGTTAATAATCGTCTAAATATTCTAGGTATGCGATTTAGAGCTTCCTTTTGTTCTGTTTCGTGATACACCTACGTCTGTCTGGTGTAAGTCTTTCTAAGTCATTAAATAAGTATGTTTTATACTTTTTAAGTGTGAGGTCTAATCTAGCGCCTATTAAGTTACCATTGAGTTTAGCGCTGAGTCTTCTAAAGCAGACAAGGAACATGCTAGAGTTAAAGATTTGTGATTCCTTTATAAAAAAACATACATATATATCTTGTATCTTACCATAATTATTTGTTATTTGGTTATATAAGTGTTATTTTATTGACACACAATATGATCAAAAAAATAGTTTTAGTTTGCATTTAACATAGAAAATCCTGGTAGTTTACCTAATTGAGACAAATAACCTTCGCTGTATATATATCCGGCTACAGGCCGACGTTGGATATACGGTGGTGTTAGTGAACAGCAATAGCATTGAGCTTTTAGATCTATCGCCTGCAGCTTTTGCTAAAATATTGCGCCATTGGCTCGGCAACCGGGACGTACGGAAAAGTGGTGCGTGCTAAATGCGTTTAGAATTTAAATTTAATTGTAGGTAGGTCCTTGTTTCATCGCGGCCAGTTTTTGAAATAAGAATAAAATATATCTAATTACTCGATCATAGTTAACAGTCGATCGGCGTAGATCTGAGAAGAATTGAAGCGCGCAGAATCAAATCGCATTTGTTTTATATGCGCGGTGGTAGTGCTCGGCTTCTAAGGGAAGTCGGTTGAACGAGTTGACGGCGCCTTTTTGATGAGCGCGTCCTTTACGCGACATCAGCGCATATTAACTCATTGTATGCGTTTGTATTTATATAAAAGGAAATAAAAACGCACTACAAACGCGTTTGTAGCGATACAAACGCGTTTGTAGCGATACAAACGCAAGTAAAACGCGTTTCATACAGCCGAAGCAGCAGGAAAGGGGTGTGACGGAGGGGAACAATCGCGCGCTTACGGCGCCATCTCTCAATTTGCCGACTGCCTTGCGTTTACTAGCGTCCTAGCCACGTTACACGCGTCGTCAGCTCGTTTAAAAACGTCATGGGCAAAGACCCTAAGTAGGCCCGCGCGCGTTAGTCGCGTTTTTCAAAGCGCGTCGGAATCGATACAAACGCGCGAGAGCACCGCTAATTCTTTACTCTATAAGGCGATTAACTTTGTGAAAATTGAAAGCGGGACATTTGGTGTGTTAGGGTGCCATTGTTGACTGTTAAGCAAAAAAGCATGAACTTTACGAATTTGTTGAAAACGAGAAGTTATAGTACGAAAATGTAGATAAAACAAAAGCTTTGCAGGACAATTTTACAAATGATTGCACCCTCCGAAATCCCGCTGAAGGTTGGTCACTTTACATACCTGTATAGAAATCGCATGGACAGCTACGCCTTTGCATTGCGTCTCTATGGCTACTGAGGCGCGACAGCATCGAAACAGAATTCTGGACGAGGAGGGAGAAGGTGGATTGCCAGCGACAGCGTCACGGCTGTATCGCGACCATTTTGCGATTGCGTCGCTGCAAAAAGTCGCCGAGGGAAACCTCCGTAAACGACGCAGCTTCGTAGTATAATCCGCGCGCGATCAGGGATGTGACCTTTCGGAACTGGCTCCGTTCGGTAGCGTCAGCAAACTCACGCTGATACTCGTGAAATACAAATTAAATTAATATGGAATTCATTTGGTGAATTTTTATATAAATATAATTAGATCATACATATTAGCGTATTTTGTACACATGTACAGTCATCAGCTTATGCTTATATAACTGACCAAAATAAAAATTTCAAATCGCCTATATACGCGTTAAGTTAAACTGAAACATTTTTTCCTCGTTTCAAGTAAAGTAAATCTCTTTTATTTTATTTTTGTGAAGAGAAGCAATAAAAAAAGATTAGTAAGAACACAAAAGTATGTAGGCAATATGAAATTTTTAATTTTTTCAGCTACTTATGCTGCTGACTGTACATAGTATAAGAGGAGAAAATCTGCTAAAATCTCCACCTATTTTTGGTTTACTAATGAATATTGAAATGAATAAGAAAATGTAATTGATGAATTTCAATTCAGAAATTTACAAACGCTACTTCGCTTGGGAATTGTTATTTTTGATTTACTTTGACAAATTTCATTTCATTCTCATATATTATTTATGTATAGCACACTAATTATATATGTCCAACCATTTATTTAACTTGTACAGTTCGGTTTTTAATCAATTGGGGATGTACTAATGCGTTAGCGATTCGATTTATTGTCACAATCGATTAATTTATGAAGAAGTTTTGATCGATTAAAAACATTGAAATGTTATTTTTGCTCAACATTTTGTATTGTTTTATAAACATGCCAACACTGCCACATTTTATTTTTCAATGAAAAAGTTTTGAATTATCTTTGTTCCACAATCAGTGGGCTTAACGAATATCGATCGATAATTACCATCGGAGCTGAAGAGCAAGTCGCTTCACTATGCAAATGAAAAAATAGCGTCCATAAAGTAGTCAATTATTTTGTTTTCGGGTTTTTTAATACATCAATGTCGATTCCTTGTCAATAATTATAAATTTTTATAGGTGTGCATATGTCAAAAGTTAAATAAATGGTTGGACGGAGTATAATGTGACTATTCGACTCGGTCGACGTCGACGGCCTAGTCGACGCTTGGCATTCAGTTTACTACTTAGTACAGTTTCAGATTTCGCATTTACTCATCTTAATAAATCATTATTTATTAAGATTATTACTGGTGGTAGGTCTCTCATTATGTAAGAGGCCGTCTGGGTGGGTACCACCGCAATGTCTATTTCTACCGCCAAGCAACAGTGTGCATGCACTGTTGTGTTTCGGTTTGAAGGACATTGTAGCCAGTATAACTACTGGACATAATGAGACTTAACATCTTATGTCTCAGGATGACGAGCGCAGTGGAATGCCACTCAGTACTTTGTCAGTCAAGGTGCTGGATGGTGTTGCTACTGTTTATGGGTGGTCGTATCGCTTACCATCAGACGAACGGCATGCTCGTCTCGTCATTCAATGCAATAAAAAAAAAAAAAAAAAAACCCACTTAGTTATTGTTATATAAACTAGAGGTGATTTTTAACTCGTAATTTGTTCTATAAATATTTCAAGTTATTTTGTTCCATAATTTTGCTTGATGTGTTTTTATGCGTAGGTATTTTAATGAATTCCGTTAATTAAAGCTTTGGGCAAATACTAGATAGTGTAATGAAAAAAAAATGAAACTGAATTAATTTGTATGCACAAAGCCTGCATTTTGTATTATATTAAATATTTTGGTTTATAAACGAATACCGTTATTATAATATTTTTCGGGAAATTTAGCGCTTACAACAATATTTAATAAATTTGAGTGATTGGCTTAAGTTTTGACCAGGTACTGATTGGTCATCTGACTTCAACATTTTGGGGTTGATATAAAGTAGGGGAGCCTGGGGTCATTACGATAGCAATCGTAAAATGAGGAAGTTCAAAAATCGATGGCGGATTAAAAAGTCATTCGATGTTTTCGAACGTCTCGGTATCCCAGGCAGACACAAACGGCGGGTTAAACTTTTTCCCTACTGCGTCGAACAAAAAATAATTTAAAAGCAAGTGCCGTATCAAAATACATATAATCGCATAGATAGGGTTGACGTCAGCAAAGCCGACGATTGTGACCCAAATTCTTCCGCAATATGTTTAAAAAAGTGCATTGCACCAATCATCATTGGAGTGGAAGAAGAATAATTAAATTTAAAGTATCCATTGTTTTTCTTTGAATTCGGTTATTATCTAAGGATTCTAAAGTAACAAAAGTGATGAGATAGAAACTGATTATTGGTCCTTAACCAAATATTATTATCATAAAGGCACAGCGTAAGCAATGTATTTGTAATGCAATAGGTATATATCGCTAATTGAAACCTGCATACCTGAGAAGTTCTTTGAATTTCGAAGGTATGTGAAGTCCGCCAACCCGCACTAGGCCAGCGTGGTGGACTAAGGCCTTACCCCTCTCAGTAGTAGAGGAGGCCCGTGCTCAGCAGTGAGCAGTATATAATACAGGGCTGATTGCATTGCATTGCAAACCCTTTTCTATCTTTTTGTATGGGCTCAATAGCAAACGCAATAGATTTTAACGCAACTTGTTCCAGTTATAAATTTGAATTCTATGCCTTGCAGCGATCCGCGCTCGTACTATTTATTTAGTGGAATAATGTTTTTTTTTATTTCAGTAAGGATATTTGATTTCGTGTTATGTGAAGTAACAATAGGCATGCCGTATATGTGCATGGATAGTTTTATTAAGCAATATACAAGGAAATTAGACTGTAATAAATTTATGAACCCGCTTCTAAGAGGAATTACTTATGGTCTGTTACTACAAACTGCGTTATGGACGTTGATTGTGAGTATACTTTTTTTTAATATTGCATTGAATGACGAGACGAGCATGCCGTTCGCCTGATGGCAAGCGATACGACCACCCATAAACAGTAGCAACACCATCCAGCACCTTGACTTACAAAGTACTGAGTGGCATTCCACTGCGCTCGTCAGCCTGAGACATAAGATGTTAAGTCTCATTATGTCCATTAGTTATACTGGCTACAATGTCCTTCAAACCGAAACACAACGGTGCATGCACACTGTTGCTTTTCTATTAATGTAAAATTTTGTTACATCCACGCAGCTTAGCAGTTAGCTTTATTCCACAACATCGCAGTCTCACTTTTGCCCGCGTAACTGTTTGCTGAATTTGTCAAATAGACATCGTCCTTTGAGCGTCGCAGTTCCTAGTAAACTGTATGCTTGTTTCTATTAAATGTTTGTATTATATTAAAAAATTTGGCATTTATATTTAACTGGCTATTGTGAATCTCTCTTTGCATGAGGTATTAGACGAAACATTTAAAACCAAAGTAGAAATTATGAAATGATTTTGACACATGAACGGCCATATAGAAATAAAGAGAAAACACTGAAGGGACTGTTTCTAGAACTGAATGCGGCCAGTGAAGGGAAATGTAGCAGTAATGGTTGGCTTTAAGTCGCCTTAAGTTTATATATGCTAGTTAATACCAATAACAACAATTCTAGGTGAACGCGCATCGACGCTCAGAGATCGTTTTTACCTACAGGTTCAGTTGATCTATGCGAAATGTTATTTTAAAGCTTTCAAAAACAACAAACATATAAGGGCTACTGTAATTAAAACCATAACATGTACTTGGTTAAGTAGAAAATGCTAAACCTCAGCAGTTGTTGAGTTTGAATATGTAAAGTTTTTACGACAGATTTTTAACCTGGTCAATATAAAATTATAAATGCATGCAGATTAAGTTGCATCCATCATCTAGTGTTACGAAAAATTTAATTTTATGCATCGTAAATGATGAAGCTCATACCAGAATTATCGCATTATAGCTATCGTCATTTTATAAATTAATTCCCGCTGCATTAATGGCATTTCCACTTGGCGGTCGGGCTTCTGGAGTGAAATTTTTGAAGTTTATCGTGAATACCCAACATCCTGTCCATAAAGCAATTTTCAATTGAAAATCGGAGGTTAATTTTTATATATCTTGATAGAAATTCCGGAATAGATGGAAGTTATAATTAGGCGGCGTGAAGACAGATGGAATGATATATATGAAATTTTAAATATGGAATTGAATGGCATGTCTACTATTAATTCCGGTATAAGCCTTCTGTGGGCACGGCGTATTGCCTTTTACAAAATACAATTATAAGTTCATGCTGAATCTTTTCAATTTTTCAGCATGCAGGCTATTTAGCCGACTCAATCAGATATCTAGTGGCGAGTCTTCAAGAAGAACCATCCTGGACTAGATGTTACAAAACAAACGACAATAATTCGAGCTGCATACCAGCCAGGGATCTGATACTTCGATGTAGACAAAGCATAATAACCAAATTCGATACAACGTCGGCGCATTTTAATTACCTGTAAGTAGTATTAATGGCTGACATCAGCACCTATGTCTTTGTGTTGATAGGCTTTGTTCACTAATGGCATGTCCGCATTGGCGAATGCGCCGCAATTGCGCAGTATACCCGCCAGTAGTGCTATTGCTTCTGTAACTGTTATTGTATTTTACTCTCGTAACTGCCTAGGTGGCGTAGTTGTATTGCGTACGCGTTACGAGTACGATTTGCGTGCTGAGGTCCTGGGTTCGAATCCCGGGTCGAACCAAAAACATTGTGACTGGGTTTTTCCATCTTAAAAAGTACTCAGTCCCAGCTCGGAGTCAGGAAGTTGGCGGTTATATACCTTTGCGTCTCGGAAAGCACGTAAAGCCGTTGGTCCTGCGGCTGATCTCTCTCCGGTCATGTCGGATTGCCGTCTCACCGGACTATGAGAGTGAAGAAATAGCGAGTGCACCTGTGTATTGTATCTATCTTTAATATTGACATTACAATAATTTTAACTTTTAAATCTACTGTGACTATTAGGTATATAACCTAATTACTACAATTATAAATATTCCCTCATTCATATAATTTAAATTTAGGGAAGACGACCGACCGATCATTTTGTTGCGCTTGCCTTTATAAGTTTCATTTTATTAAGAAAGTAGGAAGAGCAATACAACAAAAATAATTTTGTAAATGTAGGCGAATGCACATTGTACACCGTTATTTTATTATTTTTTTGTGTTATGTCCAGTTTTACGTATTTGTACATGCCTGTCCAGGTATTCCCTAAATCCCTTCATTTGGATTTTATCTTATTTCAACGGTAATGTGCGTGCATTAGCTTATATAACTAATCTGACTTTGTACACAGCACAAAAGAATTGAAAAAAAAAAAGAGAAAGAAACAATGAACAATTGATGACAAAAAAAGTAAGCCCGGAGTTTCTTTCTGCCTTTCTTCTTCGGGTCGTCATCGCTTAGGTAGCTAGTGAAAGGCTGGTAGGTTAGCTAGGCTAGGGCCTGTAGTGTCCTCACCGGTGAGGATCGCGACGCGTTCCTCCCATTATTTTAATAAAATGATGTCCTTTTTATATCCCCTTTCCTGCCAGCCCGAGCTGTTTTTTTGTTTTTGTTTATTTCTTATCATAGATTTACTCCCAATAAAAATGTCGGTAGTTATATAAGTGACCATTGGTATTTATAATAATTATTAATATAATCAATTTAATGTATCTTGACTTATCATAAGTGCAACTATGTTCGCCTACGTGATGAATAAAGTATTTTATTTTTATTTTTATTGCGCACACACTTGTGCACTATAATATCTCCTTTTTTTTTTTTTTTTTTTTTTTTTTTCGCGTAGAAAGTGACTTATTACTACCGCCCAGCCTTCAAGGGGGGCGACTGAGCGGCTATGTTGGGTTCACCGTGCCTTACGACCCGGCGTTGAGCCGCCCGGAGAGATGTAACCATCGGGCGACCGCCGGGCCGAGTCCCTAACCTATGTACAACGCACGGCATACGGATACCGTGGTGGAATTCTCCAAACGCCCCCAATCCACAGGGCGGACTATAATATCTCCTGCGTACCTGGCTGATCTCCGTTGAGATTGGCCGAAACTGACTAGGGGGATTACGTTTTTTTTACGTAATATGCAGTGCAACGTGTAATAAGCTTCAGTTATGATGTACGATGAGCGAACAGCGCTTGTGTTCAAGGAAAGCGTAGGCTGAGCGCGGTAGTGACCATCTCTATATTTTCCTGCTAGATTCAGTTTAACAAAATACTATAATATAACTCATTAAAATTGAAGGAAGTAATCTTTGGTTAACTACCCGCTTAGTATTGTACAGATAGCATTTTTAGGCAAGTCTAAAAATGGTTTGGTCGTCTGTCTGTCTATGATAATAATAAATCTGCTCTTAAGCCTGAGTCCTGATGCATTGAAATGATTTTTTGTAAATTACATCTAAGGGTGATTTGCGTTGTAAGCTCCACACGTAATCACAGTTACAAGGGTTGCAATAACGGAGCGCATACTGTGCATACACACTTGTGCTGCCTTTGACTATGCTCACATACAAGAAGAGAATCGTAGTTAATTTACCTTCCCAAGGCTGCGGCAGCACCCTCAAGAGTGATGACGACAATAAAGATAACATGCAGATAGGTATATCAAAATCACAATACCCACTTTACAAATTGCTCTTTATTTATTTCTAGCCAATGTATTTCTAATTCATATTACTAGGCAAAACATAAATATTATGTACAATCGAAGAATATAAGCTAATGGTCTTAAATCAATACATCGAAGCTCTGCCTAATGGATACGTTGTTTTCCTATTATATATTTCATACATGTATGTGTTGTTTTGGATTAATTTGGATAAACCTGGATTTAAAATCCTATGCAATATTGGTGATGTAGCGATGCATCAAAGCTTCTCAGGGAATTGTTTTAGCTGTAGCAGATTTCTGAATAAAATATATTTTGCGTTGTTTGCAGGAAATCATTTATGTACCTTGATAGAAGTATTCTTGCTACAAGATTTTTTGTGATAGCTCTTGTTTGGATATTTAATTTTTTCTTTGCGACCGTTCAAGATGACACTCTTATTAAGGTATTGGTTTACGTATTTTCGCAAAATCTCGCTAGTATTGTAAGTTTAAATAAACGTCTACGCAGTGCCGGATTAACTACGTAGCAAGAGTAGCAATTGCTACGGGCCCTGCGCGAAAGGGGGCCCCGCATGTTTAAACCCACTCATCTCTGCCTGAGCGTAATTTTTTGAGTGAAACTTGTTAAGATGTGGTACGTTGAATTTTTTTGATGTCACAAAACAAGACACCCGGTACCCGATTATTTCCTTGGCGTAAATAATTTAAATAATATCATACAGTAAACGCACAAGTTCTACAAAAAGTTGCTTGTATAAACGTGAAGAATTTCAGTCGGCCTGATAATCAGCTCTACAAAAAGTCTGCCGCATATGCAAGCACTCTTACCCGACACTTAGTGTGGATATGTAGCAGAATTGAAATGGCTCCATTTAAATTGTTAAAATTATCTATTGATTTGTAAAGTTAACAGTCTACATTATTTTTAGTATAATTTAGTAACCATATACCAAAAATCTATTTTCTAGAATATAAGTATATTGAGTTATAGAAGTTATGACTAAAACAAAATTTTTATTACTTCAAGAGAGATTTCCTCCAATTTAATTTTTCATAAACATTTCGTAATCCTGATATAGTAGGATCATTACCAAATGCATAAAAAGCAATGCATTCAATAAACTATTTCCAGAACAAAAGAAGTTTAAATTCTAGACGCGAGAGTCTCACGCGTGTTTTTTTAAACTAATGATAGGTATCCTATCCGTTGTCGGTACAATGGGCACCCGGCCAATGCAAATTATTTGTGATCGAAGTTGGTAACACTGAAAAATTAACCGGGGATTCCCTGACATTGTCATTGAGAAGGCTTTTTGTAATTGTCCGAGCCTAACAGCGCCTATAGTAATTTACTACACTATTCATTACCCACAAAATTGTAACCTATAGATAGTAAATAAATGTATTGAGTATTGAATTGTATTTTTACCACTCTATACTTAAGAACCCACAGCAGATCAAGGGCTTTTTGAAAGAATTTGCTACGGGCCCCGCGCTTGCTTAATCCGGCACTGCGTCTACGGCATGTAGGAAATGTGATTAGGTAGTTATTGGTCACGTCATACTGGGAATTACAATTTCGTGAATATAAAATACACTCAAAATTATTCTAATAACATAGTGACATTTCTAGAGCCCTCAATAAAGCTCTTAATAATAACTATAGTCTCAATAATGCAGAATTACGGATTAACAGATAATATTAAATATTTTATTGACCTGAATGAACAGTTGCGTCGTGTGCAAATAAGCGGAACATTTTACGTCGTAGTAAATAAAATTCCCAATGCCGAGTCCAAAATAATTGCCATGACTGAAACTTTTTAAATGGGAAGCTGACACTTATATGGGTAGTAGTTATTAGTATTTTTTTGGGGAAACGTAATAAATTAGGTAGATAGGTAGTTAAGTACTGCTGTTAGGTCTCTCGTATGCGATAGGCCGTAATTTTTCAATCATCTAAAATTAATATTCGAGAGTCACGCGCATTTGTCGGTCGTGATATCTCGATACAATTTCTCATTGCATCATTAATAGTGATCCGAAGATATCAAGCTGCTTCTTAATGTAATTTTATTACATTACAGATTTTCAAAGTATCCTTCCTATGTAGGGTATTTTCAACGTTGATCGCTATATTTTTCATATTAATTTCAACTAAATATTATGCTGTGACAGCGTTCGTGGAAATATTGGATATATCGGCGCCACATTCTTACGTAAGTAAATATATTTGTTTTAAACTGCTATTGATCTTGCATTGTAAAATGCAAAAGGTTTTTCTGGACCGGCTGTCTCGTTGTAACGTCACAGTCTTTATTATAAATGAAAAGACGTTGGATAACAAACGTCTTTTGGAATACTTTATGCTAAAATGATACTTATTTTCAAAATTATATAGAGCGTTTTATAGCTAATGAGTATAGGCCCGTATTCACAAACGTTACTTTGTTAAGTACGAAGCAAATAGCAATACTGTGATAATAATATTATTTATATATTTACTGGTGGTAGGTCTCTCATTATGTAAGTGGCCGTCTGGGTGGTTATCACCGCAATGTCTATTTCTACTGCCAAGCAACAGTGTGCATGCACTGTTGTGTTTCGGTTTGAAGGACATTGTAGCCAGTGTAACTACTGGACATAATGAGACCTAACATCCTATGTCTCAGGATGACGAGCGCAGTGGAATGCCACTCAGTACTTTGTAAGTCAAGGTGCTGGATGGTGTTGCTACTGTTTATGGGTGGTCGTATCGCTTACCATCAGGCGAACGGCATGCTCGTCTCGTCATTCAATGCAATAAAAAAAATAAAACTAACGACCTTTTTCATAAACAGTTTATAAACCTATTTTAGTTATAGAATGTTTTGTCTTCCTCTTTCAAACTCAATTCAAAATTCGTTCGAAGGAGACAAAACATTCGATAACTAAAATAGGTTAATAAACTGATTATGAATAAGGTCGTAAGTCTTTTGGCATGACGATTGACGGCCTTCGAAGTGCATAGGCAAAGGGGCGCTATGATTTGCAAATATTGACATCTAACTTTGCTTTAGTTGATCTAGATTGTAATATATTACTAAATACCGTTATTACGACGAAGGACATAAAAAAGGTTTTATATTTATAATCCAATGACTAACTGCACTAATTCCATTTTTAATATTATCTATCGAACATTAGAATTGCATTTCACAAATGTTTTAATTCATCATTCCAATTAGGTAGAAATCAGTATACATATGTTACGTTGAAGACCAGCATTTGCAGGCGACCGTAGTTAATTACGTGTGCCGCTTAACCTCTGGTTGAGTAATCAGCCGAACGTGTGGTAACTGAACACTATGAATCTGCTCCGGGACTAAACGTTCGCCTAAGTGCTCCGAATGTCGCAAATTGTATGGCACATTGTACCAGACTGTTGAATAGCCTTGTTCAGCGTTAGTTGTTGATTGATTTATTTTCATGCATCTAGCCCGGAGGCTTACGTGCGCTGTTGGGTCTGTTGAAATTGTTTAATGGGTTATTGTTATATTATTTCGCATGTTGATAAAAGGTTTGATAGATTTAAAAATAATAAGAAACGTTGTTTGAATTAAATTCTTTTAGTTAAATAGCGAAGAATTTAAGACGCCCGCGTTAACTTGAGTGCGTATCACCTGACATCGCTTTTCAGAGCGAAACTGTGTTAGATCTATTAATAGTGTATAGTGTACACCCAAAAAGTAAGGATTCTTTTTATATATAAACCAATATTTACTGGTTTCGATTTTACTCATATTTTTATCCCTACGCTGAAAATGTATTTATGTTTATACGGTCATTCGTTTGTAACCATTTTGAAACAGAAGAACTATAAAATAAATGTATAATTTCCTCCCATAATGCATCGTGTTAATATTTTACCGCCTCAGTGCCGTTTGCGCCGCAACTAATGAATCAATACAAAACGTGATCAACTGGAAACATTTGATTCTCTTCGTTTTTAACCGATTTCAACAGAAGGAGTAATCCTTCTGTAATTCAACGAATTGAGTAATCAATTCGTTGTCTTTTATGTTTGTGCAACGATAACTATTTGCATTGGATTTCGTATAGCTTCGGAATGGTCCCATTTTAATTTCATTGGCATGGGACCTTGGACTTCGAAGATGAATCTAGAAACTCCTCAATATCAATAATGATTTAGCCAGCTGCATTCTTGTATGTTTGCACCATTTTAGATTGACTGGTAGAGAATGTCTACGACATCAATTCCGCCTAAAAAAATTAAGTAGTATAAATAAATATCAAATAGGATTTTAATGATTATCTTTGCATAAGGCTCACTATAGCTTCAACGTGATACCATTTTAAAATAATGTTGTTTGACTTAGAGCTTCGAAGATACCTACAGCAGGGAATCCTTAAAATCAAATAAGATGAGAATGACTTGTTTGTTTGTGTTGAGCTTAATTAATTCTGTTCTTTAGCTAACAAAAACCAAAAAAGTATACCTTTTTACAAGAAAAACGGCTTCAAAAACAACTAAAACCAAAATATAATCTAACTTAAATACAACGTTCCCATAAGTTATTAAAACACAAGCAATGCTAAATCTTTTTTTTATATTTATACGCACATATTTTTTTTATGAATCATAATTGTTTTCGAATATTGTTTGTGTATTTATTAACTTAAGCTGGCGAAACGAATCGAAATTAAATTTAAAATTGCCTTACTACAAATTAATGCAAATGACTACTTATAATATACGGGAAGAATAAAACAATTAAGTTAATACAGTATATCATATACGTTATCTATTTCCTCCATAATATGCAGATTTTATTGCGTATTGAATTAATAATATGAAAATGTCAAATAACAAACTCAACTCAGATCCACGGTTTGTTTTGCGAGGTCTCAGAGCAGCTAATTTAGTATGAAAGTGATCCACAAATGAAATAAGTTTGAGTTCTTGAAAATAAGAGTAGCATATTATATCTTCCTATTTGTTTTGAAGGATTTGTATGCAATATGATATGCAACATGAAACGTCGCTTAAATAAAAATATGTGAATTATTCTTGGACAGTTTGTACATCTTATATCTATATATTATGAGAAACATAGCGAAATACGTAATCTATACAATAATAAACCAGTATAACCGGTGTCTGTACATTAAAAAATGTGATAAAAAAGAAACGGGGTTACTAAAGAAGAGTAATAGAACACAAATCAGCGATTTTTATAATTCTTTTCTGTTTGTTACTGCACATCTCCGAAACTACTGAACGGATTACGTTGAAATTTGGCACACAGGTAGAACATGTCCTGGATTAAGACACGGCTACTGATTATCCCGGGAATATATAAAGCGGGACTTTTATCCCGGAAAATGCTAGTAAATTCATTATTGTCATGTGTTTTAATTGATTGTTATGAATTTGACAATAACTTTAGTACTGAGTAAACGAGAAGGTCCAAGTCAACGTTATAACAACCAACAAACAATTTGGGGAGTCTATTTTAACGTTACCCATAACAAATACTTACGTAACAGCAAGTTTCTTCATCGTCTGTAAAAGTAAAATAACAGCTAAAGTAAAAACCGTACCTCGTAATTTACGTAGAATTAACAGTAACTTTGACTGTTCGTGAAGAAACGGATTGGCACTGCATCTAACAAATTAATTCCAGGGAATATTTGTAGACACATATCTCATTTCACGTACGTGAATGTCATATACTGGTGGTAGGTCTCTCATATGTGAGAGTCCGTCTGGGTGGGTACCACCGTAATGTCTATTTCTACCGCCAAGCAGCAGTGTGCATGCACTGTTGTGTTTCGGTTTGAAGGACATTGTAGCCAGTGTAACTACTGGACATAATGACACTTAACATCTTATGTCTCAGGATGACGAGCGCAGTGGAATTCCAAATAGTACTTTGTAACTCTTGCACACTTTGCTGTGTGGTGTTGCTACTGTTTATGGGTGGTCGTATCGCTTACCATCAGGCGAACGGGATGCTCGTCTCGTCATTCAATGCAATAAAAAAAAACTAATTAACCATTATATATTTCAGACTGTGTCTATGGATCACATCGTTTACACGTACGGTATTGGATTTCTCGGTCTTTACGACTTCGCGACGATGTCACCGTACACGATGATTGACAACGCCGTGGTGATATTCGCAATATTGTTCACTGCTATAGCGTTCATCAGATCGTGGATTGTCAGAATATTATACATAGTGCTGACGAATTGCGTTGAAGTGGAGATTTCAGTGACGCCGCACTATCTTCTATTCGCAATTTTACCGTTGAGCACTGAGTTCCTTTATGCTCACAAACTTTATATATTTTATATTTATTCGAATGTCATGGTTGCTACGATGGCTTATCTTGTAAGTACGAATGGTTATTATTTGTAATATCGATACCAATTTTAAGCAATTATAAAATTTTAAATGTACATTTTAGTCGAAAATTTAAATTTCGCTTGTGGTAATTTATAATTAAAAACATTGTTTAGTGAAAGCTGCGTATAGTCCATACATTCCTGAAGGTTATTTTGATACCCGATATCCATAATCAAATTTTGATGCGTATTTTATGCTTTAAACTTAACAACAGAATATTGTGAATTTGAAGATAACGAATAACAACTATAACAATGCGGATCAAAATTCTTCATAGAAAATGGAAAATCGCATTGTTTCTTCACGTCAGGTATCGTATTCATCAATATGCTTTTGTTGCAGGCTATGTTGACGTTGACAATGTCGAAATTACTCCATAATGAGTTTCGCTCGATCAAAAATATTTACATAGTCGGTATACTGTGTTTTCTTGGGTTTAGCCTCTCCGTGCCGATAGTTGTGGTGAGTTAGTCAATTAGTTTACTAATGTTAAAAATGGAAAAGTTGGTGAAGATATTTGGGTGGTTGAGGGTTTATAACTTCGAAACTGGGGAATCGACTCGACTATAACTTCCTACATTGATAGATCATGTCCTAGTTTAGCTTAGCTTCTTTTTATACCAGAAAATTACAGTAGGAGTTTTATTCCCAAAAAGGTCTCATAGTGGTGGTAGGTCTCTCATTATGTAAGAGGCCGTCTGGGTGGGTACCACCGCAATGTCTATTTCTACCGCCAAGCAACAGTGCATGCACTGTTGTGTTTCGGTTTGAAGGACATTGTAGCCAGTATAACTACTGGACATAATGAGACTTAACATCTTATGTCTCAGGATGACGAGCGCAGTGGAATGCCACACAGTACTTTGTAAGACAAGTTGCTGGATGGTGTTGCTACTGTTTATGGGTGGTCGTATCGCTTACCATCAGGCGAACGGCATGCCCGTCTCGTCATTCTATGCTATAAAAAAAAAAAAAAAAACGAGCCGAATAGTGAGAAAATCTTACAAAAAAATAACACTACACAACACTCGCGCCTTTTATGCTTGAAGGGGTGAGCCGAAGCGCAACTTTTGTCACCCACTTATCGCCGTGCGTATTTTGTCTCATGACTATTTCCAGGAATGTTCCCATCGACTATTTCCAGGACTGTTCCCATCGACTATTTCCAGACTCCGGCGTGATACTAAATAGAAATACCTAATATCATTGCCCGACCCGGGATTTGTATCCGAGATTTTAGCGACGTCGTCGTACCGCAACAATAACACGACGCCACCGACGCAGTCCAAAAAAAAGAGTTTCTAAATATAAACATCATAACACTGAAAAAAGAATAAATGATGTCTGATGTTTATTTTAGACGAAATTTATTTGTAGACGAGGTCATATATTTTATCTCCATTAAATCGTGCGTTAAAGATGATGCAGTCACTGAATCTGTCATAAGTCACTATCAAGCTTATTAGTATTGTGAGATTTTACTGAGTTTGCATGAAGTGTAATGATGACGTATCAGGTTTTTTCTTGGTATTACCTTATAGAAATCGATTTTCCATAAAGAATTAATGATGACCGCATATCCTGTCTTGACAACAGAAATGTTCAATCATAAGAACGTATCATTATAGGAAAGAAAGTATTGTAGTACACATGTTTTTTGTATACCGGCACGGCACAGTAACCCCACTGCATCTAATGATAAGTGGACCAGGGTCCAGAATCCAGATGGAGTTTCCGCTTTTCCAAATAAACAATTTTAATTTGGCTAGCAAAATGAAAAGCAACCAAATAAAACGCATATCTTGCTCTTTTTTAAACAAGCAGATAACGTACCTACTACTAAAAAGTGTAATTCGTTGTTCTTATTAAATACTCATATTAACTTAAAGGCATTATTGAACGTGAAACAGCGAGAGAAATGTCCAGAGACAGAGATAAATGCGAATAAAAGAAACTGTACAGAATATTTCACAAAGTCATTTCCTTTAAACAATTCTACTGGCATAAAACATTCCGTAGTTGAACAAAAAATTCATCGCCCCAGTTTGTGAGCTGAGATGGAACATCACACACGCACACATCTTGACAAGGTTACTTCGTATACAAAACGAGTGTTCCTCGTAATTTTGTTTACAGCGCGTATGTCCATATTTATGAATGGTGTGCTGCGTTCCGTATATTTTTAATGAATATTACGATTGGTACGTATGTAATACGATGTGTTTGCATTCGCAGTCGATGACAACCATAGGTCGAGTAAAGGGATTAATATACGGATTAAATGTGGTCGTTTTATATCTGGGCGGGTTCAAAGTGGCCATTGTTATGTGGGTATACGGCGTACAGAGGTTCTCAACCGATATACACTTTTGGCTCGGCTTCAAGCCAACGAAGTTTTGGGCAATATGTTGGATGTTGTTGCCTATCCTGCTTTTGGTAAGTTAACAAAAGATTTGTTATTTTTTCCTTTTTAATATTTTTTTTATTTACGTGGTATTGTTTAATTAATAGTATTGTTACATAAGGTTTTTTTAGCTATGATTTAAATATTGAAATTAAACTATTATAACGGATTTTATCGCGGTTTTTTATTTTTATTTTCTCCCGACGTTTCGAAGGCTTTGCAGCACTTCGTGGTCACGGGGCGGACTGAGGTGTTGGTGGTCCGAAAAGTTAATGTTACAATATCTACCTTCAATTTACAATTATACAATGTATACGTCGGCGTATACAAGATAGATTGCGACTGTGGCCTCTCTTATATTGGACAAACAAAAAGACATATAGGGACCCGCGTAAAAGAACATATAGCTGACGTTAAACACCGACGCTCTACGAAGTCTGCAGTAGCTGAACACTCAGAAGAAGGCTCCAACCATTACCTTAGATTCGACAAGCCACAAATCCTTGCCAAAGAACACCGATTCCTGCCTAGGATGATCCGCGAGGCTATTGAGATCAAAAAACATCCTAACTTCAATAGAGAAGATGGTTGGAAACTTGCACAAGCCTGGGACCCGGTCATACATCTAATTAAATCGGGCCCCAAAAGACCTACTGCCAGACCTCAAGACATTGTGAGCTCTTACTGCGTAGACCGGACCGCAAACAATGACTAACATCTTTAAATTGTATAATTGTAAATTGAAGGTAGATTTGTAACACTCACTTTTCGGACCACCAACACCTCAGTCCGCCCCGTGACCACGAAGTGCTGCAAAGCCTTCGAAACGTCGGGAGAAAATAAAAATAAAAAACCGCGATAAAATCCGTTATAATAGTTTAATTTCAATGTCTAACATTCGCGTAAACATAAGGAATCATTATGATTTAAATAATTAGTAGTTGGTCGATGTGTCGCGTGTATATTAAACCTCATTTACACAGATCAATTATTGCTAGAAATAATTGCACGCAATGATTGCTAGCAATAGGTTTATGAATATCCATTGATATGTAAAAAAGCCAAGATGATGATGAAAGATAGTTCCTTGTAAATGAGACATCAATACTTATTGATGAAACAATCAAACTAAAAATGAAACAAAAAATTATAAGTGTTGATTGAGTAAACACAAAACACATTACCAAACAAAGTTGTTTCTTAAACGGGAGTAACGTACGTTTTGTCTCGATTTTAATAAATGTCACAAATGCAATGCCCTTCAAATAACCAAAGTAGAACAAGAGTTCCATGGAGTCGAATCGTTTTTCTATTTATTTTATATAATATGTTGATTAACCGGCTTAAAAAAATCTTCACATCCTTTCTGCGGGACGATTTATGTCCATTCTTCACGTCGAATTGGATCACGAGGAAAACTAAACATAATAAAATGACATTGAATAAGTCACAATGATGTCTGCAAATAAAACAATTCGTACATTTCGATAGTTACCCAAGATTTATACAAGACGAGATGATCACTACCTAATACTGTAGGTATTAGGTAGTGATCATCAGTACTACAGTAGAAAGTAATATCCATATAAAATGAATTTATTAATAATTTTTTAAAGTAAATAAGTTATATACGAATTGAAGTTAAGATTTGATTTTGATATAGGTACAATTGCAGACTATGTATACTATGTACTGACTATGTATGGTCGAGTAATAGGTGTACAGATATTTTTTTAAAATCTTCCAATTGATAACTTCTTGCTTTTGGGAGTTAGCAAAGAGTATTATATACATTGGAAGAGGAGTTGGTTAAAAAATATTCATAATTTCAACACACAAATACACTCACGCCTTTTATCCCCGAAGGGGTAGGCAGAGGCACAACTAGTGCACCCACTTTTCGCCGTGCGTATTCCGTCCCATGATGTGATACAGGGCGAGCCTATCATCATATCAGGCACAAATTCCAGACTCCGGTCTTATCCTGAATTTAAAACCCAATATCACTTTGCTCGACCCGGGGATCGAACTCGAGACCTCAGCATTGCAGTCATAATTTTAAATAATAAATAAAACAAAAAATGAATGAGTTTAGCAACTTATCAATTTAAAAATAAATATATTAAAAAAATCGACTCTCTTTAATAAGAACAGGGTCATTTGAATGAAATGACCGTTGAGTGAAATTTTTAAACATTTTAAATCAAAATCACACGTTTCTTCTTATATTTCGCCATATAAACAACAAAAACAAGTCAATTAACCCTTTTACTTACCGTAGGTACGATATCCCATCTTTTTTTTATGTTCTTGAGGTACAATTTTAAAAAGAACATTTCCCCTTTTTTGACGTTCGTGACACGAGCGACGCGATACTAATTGTAATGAGCGCACATTTTGTACGTATAATTGTGCGCTCATTTTTCGCGGAAGTTTTTGAGAAGCTGATAGTGTATTTTGGGTTTTTTTTCACATCAATGTGAATATCTGTCAGAAGACTCCTATGTATATACTATCAGGTCCTTACATATGATATTGCATCTCGCCGTGGGCGAGAATTGTCTCGTCATTGTGCATGTTCAGACGTGGTAACCTTCTTAAGCAATATCTTAATAGGGTAATATTCTATGTTTGATGTTGTACATTATTTTATATGTAATAGAAAATAATACAAAAACGAAATTCTTCTGTGTAATCAGTATCAAAATTGGTTGACTAATAAAGCAGATATTCATATTTGAAATATTGTTGTGAGCAAAAGCGGGGGCGGGGTGGGGATATCGCGTTATCTCTTTTTCACGCACGAAGCGTTATTGCCGGTGACACTCGGTGATATCATAGTCTGATGTTACTGTTATTTGACAACTACCCCTTCCACCAAATTTCAAAACTTTATAAATTACTTTACTTATTAAATATTGCGCCAATTTCAATTTATCCGTCTAAATGAGACTTTACGCACGTCTAGATAGGTACTTCCGCTTTGTACTTTGCTACGGCTAATCTATGTGAGTTCTGTTATGTATCCATTTGAAAAACATTTCAGTCGACTTAATTTCCAATGTTTGATTTGTACATTATTTTATATTATGTAACAGAAAATAATACGAAAATAAAACGAAACCCTTCTGTGAAATCAGTATTGGTTGATAGATAAGGCAGCTTTTTATATCAAAAGTGAGGATGTGGTGGCGTAATCGCACAATCTTTTTCCACGCATGCAACGTCGGTGACACTCGGTGACTTCACAGTTTGCTATTATTTATATTTGATAGCTACCCCTTCAACCAGTGGAGCATCTTGCGATAGAGGGGCCCTATATGAAAATTTTGTTGGGGGCCCTTCCAGCGCCAGATTTATAGTTTCCTTAAGTATAGGCCATTCAGTTTGTGTCGCCCCGCATATCCCGAGGCCGGAGGCCTATTATTCAGGAGCAAAACAAGGTCTCCGAACTTTTGGATGACCGCTTGTTTAGCGTATGGGCTAAGAGGGGCCCCTAGAGCCCGGGGGCCCCGTATCATTAATACAGCGGTAGCTACAACCCTGCCTTCAACTATCAAAGCGTAATATAACTTATTTGTTATTGCTCGGTTATTGCGTAGATTTCGACAATTCTTATTCCGTTAGATTTTGAACGACATACATTAAAAAAAATGTGTTAAAAAAGTACTCAGCTACCATATTACCTACTGGCCGATATAAAACTTATCTAACATTTAACGTCTCTGGACTCTAGAGTATATAAATGCATGAGTATATAATAAATGCACTATTTTTGCTTTATAAGTTAAAAGGCGCCACAATAAATCCGTTTTCTTGAATGTTTTATATTGAAATTCCAAGAACTACTCAGTGCAATAGCATTTTGTATCTCAAGGAAATGTATTTCTTAGTTTTCTTATATTTATTTCATCGTGAAATGCATGCTCCATTATGCTCGTTTAGTTTCACGGGATCTTGCAAGAAAAAAATACATATAATAGCCCTTGTGGCGCGAAGGTAGGCTTTGACTGTGAAATGAGGCAGTGGATGCAAGTTCTGTTCGGAATGTAAATATTTATTCCGGTCGAGGTGGTCTCCGAAAATCTCTCGATGGTAGTTGACATCCACAACATTAATGGCGAAGGGAGGAAAATTCCAAAAGCAAGCCCACATTTTGATAGTGTTTTTAGTCTTACTGTATTTATAATTGCTGTTAGTAAAGGTAATCGACTTATGTGAACTCATTACTACTAAAAAACTTATAAGAGTGGATAAAGACTTCTTTCGGATTTTAATTATTTTTTTTAGTATTGAAATGTAAAGAACTATATTCATATATGTTGTATATATTCGTTTATGTTTTCAGATATTTTTTATGAATAGAGTATATTCAATAACTCAACTGACAGATTTGAAGCAAATATTGGTGGCCACAGCATGGATTATATTTTCCGTGGTTACTGTAGCCGTTTTTCACATAAAAACAATCGCAAGGTACATCGTAAGGAATGTAAGTATAATTGACTTACGATATTTTTGAAGTTTTACTTCAATTTGGCGCGTTAGGGAAAAATTATTAGAGTAAATTTTTACGATGCGCGCGCACACTGTCACGAAAAACCGACACCCTGAAATTAGCTATAGTCAACATTTTAGTTTTGAATTTTGAACGTAGAATAAGGCGAAAGATATTGAAGTCATACTTCTTTTGGCGCGTTATTTAAAAAGATTTTTATCTTGTTACGCCAAACAAATATAACTTCTAACGCGTGTACATAAGTACACACACACTTTTTTTTATTAACGGTCAAAGTTATGTACACCGTGTTTATCGACGGTTTTAGTCTTGCAAATAATGGGTTTTACTTAGCTGTTATTTTTTTATACAGGCACGGGAATGTGAACTGCACCTGATGGTGAGCAAAGCGAGGTCCAGATAAAGTGTCGATTGACGCGAAATAATCACCCGCCAGGCGACACATTTCGCTGCTTTGCATGAATAACCGCACAATCCATAATTTTTGAATTTGCGTTTTATAACACCATACAATCCATAATAGTCTATATTTTACGGTAAATAAAACTAACAGTCATATCGGCAAAAATGGCGCAGTGGTATGACAAAATGTCTTTTATATCATCGGTTGATTTTTGGAGAAAAATCAACAAACTAATTAAAAGCCGAGCACATAACAATCAGGATATAAGCAAAACATTGATGAATGCCCTTTTGGTTAATACATTCTTTGATTATATATCTTCAATAAGTACAAAGTTACCAAAATAAAAAAAAAACTTAATTTTCAAATGGCTGTCCTGTAAAATTTGCTTTCTTGGGATTGTGTGTTTATTCATGCAAAGCAGCGATTTATACCGGCCTGATTGAAATGGGTATACACAGGCTAATTCCGGAACGCTATACACTTACTTTTATTTAACAGTTAAATAAACTGTTTTACTTTGTCAAAGTAAATTTTAACAAGTACTTAACGTATCACATGGTAAATGTAAAAGTACCTACTCATTTTTCTGTTACGTCTTTGTTCCATTTGTGTGACTTTTACACTTGGCCGTGTAATATTTTTTTGGCGATTAACTGTTACACAGACGTCATCAAACCTCTATAAATTAAAATGATCATGCATTTGGTCTTTCTCAGAATTGAGGTGCGGGTAATCAAGATAATTTTTTAAATGTATAAACAAGTCATGGCATTACAGCGAATTGGATTTCAATTTCATCGATGTTATTTGCGAAATTGTTGATAACCCAATTAAACTTAATTCCTTGTATAAAGCTGCCACCACGATATTGCGTTTTAATTTGCAACCGTAAACAATTTTTTCTCTGTAATTGAACATGTACATAAAGTTTGCATGATCGGCGTCCTATATTTTACATCCGTTTCCCAGTACAATTTCGTGGTGTAGCGTTATTCCACAATACCTTTTCAGTACCTACACTGTTCTTTGAACTAGTTTTCACTTTCATTTTCGATAGAGCTTAAACAGTGGGGTAACTCCTGAAACTGATTCGATTGTTCGATTGTTCCTGGATTCGAACTCGATTCGATCTCGATTCGAACTTGAAATGCGCACTCCCGACGTCGATCGACTAGCTGATCAAAAACGGCCGTTATCAACTCGTCGATCGAGTATTCGTTCACAGATTATAGCTGTATCCTGTAGATCACGTCATATTTATGTGGCTATGTTCTATGGAGAACTTCATTACAATAATTTATATTTAATTTATTTTACTTATAAAACGATGCTCCAGTTGTTGTTACATACATATTTATATAAATATAAGAAATTATTACGTTGTTTATTGAGTTTTTTGTAATAATTCAGCAACCAAAGATAAATTGAGTTGCCCAAATCTATTTAGTCTATGCTATGAAGTATCAAAATATCTGACATTGTCAGCGTCACGTCACAACTATATAAGTCGTAGCGGGAAACTCAAAATACAGTTTTTGGTTAAGATTTAGAATCTTGTAACAGGAGTTTGAGGTCAAAACTGGCATTAATTGGATTATTTATTGTTTTCCCATATAACAAAACCATTTTCAAGCTTAGAAAATATATTTTTTTGGAAACTAATATCGAATTATTTTTATTTTTATATGGTTAAAATAAGTAAATTTATAATTTACTGGTCTCTCATATGTAAGAGTCCGTCTGGGTGGGTACCACCGCAATGTCTATTTCTACCGGCAAGCGGAAGTGTGCGTGCACTGTTGTGTTTCGGTTTCAAGGACATTGTAGCCAGCGTAACTACTGGACATAATGAGACTTAACATCTTATGTCTCAGGATGACGAGTGCAGTGGAATGCCACACAGTACTTTGTAACTCAAAGTGCTGGATAGTATTGATATTGTTTATAGCCTGGAGTCTGCAACTTGTGCCCGATATGGCGATAGGCTCGCCCCCTGTCACATCATGTGACGGAATACGCACGATGAAAAGTGGGTGCATTAGTAGTAGCGCCTCTGCCTACCACTTCGGAGATAAAAGGCGTGAGTATGTGTGTGTGTGTAAAGATAAAAATAAATTGAAATCAGTTTCCAAAAAAAGTTACAGGCAAGTTCTAGGCTCAAAAATGGTTTTATTATAAATGAAAACAAAAACAAAAAAATGTATTTTTTTCAGTATCAGCCCTTAATTAAAGTTTGAACATAATATGATTTGTAAATCAGAATGATTATAATGGTTATGATATGAATATAATAAGAACTAGACTTCACCCAGTGGTCGAGATTAGACTGCATTTCATAAAACATATGTAACAGGGCTTAATGAGATAAAAGGAAAAAGTAGATCTTTGTCTTAACATGTATATTATTATTTTATAACAAACTAAGAAACAACTAAATTTAAAAAAATCAAACAATAAGTCACAGACTTTGAACAAGACGTTGCCGTGCATTTTGCCTACGTCGTAGCTCATCATTTCGAGATGATGATGAGGCATGTATGACATTGTCTGCAATGCCTGTCTCCATGTCTTCAGCAATAATAATAAGGGATGGGCAGTTATGCAAACTTCGAAACTCATCGCAATCCATATTAATTGCCCGATTAGTAAAACGGCCCATCCTAAGCAAATTTCTTCTTCTTCGATTGTCAATACGGTTAGCTTCTTTAAGAACATTAAAAAATGATTGAAGTCTAGCCATAATTGCTCAGATATTTTTAAAAATTCTCACCAAAACACAAAACAACTTCACTTGAACCGTACATGGCACCTATTTAGCAATCGTAGAATTTGACAGATAAAGTCGAATTGACAACTCGATTCACGATCGTACGAACGAGTGGAGAGTAAGCATTTCTCGATCCTAACGGATTTTTTTGATCCAAGTAAGTTCCCATTTGAGGCACGGCTCGATCGTGCGCTAGTGTAGATTTCGGGAGTACCAAAACGCTTGAGATCGAATCAAACTCGATTTGATTTAGGATTCGAACGTGTCAGGAGTAACCCCACAGTTGTCCACTTACCGGCAATGCTGTCATCGCTGTCTACGTTTGACAGCTACCGGCAATTAAAAACAACTGCGCTCGGGAAATTGTTCAGAACATCTGTCGGTAATTAACTTCTACGTGTATAAAAGCATCAGCTGGACATGTTTTATCGAAAGTAAATATTGTATGCAGATTAGAGTTGCTTAAAAATGGGGCTTTATGTAAAATGAAAGGGCCTTCTAACACTAAATTAACTTTTTAATTGCCATGCACCTATTCCGAGCTGAACTATATTTCAGTTGGAGTCTGGAGTGCTTTGGCGTTGCACACAAAAAAGGTTAATCGATATTGACTTTAGATAAGTACGGTACCAGACTTTCGAGTCTGGAAAAAGTTTCTGAATTTATTATAGATTTAAATTAAAAGAATTTATGAGAGATGCTGCTATTGGATTTCTCGATGGAGTTGTTTTTTTTAATATTTATTAGAAAAAAAGAAAAGTTATTATCAGGACGTCCTAGTGGGTAAAACGGACACGAGAAAGAAAACGTGAACTGACATAATTTCGCCGGCGTAGGGAGAGAACAAACAACAACTTTTCTAGTTTTGTAAAATCTCGATATATTGTTTTTATTATATTTTTCGGGAATTATTAATAAATGTTGTATTACGGTACGAATGCCATGCTGAGGTCTCGGGTTCGATCCCCGGGTCGGACAAAGTGATATTGGATTTTTCTATTTAGTATCAGCCCGAATTCTGGAAATTGTGCCCGATATAGCGATATACTCGCCCACTATCACATCGTGGGACGGAATACGCAAGCTTGGTGCAACTAGTTTCGTCTCTGCCTACCCCTTTGGGGATAAAAGGCATGAGTGTGTGTGTGTATTAATAAATGGGAGACAATTTTACTATAAGTAATGTTATATTTTTTGCCTTCTTTATTATACTTTAAGAAACTAAACTTAAACGAAACGAAACTTAAAAACCATCTCAGTTGTAGAGGAGGCCCGTGCTCAGCAGTGGGCAGTAGGTGTATAATACAGGGCTGGTATGGTAAACTAAACTTTACGTTGCATTAAAATCAATATATCCAATTTTGACACAATTATAATGATTATATAAGTAAGCTACAATTACCTACGCTTTTGTAATTATTAAGTTTCCACACTTTAAAGCCATATGGTATAACAAAATTTTGTCAAATTATATATGCATTATTGAATTTATTAACTAAATGTAACAACTCATTTTATTTGATTCCTTCAATATTCAAAAATCGTAAATCATAGTTATTGAATTGTTTATCTTTCTGAATTTCTGTATTACCAAAATGCGACAAGATATAAAAATTGTTGTGAGGTTAAAATATATTGTGTTATATTGTGACTTGTATAAAATGGTTAAAAACACAAAATCTGAGTTATTTACTTCCCCACGCAAATGATATTACGTATATTTATTTTTAATCCATATCCGCAATCTATAAAAAAACTTTGAAATATAATCAAACAATCACGTTTAATAACCAAAATTCCTTAATTTCCGTTTAATGTGAACTACCTAGAACATCTAAGAGAGTTAAGTTTGTGTGGAATGCGCCAACTCAAACTATGAAAATGAAATTAAGCATGCCGTCACAATTACGGCGATAGTAAGATGTTGCGCCTCCATCGGCCAACATTTACTTGATGCACTCATTTAATTTAATATCAGTTTCATCGTGCTATTATAAGGAGAAATTTATCATCATATTCATCGTTTTTACTGGTGGTAGGTCTCTCATATGTAAGAGACCGTCTGGATGGGTACCACCGCAATGTCTATTTCTACCGCCAAGCAGCAGTGTGCATGTTGTGTTTCGGTTTGAAGGACATTGTAGCCAGTGTAACTACAGGACATAGTGAGACTTAACATCTTATGTCTCAGGATGACGAGCACAGTGGAATTCCACACAGTACTTTGTAACTCAAGGTGCTGGATGGTGTTGCTACTGTTTATGGGTGGTCGTATCGCTTACCATCAGGCGAACGACATGCTAGTCTCGTCATTCAATGTCAAAAAAAAATTTCTTCCATTGCCCATTGCTGCATATAGGCGTCATTTCCACACAGGACTTTAGTCCTGCGACAATCTAATCCTCATGTTTCCTTAAACTTTAATTTGGTCTTTTAATCAGTGGTCTGTCTACTTGTCGCTTGGGATGTCGGGGCTGTCATGGTACAGAGTGGTAAATATAATGTTATGTAACCCACACACACACGCCTTTTATCCCCAAAGGGGTAGGCGAAGGCGCAACTAGTTCACCCACTTTTCGCCGTACATATTCCATCCTCTCATGAGATAGGGGGCGAGCCTATTGCCACATCGGACACAAATTCCCGACTCCGGGCTGATAATGTTATGTAAACTTAGTAAAAATATTTAATATTACAAATTCCAGAACTTAGTCGCTGCATTTAAGTCCAGCTTAAAATACGGCCCTCCCGATCCGGAAGATCGCAAACGTAGAAGAAATTACAACGAGACTGTGAGATTAAGGCAATGTAAACACAACTGTAACATTTTAGACGTAAGCATCATTTTATGTTTTTAAACAAAATCCCAGGGTAATATTTTCTATGCTGCAGTTATTCAATTTGCCTTTTATGTATAAAACCAAAAGAATACGAACTGGAATAGAGCTAGTAAGTACCAAATTCACTTGTATCGGTGCCGGTTACGCCAAAAAATATTGACCTGTGTTCCGTCTAAATTTTGAAATACAGAAAGGCCTCTTGTTCGCGAGTGAGGTCACGCTAGCTAACGGTCTTAAAACAGTGCATGCGCAAAATTGATCAACGCGAAGACGACTGTAAACGGAAAAGGCCACTAGCACTGACCTAGACACGAGAACGTTAAATATACATCGCAATATGTGTGTATTTTATCGCGAGGTTTCGACCTGGGAGTACTAGCGTTCTCCTGGATTGTACGGACTACGATAGATATCTTCTTAAAGAGCGTTTCGACCTCGTTTATGCACCGTCTGAGACTTTATACACCCAAAAAATTGTATGAATATAGTAAATATTAAATATTAGATATAGATAGTATAGCATAGTAAATATTAGAAAATAGCAGAGACTTACTGGTCTCAATACGAGACTGCAAACAAGTATTTCTACTTGCTCTATAACTGCAGCTCTACACAATTTTGGTTTTTAGTATAGTTTAGAGCCGATTGTGGATTTCAAGCGACTGTCTACGTTGATATGACTAACGTTTTAAAAAATCATTGATTTCCCCCATAACAGACAAAATTAATTCCACTATTACATGGCAATAGAAATTATTAACATATTGATGTTTTTTGTCATTTGTTTTTTCCTAATATATACTTGATCACCCGTAACACAAGCCTAGCTTAGTGCGGGGATATTATCAATATAATTATGTAACGTGTAATATATGAATGGGTAATGAAATTTGTTTGGTTTCAGGATGTCATGGAATGTAATCATATGCCAATAATGTTTAAGAGCAGATCAACGTTATCCAGGTCAAGTTCCTCCTTATCGCTGACCAACATATACCAGGCTGGAACCAAAAGTAAATTAAAATCAACAAGCGGAGTATTTGAAATAGATTCTCACCATTGATATGTGCAATTACTACAGATAATATACTGTGAACAAGCTATAAGTACTATTTCATTCACTCCAGGATTATGTTCTTGCTAATTATAATTTCTTAAATTATTATTTAAACAATTTATTAACGGTCTGCCGCGACAATGTCCGGCGGTTCAAAACCCAAGGCACACACCTCTGACTTTTCGAAGTTACGTGTGTATTGTTTATCAATTATCGTTCGCTTTAACGGTGAAGGAAAATATCGTGAGGAAACCTACATACCTGAGAATTCTCCATAAGAATCTCGAGGGTATGTGAAGTCTGTTAACCCGCACTAGGCCAGCGTGGTGGACTTAAGGCCTAACCCCTCTCAGTAGTAAAAGAGGCCCGTGATCAGCAGTGGGCAGTATATAATACAGGGCTGATTGCATTGAATTGGTAAAAGTTTACAGATCAAATTTTGTTCAGTTGAATATACCGGAATCTAGTGACCAGCGCTAGTGACTCTACTTTTTGTTCCGAATTAATCTCTATCAACCGGGGACTGTTAAGCGAGTTAGCCATTGCAGAAAGTAATATTAAATACTTTGTCGACAACGAATTCAAATTAATGCAAAAGAGAAAAAGCTTTTTTAAACTAGACAATCATTATATTAATAGAAATGAAATTTATTTTACAAAAATTACACATATAAAAGTTAGCTAGGATGTCCACACTAGGCTATGCCTGTATCGTGAACATCAAAAACCATAGTTTAAAAGGACAAACCATATACCATCTAAATTTAATTATTTCCGGAAGTATTCCTTGTTTAACAATAAATTATGAATTATGTAGAGAGATGAATTAATAAAATATTATTAATTGAAAGAAAGAAAGAAAGAAAGAAATACGTTTATTGCGATAACTCACACTAAACAAAACTTATAAATAAAAATTATATCTAAAATTGAAATTTAAAATTGAGACAAGTAATATTAATAATAAAAATAACAACAATAGGACAATCATAGCCTAACACGAATAACAGGCAAGAATTGATAGGTACCGTACACGTTGTGCGGAAAATCTTGAGTCTATTTTTCGGCTAACGCAGATAAAATTGCTAACGTTCAAAGAACCATCACAAAAAGCAGTAATTAAATAAATTATTTGTGTGGCACTCCCTAAAATAATTAAATAACTTTTCTTTTATGCATGTAATAAATGAATAGGTATTTTTGTTAAAATGAACAATCATTTACATTTATAATGATATATCAGTTAGAAAAATATTTTTGTGTATTATAATGTGTGTGAAATTCGGATCATTTATTTTCCGTTTTTTATCTACAGCCTCTACTTAAGAATTAAATCATGCAAGTCGTTTTTTTGACTTTTAATTGTTCAAGGTCGTAGTTCTATTGTTGAGATGTTTTTAGCTGGAGATAAGTGAACGAACGACCACTTACCATCACGCCGGGTAATCACACTTGCTCGAGTAAAATGCGAGAGCCTCAAAGACCTTCAAAAATAGAGAATGGTGATTTAGAAAGAAAAATGGATTGATTAGACGATAGACTTCAGATCTTTTAATACTACGTCAACGTCAAAAATTAAACACCTTTTATACTGCCCATAATAATCGTAAGATAGGAAATGGAACTAATATAATAAAAAGTTTTATGTCTCGAAAGTGTACAAAAAATTTAGTACCGAAATGTTGCGATTTTGCAAGACCGATCAAATTCCGTAGATGAATAAGAAATGTTGCAGCTAAATTGCGAATATTGAGAGGAATTTAAGGAAGGCCAAGAATGCAGTGCATAAGGAATTGGAATGTAATATGTAAGAGGGTTTCACCTGTGCAAGGCAATAAATAATATATCCAAATCATGAACGTATGTAAAAAGCATTAAAAATGTTGATCCTACTAATATTATAAACGCGAAAGTTTGTAAGAATGTATGTATGGATGTATGTTTGCTACTCTTTCACGCAAAAACTACTGAACGGATTTCGATGAAATTTGACACACGGGTAGATCATGTCCTGGATTAACACCTAAGCTACTTCTTATCCCAGGAAAATACAAAGCGGGACTTATATCTCGGAAAAACTTTTTAACGCGGGTGGAGCCGCGGGCAAAAGCTAGTATTTCGTAATTTAAAAAAGATAGGTTTATGGACAACTACTACGGGTTAGCGTCTACGGGGTCGCAGATAGACCAGAATATCTAACCTACGAGCCTTTTAATACAAGACTATGAAGCAATGGAGATTCATAATCTACATTCTACATAAACGACGAAGAAGTTGAGAAGAAAAGGATCAACTAATGATTTTTTCTACGAAAATACATAAATACTCAATGTAGAGAAGCCGGGCCATACAAGCGGGCGAGGTCGCAAGATAAAGTTGGTGTTTGATACAAATTTCAAATACAGATAATTTGTAATCCATTTTAGTCCTTAGCTATTTCTAGTCAAGTAATAAAGTAACTATTTGAAGATTCCTTCATTAATTTATTATTTTATTTTCTTTTCTAATATGACTAAAGAATAATAATAACACATAAAAAATTGAATGTAATTTGTACAACGTGAAAACTCTTGGAATATTTTTAACGCCGAGAGAATGAAAATTTGTCCGGCAATGAATAACATAAGCGATGGGCAGCTATGTAGGTCGTGAAGTCGTTGGGTGCAGCTGGTAAAATTTCGCGGATTGCGTAAATCGATAAAAGGTCTTTTTCAATTGAGATATTCATTAAAATTTATTTAATGTTATATTTTGCAAATAATACACAATAAAGTCTGCAATTTATAAACGTTGCAAGTTTTCGGAATTGCATTTTCAGTACAGCAAATTTCCCAATGAAACAGTAAAATTACCTTTTAACAGCACTTGCTTTTGAATGGTCTGTATTTGGATCGTCCAAATTATTTTGATATGAATTGGTCGTACAAAATAATGAAATATTTTTTTATAAATAACATGGTATTTACACTTATCGCAATTTATCTGAGTCATGAAGTAATATTTGTGTTATTTCAATGATTCCAAGAACCGTCAAAGACGTAACACGATAGCGTTGCACTCGTACAGTACGACGGTGTTAGGTGGAAAATACAGTCGTTAACTTAAAAGCTTTTGTCTGAAAATCCAAAAGAATAGATTTCAGCTAGCTGCTCTAGAGTGACCTATAAAATCTTGTTGAAAGTATCAAAACTATATAATCTATATGACAATTAATCTTGTGTTTTAATGAATGTTTAATCCTTAATAATAATTATTATTATCGTACTTTTGAGCAAAAAAAAACGCATTTCCTGCATAGAGTAGGGTAAATAACTGCCTCGGTGGCGTAGTTGTATTACGGTACGACTGCAATGCTGAGGTCTCGGGTTCGATCCCCGGGTCGGGCAAAGTGATATTGGGTTTTTCTATTCAGTATCAGCCCGGAGTCTGGAATATGTGCCTGATATGGTGATAGGCTCGCCCCCTATCACATCATGGGATGGAATAAAAATGGCGAAAAGAGGGTGCATTAGTTGCGCCTCTGCCTACCCCTTCGGGGATAAAAGGCGTGAGTATGCGTAGGGTAAATACTGTCATAGTGCTACAAACATTGTAATTTATATTCCATCTATACTATATTATTAATATTATAAAGCTGAAGAGTTTGTTTGTTTGGTTGAACGCGCTAATCTCAGGAACTACTGAACTTTTTTTGAAAATTATTTCACTAATAGGAAGTTACATTACTCCTGAGTGCTACTACTTTTATCCCGGAAAAACTTTTTCACGCGAGCGGAGCCGCGAGCAATACTATGTCTCGATAAATTGGTTTGCTTGTTACCTGCAAATTCAGCAACCGATCAATAAATCACTGCATTATGTAAAATGGGCACTGTTTGTGTTCGAAACATGACATGGGATAATTGTAATTGTATCGGAATGGAACTGTAAACCCTTATATAAATAACCTATGAAGCCACCTTTGATCAATTATATACATAGATAGAGTGACGCGCTGCAATGAAACTAAAACAAACAGGCCAACTTTTCTTAAGCTAGTATGCGTGACAGCTGTGTCATACGCTATCGCTGCACCATTCTGCATATCCTTGTGTGCGCGCATAATGATACAAGTTATTACATTGTTTCTATTAAAACGGGGAGAAAATTATATCCATGAAAAACAACAAAAAATAATTCACTTGAACATATTTAGTGGGGAACATTTCGCCTCTATTTTTTTCGACGCGTTTGAAACGTTTAGTGTCTATCTAGGTATATAATTAATAAAAGAAAGCCACACTATTGTTTATTTATCTTACTTCTCTCTTATCTTACTAATATTATAAATGCGAAAGTTTGTGAATTTTTGGTTGTTTGTATGTTTGTTAGAAGTAAACGCAGAAACAACTAAACGGATTTGGATGAAATTTGACACACAGGTAGATCATGTCCTGGATTATCATATAGGTTACTTTTATCCCAGAAATTGGCTGGGAAATAATGGATATTTTAAATCTGGTTCTTTCAGTAGATAGCGCTAGCATCGTACTGTGTTTTAGGGACTTTAGTAATAGGGAAGGCTTTTAACGTGGGCGAAGCCGCGTGCAACACCAAGTGCAAATTAAAATACAAAAACTACCTACATTAACAAATTATTTCTTAAATTAATCGTACAAAATCTATTAAACAACAAGTAATATTCATAGATAAAAGTCAAATTAAAAACGTTATTGTAAGTATACAAGCAATAGAATAAAGATAAACGTAATCCAGATAATAATACAGTTGTCGAAATTTATGCCACAAATTAAAGCCGCATTACTCAGTATCATATTACTAGCTTTTGCTCGCGGCTCCACCCGCGTGAAAAAGTTTTTCCAGGATAAAAGTCCCGCTTTTTTCCCGAGATAAAAAATTGCATATGTGGTAATCCAGGACATGATCTACCCGTGGGCCAAATTGCATAGAAATCAGTTCAGTAATTTTGGAGATGTGTAGTAACAAACAAACAGAAAAGTAGACAGACAGACAGTAAAAAATTACAAAACTCGCTGATTTGTGTTCCATTACTCTTCTTTAGTCACCCTCTCTCTTTTTTATCACGTTTCTTTAAATGCACAGACACGCCGGTTCTACTGCTTTATTATATAATGTATAGATTATTGCGAGGTGACCTTGAAGAAATAAGAAAATATCAAAATTCATATTTGGTATTCGGTACTGTGCACTGAGCGAATTGGGCTCATGATTTTTGTAGTATTACAACCGGTTCCGTTTTTAAACATTCATCATAAAATTCCGCTGGGATATTGTAACGACTTCATTAAATGTACTTTAAATTACCTCATTTGAAAATGTAAATTAAATATCGGACACTGACATACAATACAAGCGTTCGGTTAACAGTTCTGTACATAATGTCCTGACATGGCACTTAACATTAAATTAACAATTTGCAGCTGGATGTGGTGATGTACCTGTGTCAATTAATTACGCACAACTAATAAAACTCCTCGAGGGTTTTAAGAGCAAAACACCTGATTTGTCAATTACATACTTTTTTTTTATGGCATTGAATGATGAGACGAGCATGCCGTTCGCCTGATGGTAAACGATACGACCACCCTTAAATAGTAGCAACACCATCCAGCATCTTGAGTTACAAAGTACTGTGTGGCATTCCACTGCACTCGTCATCCTGAGACATTAGATGTTAAGTCTCACTATGTCCTGTAGTTACACTGGCTACAATGTCCTTCAAACCGAAACAGTGCATGCACACTGCTGCTTGGCGGTAGAAATAGACATTGCGGTGGTATCCACCCAGACGGGCTTACATATGAGAGACCTACCACCATACTTTTATTATATTTTATGTACAAGGCTGCATTTTTATACCCGATTATAATATTATGTGTCCACTGTGCAGTTATAAAGTATCTGTTTGATTATTTATAACCGCTGACTAATAGACTGCCTCAGCGGCTGCCTCAATGCTGAGGTCTCGGGTTCGATCCCCGGGTCGGGCAAAGTTATATTGGGATTTTCTATTTAGTATCAGCCCGGAGTCTGGAATCTGTGTCCGATATGGCGATAGGCTCCCCCCTATCACGTCATGGGACGGAATATACACGGCGAAAAGTGGGAGTAACTAGTTGCCTCTGCCTACCCCTTCGGGGATACAAGGCGTTAGTGTGTGTGTGCTGACTAATAAAATAAAACTAATATGTTACGCGTTCCTCATCTGTAGTTTTACCGGTATGTGGTTTCAGAATTGGCATGGAGAGCGCCCTCGTTTACAGGCAAAATTATAGAACCCTCCGTGCTTGCCGAATACTTTAAGCTATCTGTCCCATTCGTAAATAAATCGCTGCAGCGTGAAGTTGTACGGTTAATAACTTTATGATTGGCTTAAAAGATCTCGTTACCGATTGGGTTCAGATAAAAATTCTATAGACCACCTTCATCATCATCATCATCGTCAGCCACATGACATCCACTTCTGGCCATAGGCCTCCCCTAAAGATTTCCAGACGGGCCTGTCAAAAGCGGCCTGCATCCAGCGTGTTCCTGCGACCTTTATGAAGTCGTCTGACCACCTTGGTAGAATTTATATAAAGCCTTATTAAAAAGCAAATGCCTAGCCACTAGCCAGTACTTCATTAAACCCTTCATACCTCTGATTCTGCACAGCTTGTTATATTCAGTTTTATTATTAGTATTTTTATTTTATTTTATTTTATTTAGCCTGATAAACTGGGTGAGATTAATCTTTATGACTGTGTTGTTTGTTTCGTTTGGCTATAGGATGTCTCTCAACTCAGTTTGCCTTTTGGCAAAGGCCTCCTCCAGTGGTTTCCATTGCTTCCTGTCTTGAGCAACCCTCCTCCATTTGGGCCCCGCAGTAAGTTTCAGCTCATCTTCCCATCGCTTTTGTTGTCGTCCTCGACATCTCTTGCCATCTCTTGGATACCAATTCGTTGTAATTTGGCTCCACTTTTCTTGTATAGATCTCAACATATGGCCGGTCCATCTCCATTTTTGGAGGTCTATTTTTTCCAGGATATCGGTTAATTTGGTTTTTGCTCTTAACTGCACATTGCTAATTCTATCTTGCCTTCTTGTTCCTGTCATGCTCCGTTCCATACCTCTCTGGCACTTTTCTAGTTTGTCTCTATGGTATTTTGTAAGGGACCAGGTTTCGCAGCCGTAGGTGATGCATGGAAGAATGCAAGCATTGAATACTTTTCTTTTCGTTGCCATATTGTGATCTTTAGATTTTACAATTTCCTTGAGAGACCAGTATCTTTTCCACCCATTAGCAATTCTCTTGTTTATTAGTATATCAAGCAATAAAAAGTCCGGGTTTTCCAAAAAACAATCATTATACAAAAAACTGAATTTCACGGCTTATATCGGGAACCTGACTTTTTTGTCGTGTTATGACCGTATTTCAGGCTATATACAACTTTGGTTTTTTGAATTCCAATAAAGTATAATTCTTGTCGTAACAAGAATAGTAATTTATTACTTTACTTGATAAGTCAAGTTAAATAGAATGCATCGAAAATTGAAATGAGAATTCTAGTAATATGCTGAATTGATAGATTTAGCGAGAGCATCGTCATTGTACGCGCTGTCTATCAGTATCAGTGAGGCAACTTGCTTGAGTTATTCTCAGAATAGCGGGCCTGTTAGAACTTTGATAGTGGGTCGTCTAAGACGGCTTCTATAAGCCGGTTATTGTACTAGGTAACCTTGAACTACTGAATGGAGCGCATTCAGTCTTTGTGAAGGACGATGGATGTAATATTAGGTAATTCGAGTGATTGGTAGGTATCTTGAATATATATATTGAAATGAAGCTGTTCAATTTTGTTTTTATGTAGCGCGTGTTGGCAATGTTTACATACGTACGAGTACATATTGATTGGTGTCTGTGAATTGAAGGTCATGGACGATGACGCTCGTCACTACGCAATGTCAATGTCAGTGATGTTGTTGTAAAGGTAATTTTCCTGCATTCTCACGGACTACGGGTTTCACAAAGTGGCGCTTGGAATGATTTACGTTGTCGGTGCGATCTAGTGAAGACTGATAAAACCGCACGTGCTGTAGAGCTATACAGCTTAAGTAATTGCTGAACCGTCGTCATTTCGTATTTAGGATCTCGAATGCAGTGTGCATCACGTTCGACTGAATTTGATAGTTGACCTGGCCGCCTGGTGATACTTGCCTCCCTCACCGCGCCTTTAGTTTCTGGCATATATGTGCCATTTACTGCTTCACGTAAAATGCGCTATTCGAAAATGTTTCAGAACTTATTACAGTTTGTGAAGAGGCTACTTGAAGGCGAAGCTTGTTTTAAAAATCACAGCTTTTGCGCGTAATAATGTTATAGGTACTTCAGCTTTTTATTAGGAATGTTATGGTATAAAGTTAGTGGAAGACCATTTAGTTTCACATGAGTAACTCGGCACGACCAATGATAACCGCTGTCTTATAGAAAACTGACGCAGTTTAGTACCTTAGGTTTTGCGTTTTGTATGGTCAATGGGAAAATTGGAGGTCACACGAATCACTGCCATCTTCTTCATGACATGATAGTGCACCCATGTATTCTCTAAAAGTGCGGGTTTTTATAGGCGATGGTGATGGTCTTCCCTGCATGCTCTGTTGCTTACTTGGAGCTGCTGTTTTTTAAGATTTTGCTGAATATTTATAACATTTTCATTCGTTTCACCATTTACGTTGTGGCTTGGAGTTTTGTAAAATTTTGGCGATTTGATAAAAGATTTCGTAAGCATCTAATATAAATAAAAAATGTTTAGAGAATAGAAGTTTTAAAACTGAATAGCCTCTGTTGCATAATTTTTTTGTTAAATGTTTTATATAAAGTCGTAGTTTTTAATGCTGCTCTCTGTGCTTCAGGCAATTAAAATTACTGATTAAATATTTGTTTGCCAAGCCGATGTTTTAAATGATCTGTTTATTTATATTTTGGGTGTTTAAAATAAATGTTTGGTCAGATTGTTTTGTATTTTGACAGAATAGGTGATTTATTTTGACTCGGCATCGACAAACTATTGAAATGTGAAATTGTATGGTTATAACGGCTGGAATCGGAAACCTTAGTAGGATGGCGGATGCAATCAAAATATTAATTTTATCGATGCCTCTAGCGAACTGTGTCTGAGCCAGATGGCGGTATTGGCCGTCGGAGTTTTACGAACATTGCTAGAAATTCATCCAATATAAACGAGAGATAGATTCTTAGCGGAGCGTCGAGTATATTTGCATAAAATTATTTGGCGGGTGGCGTCGAGGCGCAGCGCGCCCGTCTCCGCCTCGGATGAATGTACCTTGGCACAATACTAACAATCAAACACAATGAGCTCGCTAAATTACCTGCACTTTTGAATGAATTCACGGTACGTCTACCACAAGCTCAGGGTAAACAACCAGCGGTGCGTCATACAAACTTCTCGTATTGGTTTCTATTCTATTATTAACCATCGGCCCTCAAGTTTTATTTATTTATTGCGTTTCGCGTTTTTATTTTATTTTATTCCTCTATCATTTAGTTGTGTCAACTTTTCACGTCATGGTTATTTGAGCTGAATTATTCAGTTTATATTTGTTTGCGGATATAATATAATATTGCGCGAATGCCGGGCCTTGATATTCGACATTCTTGTGTTTATTTAGGTTGTTTCACATGGTGTAATGCATTTTTTTACCATTTTTGGTTTATTGTATGCTTTCTAATAGACCATAGGTACATTTTGACCAATGTATACGTAAAGACACGGCCTGTACGATCTTTCCTTTCTGCCAAAGTATAACATCAAATGTACACATTATCTAATAATAAAAACTGCTATATTTCGCTAGATTAGTGTACGTAAAACAGACAAGTGTTTAAAATTTATTTATGTTTGCGTCCACGACATGATTTAAGGGACGTTGTAATATCACAACGATGGCCAGCTCGTTTCCTGTGTGAATTTTAATTTTATAGGCTTGGTGGTGTTTGATGACCTGTGTTGTGGGGTGAAGTATTGGTGTAGCAGAGTTGAGATGAAGAGTTTAGAGCGTTTGTCGTTCAATAAGGCTCTCCGTGAGGATCTGAAGTCGTCGTTGCTAGCAGAAGGAGGCGGCCGGGCTGCGGTCGATAGGCGTCTGGACGCAGGCGCGGGCCTAAAGCTACCGTAGGGGATGTGAATACCGAGCACGCCAGTCCGCCGGCAGCCTTATACGCGGCCGCTGGCAGCAGCGTCTGCCAGGCGCACGCGGACGCGCAAAACATGCATACGAGCCGTCCGCGCGGCGTGCATACCGTCGCTCTCGTGCTGGCGCTCGCGATCGCCTGGTTGCCGCATGCCGACCACGCCGCGTAAGTATATGTCCGACAAAAAAATTACATAAATACGGATCACCTTGCGTGACGATTGTCGGCTCCGTGCGCGCCCCTCACGCATCGACGAAGCCATAGCGTGCGTGTAAATCTCTCAAAGCCGAGAGTTCACATTGCTTGACGCGCATCTGATTTGTTTATAACACGGCCTCGGTGCTAATATTAAACATACAGGCTAATAAGTAAAGTTCATGGCTTCTCAAGAACTTATTTGGTCGTGAGCGATTTTTTATTTTCTTTGGGAAAAATACGCAATGGTAAATTATTTCGCAAATTTTTTCAACAGTTTTCTGTGACTCATCGCGTACTTAAATTAGAAACGATAATTTTTGAAATTCAACGAAGCATCATCGGAAGTTATAAAAAATATTGAAGAAATTGGGACCGCCATTAGGCCCATTGGAAACCATCTTTATCGAGGCCCTATATTATCTACTTAACGTGCTCGTCGAATTAAACTTTGTTAAATTCTAAAGGTTTTCATTACGGGACCACTTGAATAAGTAAATAATTGTCATTTTTAAGAGAAAGCCAAATCGAGGGCAATGGAAACCTTAGACAAGGATCACACACGCCTAAAAAGGGACGAACTGGCCTGACCTTTTAATTTTAAGAAAACATTATTCTCCAGATGCGTTAATTATTTATGATGATATTAAATTCCGAGTAATAATAGTAATCTGTTCCCTTGGAAAAATAATGGGATGGGCTTGTACAACGGAACACTTGTGAGGCGCACCTTTTTGGTTAGTCCTTTAATAAATAATAATGCGTAATTTCATGGCCATTTTGAATTTGGCATAGTGATATTTTATGGAGTGATGAATCAGACTGTTTTAATTTAAAAATATATCTCCATTGATAACTTTTCAAATTAATTTATTTAGATTTATGTTTAGTTTAAAAATGTATGTAAGTATTCATTTATATTATAATAACTATATTTACAAATATCAATGAATATAGTAAAGACAGAACTTTACTTTGCTTGATCTTGATCTGTCGGCATTTTAGGGTTTTGGTTATTGACGTCACAGCTAACCGGGATGGGCCGCATCCGCGACTTCCCTGGATTCACGAAATTTTGTAATACCGTTATTTTAATTTTAATGCGGAATTAGGATTACATTGCTGTATATTCTATTTGTGCTAATGTACGCACTTCGTCTATAGTGTAACAGTCCGATATGTTCAAATATTCACGTATACTCATTTAAATCAATGCACCAATAATTCACTATTTTATTTAGATCGTATTTTCGTTCAATTGTTAAGTCGTAACTAGCTACCTTTCGCGTCTCTGCCCGCGTTAGCTTATCCTTTTTGCAGGATACTAGTATCAGCATAGACCATTGAATTTATATATCGCTATTAATTATTATATAGATATACACAACACTTGTAAATTTGTTTTATGTATTAGAATTCCTTTAGAGTCAGCGGCCCAGAAACTCACGGCATCCTGGTACATCAGATTACTGACATCTTATCACACAATACATAAATATTATCTTTATGACTTACCTACATTTCTTGGTGCTTAATGGTAATTTTATTATTTTCTTTTTATTGCCATTATAGTTAAAGGCACAAACATGTCCAATTACTTATATAGACGCATATATCTATATACCTCTATAAGACCTTTTTTTTAATATAAGTTATATTTATCTATAAGTAACGGGTGTAAAATGATTAATTAACAGTAATGTTTTTTATGATGTGTAATCAACAATTAATCATGATTGTTGTTATTATTTCCGATACGGTGAGTGAAAATGCCACTTAGTGAAAATAACCTAATAAAATGCAGTCAAAAGAATCTTCATGTAAATTTTCGGGTAATAATACAAAAATAACTGGAATATTAAATCGCTAAAAATTTTTTAGGTCTCTTATTGACCTGATTAATAAAATATTCGTGCAAAAAATCTTATACTTAAAATATTTATGTAATTTCATAGAATTAGTTGGAAGAATGTAAAATTAGGTACAATATACAGACTAAAGAAAATATGTAGTTTCAAAAACCCTTATATACTGAATTGAGAAATATCAGAATCTTCGAAAATGAGTAGTAGATCTAAAAATATCCAATGTTCATCTATGGAAATAATAATGGGCTCTTGTCAAACAATGACAAGACAAAATCATTCATACTAGTAATTTTCATATCAAGTCGCGCCTTATTCCTAATGAGAAACATGTTTTATAAATACATTGATCTCTTTATTCACACACACACACACACACTCACGCCTTTTATCCCCGAAGGAGGTAGGCAGATGCTCAACTAGTGCACCCACTTTTCGCCGTTATTCCGTCCCATGATCTGATAGGGGGCGAGCCTATCGCCATATCGCGCACAAATTTCAAATTCACAAACTCTTTAATCAATGTATAAATAATGTCTAAACAAACTAAAAATCAACTCTGTAGCAACTGGTACTACATAATTATTATTCTGGCATGTCTTCTATGAAGTGTAAAGCAATAAAGGTTCAATACAGAGTAATATTATAAATGTTTACTGTAAACGTAACATAACTATTTTTAATTATTAGATCTCAGGTGTAGTTCTTCTAAGCATTAGAACTTGAGACACTGACTCTTAGTGACGTGTCATAATATTATATACATATCCCATCAATAAGGAAAGATTTTTAAACAAGCCACAACAACCATTTTTATGTCGTTTGTTGTTAATACTTTTTAGTTACAAAGTAATTATTTAAATAACGACTACTAATCGAAATTCCAATGATTAAAACGCATTAATTACATAAATAATGCAATTATTTAAAATTAAATATGAACTGCTCAAATACAGCAATATATCATTTAAAAAATTAAATGCATTATAACATTACGCTGACCAAGACACGTGTAACATAAAAATAAACGAGTGGCAGTGGCAGCTCTTTAAATATCCTTTAACATGCATAGCTTGACACCCAACTATATAAATATTTCTCTAACACGCTTCGGGCTATCTTTATTTGCCTCGGAAATGCTTCGCTTTTTCAAGTAAATATTTTTTATTCACACAACCATTTGAGAATATACTTCAATTTCATTTCCGATGCAGTCCATTTTTATTTTGTAATTATATGTACAATTTTAAAGCTTGTTATATTCGACGTGTTTCGGCTCAGTTTCGTCGTAATACGCAATTCACAGGGTAGGGTCTTTGGCAAATGGTGCTCGCGGGATGTATCCGAATGCCATCTAATTTCGTTGAGGCTGTACCGCCACTTTTATACGAGTGACGATCAGCTAAATCCGAGGCCAGTTACGTTACGTTCTAGACGGTTTTACTGGAAAAAAAATGTTTGCACATAGATACAAATTATAATTAATAACAGTTGCATAGAATGATAAAAAAATAACGGGTTGCACTCCGGGAGTGTCGGCAGAAGTTAAAACTTGAACATTAACGTTGTGCATTTTTGAATATTTTGGAATGGTTAGGGAATAATTTCGCACGAATTGCTTTATTTATCAGTATAAAAGTATTTATGTGGTTAAATACAATATTTATTTATTGCGCTATCGTACACAAAAATGACAATTTCACTATTTTCTTCGTCACTTTAAAAAAAAAAAACAAAAAAAACGATTTCCTTTGCCCATTTGAAAAAACAAACCTGAATGAGTGGCTGTTATTGCGATATTGATACTTCATTAACCGATACACAATTCATTGCTAATAAATCAAAATTTGAAAAAATAATGTTACGCTCTTTTGTACTCGTGCCGTGCCACCGCTGGGGAAATAAATAAAAATGTACTCTTTAAGAATTATAGCTTCTACGCATTGTATTTAAGGTTCGTATTAGTAAAGTATGGTAAAACATCCTACGCATTTTCGATCAGGGTCACGTGCCCTGACGCGAGTTTAACATTTTATACCCATCCCAAAAAGTGCTCAACGCCGCTAAAGAAGTTTTCACTTCAAAAATGTAGGATGAGATTGTATTTTCTACAGTTATTTACTAACGTCGCATGTGGGCGTTCAAGGTATTTTTCTTTGTATGTCTCCAGGGATGTTTGATTAGACAAGATTGAATGTAAAAGTAATCTCGTTCCTTCCCCAGTGCGGCTATTTTACTCTGCATACGGAGGGAGCGCGTAGCTATTGTAACATATCGATTACTATCAAATTATAGCGACATTTTCCGAGTGTGCCGTGTACTTGAAAATACCAAATGCATTGACCTTCATAGACTTTATTTGGCGTTCATTGCACACGCCTACGTTAATGAAGCTATTGGAAACTCATGTAAACTGAACCTTGACAACTACGTAAATATGAAAAGGAGAGTTTGAGTTCACCGGTCCATTGCAAGCATGGCATGTTTGCACTGCCAGTCCAGCACTATGGCATTTATAGGTTAGGGTCAACGCTTCAGGCATGTGCATTACTAGCGTTGAATAGCGTTCTAACTCAGCAACCTGAGTCTATTGTGCGTTAACTGCAAACATTGAACGAGCTTTCGGTTTAATATGTTAATCATATTGGCATACACGTTGCAGTTATGTTAGAAAATATTTATTCAATTATATAGACATCAGATTTGAATTTAGGATATACAAACTACTTATATCTACAAATCCTACTTATATATATGAAACACATTTTTTAAGTATTTATTAAAACCTAAACGAAATAAAACGAAAAGGCTGAATATCTGCTATCAATTATATTATTATTATTATTCCCCGCTTTCATAAAATGTAAATTTAATAATGTAATTTTTTTGTATAATGTAATTTTATGTCCAGCAGTGGACTAAAATATAGGCTGATGATGATCCTTTCACAAAAGGTAGAAGCAATTAAAGTGCTAAATGCGGTAAACTGTCCTGCTACTGGGCAAATGAATCCTCCCATTTTAATTTAGGGATTTCGATCCCAATCCTGTTATGTGCAGTAATGACGATAAAAGTAATGACTGTTGTATATACGGCGATGGTACACTTGCTTTTGATGAAATAAAAGTGTTACACTTAAATTACAGTTTTTTTTATTCAATGTTTTGTTTTATTATGGAGCTTCGCTTTTATGCAAGATTTTAGATGTCCGTTTTTGTCTTTTGCAGTGTTTAAATTATTTTTCATTCATTACCAAGTTGAAAATGAGGCTATTCTATTGTATTAATTATTCATATTTTCCAAAAGGATTCTGCTTAATTGTCTGCTCTGCGCAAGGAATATGCATTTAATTTTTTTCCGTTAACATATTTAAGTAGGCCGTATTATTTTTTATTCCAAGTGAAGCAAGACAATATTCTAAAGTCTTCTTCTTTTTTACAATCCTACTGTAGTATTTAATAACATAAGGTATTTTTTATGCTAGCATGCTAAAAAGAACTACGCTCAGCGCTGGAGCTGCTATTCATTTATTTATTACTAGCTTTTGCCCGCGGCTTCACCCGCACGAAAGGTTTTTTTCTGGATAAAAGTCCCGCTACACATTTTCCGGACTGAATTGTAAATCTAAATCATTCTAGAATCCACCTGACGACACACAAAAATGTAATTAAAATCGGTCCAGCCGTTTAGGAGTTCACTGACTTACACACGCATAGAAGAATTACCTATATACAGGGTCATTTTTACATTGCATTACTAAATGAAACCACATATTCGTCTTTACCTCTTCTAACATCTTGCCAAAAATCATCCATGAATAACGAATATTATTGCCAAATATCCCGGTGGTAGTTTTAAAATTTTTTGATCATTTCGTAGTTTAGTGCGAATATGGTGTGTGCGAAGTGTATTTCTGAATGAAAGTATAATGTTGCCGCTGTGACAAATTATCTTAGAGCAGTAGTAGTGGCGTGGCATAAGGTCGTGTAAACTTAAAGTTACTTTTTATTGATATTTATTTTGTTCAAAACTTACTTTTTTATTTTACATCTATGGTTAAAATAACTTAATGGCAACCGTTATTTTCTACGAGATAAGTATGTGATTTCATTTATTAACGCAATGTCAAAATGACCCTGTATATAAAGATTTATACATATATTAAAACACACTTACAGGTAGGTCACAAATAAAATACTAAAGCGGTGTTATACAAATAAAGTATGTAGGTGTTTAACAATAGGTTTCAATTCACTTGTAGGCCACTTCTATTAATTCGTGCAGGTTGCAAACAAACATATCCATGTTAATTATAGTTTATAGCAAGCTCCAGTGAGAAATATAAATAAAATAATAATTAATAATAATAATTTAATTATTAATAATTTATACACGTACAATGATGTAGCGACAGTGGAGAATTTTGCCGGTCTATCTTAACGCATTCGTGCCGCCGCAGTCCGAACCGTAGGTATCATTTACAAAGATACAAAACAGTTAAGTACCATTTTCTCCTGTGTCAACCTCTATTTTTAACCGACTTCCAAAAGGAGGAGTTTATCAATTCGTGTGTTTGTATTTTTTTATGTTTGTACACTGATTTCTCTGAAAATTGGGAGCGTATTCCCTTAATTCCTTCTTTTTTTAGTAAATAAGGGCGTCGAAGTGGTCCCATTTCAATATATCTTGGGTTGCGGTTCACCATTTTATGGAACAGACTGAATAGACCTGAATCATATGAGTAATTTCATTCGACGACTTAGAAGTGCCCTTACGAAAGTCGATTAGCAATGCATAAATTTGAGCCATTTTTTATTGAATAAAAGCGTAATAAAAGGTAATACATATGCATGATGACCCTTTATACGAATAACAGGGACTTCTACTAGATGGTAAGTGATAAATAGGTATATAAAACCATTTATTTATAAAAAAAGTCATAAATCGCGGTAACGTAAATTTGTCATAATGCTATAATACAATGATCAGGCGTTTCGACAGATTCGATAGAATGTGGTTAGTATCTAACTATAATATATATTTATTGACTTCTAATGGACCTCAAAATATGATAAATATAAGCTGTTTAGTCTTGAGAATGAATATATTATAATGACTTGTAGGATGCTTTTAATAGGTACGTATATTAGTGTAATATGTGTGTGAATGTCTATTTCCACCGCCAAGCAGCAGTGTTCATGCACTATTGTGTTTCAGTTTGAAGGACATTAGCCAGTGTAACTACTGGACATAATGAGACTTAACATCTTATGTCTCAGGATGACAAGCGCAGTGGAATGCCACACAGTATTTCGTAACTCAAGGTACTGGATGCTGTTGCTACTGTTTATGGGTGGTCGTATCGCTTACCATCAGCCGAACGGCAAGCTCGTCTCGTCATTCAATTAAATAAAAAAAGAAATAACCGCTCCGCTCATTCTCGCGGTATGCGGTAAGAATAAATAAAACGCTACTAACATTTTTTTTTTATTTTACAATAAATATAATCACACGAATAGCAGTGTATATAATATTGGTAGTATTCAAATTTCCTTATAACCCATGAGCAAATTATAAGTTATTTTTACATTATAGTGGATTTTGAAGACGGTGCTATTTTAGGTTAAAAAGTTTTTATTTTAATGACGTAATTCAAAATAATTTTGTATACCATTCGAAGTGGAGTTCGAAATTTAAATGACGATTATGGAATTAGGACCATTGAGTGAATACTAGTATAATTTATAAATGTGTTGAATTCATATTAACATTCAATAGCGATAAAAATACTAAAATAATAAAATCGTGCATCTACAGTTTATAAGTTGGGTAGAACTCGGCGCGGCCATTTGTCAATAGTGAGGTGACCGAACAACTTGGAATGTTCTTTGCCGATACACGGACGGGCAGTAGGAACTTGTTTATTGCTTGTATTTAAGTTTTTAACAATATGCTATTATACTCCCTGACAGTTCCGGCCCGGGTGCCGATGTAAACATTCCGAAACAATAGGATTAGGTCAAAAAACCTTCCCCCCACTAATCTTTGAATGTCTCATTCTCCCTTCAGTGACCGTCCTGAGCCGAGGTTCGTAACCCGTTAGTGGGTTGCCCTCAGCATGGTCACTTAACTCAGGGTTGCGAGCGCGTCAGCGTTCACCCTAAAGACCGGTGTGGCCAGAAAAGCCGACTCTCGCCAGGCTACTGGCAGGTAGGGACAATAATAATAAAAAAAAACCTATTATACTAATTAGCTTCTTAACAGCTATTGTGTTGCGACTTTGGATATAAATAAAGTATAAATACGTTTAACAATATTAATAGAGATGTAATTTATTATAGGTGTATCAATGGTATCAAAATATTTAAACTTAGCGATATGTTTATCAATTAAACCGTAACTAACTCATAAGCTTCATTTACTATTTACCTACCTAAAAATGGATCAAATATTTTTCACCTCTATAATCCGTTCAGTATAAATCGAGACACGTCCGGAGATTATGAATTTAAAACGCCAGATTGGCGGAGCTTGAGACTCGAATTTATGGAAGATATGTTTTACCACCGGTCTTGGCGTTTATGCACTTTAATGCACTCTCTTGATTAGTTAGTCAAGGTCTCACTCCGTTTTAGGCGCCTTACAGACGCTGGTAGCTCGTTGCCGACCGCACTATATGAATTTGACAGTTGCTGCAGTTGTTGAATCTACTGTCAGTTCTTAATAGTGTAGTGTTGCAACAAGTTGACCACATCTGCAGAACGCCCTAATATTCATCTGATAACTACAATTAGATGGGTCACTCGTACGCAATTATGAAACCCCGTATGAACATGTCCAATGGAAAGGCAATCTCGCCCGCATTGACGTACATGCGAGTATTTTGACAGATATTCGAAAAGGGAATATTGATAGCAATCATTGCATATGATTGTTGAAAGATGTCTCCATCTAAACGACGCTTAATTGAAGTTGCATCAAGTTGACAACGTTTGCGTGACACCTTGATTTATAATTAAGCTTATTCTATAAAATAATGAACCCTAAACCATGATATATTGAAATGGGACCAATTCGAGACCCTAATTAATCTACTAAGTACAAAAGGAATGAAGGAAATAGGTTCACAATTTTCAGAGAAATCAGTGTACATACATTTAAAAAAAAATGCAAGCACACGAATTGTGAACCTCCTCCTTTTTTGGAAGTAGGTTAAAAAAAACATAAATCATTGGCGTGGCACCCTAATATTTTGATAAAGAGAAAAACTTCATTTCAATTCAAAACCAGTGGCCGATGCTACGCTTGACCACATGAATTGTGAGTGGAACTTTTGAACGCCAACGACTCGAAAAATTGTAAACCAGCAAATACGATTACAGCATGTAAATAATGTGAAATATTCGTCGAGCACACTGCGCTTCGCGTTTTAACTAGTGATGCTAATACAGGGCTTTCGCCCCCCGAGGCAATTCTTGTGCTTTGGGTCTTCACACCCAATGCACGCCCATGCGCGGGGGAACATTAGTCGCGGGCCGAGGCACACAGTCAGTGTGTATACCTCTTGGTTGCATAACACATTGAGGCCTAAAAGGGCCCGCGAACATTTCCTGGCACCCTTTTCCTTTCCGCCCATCCTGAGAACCTTTCTCCACTCCCCACCTTTCCTTCCATCATCCTTTTCCGCTTCCTTCCCAGGCCCCTGCAGTCGTCAAGCCGGGGGACTCCAGTATCCCATTCGCAGGTTTCCCCCGGTGTAGACTGCAGGATCGCCGACACAAAAAAAAATAAAAAATACAGGGCTTTCTGTCTGACCTAACAATTATGGCCTTGCTAAGCTTTTTAACAAAATTATAATAATACCAGCCCTGTATTATATACTGTCCCACTGCTGGGCATAGGCCTCCTCTACTACTGAGAGGGTTTAAGTCTTAGTCCACCACATTCGCTTAGTGCGGGTTGGCAGACTTCACATACCTTCGAAATTCTTATAGGGAACTTCTTAGGTATGCAAGTTTCCTCGCGATGTTTTCCTTTGCCGTTAAAGCAAGTGATAATTCACAAAGAATACACACATAACTTTTGAAAAGTCAAAGGTACGTGACCTTGGGTTTTGAACCTGCAGACATTCGTCTCGGCAGTCCGTTCCACTCCCAACTAAGCTATACAAACGCTTAACAAAATGACTTCATAAGTACCACGGAACATAGATAAAATAGATAAGTACTGATTGCAATACCAATCAATTAAACACTTAATCGGATTGTATCACACAAAGCACTTTCATCTTTTTTCTTTGCTGGTATAGTTTATAGTTCGGCTTGAAGAATATTGGAGTGCTCGCTACAAACAAGCACTTAATAATAATTAAGTTAATTATCTCTATCCCGGTACTGTTTTCAATGTTTTAAAACGATATTAAGGAAATTGAGCGAACGGTTCTTAAGAGGGAAATGAAAGTCGGGAAGGCTACTTGAGGCTCTAGAGTCTAGGGTGCTCGTCGTGGGTACCACGATCGAGAGTTATTCGCTTTTACCCTCTCGTGATTAAAGATGATCTCCTTTACCCAAATGCAGGGGGGCAACGTTTTTTTATCATCCTATAACATCGCAGATCGCTTTTGACGAGTGCCATTCAGTGAACGAGTTAAAGATCACTTTGAGCCAAAAGTAATTCGCAAAATATAGAAAATTACAACGAGTAACAAAAAATTAAATATTTATTTTACCATGCCGTACATAGTAATCAGCCCCCTTATTTTCTATGACAATGTTAACTCGTAACGCGGCCGCGTTACGTTAACTTCGTGTAAATAGCCTTAAATAGTATCCTGTATGCCAATTTTCATAGTGATAAACGCGATGAGTGACGTTACGCGCTTGTTACGAGCGGTGAAAATAACGTGTGTCTTAGAGAATAAGGAGGCAGGGCGTTATATTTTTCGTTTTTCTACTCATTCTTGGTCTATTTATATCAATTCCTGTTTTATAAAATAAAACCGGTGTATAAACTTATCACCATTCACTATTATCTAATATATAAAATTCCCGTGTCGCGGTGTTTGTTGCCAAACTCCTCCGAAACGGCTCTACCGATTTTCATGAAATTTTGTGTGCATATCGGTTAGGTCTGAGAATCGGTCAACATCTATTTTTATACCCCTAAATGTTAAGGGTGGTCCACCCCTTAATTTATTTTTTTAATTTTTACACAATTCTTTTTGTTTTTATTTTTTTATGATACAACATTCAAAAATACATACAACCCTAAATTTTTACCTTTCTACGATCAACCCCTTTTTTTCAATAGTTTTTTACCCCGGTCGCTAACTGATAGCAAAACAAAGTTTGCGAGGTCAGCCAATTATATAAAAAAATAATCGTGTCACAGTGTTTGTTACCATACTCCTCCGAAACGGCTGAACCGATTTTGATGAAATTTTATATTCACACTTGGTCGGTATATATAGAAACTAGCTGACCCCGCAAACGTATAACGATATTAGTAATTTCATAACTTTTAACCCCGGTCGGTAACTGATCAATTATCTCTGATCAGTTTTTCCCTGACTGATCAGAGATAATCGACTGCCTCGGTGGCGTTGTTGTATTACGGTACGACTGCAAGGCTGAGGTCTCGGGATCGATCCCCGGGTCGGGCAAAGTGATATTGGATTTTTCTATTCAGTATCAGCCCGGAGTCTGGAATTTGTGCCCGGTATGGCGATAGGCTCGCCCCCTATCACATCATCGGACATCGGAATACGCTAGGCGAATAGTGGGTGCACTAGTTGCGCCTCTGCCTACCCCTTCGGGGATAAAAGGCGTGAGCATGCGCATGCGCGTTTTTCCCGCTAGGCGTCGGCCGGTGTCACTTTTCATTCCGTAAACAGCTTGGCGTAGGGATGAGACAGAAGCGCCGGTCACCTGTGCTTCTTCCACTCATACACTACATCCTCACGTACTTACATTAATTTATTCATTGTTTTCTACTAAAATGATCTCTAAAAACAATTTACCTATATGGCAAAACAACGTTTGCCGGGTCAGCTAGTACGTTATAAAACTAGACTCCCGTTAGCTTTGTACGTTATTTTTTTATATTTATCGTAGAGCGAAACAACATTCAAAATAAATAGAAATCCAAAAACGTAGTGTGGAAAATCCCGTATTTCCAACGTTTTTATGTAATGGATGTTAGGTTTTATCTTTTCTTCATCACACAGAGCTAGCGCAGGAGTGGAGATGGAATTAAATATTTCGCTTTGTGTACTGCCAGGATTCTTAATACGTAAAACACGAATCGTGCAACATATTGTTGCATCCTACGTTTGCCTTGTTCGTGGAATGTTTAGCTGTTTATTGCCTTCTCAAATAACATTATTACAAATTCTATGAATTTCTACCTGTACATTCTCGCAATTGATGTTTCTTAAGCTCTATAATAACGTAATTGAAACTGTTTGTACTAAAAAATAGCAAAAACAGCATTAAAGCTTAAGTTTATCTGTTTAATTTTAAATTTCACGGAATATTTATATTATTGTATCTTAATAAAATTAAATTCTAGTGAAAAATAAAGTTATTATTCTTTTGATATTTTTAGTGGTAATCATAATATCTGTTTCTTGATAATTTAACAGACATAGTGGGCGTAAAAATATTTTAAATAATAATGTTATTCCGAACCTGTTATTTTCTTCCAATTAAGTGTAATCCGGGGGTGGGAGGGCTCAGACTTGTTATTGAAGACTGTCTAATAATATACTTTTTATCTTACATCTATTATAGGGCTACTTTTCGTACCTACTATATTTTAGACTGTATCACTTTCTTAAACATTGCAATGAATCTAATGCAATAAGTGGATCATAAATTGAAGTTGTATGGCCGTAAAACCTCTCCCCCCCGCTCTGTAAACGGAAAAATCGTTCGACGCTCCGCGAGATACCACGATACACGCGACGCGCGATGCTCCGCGTCTCCGTAAACGAAGCCTAAGGGTTTATATCTATATAAGTAATGAAGATAAAGTTGTCAAATACGGAAAACAAGAAATCAACTGGCAATTTATTGATGAAATTAATTTGCTAGCGTAGTATTATCAAAAACGCAGTGCATTGCCGTGCGCTACTATGATATTAAAAGTTTTGAGTGACTTTGCTTCTATTTATGGATAGGATAGGCGCATACTTATAGGTTAACGAGGCTCGGTTATATAACTAATGAATTGTTTATTATAAATGATGATTTTATTATGTGTCAACTATTGAAGATTACAATCTAGCATACGTTTTTGTATGCATCTTCTAGAATTATGGCTTAACCTCCATACCAAGGCTAATACTAATAACTATAACGTAATCATTCAGTGCTATTTTAGTTGTAGTAATAATAGCGCCAAAACGTCACCCGATGAAACCGACCGCTGCGCGCTGAGGCTAAAGCTCGGCCACTTCCTACCACGGTATCCGTAACGTTGCCGACGCAGCGAACGGGTCCGCTGTACCGGAAAACGCTATCGATTCTGTCAACGTTGAATGTTTTGAACTTAGATAAAGTGTGTGAGCATTATGTTGATTCCAGTGTGTCGTGTGTGCTTTCATATTCATAGAAAAATATATTGTCCAGCTAGTAGCTATTGTACAGCCAGTCACATAAGTTAATCTTAGTCTAATTATAAGTTTGTTAATCTCTGCACCACCCTAAGGTTGACTGGGAGAGAAGGCCTACGGCATTAAGTCCGCCTTTATACATTTGTATATGAAGTGCTTAAATAAATAAATAAGTAACTCAACCAAAAATTCCAATCACTGATACATTTTTATGTTCTTACCATTTTTTCTCTTCGCAATAATAAAATAAAAAGGATTTACTTTACTTCACACAAAGAAAAATGTTGCAATTAAACTTAACGCGTTGGTACTTAATAAATAGTATTTTTTGCTCCGCGTAAATTTTTACGTGACGCAAGTTAAAAATTATTACTGTATTTTAATAGCTGAGCTGGTATCCTTCCTAATTGAATCTATGTTTATCACGTGTATTTTTAAATGGTGTGTTTTTGTATGCAAAAATCGATTAAAGAGCTTTCGAGCCGTACTAGAAAATATCAATCAAGAGTGCTCGTCAATAAAGCACACTACATTGCCACCAGTACTTAGCTTTCTATTAAAACTTGCAAGTGTTTACGCCCGCGTTTTATTGATAAGAGTAAACAAAGCGCTCATATCACGCGTTGACGGTTTCATAAGCGTTAAATTAATGTGTTAAAAAAGTAGGTAGCTGTATAAATAAAATAAATAAATATAACTAACACTATTGTAATGTACCGTTATAGTTACTTCATATCCAGACAGTATGATTGCTGTTCGAAATTGGAAATATCCGTATGTTTTCTTATTATAAGTTATCTTATCAGAAAAAGAAATTATCATCTGTACTTGGGTATTTTGTCATTCAGAAATTTTAACCTAAAAAGAGAATTCTTAAATGCATCGTGACGTATTTTGGCAATTATTTAAACCAAATATTTAAACTGACTGCCTGGCTGCCTTGGTGGCGTCGTTGTATTACTGTACCATTGCAATGATAAGGTTTCAGGTTCGATCCCTGGGTCAAAGTGATATTGGATTTTTTTATTATGTATCATCCCGAAGTCTGAAATTTGTGCCCGATATGGCGATAGGCTCGCATCACATCACCCTTATCACATCATGGAACGGAATACACACGGTGAAAAGTGGGTGCATTAGTTGCGCCTCTGCCTACACAAAATCAGCGCCAACCATTGCTAGTTGGCATATGCTCATCTAGATCCTATTGACACTGTTGTGGTGGAACATATACCATCCACATTTAGTGAGTAAGTATCTGAGTACTCAGGTATACTAAAATGTACTACTATCTTATTCACCACTCACCACCCAACTAGTGGCCAATAAATGTTCTTTTCTTTCTTTCTTCTTTCTACACCTTCGGGGATAAAAGGCGTGAGTCTGTGTGCGCAAATATTTAAACAGATAAATTAACATGCCGATACGATTAAAACTAATGAATCACGTTTGGAATACTCACGATTCTCATTTATTTTAATGACACTTGTTTAATAGGGTTTAATTATCGTTGTTTTATGTAACAATACTGAAATCTGTGTTAAATTACGTTATAATTCTTTAGTAATTCATTTTTTTTTTTTTTTATACAGCATTGAATGACGAGAGCATAAATCTCATGTAGAGCTAAGTTTCTAACTCTACTAGAGTTAGAACTCTACACGCCCTAACTTCACAAACTGTACACCTTATTCAAAATATGTGGCTTGGCCGTTTGGTGTTTTTTTTTTATTTATGGCATGAATGACGAGACGAGCATGCCGTTCGCCTAATGGTAAGCGATACGACCACTCATAAACAGTAGCAACATAATCCAGCATGTATCATACAGTAACATGAGCGTAAGGTTTAATTTATTTACTGTATATTACTTTTCTGTTATACAATAGTTATTGTAGTAACGAAGCGGCCGGATTAATATCATATCCCGAGAATTTTGTGCCTCCGTGGCGTAGTTGTATTACGGTATGACTGCAATGTTGAGGTCTTGGGTTCGATGCCCGGGTCGGGCAAAGTGATATTCGGTTTTAAATTCAGTATCAGCCCGGAGTCTGGAATTTGTGCCCGGATCCTGATCATGGGACGGAATACGCACGGCGAAAAGTGGGTGCACTAGTTGCGCCTTCGGGGATAAAAGGCGTGAGTGTGTGTGTGTGTGTGAGAGAGAATTTTGTTTATCTGGTATAATGCAAACCTAAGTTATGAGTGTTCAAAAAAAGACGAAGCGCTTCGAGAACAGGTAGTGCCCTTGCGCTTCGCTCAGCTCATCTTGGCGGGGCATTACCGTGCCCCCAGATTATAATGTTTCCGTGAATTAATGATTTCATATTAATTATTATTTACATGATCGTTAAATAAGGATACGGTTACACATTAGTTTATTTTAAATATGTATAACACGGAAATATTTTTATTTATACATCTGAATAATAACTAAAGTCGAAATTTAATGTGAAAACATACCTAAATATAGTATAAATACTCACTTTGAGTTAAAACCTTGTTTATTTAAGTTGACATTCAAAGAACTCATTAAAAGCTAGGCATTGTTGAGACTCTACGAGATCACTCGTCGTCAAGGTCCGCAGTGCACGCTAGGCGTAGTTTAAGGCGTTTAACATAAATGAAGGGAAAATGTAACCTAAATCTAAATCGTGTGAACGTATGGTGGTAGGTCTCTCATTATGTAAGAGGCCGTCTGGGTGGGTACCACCGCAATGTCTATTTCTACCGCCAAGCAACAGTGTGCATGCACTGTTGTGTTTCGGTTTGAAGGACATTGTAGCCAGTATAACTACTGGACATAATGAGACTTAACATCTTATGTCTCAGGGTGACGAGCGCAGTGGAATGCCACACAGTACTTTGTTAGTCAAGGTGCTGGATGGTGTTGCTACTGTTTATGGGTGGTCGTATCGCTTACCATCAGGCGAACGGCATGCTCGTCTCGTCATTAAATGCAATAAAAAAAAAAAAAAAAAAATAAAAATCTCAATTTAACAGTTAAAACAGATGTGTGTTTTTGGCCTTTGTGATTCCATTCCTTAACTTTCTCTAATAAAAAGTATTAATTTTGATGCAACTTTATACTGCGAAAATGGATTTTAATGCATCGGGGAAACATGTCTAAAATGTATAATTCATTTAGATTGTGCTTTAATTTTGTCCACGTAAATAAAATTTCCACTCCACAGGTCTTAATATGCATTTTTCTAACACTAAAGTAACTTTTTATAAGTAGAGCATTTGGGTCTGTGTACCAAATTTCACCCAAGGCAATTCAGTAGCTCATGCTTTTTTTTCTTTTTTTATGGCATTGAATGACGAGACGAGCATGCTGTACGCCTGATGATAAGCGATACGAAAACCCATAAACAGTAGCAACACCATCCAGCACCTTGAGTTACAAAGTACTGCGTGGCATTCCACTACGCTCGTCATCCTGAGAGATGTTAAGTCTCACCCTGTCCTGTAGTTACACTGGCTACAATGTCCTTCAAACCGAAACACAACAGCGCATGCACACTGCTGCTTGGCGGTAGAATAGACATTACTTTGGTACCCACCCAGACGGACTCTTACATATGAGATACCTACCACCAGTAAGCTTTTACCTTCAATAGTAGTTCACGTAAATGACGCGTTTCGGGATCAGCCAGCGTATATCCGGTGCAAACAGGCCGGCATAATTGGGTCGACTGACGAGAGATAATCGTCTCTCGTCAGTCGACAATCAATCTGTACCCCACTAAGCTATAAGGTGCAGTGGAGTTAATTTGCTGGGGCGTTATAAAAAAAAGTGTGTGTGTACTTATGTACACGCGTTAGAAGTTATACTTCTTTGGCGTAACAAGATAAAAATCTTTTTAAATAACGCGCCAAAAGAAGTATGTCTTCAATATCTTTCGCCTTATTCTACGTTCAAAATTAAAATGTCGACTATAGCTAGCTTCAGGGTGTCGGTTTTTCGTGACGGTGTGCGCGCGCGCTGTAAAAATTTACTCTCATCATTTTTCCCTAACGCGCCAAAAGAAGTATAACTTCAAAAACAATACCCATCCAAAAATCTTAAAAATCTTTTTACCCGACTACGGCGAAGGAAGGAAGGGTATATATGTATGTATCCATTTTATGTTCCACTCTAGCGTCGCTCCTATTGAACCGATTTTAACAAACGAGATGTCTACCGATTTGTATTTATTGTGCGATGCTTATATATTTTTCCTTTTTTTTCCTAATACGCATACGCATACGCATGCTCACGCCTTTTATCCCCGAAGGGGTAGGCAGAGGCGCAACTAGTGCACCCACTTTTCGCCAAGCGTATTCCGTCCCATGATGTGATAGGGGGCGAGCCTATCGCCATACCGGGCACAAATTCCAGATTCCGGGCTGATACTGAATAGAAAAATCTAATATCACTTTGCCCGACCCGGGGATCGAACCCGAGACCTCAGCCTTGCAGTCGTACCGTAATACAACTACGCCACCGAGGCAGTCTAATCTAATCTAGTCTAGTCTAGTCAGTCCTAATAAGGTGTAATATTAATAAGAAGTTCGTTAAAGTACTGACAAGTGAATTTCTTGGAATCTATACAATAACCTGTTCATGTTTTTATTAGGTGTAAGTAGCCATAATAACGATTAAAAACTTTTATTTTCCAAACACTCACTTTAATTCAACAAAATGAGTTTTATTAAAACATTAACATGCTATTGTATAGATTTATAAACTAATCACAGGTAAAATAAATGACGCGATGGCGGTATTTTGATTATCGAATTAAATACTTCTATGAACGTTTTCCCGGTTTTACTACATTTTTTCCCGGAACTGAACTTTAGAGTCGCTAGCAAAAACCAAGAAATAAAAAGACTAATTCAATATTTTCAATTGTATCAACGACACCGGTCGATGTCCCCAGTCACAAGTTCTAAGCTAAATATAGTTGACACACTTGCTCGAGGTTGGATGTGAAGCTAAAACGAGCGTGAGATATATAGAGCGATGCATGTAGTGCACTGAGGTTTAAGTTGCTAATTACAATTTCGGTGACTATTACACTTTCGGGGAGGGAAATGAAGACTTAGAAATATTATTAGTAACGGATGTTGGTATTAACCCTATAAAAATCATTATGTAAACTGTTTCAACATCGAATGGAAAATTTTATTAAATTTATTTATGATTATACAGCTTTGAAAGTACTTGTATAAACAGACACCGATTACTGGAATATTATATCTATCAGTGTTTTATATTTTAATCTTACTTCACGCCTATATCTATAATATCTTCGTTATTAAAGGTTTATGGAATTGAAGATTAAATAAACAATATGAAATACTGACGTAACAATGCTGCCTAATAATTTTTGATACAAACACATTTTACAGATAAATGACTTTATAAAATGAAAAAGCTTAATTAACTGTATCTTTCCCGTATGCTAAAAGATCACAAACTAATAATATATTTTACAGCATTATATTTATCAAACCACTCTTATTTTTACATACTTAATAAAATAACGTGAGCATTCATTATAACATTAATTGTGGTAGTAGGTCTCTCATATCCGTCCGTCTGGGTGGGTACCACCGCAATGTCTATTTCTACCGCCAAGCAGCAGTATGCATGCATTGTTGTGTTTCGGTTTGAAGGACATTGTAGCCAGTGTAATTACTCGACATAATGAGACTTAACATCTTATGTCTCAGGATGACGAGCGCAGGGGAATGCCACACAGTACTTTGTAACTCAAGGTGCTGGACGGTATTGCTACTGGTTATGGGTGGTCGTTTCGCGTACCATCAGGCGAACGGCAAGCTTGTCTCGTCTATCAATGCCATAAAAAAAATTACCTATTAGGAATTTTACCGGAAAAATAATGGGAAATGAGAAAACCACAAATATTTGGAATGGGGTCGTAAAAAACTACATTTAAATTTAAATATAACATTGACTACATGTTTACTTATAAAGTGTCAAATGTCTATTTCTAGAAACCCCCCTTAAAACGGACATAATATCTTCAATTCCGGTTGAGAGTATTTTTCTATTACGGCATATATCTAAGCCGAGATGCATCGCGTTGCAGGTTGCGCCGCGCCAGACGTGCCATGTGCAGATTCTGCAGGTTACATGGAAAAATATATTTTACAATCGCGTGACTGCTTTTAATGCACTAACATAGGTCGTTATATACAAATTAGTCCCTCAGGAAGTACTACTCGATAAAGTATTGAGTGCTTCAAGCGGAATTTGAAGCAATTAGACAGGTCGGCAATCAGTATGGTAATGCCGATTACCGTAGGATACATCTCTTGCTGGTCGACTACTGAGCTACATTTACGTTAGGTACGATGAAGATGCTTTCAAATATAAGTTCCAAACAAATGACGGACATAATCTCGAACAACTGATGGTTACTGGCAAAGTTGAGGGCAAACGTCCGAGGGGTCGTAATCCCATCAGATGATCGGACCAAACCCGCTCTACTCTTAACACCAAACTTCATGTTGCGCTTAACGATACTAAAGACAGGAACAGGTGGCGCAACTTGATGATGACAAAGATTACTCCATGTTCAGGAGATCACGACCCTCAGCACTGAGGACAACGATGCAAGGAGGACGCTTAATTAGGTTGTGGTAGAAAAAATATAATTTAGGAAGTCTCGAAAAGGAAAGAGGCCCCATGAAGTCAATGCCTAGGGGCCCGATATTCTTAATCCGGCCCTACTCCTACTGATCCTAATTATTAATGCCATCGTTTGCACAGGTGTTTGAATGTTGAAATAAACGCATATTAGCCACAGAATGGATTTGATGAAAGGCAAGGAAACAGCCCCAAACTTATTTGTATGGAATCCAATATTTCCTAAAAAAGATTTTACTATATTTATTTTTATCATAACAAGTGAATTTATGGACAACGGTTAATATGAAAAACATTTGTGCAAATGAGTTACTGTGTAGGGCTCGCCTCAGATAAACACTTGCCCGTCCATAGAAAGTTAAATAGCGGCGTTGACCAAGTTTTTAATCAGATTTACTGAAATATCGATTATCCTATAATCGAATTGGTTTTAACATCTTTTAAGTCGTGCAAGCATGCTTGCACGATGCACCTAGGCAGCGTAATGCGCATAAAACGCATACTCACGCCTTTATCCCCGAAGGGGTAGGCAGAGGCGCAACTAGTGCACCCACGTTTAGCCGCACGTATTCCATCCCATGATGTGATACGGGGCGAGCCTATCGCCATATCGGGCACAAATTCCAGACTCCGGTCTGATACTGAGTAGAAAAACCCATAATCACTATGCCCGACCCGGGGATCGAACCCGAGACCTCAGCATTGCAGTCGTACCGTAATACAACTACGCCACCGAGGCAGTCATAAGTCATATAAAAGGGAATACTACCTATGCTACGCTAACGTAATACGAAGAGTGCATCCTTCTTAAATGAAATAAGCCAGGAACAAGAAGAAGCCATTATCATAGCTTGTAGCTCATTACGTTATCAGTAAAATAATTTTTATTCATATTTTTAATACTTCGTAGTTTTTTGACGAGGTGAGAAACTGTTGACCGAAGTAGTACGAATTTAGAGTGCAATCTGAAACACGAAGAACATTTAATATGGGTAATTTAAAGCTTTGGGCAAATACGATGTATCCAATATTGGGCCAAATTCATAAAAAATAATTAGGAAATTGACGTTTTGCGTATGGTTAATGTGAGATTTTTTCTTTGGTTTAATCTACCAATTTTAAGTAGTTGCTTATTCCAGTGATCTTTGAACATGCTCAGAGCAATCGTAGTTAGCAGAATAAAGTGCGGCCTTATAATCAATACACTCACTACATCAATGTAAGCCATAAAATATACTTTTAAAAAAGAAAGCAAATTTTCCCAGCTACGCATTTTAATTAGCGCCAAAAATTCCGAAGTAACAAAATAACCAACCACCAAAGTATAGACATTATAATATTAACTAGACCCGTCTTAAAGCAAGGTTTAATCTTTCAAAGAACGAGATAAATGTTTTAATTATGCCTACAGTAAGATTTAATTAATACCTTTAGCGAATTTTGAGGTATTTAACTTGGTGCATCTGCTAAGGCAGCTTTTCCATTCATTTCTCCTTGTGTATTCCGTTGAAACTCGGCAGACTTACTTGTTATTAACTAGAAATACGGCTTGGTTTCTTGTTTGGGAAAAATATATTTGAAACGGCATCTAGGAGCATCAACTTTGTACATTTTCCGGTATTTCGCGAATGGGCCATTCTTCTTTAAAGTTTAACAGAAATGTGAAATGCATTTACTTATACTATCTTTTGACGCAACAGATAATATGAATGTTATTTTCAAAGACATCAATTATGAACTACATTTGTGAATTTAAAGAATATTGTTATGCTCGATAATTTTTCGTCTTATGCGTGGTTTTTTAAACTTTATATTTGCTCTTACCTTTGTTCATTGCACCCTTTGATTAATTATATACCTAGATAGACACTGAACGTTTTAAACGCGTTGAAAAAAATAGAGGCCAACTGTTCCCCGCTAAATGAGTTCGAGTTAATTATTTTTTGTTGTTTTTCATGGACATAATTATCTCCCCATTTTAATAGAAACAATGTAATAAATGGCTTTATTATGTGCGCACACAAGGATACGCAGAATGATGCAGCGTTAGCGTATGACACAGCTGTCACGCACACTAGCTTAAGAAAAGTTGGCCTGTTCGTTTTAGTTTCATTGCAGCGCGTCACTCTATCTAGGTATATAATTAATCAAAGATTGCACCCATAGAAACGATATCAAGTGTGTTCATAATAACTTTATCAGAGGACAAGTATGTTAATAAAAAAAAAACACAAACCTCGCTTCGACTAAAAATTACTGCCTCTGTGGCGTACTTGCATTACGGTACTACTGCGGTGCTGAGGTCTCGGGTTCGATTCCCGAGACGGGCAAATTGATATTGGGTTTTTTAAATTCATTATCAGACCGGAGTCAGGAATTTGTGCCCGATATGGCGATAGGCTCGCCCCTTATCACATCATGGGACGGAATACGCACGGCGAAAAGTGGGTGCACTAGTTGCGCCTCTGCCTATCCCTTCGGGGATAAAAGGCATGAGTGTGTGTGTGTGTAATGTTATAAATGCGAATGTTAGAGTAAATATTTAGATTTTTCTTAAAAGTAAATGCAGTAACCACTGAACAGATTAGGATGCTTGACACGGATACCCCATGTCCTGGATTAACAAATAGACTACTTTTCATCCCAGTAGCTTACTGCCATGCGAAATATTTGAATTTTTCAACGGATTTTTCAAGTTGATATTTACGTCGCGTCGTACAGATGCACTTTGGTGCGCTACAATAATTTAAGTATTTTTGTAGTGGCAAATGCTTTTTACGTGAAGCGGCCGAAGCCGCGAGCAAAACCTATATTTAAAACTTGTAAATTACTTCGTCTCTCTTAAGGCTCTGATCCAACACTGGTAATGTCTCAGGATGACGAGCGCAGTGGAATGCCACACAGTACTTTGCAACTCAAGGTGCTGAATGGTGTTGGTACTGTTTATGGGTGGTCGTATCGCTTAACATCAAGTGAATGGCTCGTCATTCAAATCAATAAAAAAAAAACCTAAAATCACTACACTACAATCTGCACTGAAATTGTTGAAGCAACTTCAGTTAAATGTGATGCCTTTATTTTTCTAGTGGAAGTACACACATCACGTGATATATAAAAAAATATAGTCTGAATAGAATTCAGGTTAGCTGTTTAGGTTGAATTGTACATTATGCTCTGAATCTGGATTTAAGTAGAGTTATTTTCATTAGATCAACGATTTAGAAGTGGACAGGAGAATCACAGGCGCTTGGAGAAAATTTTGGAGTTTGAAGGAATTATTAAAAAGCTCTATGGGCATAGCTATATTAGCATATTCTTTATTCTTATGGAAAAAAGTGATGGACTCTTGCTCGCTCCCCTCCATTACTTACGCGTGCCAGACATGGAAATTTACAAACCAAGTAAAGAACAAAATCAGATCTTGTCAACGAGCCATGGAGAGGAGTATTACAAATACAAGAAAAATCCAAAAGATATCCCATACCACTATTAGAAACCAGACTGGAGTAATAGACGCACTGAATTACTCACAAAAATTAAAGTGGCGATGGGCAGGCCACATCGCTCGAATGAACGATGATCGCTGGACCATCAGAATAACATCATGGCCTGGGCCTGTAGGTACACGTAAAAGAGGAAGACCAATATATCGATGGGAAGATGATATCACTAAACTGGCAGGAAAGAAGTGGATGTTAAAAGCCAAAGATAGAGATGGCTGGAAAAGTCTGGAGGAGGCCTTCACCCTCACATGAGGGGTTCTTGCAAACCCTTACACACGTAAAAAACGGCTAAACGAACTAGTATGTGTACAAATTATGATATATATTTATGTATTATTGTTGAATTAAACTAAAAGAATGTTATTTATTACTAAATTAAAAAATTAAATGACATGTTTCGTATACTGTACCATATAATATAAATAATAATTGCATGCATATTTACTTAATTCAATTTTGGTTTTTTTAAATGTAAGAAATAAAAGGCTTTTTATTTTATTTATTTATTTATTATTTGTTTTCATTAAATAAACTTAATTTCAAATCGCGTTTATTAATTCCTATTAACCAACGCATCATTAAATAAAATCAGTATGTAAGCATATATCTATGTTATTATAAATTATATTATAATCTCCAACTCTATAAATTATATTTCAGTACGTCAATCATAATTCGTTACATAAATTTATTGTTAGTATTATTATCATCGAATTATTATTTAAAATCTCTGTTAAATAATAATAAAAAGGAAGCGCAAAATTATCTGTTACGTGCAAACTTCCATTGTCATATGATTTTACGGAACACCTAGGCCAAAATGTATAAATCGATCCTAAAAGTACACTGGTATAAATAATATTTCATATTTATTTTGCTTGATCAATACCGACTATCTTTTAATAGACAATTTAACACTAAAGCTGCAATTCATGCTTATTAAATTTCAATAATATAATATTGTGTAATAATTTGAATACGATAAATGCACATTTCATGAAATTCACCGCAACAATTTACTATACATTGCTGTTTCAATAAAAACTGAAACATCATAATAAGAGAAGTATCAGAGAAATTAAAGCTATTTTATCGTTCAATATATTTTGTTTACCCATATATTCCCAATATTAATCATGTACCTATGTTATGTCATAAACATTGCTATCTGTACTGATAACGAGGTCGTGTTTGATGAATCCAGGCCAAGCACGAAATTAAGCTTGGCCTAAATAGCGTCTATTGCATTTGATTGACAATTGAAATTGCATTTTGGTTAGGCGTAGGCGTCAAGATATACAGCACCGTTCACCTCTCACGTGTTTAGATCACTTAGATAGCCGCTTCCATGTCACCCGTTACGTTGTCTAACCAAAACAACACCTTGACGGCACACTAAATGGATATGCATAAAGGAATCTAGTACGTATATTCCATGGGCATCTGTCCATGTTACACAGGTAGTCAATTAATATCTATGAATGGATTTGCAAACTAAAACGGTTACAGATAGATCAAATGTGCCGTTTAAAACTGACTTGTAAAACAATATTGTATACCTGATTTTTGTTGATGATACTTATTAATTAGGATTATAAAAAAATTACAAAATAACTTAAAATTGTTTTAAAATAAAACGTAGGACATGTAACGGAAATAACCTTGGTGTTTTCTAAGTGAGCTATAAATGGCCATTTGAGAAATACTACTATTTTCTAACACATAAGTATTTTTTTCACCAAACACCAAATAATCAAATATAATTAAAACAATTGTTAAATATGAATACATATTCACATTTAATGATAAATAATGTAAGTAATACTGAAGTAAAAACTTCAAAATACTCGCACCTTATTCATATTATAAAATATTCTGTGTGCTACTCATTGATGTATTAAATAATATAAAGCGTGTAAAAAAACCCTTTAATACATCAATTGTGCTAATATGATTATTTTCAATCCCATAGGGAACGTGCACGTCGTAAGCTCTGCCATCTAGTGGCGCAATCTGACTCTTTTTCGGCCCATCGATACTTGGGATTGACGTAAAATATTCATATTAAAATGATGAAAAATAACATTTAATTTGTTGATAATGTAAATTGCTGTGTCCTGGATACTTCAAAACAAGTCAAATGGTGTGAAATTCTATTATGTTCCCAAAAATAGTAGGTATCTAAGCACTTACATTCCATGGTTATGTGAAAATCGACAAATATAATGAAAGCTGTATAAAACATACATAATTATGAGTTCCAAAAGCATTTAGAAATGTCTCATTACGTAATTTATAAAAACAAAGATGTTTTGATGATAATATTCAATACAAAAAAATCTGTAATTAAGGGAACATAACCTCCTAATTTTGCTTCAATAACATCAAAATAACTAGCTCCCATCTAAAACAACCTTATTCTGGCCACGCTAGGTATCAATAATATTCAGTTGGAACCATTGATACGTATAAAAATTAAACATCAATGGTCGGAACCCATATTTTATCATTTTTGACATAATAAAAATAAATTATAGCTTTGAAAAGTTCCTTTTTTATCCACATGTGGCTCTTGTGTCGATTCTGTGCTGCTCCCTATAGTTTGTGCACGTTCCCTAGTCGTTTTAAATTTACATAAACGCAACCGAGAGCAATAAACTTGATACGGTCGCAGGAACACGCTGGATGCGTACCGCATTTGACAGGTCTGTCTGGAAATCTTTGGGGGATGCCTATGTTCAGCAGTGGACGCCACTTGGCTGATGATGAACCGAGAGTACAACATGATCTGCATTCATTTTTAATTAATAATAATTGAATTATGATTTTAGGAATATATTTTATCATCAGTTGGTATAAAATTAAAACAAAAAAAACTATTTTTATTTAGTATATATTAATACATTTGTGAATTCAACAACAATGTCCACGATACAGGCACAGCCTAGTGTAGACATCACCGTTAAAGAGAATTTAAATAAATAAATAATGTACCACGTCTTTACGCCGGAAGGGGTAGGCAGAGGAGCAACCAGGGCACACGCATTTTGTTAAGGGTGCCCCGCCTTCCGCTCCAAGATATTGTGATAGGGGGGGGGGGGGGGGAGCTACTAAGCAGAAAATCCTAATATACTGTAAAATTAAACTTATTATTTTTATAGGCATAAGGTACCTATTTGATTTCTAGCTTCTAGGAGCGAATACTACTTGGTATACCGTTTATGGTTTTATAATGACCTGTGAAACAAAATAAAACAGGTTCGCCATATAAATTTTGACATCTACGAAGATAATATCTTGTATTTAACGTTCTCATAAGTACGTAGTACAGTAGGTACTTTAATTAACGCCCGCATAAGTCACAGATTTTAATTAATGCTGTTATCGAATTCGGCGGTATTTCAGTCTACCTTGTCTATATCCTTATATTAATATGTAGATTGTAGATGCAGTGTCTCTCGTTATTTATTTCTAAATAAAATAACTAAGGCGTAGCTTTTTTTTTTAATTTGCTACTTAGATGTCATTTCATGCTTTTAGCTTTGTAGTTTCATTAAAATGTGTAATAATTAATTTGTTCAAATATCCAAGTATTTCAAATACGTTTAATTATAATTTGGTTTTATTCAATGAGATATCGAGAAATTAATTGCAGTATGTAATTATGTGGAAAATATTTATCAAAGGTGGTTTTAAACTAAATAGTAAATATCAGATTTCCTTAGTTGTATTGCGTGCACGGTATGACACCGCTGTGAGGTCCCGGGTTTGAATCCTCGGTCAGGCATAGTGATACCGGTTTTTATCCTCAATATCAGCCCGGAGTCTAAAATTTGTGTCTAATATGGCGATAGGTTCACCTAGGGGTGAACCACTCACTCTTTGCCATATGATGTAATAGGTTACATCATATGGCAAAGAGTGAGTGTCTTGGTTGCAACTTCTGCCTACTTCTTCAGAGACGATGGCGTGACGTGTGTGTGTAATAAAAATCCCCTGTTTCCTCATATTTAAAATTTCAGACAAATTTCGCAACCAGCGTTAACTTTGAATTTTGCTTATAAATTTTTCGGAAACAATTATTTTATTAACAGCAATGACGGCAAATATGCAAACATTGCTTTTCCACCTTTCATTTGACGACTGATAGCACCAGCAAACGAGATGTTCTATTTAGGTCACAATTGTCCGGTGAGCGCTCGGATAGTATTCAACCCAATCAACGAATATTTCTCACCAGGCTGGTCCAATGCATTTCGGTCACGTATATTTTTAAAATTGAATGCGACAGATTGCTTTCAAAATTAATTATTAAAATGGCATATTGACATCATTGTTGAGTAAATTACAGAAGCGCCATCGGCTATTTGCCTCACACTGGACGTTATTTACAATTGCGTATAATGTTTACGTATTCAATACTAGTACGATATTTACGGAATCTCGGACCCGTACTGTCTTTTTTAAATTAAACATGTTTTGTGCAGTCACTATCCGTGAACTACATTTAACTGATAATATAGTACAATGTCACCTCCGTGGTCTTGGTCGGTTTGGTTTGTGGTTCAGATACCAGGTGGAGCATACTCGGAGTGATACTCTATATTGAGCAATGTTTTGTGTATTCCCCATGATAATATGAGCCTATCGCCATGTCGAGCACGAATTCCAAAGTCCGGAATGGTACTGAAAAGTAAAACGCAATATCACTGTGCCGGACCCGGGACTCGAACCCGAGACCTCAGAGCGGAAGTCGTATCGTGTACGTAATATAACAACACCACCCAAGCATTCTATTTTTAAAAATATCTTTAAATTTAAATTATAGCTGCGAATAACAGAATATTAAAATTAGCGGTTGTAAATTTTTCAACCTCGTATGTGGCGTACCTATTCATGAATTATTTCATGCAATGTTGCATACCCATCCGCACCGTACTCGTGCATAAATTTAGGCACTTGTTTATGGTTGAGAAGCGAGAATTCAATATGAATGCAGCCGGATAAAAATATGTGATTCAGCTCTGAATATTTTAGGACTGAGTCCATCACTGTTCAAGAAGCAGGACAGAAGCGTTAAGTCTAGTCTCTTTTGTGACTTCGATGTAGAATAAGCATATACCTACTAATAAATTTTGCATCATCGGCTATAGTTAGATTTAATTTTTACACTTTATTATTTAAAAACTGACAAGTCAATGAATTAATCATTTTATCGCAGTATGCAATATGGTGGATTATCCAGCTCATTTCCCATAATATTATGTTATTAATATTTCTATTTATAACGATGAGAACGTATCGTTTCTGTATGCGCCTGGCTAACAATGGGGACAACAAAATGTTACAAATCCATTGTTAACTAGCATTGCGCCATATGCGTGGCAGTTTCATTTATCAACAAAAAGCACGTCTATCAAGCAACGACCTATTAAAAGGTTGTCGCCAGCGATCAGTGACACTTTTATACTAACGACCTTATTCATAAACCTATAATAGTTATAGAATGTTTTGTCTTCTTCTTTCAAACTAAATTCAAAATTCGTTCGAAGAAGACAAAACATTCGATAACTAAAATAGGTTTATAAACTGTTTGTGGAAAGTCGAAAACTTATAACTACCTTAGCAGCTGTCATGTGTGCATGGTCTATTGAAGAAAATGTTTGTTATTCTGGAAACAAAGCTGTTACCACTATGTATTGGTGTGACAAATGATACCAAGTAATTACTGACGCGTACTCTAATTCTACAGGAAAAAAGCATAGCACAAAATCGTGTAGATGCTATTCCTGAACTCAATTTGAATATTTTTTTACGAGTACACAGGCTGAAGTAGTAAGGGATTCACCGATACTGGAGCAGGTTCGAGGGCCGGTCCGCGGCGCTCCGGCGGCTGATGGCCGACGTTTTCGATTGCTCCAGATTCGGCCCGCGGATAAATCCGCGGATTACTTTAATACCTACCGCGAATTAATTTGATACCTACCGCGGATTAATTTGATACCTACCGCGGATTAATTTGATACCTACCGCGGATTAACTTGATACCTACCGCGGATTAATTTGATATCGACCGCGGATTACTTTGATAACACCCGCGAATAAAAATTATATCGTCCGCGGAATCCGTTTCATATCACCCGCGAGGTAGGTATGAACCACGAATTTGTTCATGGTCTACGGTTCCCTTAAGCTTGTACTTTTTCCCTGTTCGTTGTGCTTTTAACTTTCTACTTTCTATCGGCGATCCTTTTTTTTATTTGAAGGATGCAAAGGTCTTTGTCGCGTATTTCTATTAACTCGTGTTTCTACGCAAAAGCCGTTTAAAATTACTTAATAGTTACCCTTTACGCATTACGAGCATTGTTTATGATAGATAAAGCAACATTTTCCCTGTTTCGTTGTGTTATTGACTTTCTAATTTCTATCGGCGACCCTTTTTTATTTGAAGGATGCAAAGGTCTTTGTCTCGTATTTCTATTAACTCGTGTTTCTACTTAAAAGCCGTTTAAAATTACTTAATAGTCGCCCTTTACGCATTACGGGCATTGTTTATTATAGATAAAGCAATCGTTACAATACACCATACCTTTCTCAAATTCTAGGTAAAACCCTTTGGGTCTTCTCATTGTCATAATAATTACGGTTCCCATTATTCACATTACCTGATATTACGTATTCAACGGAACATTTAAGGTGAAAGTCGAAACATGTTGGATCTTGTCTGCAAGGAAACAATACTCCCTCTCCATATAAAAGACCGACTCAAAATCACATGGTATCGTATTCCACTCTGTGCTCTGCTCGAAGTGTGATCTCCAGTTGTGTGTAACAGTGAAGTGATAGTAAAATTGTGAAATAGTTAAATAGTGAAAGTGTTATAAAAATGAATGTAAGTACCTTTATATACTTTGATCTAAAAGTGTTGTAACCAGATGTTTCATTAATTGTTTTTGCCATGTGTTGTCCACCAGGTTAATACATTTTAGCTATCTTTGATGTCTTATTAATTTATCATTGTTACTAATATGTACATGTATACTTCGCATACCTATAAGTATTTATCATACAGTACTTACTTAACCGATAATTAAAACAGTTTTATTTCATTTTGTTACAGTTTTCTGAAAATACTTTCAAAAACTACTATTATACTGAAGAAATCGACGAACCTAGTGATGAAGAAGGTACACTCGCCTTCAAAGTCAAGAAAGCGATAATAGCAAATAAAAGACCGATCGAATGCAACAGCATTGATGAGTTCTTCGAAAAACCAAAAAAGAAGAAGACAACAACAAGAAAGTCATCCAGTGTTGGTCGATCGACGAGCGGTGGTATTTCATACATCCGATCAAACAGCGATGACAGCAGTTCTGCATCACATCTCATAAAAATTGAGGTGTATGAAGTGAATAAAATAAAAAACATCGCACCGACGGAACATTGGAAACACGCTGATGTGCGAGTTAAATATTACGCGGAAAACGACAGTGATAAGAACTTGCAAAGTGTCAAGGACACTATATACAATATAACCAAACAGTTGGCTAGTAAGGACGATTGTGTGAAATATTTTATAGACACAGACAAATGAACAAAAGTGCCAGTGCGTGTCAATGTTTTAATATCATAACTTTAATCATATGCTTTGTACTACTATTATTGAAATAAGAAACTATTATTGTATTAACTGTACTTAAGAATCTACCTGTTTAAATTTAACTTACATTGTATTGTATTTAAACTTTGTACTCTTTTAAGTTACATACTTAATAGATTAATTTGTTTTTGATTCTAGAACTCTTTGTGAATTGTGTTATTGCTAAGTATTATTGTAAATAGTTATAAGTCTTTTTAGTGTTTTTTCATGCTCATGCTTACGATTGTAAAGTTATTGGGAACATTCATAAATTGTTTGGAAAAAAGTGGATAGCTTAGAATGTAATTACATTGTTTTGGGTAGTATATAAGCGTTGAAATAACTTTTAAAAATACTGAGACATTCCTTACCATGGATACAAGCTGTGATTTATACAACATGGAACTCGTCGCACTTCTCGAAAACATCGAATCAATGGATCTGATGTCATCGCAATACGACAAAGAACTGTACGAGCTCTGTGATAAAATGGAACAAAGACAAGTTGAAACGTGAGTAAAACATTTTTTATTATTTTAAGACTAGTTGCAACATGTTTTGGGAATCCATGAAGAGGGGATACACTTAAAGTATTTATAATGGTTCGAACATCTTGCACAATCATTCAACTTGTTTCTTCCGTTTATATTTTTAACATTGAAGTGCAACCAAAATGTACCACTCACTTGATATTTCTAGTTTATCTCAGAGTGAGATTGCAAGTTTCGATAAAAAGATAATTTTACATAAATATCATCGTTTCATACGGTTTTGGTATATATTAAATGTTTTGCCAGAATCAATGTTGGGAGATCCTGATATTTCTCCTTATTATACACCATGTAGTGGACATAAAATCTCAAAACAAACTCATTCCGATGAGGATGATATTGATGGTGTATTATCAATGAAAGCATATTGTTTGCAGTGTAAATAACAAATAATGTTAGTATCTATTTAAATAATAGAAACATAGTAGCATATTTATTTCGTGAGATAACATTTTTTTAACAGTTTTCTTATCCATCAGATCTATGCAGAATGGAGAAGGCAGCAGGAAAAGATTAGCGCCAACTGAATTGTTTGAAGAGGATTCATTAAAGAGAAGAAAAAATATTCGTCTTGAAGCTCCTTCGACATCTACATCGTCGCTGGATAACATTTTAAATGTAAGTACAGAACAGCATAATGATAAAATTGAATGTCCTGAGTGTCACATATATGTGTCAAAAAAATATATGACCAGTCACTATAAGAGCAATAAACATAAAAATAATTTAATTAGACGAGATAATAATCTACCTAATGTTCAATTCATTGATAGTGCTTTCGGTAATAGAATTATTACATATCGAGTGAAATCTAGTTTAGTTTCTGATACACAGCTTGAATCACCTGAATTATTTTTACAAAATATTAAAAAAATAATTTATACATTACTAGAACGATCTATCTTAGAATATTCTGTTGTAAAAGTTAATTTTATTCTCAATGCGGATTTCACACAAGAAACAAAAAATCTACACAATATTTTTGATTTTCAAATTTCAAACTATCTTGTTTGTCAAGGTGATGACAAAGATATTATTTTCTCATCTATAATTACCGAAATAACAAACAAAATGACCAATTTCCAAAAAAAAGGTAGTGGATGGAGTTTAGTTAAAATAAATCACTTGGATATGAATGTCAACAAATTTAACCCATTGCGTGGATCTTCATACATAGACCTACCGTTAGATATAAAACATAAGAAAGCTGTAATCAATGTTCAAAATAACGATCATGAATGCTTTCGTTGGGCAGTTTTGTCAGGATTATTTCCAGCTACTCATAGTTCCAATAGGGTATCATCTTATATAATACACAAAAACAAACTAAAATTTGATAACCTATCGTTTCCTATAAAAATTAATGACATCCATAAGTTTGAAAAATTAAATAGTATAAGTATTAATGTTTTTGGATTACAATATGATTCAATAAGCAAATCAAATAAAGTTGTGGGTCCATTACACTTTACGAAACACCGTAAAACTACTCACTTAAACTTATTGTATATATCTCAAGGTTCTAAAGGTCATTTCTGTTATATTAAAAACCTCTCGAGATTATTATCTAAACAGTTATCGACTTCTGAACATGCAGTTCATATTTGTGATGGGTGTTTATTAAATTTCACGTCATTAGATAATTTAAAACGACACCAAGAAAATGACTGTTTCAATGTGTGCACAAATTTACCATCGGAAACCGATAGAAAAAGAAACTGGTTTAATGAATTAATACCATCAAACCAAATTTCATTTAACAACTATGAACGTAAATTAAGAGTTCCATTCGTTGTGTATGCTGACTTTGAAGCATTTTTAAAACCAATAGAGAGTTGTTCTAACAATCCAAATCAATCATCAACTGTTAATATCCAAAAACATGAAACGTATAGTTTTGGGTATTATGTTAAATGTTCTTATGATGATAATCTTTCAGTATATAGGTCTTATACAGGGCAAGATTGTGCGCTAAAATTTATGCAATTCATTTACGCAGATTTAGAAAATATTTGTAAAAAGAATTCTTTTGTCAAATCACCATTACCGTTAACTGAAGAAAATAAAATAAATATCAATCAAAGTGAGTCTTGTTACATTTGTGCTACTAAATTAAACGTGGATAGAACAATATCTTATAATTGGCATACTGGTGCATATGAAGGTGTAGCTCATAGAATATGCTCTCAGAAATACAAAGCTCCTAATTTTGTGCCAGTGTTTTTACATAATTTAAGTAATTATGACGCTCATTTCATAGTGCATGGTCTTGATTTCGAGAAAGGTGACATTGAACTTATTCCTGAGAACAAGGAAAAATATATTTCTTTTTCTAAAGTTTTACAAATCAATAACAGAGTTATAAAATTACGATTTCTTGATTCTTTTAAATTTATGTCAAGTAGCCTTAACAAATTAGGTCAGAACTTATTACTTGAACAATTTCGTGAACTCAAATTAAAATATCCATGTGAAGAAGATTTTAAACGCTTAATAAGAAAAGGTGTTTATCCATACGAATACATGACGACATTTGATTCTTTAAAAATAACTTCTCTTCCCACTCGCGATCAATTTTATAGTTCTTTAAATGATAGTCACATTACAGAAAGTGAATACCATCATGCTCAAGACGTGTGGAATCATTTTAATTGTAAAAACATGGGTGAATATTCAGACCTGTATTTAAAAACAGATGTATTGTTGTTAGCAGATATATTTGAAAACTTTAGGGATGTCTGTCTTAAAACATACGGTTTAGATCCTGCCCACTATTATACAGCACCTGGTTTAAGTTGGGATGCTATGTTAAATTTTACCAAAATAAATTTAGAACTTTTAACAGATATCGACAAGGTTACGTTTATAGCGAATAATATTCGGGGGGGTATATCACAATGCAGCAATAGACATGCAGTGGCAAATAACATGTTTATGTCGGAATACGATTCAGATAAACCATCTTCATTTTTGATGTACTTAGACGCAAATAACCTTTATGGTTGGGCTATGTCCCAATGTCTCCCAACAGGCAAATTTGAATGGGTCGATATAAATACAGATTTTAATATAGCCGATGATGCCAAACATGGTTTAATATTGGAAGTAGATTTAGAATATTCAAAAAATTTACATGATTTTCATTCAGATTTTCCATTTTGTCCAGAAAACGTATGTTTAGGAAACAGCAAAGACAGGAAACTGATCCCAAATTTAAAAAATAAAAAAAATTACGTCATTCATTATAGAAACCTTAAGCAATGTTTAAAAAATGGTCTCCGATTGATTAAAGTACATAGAATTTTAAAATTTGAACAATCCGCGTGGTTGAAAAGTTACATAGACTTGAATACTCATATGCGTTCATTAGCCACTTCAGATTTTGAGAAAGATTTTTTTAAACTTATGAATAATTCTGTTTTTGGTAAAACAATGGAAAATGTAAGAAAACGAGTTAATGTCAAATTAATTAATCATTGGTTAAATCGTGGCAAAACTCAAGGTGCTCAATCTTTGATAGCAAGACCAGAATTCCATAGTTTATCTATATTCTCAGAGAGCTTAGTTGCAATACAATTAAATAAAACTAACGTTTTATATAATAAACCAATTTACCTCGGTTTTTGTATTTTAGATATATCTAAAACATTACTATACGATTTCCATTACGATTATATGAAAATGAAATATCAAGATAATATTAAGTTACTATATACTGATACCGATAGCTTAATATATCAAATATTTACACAAAATTATTATGCTGATATAAAACTTGATTTAGTCAACTACTTTGATACGTCCGACTATCCACCAAATAATCAATATGGTTTACCATTATTGAATAAAAAACGGTTAGGTTTTTTTAAAGACGAAAATAACGGTAAAATTCTTAAAGAGTTTGTAGGTCTTCGCTCTAAAATGTATGCAATGGATGTGCAGAATAAATGTATATGTAAAGCAAAAGGGATTAACAAAAGTGTAACAAAAATTTTTTGTCTTACCGATTATAAATCATGTTTATATGAAAAGAAAACGCAATACAGTGAAATGATAAGATTTAAATCAATTAAACATGCTATATATACACAAAAAATTAATAAAATATCTTTATCACACAATGACACAAAACGTTATTTAATAGAAAATTCAACAGATACTCTTGCATGGGGTCATTATAAAATAAAGGACATTTGATTTTATCAACGATTTCTGTACAACGAAAATATGTATGTTAATGTGTGTGTGTGTTTTAATTGTGGTTTTTAATAACTTAAAGTTCTGTCTTTATTATGTACTATCTTTTTTTTTTTTTTTTTACTATGACAACTGTTTTGTATAATATCATGAAAAATTAGATGTAAATTTTAATGTATGTAGTTAGTTATTTGTTATACCTGATTTAACTTTATTTTATAATAATTTTCTTACTGTAATATTTTTCAAAACAGCTATGAACTGTATGTGATCATTTTTCAAAGTATTTGTGTATGTAATCTTTGTATATAAAACAAAATCAAATATAATACATTCAATCGTAACTTCTAGTTTTATTCATTCCGAAACGCTTTTCGAGATCACACGTGCATTTAAAAATGTTTCATTTTTATCATCCTTTTACTGCCATAGTTGCAGGTCCAAGTGGATGTGGAAAGTCTAATTTTGTAACAAACTTTATTAAACATATTAATGAGGTGTGCAACACAAATTTTCATCAAATTACTTGGTGTTTTGATGAAATGCAGCCCTTATATAATTTACCAAATGTAAACTATTATCAGGGTATACCAGATTTGAATATGTTTGATGGAAAGGAAGCTAACCTTATTATTATCGATGATCTCATGAGGGAATCTGATGGTCGCATTGTTGACATATTTACCAAAGGTAGTCATCATAGGAACTTGAGTGTATTTTACATTACTCAAAATTTATTTCATCAAGGTAAAGGACAAAGAGACATTTCTTTGAATTCAAACTACATAATTTATTTTAAAAACCCACGTGATAAAACTCAAATACGTTACTTAGCACGACAAGTATCACCAGAAAATAGCAAATTCATAGAAGATGCTTACAGAGATGCTACAAAAGAAGCACATGGCTATTTGATGATAGATCTAAAACAAGACACTTTTGACATGTGTCGAATTAAATCAAAGATATTTCCATCTGATGGTCATTCTACAGTGTACATTCCCACAAAAGAGTTTAAATATGTCAAGAACCAACCAATACCCGTCATTTACAAATGATGGATCGACGCTTAAAGACGCATGAACACTTATTAAATGCTCTTTATAAACTTAAACCAAAACATCAACAAGCTCTTTTAAAAGTCTGTAACGAAAACGAAATTAATTTTATATGTGAATGTATTCATAACGTTTTACAAGGAAATATAAAACTTGAAGAAAAATCAAAGAGTAAACTAAAAAAGTATAAAAATCTACTACGAAAATTGGTACGTAAAAGTACAAATAAAATAAGAAAGAATATTATAGTTCAAAAAGGTGGTGCATTTCTTCCGATTATATTGGGTTCTATTTTGAGTGGATTGATAAGTGGACTAGTTTAAAAATGGAACATGCCAAAAAAATGCTGTTAGTTGATCCAAGCTTAATAGATAAGTTAAATCAAAAAAGAAATGAAAATCCTACCTCTCGTTTAGATAGTGAAATGGAAAAAATACTCGACAGTAATATGGATGATCGAAAAAAGTGTAAATTATACTTACAAATTTTACAAAGATATCTTCACTTTATGGAAGAAGATCGTCGTCCCATTGAACTCCCTATAATAACTTCAAATGACGATAACATTAAACCCACATCTGAAAGCTGGAAATTTTTTAATATAAATAATGATATCAAGAATAAAGATGTAGTTGTCAGTCAGACACTGAGTGATGAAGAGAAGCAACAAGAAAGTTTTACACTCGAAAAAAAACCTTCCTACTCAACAAAACAAATTTTAAATTTAATACCAAAAACATATGTAAATAAAGGTGAGTTGTTATTGAATTCGGTATCACTAAATAAAAACAAAATTTATTGGAATGATGCTGGCACAGTGATTGTAGATAATGAAGTGATTCCTAACAGTAACATTATCGATTTAGTAAGCGATACACTGCGACCATTAAAAAACAACGACCCACCTGGTTGGGAAAAATTTGCTAAAGCGTTAAAGGATTTAAAAGTACCTTTAACATATATTGGCAATCCAAAAAGACGTGAGTACATAGCTCGACTTCAAAACGCCATCGAAGAACAACCGCCACAAAACACAGAGGTATATTTGACGCCAACGAGCGAAGATAAACACGCAAATAAAATTAAGAAAAAGATTGATTGGGAAAAATGGACCCCTTATTAGAATTAGATCAAATTTATTATGATGTATCACACCCAGCTGGATATAGCAATATCGACAAATTATCAAAAGCTATGAAAGGTAAAATGAAAAAGGAAGAAGTTAAAAACTGGTTGCAATCCCAATCTACGTATACACTCCACAAACCAGTACATAGAAAATTCCCTCGGAACAAATACGTTCTCTCTAATCTCAATGAACTTTGGCAAGCTGACTTAAGCGACATGCGGACTTATTCTAAAGATAATAAAGGTTTCAACTACATTCTTTGTGTTATTGATGTTTTTAGTAAATATGCATATGCTAGACCCTTGAAAAAGAAAAATTCAGAAACCGTAAAAAAGTGTTTCGACAGTATATTTAATGAAGCTAATACTACACCCACTCACATTCAATCTGATAAAGGCACTGAATTTGTATCGAAAGATGTTCAAAGATACTTTAAAACAAAAAACATAAATTACTATACGACAAATAATCCAGACATCAAAGCAAGCATTGTAGAAAGATTTCAAAGAACGCTAAAAATGAAGATGTGGCGCTATTTTACACACAAGAATACACATAAATATATTGATATTTTGCAGAATTTGATACACTCTTACAATCATAGTTTCCATTCTAGTATTAAAATGTGTCCTTCAGATGTTAATTCTAATAATATAATGACAGTTTGGAGTAATTTATATGAAAAATCTGAAAAATCATCAAAAACTATACTACCTATGTTTCATGTCGGTGACCATGTCAGAATAACTAAATATAAACACGTATTCCAAAAAGGTTATGAATCTAATTGGAGCGATGAAATATTTGTGATTTCTTCTATAATAGAACGTACTCCGTGGCCCGTTTATACCATAAAAGATTTAGATGGTGAGGAGATAGTAGGAACGTTTTATGAACGAGAATTACAAAAGGTCATTTATGACCCCACCATTGAACACAAGATTGATAAAATAATTCGCTCTCGTTACTCTGGCAGCAGACAACAAGTGTTAGTTAAGTGGAAAGGTTATCCAAACAAATTTAATAGTTGGATTTTAGCTTCCAGTTTATAAAAAATATGATTAAAGATTTTTATTTAACTTTACTTAGCAATAGTTCAATGGAATATTTTCCTGAGAACAAAACATCAATTTTTTCAACAAAATTACCCAAACCCATAATATTGGAAGGAGAATGGTGTGTAGGAATCGTTGAATTCCAATATCCATGCACCATGTTTACTGTTCAAGATCATGAGAATGTTATTTACATAACAAAAATCATGAAAATGCCCAATGAAGACAAACTATCTACAGTTTATTATAAGACCCACATACCTGCCACAAACTATGATAATATTAACCATATTTTATCAGCATTAAATAATATAAGAGAAAAAATCAAATTCCGCTACGATAATATATCTAAATTCGTTTCTGTTTCTGTGTTAGACGAATCAATAAAATCTGTAACATTATCTCCTAAACTAGGCTTACAGTTGGGATTTGAACCAAACAGAAACCTTGTTGAAAAGAATTTAGCTAAATGTCCAGCTAATTTACATTTAGGGTTACCATCTCAACTATTCGTTTACTGTGATATAGTTGAACCTCAAATTGTAGGTGATGTAATGACACCTCTTCTGAGAGTAATACCATTAGATCCTTCAAAATACATCTATGGTGCCAATAAAATGCATGTATTTTCACCTCCTCATTACTTATCGGTAATGCGAAGAGAATTCGATACCATTGAAATAGATATAAGGTCAAGCACCAGACAAAAGATACCATTTCAATTTGGAACGGTGTGTGTTAAACTACATTTTAAAAAATTATAATGCATTTTGAACGCTCCAACATGATATGTCCTTATCAACGCTATTATTCTCATCAGGCTGGTTCAGGTATAGGGGTGGTATATAAAGGGGCGCCTTATCAAAAAGGACATGGAATTGGTAGTTTTCTTGGGGGATTGTTTAGGTCAGTTTTACCATTATTATCTAGCGGTGTTCGAGCTGTTGGTAAAGAGGCATTGAGCGCTGGTGTTGGTCTATTGACAGATATGGTTAGTGCGCGACCAATGGAAGATTCAATAAAAGCACGTCTTAAAGAAGTTGGTTCCAACTTAAAACGCAAGGCTGATGAAAAAATAGATAAAATCAATATGTCTGGATCCGGATATATAACAAAACGAAAACGTCTACCTGGAGTCAGTCCGTCGTTGACCGCGAAAGTGAAAGCTCTAAAAAAATCAAAAATTACTCAAAAACAAATCAAGGACATATTTTCTAACAATTAATCAAAATGTCTTTTTTACATAGTCATTCCTGTGAATGTATAAAGTCCGAATTGGATTTGTTTGCATTGCCGTCAACTCAAACTAGCATTGAAAGTGGAATTTGGATCCATTATAAACCAATTTCATCTCTTGCCGATGATGGTCCTATAGAATTTCAAATTCCTGGAGCAGGAGATGACTACATAGATTTATCTCATACGTTACTTCACTTGAAAGCGAAAATAGTAAATCAAGATAACACCAAACTAACCGCATCTACAGTCGTTGCTCCGGTGAATAATTGGTTGCACTCACTCTTCAGTCAACTTGATGTCTACTTAAATCAAAAACTTGTATCACCACCCAATAACACATATGCTTATCGTGCGTATATAGAAAACTTATTGAACTATGCTCCTGCAGCAAAAAAATCTCACCTCACCTGTGGTTTATGGTATGAAGATACAGCTGGAAAAATGGATTCCACCGATGATACTAATAAAGGATTTACTAAGAGGCAAGAATTAGCTAGTGAAAGTAAAGAAATGGAAATGATTGGTCACTTACATGGTGATTTATTCAATCAAGAAAAATTTTTAATCAATGGTGTTGATATATGTGTTAAGTTAATTCGTTCTAGAGAAAATTTCAATCTCATGGCCTCTACAGGTGACCTTAAATTAAAGGTATCTATTACGGATGCATCTTTGATTATTCGTAGAGCACGAATCAATCCTAGCGTGTTACTTGCTCATCAAAAGGTCTTAGCTTCTACCACAGCTAAATACCCCATTACTCGAGCTGAAGTTAAAGTTTTAACAATACCATCAGGTGTTCAAGGAAAAACTCTAGATAACATTTTCTTAGGACAATTACCTAAAAGGTGTATAGTGGGATTTGTAAATAACGCTGCTTTCAATGGAAACCTCACTAAGAACCCATTTAACTTTCAAAATTACGACATCAATACTTTTAGTTTATATATAGACGGTCAACAAATACCATCAAAGGCTTTACAACCCTCATTTGAGAACAAAATTTTTACTTCAGTATATCATACATTGTTTTCTGGAACAGGTATACACTTTCTCAATGAAGGTAATGGGATATCCCGAGAACAATACGCTGAAGGGTATTGTATGTTAGCGTTTGATTTGACACCTGATTTATCAGCAAACTCTGCAAGTCATTGGAATCTTGTAAAGCATGGTAGTGTGAGATTAGAAGTGCGTTTTGAAACAGCTTTATCACAAACTATTAATTGCATTGTTTATGCGGAGTTTGATAATGTTATTGAAATAGATAAAAACCGCAATATTTCAGTAGATTATAGTAGTTAAGAACACAAAATTAACTGTTTAAGATTAGATTAAGCGTGAATAATGTAATTCAGATTTGTTGTTAGATTTAAGTTACCAATAAAACGAATTCATAAAATATTAAGTTCTTTGTTTAACTATAATCCTTGCAACCCCACAACAAGAGTCAACTTGGCTGATAAGTACCATAATAGTGTCTTGTTAACCTTATATGAGACATTACCACTTTATCATTCGACCTGATAAGATTCTGCAGCGATACGGTGAATAAAAATGAATACAATAGAAATACAGAATTACTTAAAGAAAATTGATCCAAGTATTGAATATAATGTATATGCAGCCAATCGTCTACCAATATATGTAGTAACTCCTACATACGTAGTTAGCAACTTAGACTCTGATAACAAACCAGGTTCTCACTGGGTCGCCATACACATAGATAAGAATGGTTTTGGACAGTACTTTGATTCATACGGTCGACCACCTCAAGGATACCACCGAATGTTTTTAGCGAGAAATTCTAGAATGTGGAATTACAATACAAGTCGAATTCAAAATGACTTTACTATAGTTTGTGGAGAGTACTGTTTAATGTATCTGTATTATAAATACTATGGTAAGAGTCTCAAAGATTTTCAAGTATTATTTAGTGATAATACAATATGCAATGATGTGTTTTTAAATGGTTTATTTAAATCATGTTTTGAGGTGAATAAATGAAATATGAAAATGAATGAATGATTTTTCTTTATTGAAGATTAATAACCCCATACAATACTTATAATTCTTCCAAACAATTTATGAATGTTCCCAATAACTTTACAATCGTAAGCATGAGCATGAAAAAACACTAAAAAGACTTATAACTATTTACAATAATACTTAGCAATAACACAATTCACAAAGAGTTCTAGAATCAAAAACAAATTAATCTATTAAGTATGTAACTTAAAAGAGTACAAAGTTTAAATACAATACAATGTAAGTTAAATTTAAACAGGTAGATTCTTAAGTACAGTTAATACAATAATAGTTTCTTATTTCAATAATAGTAGTACAAAGCATATGATTAAAGTTATGATATTAAAACATTGACACGCACTGGCACTTTTGTTCATTTGTCTGTGTCTATAAAATATTTCACACAATCGTCCTTACTAGCCAACTGTTTGGTTATATTGTATATAGTGTCCTTGACACTTTGCAAGTTCTTATCACTGTCGTTTTCCGCGTAATATTTAACTCGCACATCAGCGTGTTTCCAATGTTCCGTCGGTGCGATGTTTTTTATTTTATTCACTTCATACACCTCAATTTTTATGAGATGTGATGCAGAACTGCTGTCATCGCTGTTTGATCGGATGTATGAAATACCACCGCTCGTCGATCGACCAACACTGGATGACTTTCTTGTTGTTGTCTTCTTCTTTTTTGGTTTTTCGAAGAACTCATCAATGCTGTTGCATTCGATCGGTCTTTTATTTGCTATTATCGCTTTCTTGACTTTGAAGGCGAGTGTACCTTCTTCATCACTAGGTTCGTCGATTTCTTCAGTATAATAGTAGTTTTTGAAAGTATTTTCAGAAAACTGTAACAAAATGAAATAAAACTGTTTTAATTATCGGTTAAGTAAGTACTGTATGATAAATACTTATAGGTATGCGAAGTATACATGTACATATTAGTAACAATGATAAATTAATAAGACATCAAAGATAGCTAAAATGTATTAACCTGGTGGACAACACATGGCAAAAACAATTAATGAAACATCTGGTTACAACACTTTTAGATCAAAGTATATAAAGGTACTTACATTCATTTTTATAACACTTTCACTATTTAACTATTTCACAATTTTACTATCACTTCACTGTTACACACAACTGGAGATCACACTTCGAGCAGAGCACAGAGTGGAATACGATACCATGTGATTTTGAGTCGGTCTTTTATATGGAGAGGGAGTATTGTTTCCTTGCAGACAAGATCCAACATGTTTCGACTTTCACCTTAAATGTTCCGTTGAATACGTAATATCAGGTAATGTGAATAATGGGAACCGTAATTATTATGACAATGAGAAGACCCAAAGGGTTTTACCTAGAATTTGAGAAAGGTATGGTGTATTGTAACGATTGCTTTATCTATAATAAACAATGCCCGTAATGCGTAAAGGGCGACTATTAAGTAATTTTAAACGGCTTTTAAGTAGAAACACGAGTTAATAGAAATACGAGACAAAGACCTTTGCATCCTTCAAATAAAAAAGGGTCGCCGATAGAAATTAGAAAGTCAATAACACAACGAAACAGGGAAAATGTTGCTTTATCTATCATAAACAATGCTCGTAATGCGTAAAGGGTAACTATTAAGTAATTTTAAACGGCTTTTGCGTAGAAACACGAGTTAATAGAAATACGCGACAAAGACCTTTGCATCCTTCAAATAAAAAAAAGGATCGCCGATAGAAAGTAGAAAGTTAAAAGCACAACGAACAGGGAAAAAGTACAAGCTTAAGGGAACCGTAGACCATGAACAAATTCGTGGTTCATACCTACCTCGCGGGTGATATGAAACGGATTCCGCGGACGATATAATTTTTATTCGCGGGTGTTATCAAAGTAATCCGCGGTCGATATCAAATTAATCCGCGGTAGGTATCAAGTTAATCCGCGGTAGGTATCAAATTAATCCGCGGTAGGTATCAAATTAATCCGCGGCAGGTATCAAATTAATTCGCGGTAGGTATTAAAGTAATCCGCGGATTTATTCGCGGGTCCCGCGGGCCGAATCTGGAGCAATCGAAAACGTCGGCCATCAGCCGCCGGAGCGCCGCGGACCGGCCCTCGAACCTGCTCCAGTATCAGTATCGGTGAATCCCTTACTACTACTGGCTGATCCCGGAACTGCCTCGGTGGCGTAGTTGTATTACGGCACGACTACAATGGCCTCGGCTCGATCTCCGGATCGGGCGATATGATATTGGGTTTTTCTAATCAGTATCAGCCCGAAGTCTGGAATTTGTGCCCGGTATGGCAATAGGCTCGCCCCCTATCACATCATGGGACGGAATATGCACGACGAAAAGTGGGTGCACTAGTAGCACCTCTGCCTACCCCTTCGGGGATAAAAGGCGTGAGTGTGTGATCTCGGAAAGTGGCATACTTACGTAAGTATACCCACGTGGCCCACGTGGGCCGCTATGGCGGCTTCTTAAACCCTTATGTATGTACGGTGGTCGGTATTCGGTGGGATACAAATATATGCTACCACCACTTTCATGTTTAGTGGAATTCAGACGGCACTGAAATGACTATAGAATATCGATGCAATGGAGAAACGTTTAAAAATTAATTTCTCGACTATCGTTACTCAGTTGTATGAAAAGATTTCAATCGAAGATCCGCTTGGTTCATAGATATCTGTGATATTGAAACTGACTTGACACGGAGGTCACACGGAGTTGCAAATCGCAAATCGCAAATCGCAACATCAAAGGCAAGTGGTGGGTCCATTCAGTGCACGTGTATTGAATGTGGGCCTTTAGGTGTAAACTCAGGTCGAAATTGCAAATTCATGTTTGTGTAGACCGATATATTGATTAATTTAATAAATTATGATAATAGTTTCTTAGAAATAAAAATTCTTGACACGGTAAATTGACTGAGTACTGTTTATTTTTACTCTCCAACTGATTTTCAAGGGAATAAAAGAGCAGCAGATATTCAGTCTTGCAGACCTAACGTAAAGCCTAAATTTGTCTGATAGAAAAAATAAATAAATAACTTTCAACCGTCACACACAACATAATGTATGAACAGGAAAAAAAATTATTACGGCTTGGATATCGAGCCAGCGGCATTTTTAACGGTTTCTATCGTCCATTTCACCACAAAACCAGATAATAGACAAAATAGTTCTAATATATTGCACCCAAGTTTGTAAACTGTTGCAAACTATATTCACAAAGTAGTTTAAGTGTGTAGTACCTGCAGGCTGCAGAACCTGCAAGCTGCAGACTGTCTAGACAGGTCTAACTTCGTCAAAGAGGTCAATAATCGATGAGCCTGGTTTGAGGAAACTCGGCAAAATTACGTTATAAGTACTTAAGTGGTTGAAAGCAAACAATATTGGTTCACACTTCGGTGGATCGGTTTGCGTGTAGCGAAATTATTTAAAGTTTATTTTAGTCCTATTTTGATTTTCATGTTCAGCAACTTAGAGTATGGGTTTTTCTAGAAAGTTTTGTAGGAATTTTGGGGGTTTATTTACCAAAATAGATTAGGCCGAGGCAGACAGACAGCCGTAAGATAGTTCTTATTAGCTAGATACCATTCTGAAATGATGATGATTGTGTTTTAGTCCTTGTGGTCTTTATTAGTGTGTAGTAGGAGTATTCTTAGATGATGCAAAAAAAAATATAGTGTAGGTATATAAATAATACTGAGACATCAAATTATTGTGTCATCATCATCATCAGACACATGATGTCCACTGTTCAACATAGGCCTCACCTAAAGATTTGCAGACGGACCTGCCTAAACGGCTTGCATCCAGCGCGGTATATTTCTGTGACCTTTTTACAGAACTAAAAAATTTAAAATAAATAATAGTTTAAAACAACTAAAAAACACGCTTTATAGAAAATCCAACTAAAAAATAGAAAATAAATTTGAATTAAGAATAGTGTAAATAAGAAAGAAATGTATTTTATTGTACAAATTAAAACAACTAAAAAACACGCTTTATAGAAAATCCAACTAAAAAATTGAAAATAAATTTGAATTAAGAAGAGTGTAAATAAGAAAAAACTGTATTTTATTGTAAAAAAGCGTGGGGTGCTTTTTAAGATATTATCAAAATGATATATAATACTTCCACTCATATTATCTGTCAATAAAATATTTATAACTATTGACACCATGCACTATGAGCACGGCTGACGGCGCAATAAGGAATCCGCTTGTTGTCGATTTTACTTAACGGTTTTTGCATTTAAAAGTACCAAAGCGAATAAAAATCAAAAACTACGTATAAGTTATAGGTTACCTAACTAATTCTTATTTCACGGCTGAATTCGTTATAATATGCAATATCAAATGCAAAAAAGAAAATTGGAAATAATAATGCCTAAATTCGTCATAACTTTCGTCTTTACTGGTAGTAGGTCTCTCGTATGCCAAGGGCCGTGTGGGTAGGTACCACAGCAATGTCTGTTTCTACCACCAAGCAGCAGTGTGTATGCACTGCTGTGTTCCAGTTTGAAGGACATTGTAGCCAGCGTAATTAGTGGGCATTATGACTTATGAGACTTAACATCTAATGTCTCAGGTGGCTCTCATTTGATGCAAAAGGCGATAAAATTTATTTGCTTCCAAAATAATTTACACACCGGTATGTGGCAGTGGCTACGGATAGTACGTACTCAACATTTAAATAAGATCTTTTAAACTAATGTTGTAATAAACAACATATGTTGAAACATGAAACGCAGACTAAATATATAATAATTAAGTTAGATTGCCTACCTACTTTTATTAAAGCCCAACAGAAAAAGAGTGGTTATGAGTTTATATTGAAAAATAAATTTTTCATACATAAGGTATGGCGAGCAAAAGCTAGGCTATAAATATATTCAAAACTATAAATGCTGACACATTTATTTCGAAGTATAAGTTCTTTTGAATCAGAGAAATTATTTTTCAAGTCTACCAACTTTGCCATCGTTCTCATCGCCATCCCCACACTGGTAATGGGAATAAATCACGGAGTTAGCGCCAAGCTCTCATCTAGAAGAAAAATCTCATGACGCGCATCGCAAACCAATAGCGAAGCGAAATAACAACGGACATTGAAAAATCGCCAAAAAAGCCCGCAGCTGCGGGTTCATGGGCTTAGAGTGTGACAAAAAAACGCAACTCGTAAGACGGTCAATTAATATTGATCTTTGTGATTGATCGAGATACCAATACGTCAGTCACGTGTTAGTCTCTCAACCAATCCTAATAAAACGAAACGGAGTCGTGTCATTTGTTTTTGCCACATTCTAAGCCCACTGTGACCCCCAATCAATGGAGTACATATTATAACGAATCGCGCTATTGTCTTTTACATTTAACACAAGTAGGTACATAATATTTTTGTATATAACTTAAAGTCAGGTGCTTTATTCCGTTAAAGGAAGCCAATTTATCTTTTTACAATTAGGTACAGAAGTAGACGGATTATTCGGTTTACCTATATGACATTTTAGCTACCCATAAATGTGATATGATGAATAGGTACTGTGAGAAATAGCTAGGTAGGTTCTTTAAATAAAAACGATCGATATTTTTTCTAGATTTGCTTGATGTTAGCTCAGCAAATCTTTAAAATTATATTAAAAATACCAAAACGAGCATGAAGCGAAACCGACGGAGCACTGGTCATTTCATGCCCGAATTCGTCATATCTAATATCAATTGCGAAAGGAGAAAATTCTAAATAATAAAAATGTACTAATATAACATTGCCTATCGTAAGTTTGTTACTTTATGATTTTGCTTATCCGGGGTGATCTCCAAAACTACACAACGAATCTAAAAATTATTTAACTAATATCAATGTATTTAGTTAAGTACCTACCTATAAGACAACTACTGTGATTTTCGTAAAGCTGAGTTTTCCTTTGGTTTCTTAACGTTTACTTAAAACAAAAACTCGCACGCCGAATAGCTCGATAAAACTAGTCGATTTATATGATTAAAGGTATAAAAGCTTACACATTTACATACCGAAGTATAAGTTCCTTTGATAAAGAGAAATGAGAGTTCTAAAGACTATCAATCTTTACATTTTTCTCCTCGCTGTCTCCATACTGGCAGTGGGAATAAATGGAGTTAGTAGACAAATGCAAGCTGGATTAATAGTGAATAAACGTGATAATTTTGCCGGAGGTCAATGCGCCTCTGGTTATAAGAAGACGCAGGACGGAAGATGTAAGCCACAGTTTAATTCCACTAACAGTTCTTAAGTCAACATTCAAGATTAAGTACTGCTTGGAAAAGAAACGTCGAAAAATGAAAATTATATACTTACTTAATATTCAATATATCTAAGCTTCCAGGACAAACTTCCTCTTTCATTCCATTTCTCCTGGTATAGAGTTAGTAAAAATAAGTTACTTCTCCTAGTAATTACTACGCAGTAATATCAGGGGTATCTATACCTATCAATGATTAAATAATAACAAAGTGTGTGTGTGTGAGTATTAATGTACACACGTATGAAGTGAAACTTTTTCAATCATTTTTTACACGCTTTATATTAGCTTCACTTGTATGTATGTATATTTGTAACCGACTCCTTTGGTCGCGATTTTGACCCACGTTAAACGGTCAGATTTTATTCAAACTTTGTAGATTTGTCGAGGACCGATGGCAATACACCAATGTGATAAGATTATGCCATAATTCAATTGGCAAAATGAGATTTTTGACAATTTATATATTTTTTATTTTTAGTGACATCTGTTGGACCATAGTAGAATTACAACTAAACTGGCTACTCTTATGCGTAAAAAAATCCTACTTGTCACAAGATGGCGCTTTCGTTTTTAGTGACATCTGTTGGACAGAATAAAAAAAATAAAAAAAATAATAGTTTAAAACAACTAAAAAACACGCTTTATAGAAAATCCAACTAAAAATAGAAAATAAATTAGAATTAAGAGTAGTGTAAATAAGAAAAAAATGTATTTTATTGTACAAAAAAGCGTGGGGTGCATGGTGTCAATAGCTATAAATATTTTATTGACAGATAATATGAGTATTATATATCATTTTGATAATATCTTAAAAAGCACCCCACGCTTTTTTTACAATAAAATACAGTTTTTTCTTAATTCAGATTTATTTTCTATTTTTGTAGTTGGATTTTCTATAAAGCGTGTTTTTTAGTTGTTTTAATTCAACTTACATTATCGAGTAGCACAATGAAATCAATGTTGTTATCCCAAGAACGACAGCTGCATTTCTTTAAAGAAAATACACACACACACTCACGCCTTTTATCCCCGAAGGGGTAGACAGAGGCGCAACTAGTGCACCCACTTTTCGCCGTGCGTATTCCGTCCCATGATGTAATAGGGGGCGAGCCTATCGCCATATCGGGCACAAATTCCAGACCCCGGGCTGATATTGAATAGAAAATCCAATATCACTTTGCCTGACCCGGGGATGGAACCCGAGACCTCAGCATTGCAGTCGTACTGTAATACAACTACGCCACCGAGGCAGTCAGTTTAAAGAAAATACTAAAGTCTAATTTCAAAATATCGATAATCCAATACGATAAAATGTTTTACACTGCTCATATTACATACAATGATAATTATCTAATGTCAATAATAGTTGGTGGTCAATACCAATTGAGCGAAATGTGAATTATTAATATCAAGCGAAAAACTGTAGTTACAAATTGTAATGCTGGCCCAGGTTAATTTAGTCTATCTAATCAGTCTAATGTATTTAATCCATAGAACGAAAATCCCAATTAGTATTGCCAATCCAGCACGAACTCTGGTCACTAATTCCATCACATGCATCGCGTAATTATTACATGGTCTCTATTGATTAACGCATAATATTATATGTACTGGCAAGCCCAGCGTCGGCCGTCCTCCTGCAAGGTGGACAGACGACTTGATAAAGCTCGCAGGAACGCGCTGGATGCAGGCCGCTTTTGACAGGTCCGTCTGGAAATCTTTAGGGGAGGCCTATGTTCAGCAGTGGACGTCGTGTGGCTGATGATGATGATAATAATGAATGATTATAATTATGTTGATTGTTAACTGGTAACACAATAGTGGGTACGGAAGCCGACATGGCAATTGCACTGTAAGAAAATCCCATTAAGATATTAAAGCTCACGAGCTAGAATAGCGAGTTGCATTCAACATTAAGTTAATCGGAATATTATACATACATAGCATCACGCCTTTTTCCCTTTTCAGAGGTAGGCAGAGGTCTATCAGATCCAAATTTCGCCAGCTATGTTTGTTCCCATCTTATAGGGGGCGGGCCTATTGCCCTTTACCGGACACATTTCCAGACTCCGGGCTAATACTGAGTAGAAAAACCCAACATCACTTTTTCCTGATCCGGGAATCGAACCCGAGAACTCAGCACTGCAGTTGTACCGTAATACAATTACGCCACCGAGGCACTCCCATATTATAGTCAAACATAAATGTTCGAATTCATACTTAATTCGTTATATTATCTTTACTTGTATATAGATAGCGGTGAAAAGTCATGTGAAAGATAATGCGATAAAGGTGTTCATAAAAAAATGTGTATTAAATGACATTCTGGAAAAATATCTACAGTTGAAAATATTACATAAAATTAATGAATAAAAACGCTTCATATAATCAAGTAGCCATAATAAATAAAGCTTTCTTTGGTTTTTACGCACTCAACAATGTTATTTACTGAAACAAATACGTAGGTAGCGTTGTTACCGCGTCTTTCTAGTTATTTATCCGCTACTTATCTAGATTGATTTATAATTTATATTTAATTTTTACCATCAATATATTGTATATCAATATGTGAACACCATTGAAGGCAATTGCATACAGTTACTTAAAAATTGATGTAGCACAAATCCTCATGCATAACAAAACATATTGTGTGTACATTACCATTTTAAATATAGTATAAATTGAGGTGCTGGACTGCTAAGAAGATAGATTAGAAGTGATTGCATGCAGTTATTTGAACTTTACCAGTTTAGTTAACATGATGAGTTATGCGAGTTTTCAGGAATGGATAATGCCAGGAATGGACGTAAAGGAATTTAAAAGTGTGTTACAAAAGTTAAAAGAGTATCCATTGCCTCGGTATGGGTATAATACAGGAAATGTACGTGGGTAGAAAAGTGATATATACACGTAAATGAATTAAAATATAAAAACCTATTGAACTAATTTTAACTGTGCTAAAATCAATGCTAATCAATTACTTACATGCCGAAAATAAACAGAATTTAATTACTCTCTTTACAAATACATTTGGTCTACATTTTCACCACAGCTCATTCAATGTCAAGATTTTAATTGTAATCGTCTGTTCTTAATACATTAATTACATTAATGGCTTTTTAAATTTCGTAAAAAATTACGCTTGGCAATCTAATGCAAAAGAGAATAAAATAAGCTGCAACTCAATGATAGTATTCAATACATTTATGAATTCATTCCTCTACTTTCGACGGAATCAATTCTTCTGATAAATTATTCCTCTATAGATATGATATTTAAGTCGAATCCTCGAGATCTCCGCCGAGAAATCCATCGTGCGCTTCATTGTCAGTGCCGGTACAATAGAGCTCATCATCCACAATTAAATTATCTTGCATGAGTTGTGTCCGCTGCATCGAAATATTTTCTTTAAATTGCTGGTGCATATGACGTACAATGCATATTTTATTTTCAATGCAGGCTTGAATATGTATTTTAATTTCACCGCGACTATTAATACCGCTAATGACTTTTGGTCGTGTAGACTTCAACACATTACGCACGTTTTATTTCTAAGGTTCTCATTTGATGTTTTTTAACCGACGAAGAAAAACGGAGGAGGTTCTCAAGTCACCGTGTATATTTTTTTTAATGTATGGCACGCATAGCTTTTTAAAGAGTAGCCCGATTTTATTAATTCTTTTTTTTATTGGAAATCGGCGCATAGTGTCGGTCCTTACGTACTGTTTGGCACCGACCCAAAATTACGTAGATATACTTACATTAGTTTAAGAACTTAGGTAGTTATTAAGGTTAAATAAAAAAAAATATTATGTTTCGCTTTTCTGTTTTTTCGGCGGTTTAATTTTTTTGTTAATATGTTTTTATTTATGAATGTACGTTGCACAATATATACTCAGATTTGTGCGCCAGTTCGCATGTTTTTTTTTGTTTTGTCGAGATAGTTCTTAAGCTGATTCTACAACAAAATCATTGCCTTGGCGGGTTAAATAATTACTTAACAGTCCTCAATAAATTACATAATTAACTTTGTTCGAGCTCCTAGACAAATCAAATAGCAACGCTATCGTTAGCAGTTTTCGTCATAGTAACTACTTTTAACCCAGTAATTTGCTCCAATGGATTTTTTTTTAAGTACATAATGCTGGCGTCGTGCTGATGGCGTTATGGGTCGCTACAGAGATTGAGGAATTTTTGTAGAGGGAAAGGCTTTTCACGCGGGCGAAGCCGCGAGCAACACTTAGTTTATGATAAAGTTTTGTCACGAGAGTTTATTTTAATGGCAAGACACAAAGATGAAAACGTAATGAATCATGTCAAGTATTAATTTCTACATAATCGAAACTAGTAGGTACTAGGTGGGTAGGCAATATTTTTTTGTTTTAGAGTTTGCAAACATCTTTCATATACTATATAATATTTTTTTAAAAGGCTTCTTATGTAACACACACTATATATTTACTCATACCGTACATTTGAACGCAATAATATTAAATTTCAAAATTATCTGCTCCTAAGAAATTTATTTGCCATTTCCTAGTCCTCATTATCATTAAATAAAACTTGTTAGTTCGTTCGTGAATTTTAGAAATTATGTTCTATAATCATTTATATGCATATAACAGAAAGCGATTGTTCCACTTAATTAAACTGTACATAATGCATGCAATTTCCCGACATTTAGAAAGCCATGTACGTTTCCGGAACCATTATAAACTTACAGCTCTCTTATTGTTCTTCATACATACAAGTTATATTGAAATACTCAGTGAAATGTGAGAGGAATAGTCGAGTTCATTCGTTAACGTACGTGTGCGGAAACCGCACACTTTATGTATGATCTTGTTTATTAACTTGCAAAAGCGGTAAACTGTTTTTGGGACTATGGCTTTCATTTGCAACGTAGCGTGATTGTGTTTTATACTATGCACCAACTTTAACTAAAGGTAGCGTACGTTCTTTTTTAATTGTTTATTGATTGTTATATTGTTATTTTAGATTTACAGCAAAACGTTAACCAATGTATTAAATTATTTTGCCGCAACACCATCTATTCCGATTCATGTCATCATAGCCGATTACAAAACGACCGTGAATAATTTTAGTTGACAGTGTTCACAAACGCTGTCGGAGGCATAACACGCTCACTTCTCATAATTTGGTTAGTGAATAGTGATATAAGTAGAACAACAAAATCTCGGAGTGAGCAGATGCCTCCGACGGCATTTGTGAACACTGTCAACTAAGATTATTCAAAATCAAAACAAAATGTTCAAATTTAAATCGGGTTTCTATCTTTTCAGTTCTTCAATGAATTTAATAAAGATGGCAGATATTGACGCAGTCGGGTTTTTTGATTTTCTTAATTATAACAAATAATTTGTTATATTCACATTATAATTTGTTATTTAAAACACCGTAACAAACAATTTCAATGATACTATTATGAATTTAACTTTACGAATCAAACCCTCTAAGTCAATAACCAATAGATATTTCGTGAGACTAAATCGGAAGCCGGAAGTCGAGGAGTCTCTGTAGTACTTTTAGAACTAACTATGTATTATTTCCTAAAGCACTTGATGTTAGTAACTAGTCCTTAACTCGAGGTAACTTATAGAAGCCGGTTGAAACGCTGCGCAGCTTGTTAAGAGGTCTTAGGCTAAAACGCTCTCGAGGCTTATTAGAGCATCGGAGCAGCTATCACCGCAGAAGTGCATCAGTTGGTGCATGACTTGTACTTATGAACTACCTGCTGTTTAGTATTATTTATAAGTTACGACGCGCCAGATTGAACGCGTAAATTCAATATGCGTAACGCTTACTAACGCAACGCGTAAAGTGGCAGTGGGCAGGGCACATAGTTCGTAGAACTGACAACAGATGGGGTAGAAAAGTTCTCGAGTGGAGGCCACGTACTGGCAAGCGCAACGTGGGACGTTCTCCTACAAGGTGGCCAGATGACCTTGTAAAGGTCGCGGGATCCCGCTAGATGCCGGCCGCTTCTGGCAGGTTGGTCTCGAAATCTTTGGGGGAGGCCTATCTTCAGCAGTGAACTTCTAAAGGCTGAAGAAGAAGGAGAAGAACGCTTACTACACAGGTCAGATGAAACTACCGTCACTAATTCTTCTTCTTCAGCCTTTAGAAGTCCTCTACTGCACAAAGGCCTCCGCTAAACACTTCCAGACCAACCTGTCAGAAGCGGCCTGCATCCGTCTCTAATTCATGGTACTAATATGAAGAGCTTAAGCCATATGAATTATAACCTGACTCTCTCTTCTCAATTTTTTTCATTTGTCACAACTCAACCACAAAACCATAAGCCTTCTAGCTATGTCGATGTAGTACATGGTGGCGATAAATTACCAATTACCACTTAGTAGTTACTATCTTCTGTAAGAACTAACTTCGTAACTTATACAACGTACATATATTAAAATATTGCTTCATAGCAATGCATTTTAAAACCCCACGCAGTTATTAAGACTTAGACGACCAGTGGGAAATATATAGGGTGTGCAGGCAAACTTTGCATAAATTTACATTAAAGATTGCGGTAATGAGGTAATTCTGTACTATAATACTTGGCAAGACAGTCTGCATTTTCTGTTTGACACAAAAAGGTATATAGACCTTTAGTACCTTGTGTGGTTTATAGTTTGACATACACGATCATGTTCAATTTAAATTGTCATGATTATACTTGCTATTCGGCCTGGATGTTCATGGGAATTGGGAGGAAGGCACGAGCAAAAGCCAATATTCAATAACCCTTTGTCGGTACTTGTACCGTTCGAATAGGCAATTTAAAGTCGTAAATTATATTGTGGAAATAGTTTTGAATTAGCTTTAATTTTGTAAAAACATATTGTGTTATTAACTTAACTATTTATGAGGAGGTAATTTAAACCTTTACAACAGAACTTTGGTATTCTAGTATCTCCAAAGACTAGGAAAGAATTTTGTGCAGCTTCTCATTAATAAATTTTGTTTACAAAAAATTACCAATTTCTTATAACTGCAGATCTTGTAATGGTTTCAAAATGGCTTATCTAGCAATTTCAGGCCTTGCGTTGTCATATAGTAGTAATGATGAAGATCAATTGACTGTTAGTATCGTTCCAATTTTAGCAATATGTACTGCCGAAGCAATTTATCGTCACTTTTCTACAGCTAATCTTCGCTTTACCACTTTGTTCCGAATTTGATTCGGATTTAGCCGAAGAGTAACCTGAATGTATTATAGAATTCAGTTTTCATCAAATTTGGTCTAAACTACCTTTATTTCTGCAGTAGGTTAAGTTACCCTTTTATAGAGATAGCTAATCTATGAGGTTGGTACCCACATGTCAAGATTTTTTGTTACTTACTGAATTATTACAAAATAATTAATATTGAGGATAGGCTAACGTCAAACTGTACCGTTTATTTCTTGCTACATCCAAACGAATTGGTTTCCGCCATCACTTTTGATGCATCGTTATTTACTTTCTTGTCTTTGTGCTTCATTTTTCACATCGTAGTTCCCATTGCGAAATCGATTACAGCAAAACTGCAGTGTTTGTTTATTTGGCGATTCCACTTCCAACATAGCTTTGATATTGAAAACTGTTTCTGTTGCATTGCTTTCACTTTCATATCGAGAGTCAAGACACAATTTAAAAATTAACTTGTTCGTTTCAACCATTTTATTAAGGTCCTATTTCATAGACTGAATAAAAAAAAGTCGTACGTAATAAAGTGTTTTAAATCGTAATGTCATAATTGTGTAAAAAAGCTTCAATTATGGAAAATTAATCTGGGCAATGAAATATAGTTCATATAATTTTGCAATGTGACGAAATATTACAATAGCATCATCAATTTGGTTCATTGCTATGATTAATTTTTGCACGTATAGTCGCTAATGCTTGTAGGTATAACTATTTTTTTTAATATTGATTATTACTTTATAGTCATAATAATTATAATTCTGTTAATTACTGTCCATAATTTTGTACGTTTATCATCTAACTTAGATCGGTTTTATTGTTTACTATTGAATATTTGACGCATTATGTTATTGATCGATGTTGAAATTATACTCCGTACAATCATATTTCAATTGCTCTTAAATGTACTCAATGGGAATATGCTTCACTGACATTAGCAAATGTACTCCATGATCCACTTAAAGGATTTCAATAATTAACTAAATTATTCGCTAATTAACAAGATCAGGTTTATGCATCAATGTTGGAGAACACTCATTTCAAGCCGAGGTGAACCTGTCTGTCGGTAATTATACTAGGAGATATCCAATTAGGCTACTTTCCTATGTTATGCATCACAACTAATGCACCAATGTTTTATTACGTATACCAGGGTGGTAAAACTATCTATAGTGAAGTATTTATTGTCCTGTAACCCTCAAGTATTGTTTGTAAATTGAAATTGCCAACCCTTTGCCTTTGGGCGCACTACAATTAAAATAATGTGAAAACGGGTATAACTCTTTCGCAACAACAAAGGCATAAATGCTACACCATTCATTGTATGATGTTATAAAAGCTAATATATTGAGAGATTATTAAAGGTCATGAGATCAGTGCAGGCAGTGACTTTGAATCAAGGATGTACTTAAGTAGATTGGCAGTTGGTAGTCGAAAGTAGAAGATTAATTTATTATAACCAGTCTTCACGATTCCGAGTTGAAAACATTAATTACATAAAAAGTCCAAATGATCAAAATCTTAAACTATTTAAATCATTTAATAAATATCATGCTGTATAATAGGTATATAAAGTCAAGGTAGAGATGAAGACTAAGCGACATGGAATGGATTGCTTAATGAGAGCTTGAGACTATCATACACGATCAATCTTGTATCAGCGAGGGGTAAATTGATCCTAATCAAAATCTAAATGTTTTGGTACACTTTTTTTATGTAATACATTATCAAATTTATATCAATCAATAATTCCATGAATATTGATTGAACTGATGTCATATTATATTCTAATGGTCCACTTACAGTTTTGGAATGCAATTCTATACCAGTAGAATTGTTTTAGGTTTTAATGTGATTTATTACCTCTATACTATTTTGGTATTAAAGCCTTTGGTTTCAATTCCATTTTAAATATACTTTTTTAAGTTTAAACCGTGAAATGAAACTCTACCGCTGCAGTTTTCTATTAGCAATACTAATTCGAAATCATATGAGCACGATACTATGTTTGATAACCTCTATTCTATTTAAGTCTCATCCCGACAATGGATTCAGGCATTGCTATAAATATCCATTGAGTGCATTTCTGAATCCTTTCCTTTTAATTCAAGGCTCATTCTTTTAAAGTTTGTTAAAAGTGGTGGTAATGAAAGATTACTCTTGGAGGACGATTAGTGTGTCATTTCTGAACTCACAAATTTTAAAATAGTCATAACGACACATCCTATCTTAACCTTTGCTTTCTTTTTCTATTATCAATACTAAATTGAAATCATAAGAGCGCGATAATGTGATTGATTACCCCTTTTCTATTTTGGTCACATTTCGACGTGGAGTCCAATCGTCTCTATAAATATCCACTGAGTGCATTTCACAATACTTTTCTTTTGATTCAAGGCTCATTCTTTTAAAGTTTAATGTTTGTTAGAAGTAGTGGCAAAGAAAGATTACTTTTGATAGATTAATGTGTCATTTGTGAACACTCCAATTTGAAATTAGTAATAGTGACACTTTCTAACTATCTTAACTTTTGCTTTCTTTTTCTATTATCAATACTAAATCGAAATCATAAGAGCGTGATAATGTGATTGATTAGCTCTACTCTATTTGAGCTTTATCGCGATGATATTGTGTCCATGTTTAAATATGCCCTAAATGCATTTTTCGATACATTTCTCTTGATTGAAGTCCCATTCTTTTAAAACTTAATATTTTGTTTGAATTATTAGTAGTTTTATGATATTTTATAACTTTCTAATTAATGATAAATGTAACGTCAATTTACCACTCGTATTTGCAGATACACATGACCGTCTTTCCCAACGCTCTTGAGTTGGAATTATGATAATACTATTTAAGATTACCTCAACCATTCTCGCACACATTCTTTTTGAATATTACAGTGCAATGCTAACTTAAGACTAGCAAGTTCTTGCAGAAATTTATTGCGCTAGAACTTCCAGATGCATTTCTATTTGCGGCAAGATTTCAATAGTTCTTACATATATTTGCAACTTACCACAAGATTTGCAAGTTTTCTTAATCCAGACCTCTATTGATTTAATAAAAATAACAGTGTAACTTTAAATATCAACATTTAAAAACTATTTTAAATCTTAACATCAAATAAGTGTGGTGGCATTCAGGTTACTTATGGTACGCTGCCTTGAAGTTATTGCATGCAATGCAATGCAATCAGCCCTGTATTATATACTGCCCACTGCTGAGCACAGGCCTCCTCGACTACAGAGGGGGGTGTCAGGCCTTAGTCCACCACGCTGGCCTAGTGCTGGTTGGCAGACTTCACATACCCTCGAGATTCATATGGCGAATTCTCAGGTATGCAGGTTTCCTCACGATGTTTTCATTCACCGTTAAAGTGAACGATAATTATTGATAAACAATACACACGTAACTTCGAAAAGTCAGAGGTGTGTGCCTTGGGTTTTGAACCTCCGGACATTGTCTCGGCAGACCGTTCAATTCCCAACTAGGCTATCGCCAACTTATTGCATGCATCAAGACAAATGTAGCGATACTTCATTTGCTGATATTGGACAATACCTAGCTTAGAATATGATTTAACACTTATAATATGAACCTGCATAGTTAATGAGATTCATAATACCGTATAGTCCGAAAAATACCAATATTTTACTGTTAACATTTGAATTAATTTAATAATTTTAAACGCAGAATATCTCTGACATTTAACGCCCCAGTGTTTAAATCAGTGTAGCCACTGTTCATTTGCTAATGTAGGTAACCGCAGCACGCTGGTCTCGGTTGGAAGTTATTTACCGTGCCCCCAGCAGTTGATAGTAAATTGAACACGTCGATAACTCTGGCATAATTCTGATTTACGCTTACTCACGCCTTTTATCCCCGAAGGGGTAGGCAGAGGCGCAACTAGTGCACCCACTTTTCGCCGTGCGTATTCCGTCCCATGATGTGATAGGGGGCGAGCCTAGCGCCATATCGGCCACAAATTTCAGACTCCGGCTGATACTGAATAGAAAAATCCAATATCACTTTGCCCGACCCGGGCATTGAACCCGAGTCCTCAGCATTGCAGTCGTACCGTAATACAACTACGCCACCGAGGCAGTCTGATTTCCTGGTCATAATAGGTTTTCAAACAGCACTTTGTTTCGAAACTGTGACGCCGTTTCGGTTTTATAATTGATATTTCGTATACATGAAACTTCTACCCGAGTGTTGTCAAATATTTAATCATATAACTCAACTTCTTGGATGGCGGTGTCTGAATTTTAACAGGTTTGTAAAACAATTAGGAATAAACTTTTGTATTTTATTTCCTTCCGTAGTTTTTGTCGAATGCGTTTCGACGCCTACAAAATAATAATAATACACATCCCTATGTAATAATAAGTTTGGAATGTGTAAAAAATAGGCTATTAAACATGTACATTGCCAGAGTTCTACGCAATTGCATAAGCTAAAAAAATCCTCTCAGCAAAATTGTTTAGGAAGCTGAAATCCGACTGTAAATTATAATAGAAAATTAAAAAATAATCTCGCTTGACCGTTTAAGGCTACAGTTATGGACAAAGAAACCTTAAAATATTCTTCGGTTGTTGGTTTTTATTTTTCACAATAATTTATGAAGTAAAACCCTATAGCTAATCCTATACTTAGGGCCTCTTTCATAGGGTCCAAGTAAATTTCATTTGACAGTTATCGTATTAAACAGTTAATGTAGACAGTACATTTTATTAGCATTTATTTTTAAACATAGATGAGAGTGTAACTTTTGTATTTGGTCGGCTTATACATTTATGTGACGAGTAGCATTTTTCAGCTAGCGGTGAAATCCGCCCTTAAGCCTCGCTTTTAATTTTTAAATAAATTTGCGTATTTATTGTAGTGTAAATCACGCATTCTCATCCCAATGTACGAAGTATATTTTTTTTATTATTTTATTGGAGTCTACCCCCTTCGCTTCTAATAAGGGATGACGTCATAGTCGCTCTACATAGTACATCCGGGTAGCGCCGTCGCCGCTTCCTGCGTCCTTCACGCTTGCTCTATGTGGGCTGATGTCATCGTTAGCCACATGTACATACATATAATTGTGGACTGCCTCTGTGGCGTAGTTGTATTAAGGTGACTGGAGCGCTGAGATCTCGGGTTCGATTTCCGGATCGGGCAAATTGATATTGGGTTTTTTTACTCAGTATCAGCCTGGAGTTCAGAAATGTGCCCGGTAAAGGGCAATACGCTCGCCCCCTATTACATGGGACATAACATAGCTGGCGAAATGTGCGTGTGGTACACCTCTGCCTATCCTTGAAAAGAAAAAAAGGCGTGATTCTATGTACGTATGTATCTTAGAGCATTTAACAACAGGGTATGACCAGGCGAACCCTTCGTTGATCATAAATGCACAGTTGGTCATAAACTTTTATTAGAACCTATGTGACTTGCGATCGCTGTCATTACATTATACGATAATAACATTAAGCGGTGCTCCGCAGAAACTGTGATTTTTGCTGTGTTATTGTGTAAAGAAGTAAAACATATTTAATTAAATGTGTAAATAATATTCAAAACAAATATTTAAGGTATTTTACAAATTTTAACAGGTTTCCTAGAAATCCATATTATGTGAAAAAAATGTGTTTGGAATGTAATAAGACATATATATGAGAATTAACAACAAACAACGTTATATCTTCAGAGTATTTCACATCAGGAAATTTTAAAACCCCTCCAAAAGAGAAGAATGTTTGTATCTTCGAACTATGAAATGCAATGCAATCAGCCCTGTATTATTATACTGCCCACTGCTGAACACGTTCCTCCTCTACTTTTGCTTTAGTGTACGTCTAAAGAATGTGTAGTTACGCTAAATTTAATAGATATATGCGTGTTATGAGTTACTGTTTCGGGAATGTCACAGTGTGCGTTCGTATGCACTATATTCAGCCTTGCACGTGTGGATTTTTTTGTTAAATGTGTGCTATCCGTGTTTACCTGGCCCGCCGTCAGGATTGGCAGAAAAAAAGGTTTGCACATTTTTGCCATACCATCAATTGGTTAAATACTCAAAGGTATCTATATATAATTGTGGCTTAATATATGGCTTAATATAGTTCGCTATCCGTGCTAGCCGAGAGTAGACGTGTTGCAATATTTTAGTTAAACTGTAAAATTTGTTGTCATACCAAATTAATTCTTAACACTAAACGAATTGAGTTTAAAATTGTGATTCACTGTGGTGCGTATTTAGAACGTTTCATCTTCCTCGCTGGTGACGTTATTGAGGTGCGTACGCGGCTCCCTCGAGTCCGAGCAAGACAGCTGAGTACTTTTTGACTCGCTCGCACAGCACCTCCGCAGGTATCGTCAACATTCGGCATGAACCCTAACTGCAAAAAATGTAAAGATAAAGTTCAAGACGGCGCGCTCTGTTCTAAATGTAATCTGGTTTATCATTACTACTGTGTGTCCCTAAGCGAAGTAGGCTGGAGAAGACTAGGAGCAGATAGACAAGCGACTTGGCTTTGTACAGAATGCAAATCTACTGCGCAGCTAAGTTCACCGAGAAACATCAATGCCACTCCAACTCACGACCCCACGGTGGACTTAAATTCACTTCATAAGATAGAGGCTATGTTAAAATCTCTATCAGACCTACCAGAGCTTGTGGAGAAACTAAGTACCGAGGTCGGTGTTCTGAGCAACAGATTCAGTAATCAAGTAATTGAAGATCTAAACAAAAGATTACACGAAGTGGAGGAAAAATTAGCCGTAGTGGAAACTATAAAAGAAGATCACAATAAGCTTACAACAAAAATAAAGGGATACAATGACCGTATTGGGAAAATGGAAAACGACATTAAACATCAAAATGTTATTATTAATAATCTTCTGTCCAAATCAAAACTCTTGGAGAAGGAGCATAATCGATCTCAACAACAAAGCCGCTTTCTAAATATAGAATTAGTTGGAGTTCCCGAGAAATCCGAAGAAAATCTAACCCAACTACTTATGAAAATATCAGTCTGTATTGGTGCTAACATAAACGAAAACGACATCGAATTCATAACACGTATCCAGCCTCGCCACTCTCAACCCAGGCGGCCACGCAGAATCATTTGTAAACTGGTATCCAGAAGGGCTAAAGAGGAATTACTTGCCAAATTCAGGAAGCTTAATAAAACCAAAGGCCTAACTTCAAAAGACATCGGCTTTGAAGACAACTCCTCAAAAGTATTTATCAATGAGCATCTAACGATTGCCAACAAGATACTCCTGAACAACTGCAGGAAACGCGCGCAGGATCTCAATATCAAGTTTGTATGGGTAAAAAACTGTGCAATATTTATGAGAAAAAACGAAAAATCCCCGCCAATATTAATAAGTTCAGAAGAAGACATGGTGAAATTTCAAGCATCCAATTAAATTTTATTTTTAACACACTGGTTACACTTTACACACACCACTCTCAAATAGTCTACTCCACACTAAACATAACACTCTATTCAATAACTATATACATACATTATTACAATTATTTAAATAAAAATTACATCACGACACACATAATTGAAAGGTTGACAACAACTGCCTCGCTAATGACCAAGCAGGCGAACGGTACCTTAGCTCCGTACGCTGCTCAAATAAAATCGGTTTACTTTTTCATCTACCCTCCGTAATCACATTTATTAACTGTTAATTATAACACAAAGCTTAGAAACTATAACATAATTAATTATTAATAAATTATTCTCTATAATATGACCTCCAGTAATATAAGCGTTTTTTATCAGAATACGCGAGGGTTAAGGACTAAATTACAACAGTTTTATAGAAATATTGAGGCAAATAACTTTGACGTTATAATAGTTACTGAAAGTTGGTTGTGTGAGGGCATTTTAGACTCGGAACTTTGCGATAACCGTTATGAGGTATTTAGATACGACCGCCCTGCAGACAGTAAGGGTGGTGGAGTTTTAATTTGTATAAATCGATGTCTCTCAACAAATGCGCGCTTTGATTTAAAAACGGATTGTGCGGAAGCTGTCTGGTTGACAATTAATTGTGAGAACTCGAGCTATTTAGCAACTTGTAGAATTCACATAGCTGCAGTCTATGTGCCTCCGTGTAACAGCTTACAAGCTTTAATGTTAAAAGACTTTACACACTCACTGGTAAAACTTTACTCAGCTAATCCCAATGACAAGTTTTTAATAGTAGGTGACTTCAACCTACCTTTTATTAAGTGGGCACAGAATGGCCATGGTATAAAACACACATCGAACTCTGAACTTAGCGTAACCGCAAATGATTTTATACACTGTTTGGACTATATGGGCCTTTCCCAATACAATTTAACACCAAATTGCTGCGGTAATATATTGGATCTTGTTTTAACTAACTTATCTATGGAATGCTATCAATCTGATTTATCTTTAGTAGAAATCGACAAATATCATATTCCCCTCAGGTTAACTATACGTACAGATCATAATTTTAAATCTATTGATTCTCGTCCAAGAACAGTAAAACGGTTCTTTAAGGCTGACTACCAAACAATTAACCATAAACTTCTTCAAGTAGACTGGTACCAACTTTTTAATTCGAGTGATGTAGAATTAATGGTAGATAAATTTTATTCCACATTGAATTTGTTAATAGACTTGCATGTGCCCTGTGTTAAAATATCGGGTAAACATCGATATCCCAAATGGTATTCGCCATCGTTAATTAACGCCATTAAAGAAAAATCTAAGATACATAAAAAATGGAAAAAGTATAAGAACGACAATGACTACGCTGAATTCTCGCTACTGAGAAAAAGAATTAAAGATCAACTGGATGAGTGTTTTACTAATTATACCGAAAGATGTCAGATCGAAATTAAAAAGTCACCGCAAGATTTTTGGAAATATATCAAGGACAGACGCAAAAAGTTGGGGTATCCATGCAACATGACCTATGATGGCTCTAATTTCTCGAATGCCGAGGACATTTGTAATGCATTTAACATATTTTTTCATAGCGTTTTCCAACCTCATGACTCCTCAGCCTATTGTCCGACTTACTATGAATCTCCACATGCGAGTGTTACCAGTTGTATAACGGTTTCACCTATAAGCCTTAAAAATGTTTTTAAAAGGCTAGATCCCAAAAAAGGTGCTGGGTTAGACGGTGTGCCCGTTGTTTTTATTAAAAAATGCGAAACCGGTTTGATAAAACCCCTGCAAATTATATTTCAGAAGTCATTAAATGATGGTATATTTCCTAAGCAATGGAAAGATGCTCAGATTGTACCAATTCATAAAAAAGGTCTTAAATCCAAAATAGAAAACTATAGAGCTATTTCACTTTTAAATAACTTTGGCAAAATGTTAGAAAAAATTGTTTTCGATCAAATCTCTGTAGGCATACAGAGATGCATACCGTCATCACAGCATGGTTTTGTCAAATCGCGCTCCGTCAATACAAATCTTATTAACTTAACTGATTATATAGTTACCAACATGGGTGATGCACAGGTGGACGTTATATATACCGATTTTGAAAAGGCATTTGACAGGGTGAACCATTACATCCTAATTTCAAAATTATATGCGGTAGGCATTAAAGGTAACCTCCTTCGCTGGTTTGAAGCGTATTTAAGGAACAGGCGTCAAGCAGTTGTAATGGGTGGTTATAGGTCAGACTTTGTTAATGTCACATCGGGCGTTCCCCAAGGGTCTTTGTTATCCCCGCTACTTTACAACATATATCTTTATGACATAGCGAATTGTTTTCAATATTCGCAACATCTTTTATATGCAGATGACAAGAAAATATTTTGCCGAATAAAGACCATTGCGGACTGCCTTCAGCTCCAATCAGATTTAGATAGACTAACAACATATTATCATAATAATAGAATTAACGTTAACACACAGAAATGCCAAAAAATTACATTCACTAGAAAGAAACAGTGTATAGACCATAACTACTGTTTATGTAATGAAATCATACCTAAATCATCTCAAGTCAGAGACTTGGGTATCATACTTGATGAAAAATTCACTTTCAGTGCACACATCGATCACATTATTAGTAAAGCCTATAGGTCACTTGGGTTTGTAATACGTAACTCTACACCATTCAAAGACATTAACTGTCTTAAAATGCTTTATTTCTGCTACGTAAGAAGCGTATTAGAATTTTCGAGTCTAATTTGGCGACCCTTTTTTAAAACCTATATTGACGATATAGAAAATATTCAAATCAAATTTATGAAATATCTCAATTACAAGGAAAAAAGGTTCAATTTTACATATGAGGAGTCTTGCTATCATCATAAAATAAGCACCTTAGAGGATAGGCGCCAGCTAACAGATATGTTGTTCCTGTTTGATGTAATTAACAATAAATTTGATAGTCCAGAAATACTGGCAAAACTAAATTTTAATATAACCAACAAACGTCTCAGACACACTCCCTTATTGTCTGTTCCATCGGCCAAAACGAAATATCTGAAAATGTCTCCTTTTTTTCGTATACCAGATATTTTTAACACCGAGTTTTCCTCACTAGACCCTTTCAATACCACCCGACACTCCTATAAAAAACACATACTAATGGCTATGCTACAAAAAAAAGCCTTACTATTTCAATCATAAGATCTCATATTATGAAATGGTCATAGCGTCCTTTGGTAGTCACCTTTAATTTTTTAATTTTAAACATAATCAAACATGTATGTAAGCACGCACTCAACACACACACACACACACACACACACACACACACACACACACACACACACACATATTCATATCTATAGATCCTTTGTAACATTTTTTTTGTCTACTTTCGCAAATTAATTTGTATAAGAATGTGTACTTCGTAATTGGCGTATAGTATCTGTTATTTCTTATTTTAGTTTATTGTGTAAAAATTGTCAGCTGTGAAGGACCAATAAATAAATAAATAAATAAATATTTACGTTGTAGTAATTACCGGCAGTTAACCTTCTTAAGACGTCAAGTGGCATTGATTTAAAAATAAAGATTTATTTATCATACAGCTGCTACTTAAACGGAATTAAAAACAAATAATTCAAGAAAGAAAATTCATACACATAATATTATATTTAAATATCATTATTATGACACAAACTTAAAATTAAATGGCGCAATGTGGGTGCATTAGTTGCACCATAAAAGTCGTAAACGTGTGTGTGTGGGCGCAATTTGATCGGTATTTGCATGCAATCAGCCCTGTATTATATAGGTACTGCCCACTGCTGAGCACGGGCCTCCTCTACTACTGAGAGGGGTTAGGCCTTAGTCCACCACGCTGGCCTAGTGCGGGTTGGCAGACTTCACATAACGTCAAATTTTCTTTTTATCGGGAATTCTCAGGTATGTAGATTTCCTCACGATGTTTTCCTTCACCGTTAAAGTGAACGATAATTGATAAACAATACACACGATAAACTTCGAAGTCAGAGGTGTGTGCCTTGGGTTTTGAACCTCCGGACATTGTCTCGGCAGACCGTTCCGTTCCCAACTAGGCTATCGTCCACTTATTTTGCATATAAGAAAAAAAATGATATTATGGCCTAGGGGCCATAATATCATCACCGCAGTCTACTGCGGTAGTATGAAAGTTCAAGCTCAAGATGTTTTATTGCATCAGATCGCCAAATTTTACTCAATTTTAATAAATGACATGCTGTTATTTGATTCATAACGCTCTAGACTAGAGTATAAAATGGTATACAAAGTCGCAGGAAATTGAATTTACCAAACGCTAGGGAAAATAATGCAGTTAAGGAACTCCCCTAAGCCAATGAACTCGCGCGTTTGACTCCTCCTTACCCCTTTGGCCTACACTCTCCTGATCTCTCTACATCTATTGTTACCGTCTATTTGTGCCGCCAACTAGTCAGAATGAGGAATATATGCGCGACAATTTTAGCGATATACTCCTTGAATCTAATGTTATATGCGGAATATGTTTTAAATGCTATAATTATACACAATATATTCAGGGTGTTGGTTTCGTTAATAATCTAATACGATTCATTATAACAATTGATATTATTGTTTAATAATAAATATTATTAGATCTTCTCCTTGTTTGAGAATAATACCTAATAATAATACCTAAAGAAAAAATCACGTTCTCTTCCGATAATATTTTTTTTTTGCTCAACTTATACGATTATGAACGGTATCGTCACTTTATTTATGAATCTTTTTAAAATTATTCTATATGGTTGAATAGAAGTCGTTTAAAAATTAAACCGGCTTAAAAAAACTTCATAGAGAAGTCCAGCCCGGAGTTTGGAATTTGTGCCCGATATGGCGATAGGCTCGCCCCCTATCACATCATGGGACGGAATACGATAAGTGGGTGCATCACTTCCGCCTCTGCCTACCCCTTCGGGGATATAAGGCGTGTGTGTGTGTTCATAGAGAATAATTACATCTCTAATAAAATTAAAATCAGAACCGAGTGTTTATCTAATTAAGAACATATACCGATTACTTTATCGGGTTCCGGACCTCAAGAGGAAGAAAAGGAACCCTTATAGGATCACTTTTTGCCCGTTTGTGTGTCTGTCTGTCAAGACCCTTTTTCGAAAGAACGCGTAGAGATATCCAGTTGAAATTTATATAAAATACTCGGGTCTACGGTCTGTTTCAGCTGTGAAAAAATCAAACTTGTAAGTCAACGCGATCAAAAGACCTTTCATGTCGCATATTTTCGCATTTTGCGATTTCGCAAGGGAATCAAAACCTATAGAGTATTTCCCGTTGACCTAGAATTATGAGATTTGGCAAGAAGTAAGGTCTTAAAACACATGTGAAGGAAAAAACTGAAAACCGTAAATATGTACAATAACAAAAAAAAAACGAGTTTAAAAACTTAAAATTTTATTAATTTATTATTAAATTTTGGCGAACTATTGAACTTATATACTTATCTAAGTATATAAGTTCTACCTTAGCTACAAGTTTATCGGAACCGTCGGTACACGAGTCCAACTCGCACTTGTTCGGTTAATTGATAAGGCTAAGGACTCAAGTACTACTAAATCACATTATTTGAAAGCTATAATCCATCAAGAAACATGATACATATGCCCATTGTCCACTGCAGCTGCACATGCATGAACATCTGTTTGATGAAATTTTTTAATATGCTTAATGGATTTTAAGCCGACCTTTCCAGAGTGTACTAAAAGCATCATCATCTATACCAAGCGATCGCTTCCATTTATCTGGATTAAAAGTAACACCGCCGTGCATGTCATTCGTTGGTGTTTGCCGACAGACGTGAGTAGTAAAGTAATCACACGAGCAACACGGCAAATAACTTGTTATACCAAAATACTGAACAATACGATTTCGTGATTGCAAAATATTTATTTTGTTTTTTTAAATTGGTATAACCGTATTTTCAGGACTATAAAAAGGTGTTGTTTTGCAGTATTTAGCTTTTTTATTAACATGTTGCATATAAGTAGTAGTTTTTATATTTATGCTTTTTAATTTTAGGTATATTTTTTTCTCATTTTTTGTTATATCATTATTTATTAAACCTACTTATCTCTGCATCACCCTAAGGTTGACTGGTAGAGAATGCAATCGGCATTAAGTCCGCCTTTATAAATTGTTGTATACAAGTAATAAATAAATAAATAAATTCACATTAATTTGATATTATAAAACTTACAACTAAGATTTTATAAATCTGTGTATCGACGTTAGGTAGAAAATAATTATAAAACATTGTCGTACTATGACATAAAAATATAGTAATAAAAAATTATAATACGACTACAATAAAATTAATCCAAAAAGCTAATGCTTCACCTAAATTCTAAGTGTATAGAATATGGCCGTCGTATGATACTCGAAATGGCATTTTTCATTTCAACTGATACTCACTGGGCACTGAGGCACGGTTATAAATTAAAATGCATGCTTTATATTATGTGACTTCGCTGGCATACCTCGCGTGGTGTTTGACGTACGATAATAATACTATGCTATATAGTATACTAGCTTTTGCCCGCGGCTCCGCCCGCGTGAATGAGTTTTCCCGGTATAAAAGTCCCGCTTTATATTTTCCCGGTAATTAATTTTATAGCGTCAACAACACGTGGTAATTATGCTGTTAAAATGTAGCTTATATGACACGTTCGTAGATTTACCATAGCAGCGCCATCTATTGATTACTTACTCAACCCAGTCGAAAGGTATCGACATCTGTTAGAATCATTTGGAGTTAACAGATAATTGTGACTGTCAAATAATAACAGACAAATAATTAGCAATAAATTAAAATTGCGACTATAATTTGAGATTTAAACTATCCTATCTCTCAAGTTGGATCGAACTGCACATGGTGTGCGAATTTTATTATAATCGGTTAAGTGGTTTAGGAGTCCATTGAGGACAAACATTGTGACACGAGATTTATATATATTAAGATAGCAACATTGTGTAATTTCCACCACACGATATCTGAAGGTTTAACTATTGAAAAACCGCATCATGATAAATTGAAAATCAAATAAAGATATTTTAAACATAAACCCAGAAATGCTGCCAATTTTTAAACTGGAATGTTGGAAATGCAAGCGACTATTGAAATAGTCGCGAAAGAAGACACGCGTTAAATCTACTGCATAATAAATACTAATGCTGTGAAGTGACTCGCCAGTCGCTGTGTTACGGTCTAATGTTTTACTATTTTGTTGCAGGGGAACGGGTGGAGGAGGGATGTTCGGAGACGTCAATATTTCTGCGATTTTGGACTCTCTAAGCGTAAGCTATGACAAGCGAGTCAGGCCGAATTATGGGGGTTTGTACTTTAAATATTGCATTTGTTTCTATATTGTTTTCTATTCCCACTTTAGCCTAAAAACATTTGCAATTAACTTTTCGGATGTGAAACCCTACAAAACTGTCGATTAGTGAAGAATTTTGAAGTCAATAGACACTTCAATAATGATAATGCTAAAACAATAGAAATATTGATTTATAGACTTTTAGATAACCTACCACGGCTATGAAGAATGGGAAATAAAAATGTATTTTCGTAGTCACTAGATGCAGGCGGCCAACAGGTCGATCTAAAAATCTAGGGGGGAGGTCTATGTTCACCAGTAAACATCATGTGCCCGATGCTGATAATGATGATAATGATGATAAAATATAATTGAATGAGCATAAAACTATAGGAAATATTCAGTGGATTGTGATCGTCGAAACACAAAAGCCAGGTTAGAAACAAGAGATAAAGAATTACTGAGGACGTTGACGACGAACGCGTTAAAATAATTATGTACTAATCAAATAAAATGTCTTAATTTATTAACACAAACAGCTTTAAGTAGTGTTTTCAACTAAAGAAGAATCTCACCAATCGAGGCTTAAAACGTCAGCACGAGAAGTCTAATATCACGGTAGCTTCAGGTAATGTAACCGATGTAACATTTCAGGACCGCCTGTGGATGTGGGAGTCACCATGTACGTGCTCTCCATCAGCTCCTTATCTGAAGTGAAAATGGTATTTAATAATAAAAAAATATTTTACGTAGATGGTCATTTATAGACAGAGAAATGACGATAACTACGTTTAGGTTAGCGTCTCTCGGTCGAGCGAAGGACCTTAAGACTAGCAATAAATTACAAAAAAAAACTTGGTTCATGTTCGATCGAGGGATTCCGGGCGTCACGTCACCGTCCTCTGGTTTGGTTTTCACGGCGCGAGGTGCGCGCGACTCACACTTGGGCTTGATTGCAGGTCCGCCAGTGGAGGTGGGCGTCACCATGTATGTGCTCTCTATCAGCTCCGTCTCCGAAGTGCTCATGGTACTCGCCACTGTCAGTTCACGCTTGTCTCGGTCGCTTCGGCAGCCGCGCCGCTGCGACCGAGCAGCCCCAATCACGAGGCTGCGAGCATGCCGGCGTAATGGAGCTGATCGCCCGGACGGCGACGCACCACTTTTAAATAATTTATTTCATATACAAATCGCTTTAATTACTAAACGTCGGCAATAGTGGTGCGCTTCTCTGGGCGTGTCTCAAAAATACATACTAAAATGTACTTTGCCATTAAGCATCCCTCCAAGCAAGACCTTTCGCTCCATTGTTGTTTTTAAGTTTTTATTTTAGCTTTTTGTGTTCTTGAGTAGGTATTTGTTGTGTCTGTGGGTTTCTTACTATTGTCTCTCAAATGGCGTCTAACAATTCAGATCCGCCACTCGCCTTAATATTTCTTACTTTAGTAGTCTTTGCTATGAATGTATTTATTGTTTGTAACGTTGTCCAGTGAGTTCCGGTTGAACGTGGAAACTTCAAATATATATTGTTTGGGTTTTATGTTTTGTTGAGTACGAAACCAGTTTCAACCCTTCAATTATGTTTTAGTCGGGTTTATACATAATTTATAATTGTAACAAAATGGCAGTCTTGTAGTTGAAACCCTTTTTTCTTGGTACGTACTTCGACTATCGTAAATTGGTACATTAAATATTTGTGGGTATTGATTGTTTTGTGTATTTTGGACGCCGGTATGCCTTGATAACGACTCCAAAACGAGTGGTGTTTAAATGTAGACCAGGGTGTATGACCCCTAGTGGAAACCAAATCAAGGAGACTGTTAAAGTCACTTCAGGACGTGACCCTGACCGATCGTTAAATATAGTACCTAATTAGTCATAGAGATCATTGCAAACACACATTGTGATGTCAAATACTAAAATCGTGTTCAAATGATAAATTATTGTTACAAATTACGTTTGAGTTTGAAAGAAACTAATAAAATAATAATATTTGTATGATGAAATTTAAAATCTCATTACTATATTGTTTTGTTAGCCGTAAATTTTTTGCTGTAATTGACATTATTTTTAAAGTTATGTGTGCTTGTTTTGAAAATATATTAATGCGTGTGTTTTAAGGAAACACTGTTGTTATTAAAATGATTTAATGGAAGGATATTTTACCAAAGCTAACAAAAGTAATGAAACATTTTTTTTATACATTGAAGTAACAGAATAAATTTAGGAACATCAAAGCATTGATATGTAAAATAACACCATCACAGCCACAATATACACGGTGGAATTTAATTCACTGCTTTTCCGAAACATACGCACAGTGATTGATTATAAATATTGATAACAGTTTTGTAGCATTTAGAAATCAAAATAAAAATTAAAAATTAGAAGAATCTGCGACGTCAGGTTTTTTCTGTGATGTGAAATTTACTTTATATTGGTGCTACATGCCGCGCCGAGCGAGCGCCCGCCGGCTTCCAATAATGTACAATTACGTGGGTGCAATGGCCGCACGAAACTCTATCAGTAGGAACTCATGGGAAGCTAATAAAACTGATTCACAATTTTCCCTTCATACTTTTATGACTTAGTACATACTCAATTACTTAACTACGCTCAATTATAATTACTTACGCAGTGACTATACTGGCTGTACTCATACTGTAACTAACCACTCAATATTTAAATAATATTTTGTTCTCGACGTTGTTGAACCAATACATGGTAGCTTCGCGCTCGGGTTTTGCATACGGAACCAATGGTCATATGCTTAAATAATACGAGAGAAGCCTTAGCAAATAATTGCATACACACTTGTGAGAGTTTACATTTGCGAGAAAAGATGAGGTAAAGAGGGGGTGCCTCCCCCGGAACGGAAGGTGATCGCACGCAGCATGTAAATGCGCCGACGCACGGCCAGTAGCTAATAAAAAAATATTAATTTTAAACGACTCTTAAATATTGATTTATTCGAGTTTGTATTTTTGTTTTTTTTTTATTAATATTTTTTCGTAATTTGAATTGTGTATTTTTTATATGCTATTGTTTGAATACATACATTATCGGGAAAACAGTGGATCAAGTTACACCATGTATACCTATTGTCGAATTAAGCATACTTTTGAAGTATACTTTTTCGCTTTGCCAATATTGGATTTACAAATAAATTTTAATTTTACCAAAGTATGTTTCGTAATAGTATCATTCTTTTGCCTACGTTAAATCAGAGGAGCAACTTTGTTTCCAATGCCAGCGCTGTCATACGCAAAAGCTAGTAAATGAAAGTTTTTAGCAGAATATATTAATATTATGTCATCTCAAGTTTATTGATAGAGCTAGTTAGCAGGATTTTGAGATAATCTATTATATACCTAAGTACAGCAACAACAAATTCGAATGAAAACTCCTAAATAATAATCAAAACATTTATTTATATCGTTCGTTGTCCAATATCTGACAAGTTGATATTTTTATTAATCTGCAGAAGAATTCGCAATGGTAAAATGATGAAAGTGAATAATTATATTCATTCGAATGTGTTACCTGATATATTTCTGTGAGGCGAGACTCGGAAACAATGAGTGCTATCCGGTGATGGACGTTTTGGATTCAAATTCCTAATTGTAATTTATACATATACATATACACTCACGCCTTTAATCCCCGAAGGGGTAGGCAGAGGCGCAACTAGTGCACCCACTTTTCGCCGTTATTCCGTCCCATGATGTGATAGGGGGCGAGCCTATCGCCATATCGGGCACAAATTCCAGACTCCGGGCTGACACTGAATTTTAAAAAACCCAATATCACTGCCCGACCCGGGAATCGAACCCAAGACCTCAGCATTGAAGTCATACCGTAATACAACTACGCCACCGAGGCAGTCTAATTGGAATTTAATAAGGCATTAAGCTGTATTCATTTACAATTAGGAATTTTAAGCAGAATATATTACACACGCGTCTGCATTTCGAGTGACATTCATTGTTCGTATTATTAAGGCTTTAGGTATACGCTGTCACAGTGTACAACATTAGCAAATGTTTCAGGATTTTACGCTGGATTTCTACTTCAGACAGTTTTGGACCGACCCGCGGCTCGCTTACAAAAAGAGAACTGGTGTTGAAACTCTCTCAGTCGGATCAGAATTTATTAGGAATATATGGGTACCAGATACATTCTTTGTAAATGAAAAACAGTCTTATTTCCACATCGCCACTACGAGCAACGAATTCATTCGTATTCATCATTCTGGATCTATTACACGAAGCATAAGGTGGGACAATTGTATTGACATGTCTTTATTACAGATATAATAATATTTTTGTGTGCTTCTACTATGGAAATGGTATGTTATTAACTTTATTGCAGACTGACTATCACCGCGTCTTGCCCGATGGATTTGCAATATTTTCCTATGGACCGTCAATTATGCAACATCGAAATTGAGAGCTGTGAGTTATTTTCATTATTACCTATTACGACGATCATTTGGCTTCCACTCGTTACTAAGTTTAAAAATCAAATCTTACTTTGACTAACTCTTCTCGATTTTCGCTTTATATGAAAAAAATGTAATGTTAAAAAACTTTATAACTGAGCTGCAGACCCATGAAGCTTCCACATTTGGTAGTTTAAGTTTAACTCAAATCTCAAAATGCTTCCTAAAGTTAAAACGACATACGTCCGATGTACTTAACGCTGCTGTTATGAGAACACACCTCACCTTTGGTAGATTGGTAGACCGACCAACTCATTCACCTCAACAAATATATTAAAAACCCAGTGCGATGGGTGCTTATATTATCGTTCCATATCTCTGCATGGTACAGTCGGCTACACCATGCGGGACATCCGTTACAAGTGGAACGAGGGGCCCAATTCAGTGGGCGTATCCAGCGAAGTGTCACTGCCGCAATTCAAGGTGCTGGGCCATCGTCAACGAGCTATGGAAATCTCCCTCACTACAGGTATCGAGCACCGACACATTTCACTTAGAGCACTCGTACAGAACTCTAACCTATTGGTGGCTTCTTCAGTACTTCATGGATTTGACTGATAGACTCGCATGCACTCGCTTAAATTAACAATTTTATCACAACTTTCCTTTTTAACTGACCCTGGAAAGTTGTTTTGCTTCCTCATCAACCAGATAAAACATAATTTGTACAAAAATATATGTATATTAAATCGATCTAGTAAATAGTAGGTATATTTACATATTTTAATGACTTTTTCGAACTCGTAGCAATACCTTATTTCTTTTCCAGGAAACTACTCACGGTTGGCGTGCGAAATTCAATTCGTCCGGTCCATGGGCTACTACTTGATTCAAATTTACATACCATCCGGTCTTATCGTCATTATATCTTGGGTCTCGTTCTGGTTGAATCGCAATGCTACACCTGCTAGAGTATCATTGGGAGTTACGACTGTATTGACGATGACCACGCTCATGTCCTCCACTAACGCCGCACTGCCCAAGATCTCGTATGTCAAGTCTATTGACGTTTACCTCGGCACCTGCTTCGTGATGGTCTTCGCCAGTTTACTAGGTAACAAAAAAGGAAGGACGCTTCGGCAATAAATTACATGAATCAATGTCCTCACTACGGCTTGGACAAAAGGAAGATGATATACTTTAAAATGCTATGAATGAGCATGTGCCTTCTCCACCGATGTTTATGCGGAGCATAGACACATTTGTTAAAGAGTTGCGCTAGTTTACGAACACAAACACTTGACTTTATGTGTGTAGGATAAATGGTTCTCAGTTGACTTGCTTCGCGATGTGTGCTTAGGCAATCTAACTTTTTTAATCAACGTTGCTATTTTTATTGCAGAGTATGCTACTGTTGGCTATATGGCGAAACGTATACAAATGAGGAAACAAAGATTCACTGCTGTTCAGAAAATGGCTGCCGAGAAGAAAATGCAAATAGACGGCCCACCTGGAACATCTGAGCCATTGCCTCCACCACGAACCAGTACTCTTAACCGGCCTCCGCCACCAAGTAGATCTTCGGTAAGAATAAGAATATGCTCGTTTTCTTTATTGTCACATGTAAAATGACCTTGATTTTGACAAACTATGGCAAAGTTAGTACTTGCACTTGGTATAATTTAATATTAATGAATAGATAAGTCGCCTCTTCTGCGCTGAGAAAGTAAGCACCAAAAATCTTACAAAATGAATCGTTGGAGAGTTCTTACCCATTGTTCTATTTCCCACTACCGGAGCGCAAAGCCTTCGTTAACCCGTTACTATTGTGGTAACATTTATTTCTGAAGACGAAATAAAAGCAGATGTTCGTTTATAAAACCAAAAAATACTTAAAGATGAAACGGTGATTAAATTAGATTAAGTAATGAATCCATTCAATCTTTTTAATATAATCTCTCCTTTTAGTGATACTCCCTATATATTCATATTATATTATGATTTCTTTTTCCATAAACAGGAAGTTCGGTTCAAAGTCCACGACCCCAAAGCATATTCCAAGGGTGGTACGTTAGAGAATACGATAAACGGAGCACGGGCTGCGCCCCCGCCGCCACTACCGCAACCTGACGAAGAAGCAGGACCCCCGCCGCACCTCCTTCACGCTTCAAAGGTACTTCTCCATCACGGTGTATATCAAATATATTTTCTACTTTTAGAAAGCGATTGTTATTGTGCATAAGCGAACGTAGCTGCTGTGATTTGCAATGCGATCTGCAAAGCGAACTCGACCTTATACACAACAACCTAAAATTTAATCGTCAAAGTGAAGCTTAATGATATTTCCAGGGCATCAACAAGCTCCTGGGCACCACGCCATCGGACATCGACAAGTACTCGCGCATCGTGTTTCCAGTTTGCTTCGTCTGCTTTAACCTAATGTACTGGATCATTTATCTGCACGTGTCTGACGTTGTTGCCGACGATCTGGTTCTACTTGGTGAAGAAAACTAAACGGGTCCATTATATCGTACTGGCACTTTCACGATCTTATCAAGCATTAGTATCAGATTTTTCTTTATTGAATGGATGCAATGTGCAATGACCATCAATTATTCCATATGTCGCATGATCTAATAGTTATGTATTTAAGTGGCACTCAAGACCTTTAATTATTTTAGGGAGTAAGAATAAAAAAGTAGAATTCAATTCTGTGTAAATCTTAGTTCTCAGATGCAACTAGAAAATTCATAATTGATATTTGCAATTCTTTGTTTTTTAATAGCACCAATTTTTGTAACGCACCGGAAAATATTTTATTTTTCCAAAATATCTGGATGTATAGCAATATCTACATTAAGAATAACATCAAGCTTAGCGGGATTTTAAATGTGCATTTTGTAGATGCAGTAATAGAACTTCGTTGTTGTCAATTCTAAACATATAGTTTGTCTTCTAGCACTATTATCTATCATTGTTAGAACTTATTAACATAGAACATAAATATTTCAATAATGTTGAACTCATCACAAATTTTAAATCAGAAAAGCAAATAAAAATTAGCCAACGGTGCCCTTAGAAAATTTTAAATATAAAAACAATACCTAACAATTTAATAATTCATGCATAGATTAAATAACGTAGAAGTATGTAAAAAGAAAATAAAGCAGTCATCTATATCAAAATAAGTTTTAATGATCGTTAAGTACATAAAGTTTAAAAATATTCATTATCATTCATAAATGTAGTTTTTTGATTAGATGCAGATATTAGATGATCATAGTCGCCAATATAATTAGTGCCTCTTCTTGCATTGATAACTTATCAAGTCCGTGAGCAAATCAATACTTCATTGCGTTAAGGCAACTTCTAAACATTGCAGTTAACTTAATACTTAGATACCCAACGACGGAACGTAGAGGGAGCAATGTAACTCCGTTGCAGTCACGGGTCTTAGCTGAAACAGTGTGTAAATAGTTATAAATAATATTTATACGATTAAGATGTACGTGATTGCCCTAGCATAAAAATATTATTATGTTCAATTACAAGTATACACTGGTAATAAATACACTTCAATATTAAATCTAGTGCACTGAACACTTTTTCTACGTAGTTTAAAATTTACATGTACCTATATCCTATACAAACATTAATATAATTGTCGGGTGACTTTTGCGCCCGTTTGTTTCTTTTTCAGTGTTAAAACCATTGTTTCAATTTATATTTTCTTTTCTGACGTAAAGCTTGAAGTGTGTAGATGATGTGTTTTCTAGTCAAAGCTCATAGACGAAGATATCTAGTCAGATATAGTTGGCAATAATGTTGTTGTATTTAACTGACACATTTCTAAATGAGCCCAATAATTAAGTGGACGAGTGACGTTATTTGACGAGTTTGTTGTAAACCATTACTTGTGCTGTGACTTGATTACGATTATAATCTGTTCTCAATATAAATGAACAATAATTTATACATCATAGTTTGTAAAATTTAATACAAGACTTAAATTATACTTAATGTTTTATTATAATATATGTACATTTAATAGTCTTGCCGTGGTTATATTATCCTTATTTTTTTTAAGAAAGTTTTATTGCACTTCGTTATTACTTTATATTATTATTATGTTTGTTTAAATTGATTCAGTGATTGATTAATCTCAATCGATTATTCCTATTTATTTCTGAATTTGCTCAACGTCGTTTAAATTAACTTTTATATTTAATAAGGAAGTGCAAATAAGTAATTTAATCATTTAGGAATTGTAATATATAGGTTAGATAGGTATATCATTACATTTTTCATTATTTGCCTCCTGTTTTTGTATACATTTAAAATATATAACTATAAAGATAGTTGTTTCCAGCATCGCTTTCTTCCCTGTACTAAATGTTTCTGGTTCAAGGTTTGAGCGATTATTTAGTTTGGTTGGAAGAGGCATTTAAATTAAACCATTCCTACTGACAATTTGAAGACTGAGTCAGTTTATCAGTTTGTTATGTTCCTTATAACGTTTTATATATCTAATTATTATAATGTACGTTGTATTATCTTGTGGCGAGTAGTTGTAATTCCAAGTGTGGGATTTGTTATTGGAGATAATTCTTACAGAATCTATAAAAGCGTTAAGTTTCTGTTATAAAAATAATATTAATTTATTGTTACACAGCAATCAGCCAAAATTATATATAATATAAATTAAACATCAAAATGAACTATGGATTATAAATGTAAATTATGAAATGGGAATAATTATATAGGTCGTGAAGTTTGCATTATATTGCACCTAGTTAGTAAGGAAGTAGCGTAGCTTGGCGTTTGGGGGAGCGGGCGAGGCGTGCGCCACTGACGCGATCTACAAAGCTACCTCCGATCTACCCAATTGCATCAAGACGCTAGATCTCCTTTGCTGAAGCGGTGATACACAAAGCGAAGATTTGCTTCGACTTGTTCCATTGGAATATATTGTGAACGACAATGTACCAAACACATCGCATACATCGCCCGCAAACCTCAAGCGCGAAACCAAATTCTAAATCACATTTAAATAAATTTAGAATAATTAAACAAATTATATTATGAAAGTAAAATCAATTTAGACAAATTAAGATGATTTATTATTATAGACGTCAAATAAGATACGACGAAATATGTACCCTAATATCACGTAATCCTGATAATGTATGGTAAAACGAGGTTAGTTATTATGTTGCACTTGCAATTGATAAGACCAACATACAATATGGCTCATGTGTTTCTCGAAGTAAAGAGAAAAACACGTCATAACTTCAAATAAGTAGTTACGTACTAAGTGCAAAAATGCAACAAATGTGGTATTACATACCTCTTAAAATTAACGGATATTAAAACAATGTTTGGTACGAATATTGGACATCGTAAGTAAGCGATTTATAATTTGTAAGTTGATTAAAACTTTTTAATCATAGGCCTGCAAGAGCACACAGAATAATAAATCCTAGACAATATTATAAATGATAATTTACGTATCAAGGAAACAATAAATGTACGTAAATGCTTCAGTTTGAAATTGTGATTAGTTAACTGAATGTTAACCGTTGCTCATCAATTGGTAGTGAACGCGGAAACGTATTTTAGTGCCAAATTTGAGACTGTATTTTGATTATCTTTAAAAAAAAAATTGTGTTAAACCTTGACCCTTTGTAAAGTTTATGACGTTAAATGAATTTAAAATGTATGTTTTTGAAAACATTTTGTCAGTGTCTATAGTTAATTTAAGGCTAACCTCTCTATTTGTTAATTCTGAAATGGATCTCGCTAATTTTAATAACGTATTCGGATTAATTTTATAGTTTCAAATGTACGAATATTCTAAATATAGATACAATGTATGCGTATTGAAATTAAATAAAATAATATGAAAACTGTGTAATCCATTACAACCTTTAATTACGAGCCTAGATTTACGAATATTCAGTTGAAAAACGATCTATAAGAAAGAAAAGTTAAAACTGTGGCATAAAAATAATTTATTGGACGCGATTCAGATAAGAATTCAGAAAGGAAACGATAATCTGAAATCTGTGAAGGGTATTAATTTCCTGACTGAAGCACTACGAGTTCGGATTCCAGCTCGGCGACTTTAAATTCTGACTGATTCGAAGAGCCCGTTGAAATCCTAATTCGATTCGTATTGGAGTGCATTTTTTTCTGATTGCTCGAACATGATTTGAGACTTTTCCAACGCCACTCTACCGATAGTTTTTCTCCACATTTTCCCGACACTTACTATTTTCGGTTTTTACGACATCGATTAAACCGATATGCGGTGTTTGGTGGGTACACGAAGCTGATATGTGTGGCATTTGTGCGGTATTATTCCACGAGCAAATTGATATTTGAGATACAAAATGGTTAAAGATTTACAGGTGATTTTCCATTGGGTAGATCTTTTACCGGACGAATACTACGTTTTGTCAGGTTTCTACAGAAAGTCAAAATTACAAAATTATACATCTCGTACAAATTAGATCTGAGAGAAGTAACAACTGTAGCATCAGGTCCGCAGATGTTTGTAACTATGACTCAAAATTCTAATAAAGATAAATAAAGCAATAAAAAAATATAGTGAATTAAATCACCAATAATGAAGTCGGCCTGCAAGACAGTCAGTTGAATCATTTGATTGCAGTTTAATAAAACATTACAACACACATTCTGAATCATCAGGACTACCCACTATTTCTGTGATTATAAAGAATCCATAACTTGGTCTAGGAATTAAAACCTCCGAAAAACAATTAAAATCCGGCCCAGTAAATAAGCAAAAAGCTTTCATTTCAAACACAGATGAATATTTAACACTTGTTGAATATCATTTCATGTTGAATGCATTGAGTTGGACCAATATTGGAGATAGCTGAACCGATTTAGACGACAATGGATTGATCTGCCGTGAAATTGTTCCAATTACAACATAAAACAACAATTATAATGTTCTATTGTTATTTAAATTACGGTTTCCAATAATTTTATTTAAAAATGGTTAATCTATAAATCAATATTTCAGCACATGTTTCATTAAATTTGCATGTTCAATATAAAAAATATATTTAAAAAATGCGAACAACCACCGTCATTTGAATTTTGCTGTTTTTATGAGATTTTTAAGTTAGTTACAACGCAAAATTCTACATTTTGCTCGCACGAAATATTTTTAAAATTGATACCGACAATAATTTAGTTGTTGGTAGCCTATGGCTCTCACAAGAGTAGAATATTGATAGTACACACATCTTACCCTTTGATTAATTATCTACCTAGATAGACACTGAACGTTTCCAAAAAATAGTAGAAAAAAATAGACGCGAATTGTTCGCCATTAAATGAGTTTTCATGGATATAATTTTCTCCCCGTTTTAATAGAAACCATTTAATAACTGGTATTATTATGCGTGCACACAAGGATACGCAAAATGATGCAGCTATAGCGTATGACACAGCTGTCACGCATACTAGCTTAAGAAAAGTTGGCCTGTTTGTTTTAGTTTCATTGCAGCGCGTCACTCTATCTAGGTATATAATTAATCAAAGATCTTACCTTTGTTAATAATATTCGGTGTGAAATTTTGCCACGAGATAACTTCATTTTGCGGTTAGTTTTACACCATGGACAATGTGGTTTGCAGCGCTTTTAATTTCAATATACACGTGTCACGTCTATAAAAAGTAGTAAGTAAAATTTTAAATATTTGTTACCAGTATGGAGACGTGTTTTCGTAATCACAAACGTACCAAGAATGTTGTGTGTATGTGTAAGCTGTAAGGTTTGTTTAAATTTATTGAAATGTTTAAAATATAAGGTTCATTGTACTCTTCCAAACTACGAAGCAACACTTACAATTTACGGTATTAGTGTGGGTTAATGATATTGCTCAAACTGAATAACTTTATAACAAGTAGTTACAATGTATGAAATTTAGTTCTGTGATCCAATAAATTATGTGATCTGTATTATTCGTTTCATTTCACACATTCGAATTTCAAATATGTAATACATAATTATAATTTATGATCAATGGACAAATCGTCTTGGAATACATCTCACAGCCGATTTGCTCCAAAAACAGTAGATGAGCATATGTCAGCCTTTTTGAACAAACAATTCCTTTTCCAGTAAAAAAAAACGGACAAGTGCGAGTTGGATTCCTGCACCGAGGGCTCCGAACAAATTTAATAAGTAGGCGATACTGGTGGTGGTGGTGACTCGTTACTGGTGGTAGGTCTCTCATATGTAAGAGTCCGTCTGGGTGGGTACCACCGTAATGTCTATTTCTACCGCCAAGCAACAATGTGCATGCACTGTTGTGTTTCGGTTTGAAGGACATTGTAGCCAGTGTAACTACTGGACATAATGAGACTTAACATCTTATGTCTCAGGATGACGGGCGCAGTGGAATGCCATACAGTACTTTGTAACTCAAGGTGCTGAATGGTGTTGCTACTGTTTATGGGTGGTCGTATCGCTTACCATCAGGCGAACGGCATGCTCGTCTCGTCATGCAATGCCATAAAAAAAAGTAATTTTAGAAACTTAATGTATTTTTGTTCATTTCTGATATTTACGAGGAGGCTATTAAGAAGGAAAGGCATATATTACTTACCTTACCACCGCGCATATACTACTATATTCAAGTAATTTACATTTTTGCACGACGCCAAGGGTATGCTCCGGCATGCCCCGTGTACCGTGGCATGGTCACTATTGTTGTGCGCTTTATAGAGATGCCGAAGGTTCTCTAAAACTTCAGATTAAAATTACTGAACTATAAAATGGAAACTTTTATGACATTCGAATTTTTCAATCCAGCGGCCAGCGGTTACAATTTTCTACGAGAAAATAGTGTGATTTAAAAGATTTAATATTGGAAAATTTTATATTTCCTGGTAAAATGGAGGCTTTTATATTCGCAGTCACGGACAGCAGTAGTAAATTGAAAAGTAAGTAAATATTAAAATATAAAATCGTTAAAACTCCATATATGGTATTCTTTTTGTAGGGCTTATAAATATTGACTGTATTTTGGCGAAATTGGAATTATTTAAAATGCTATATGAAATTAATGCATCCATAAGTAAAGGTTAAAAGACTTATAAAGAAACTCAGCTATTACGATATTTTTTATATAAAACTGCAGTAAAATATTGTATAAAAATAAATACAATATGCTACATTGAACATTAGGAATGACTATTCTAAATATTAATCTATTGAATAACTGAAGATACACTCCCTAGAATTTGGAATTATATTATCAGCGTTCATGGAGAGTACAGATCACAATATAGGATTTGCTGTCAGATTTACCAGGAACTCCAATAAGCGGTATTACAGTACATCTAAGCTCAACTACTAGGAAATAGACACATTGAACCTTACAATTGAAAGATTATGGGAATTACTGGCATCAAACTAATATCGGAAAACTGATAAATTTTATCAGTTTTATATCTATACTTCTATACTAATATATAAAGCTGAAGAGTTTGTTTGTTTGTTTGTTTGTTTGAACGCGCTAATCTCAGGAACTACTGGACCGATTTTGAAAATTCTTTCACTAATAGGAAGCTACATTACTCCTGAGTGCTATTAGCTATTTTTATCACGGAAAAACTTTTCCACGCGGGCGGAGCCGCGCGCAATGCTAGTATATTATAATTTTAAGATAAATTTAGTACAAAATCTTAAAAAAGATATTTAACGCTAAAAAAAATAATTAATCTAAAAGTTCATAACAATCTTCTAATAATTGAGCTTAAAAGCTTATCCAATTTATATGTGAGATTCTTCGTTTTCTTCCCCAATCCTTAGATTATCTCTCGTAGAATGAATCATGTGTGAGGATAACTGAGAGCTGAATCGCAAAAAAAGACATCGCGAGCTTTAATGTCTGCCACATCACGTAGAGTCGGAATTCTGAACAGAGTGCGGAGGTATTTTATTCTCGGTCAGACTGCCCTCAATAGAAAGCGCAGGCACGGCTTTGGGATGGCTTCCTAAAATATCTAATCTATGTCTTAGAAGGATTACTGCTTTGAACTACCCGTATTTTAAACGATTACGGAATGTAATGGTGTGCGTACGTGGATGGCATTATCTACACTTAACGGTTCTATAAGTTACTGCTACCTATATGGAATGAAAATTGTAAATGCTGATAGTAGTAATAGTTAGTAGGCATTATTTAATCCACCATACTAGCCCTGTTTTACATACCGCCTATTGCTGAGCACGGGCCTCCTCTACTACCGAGAGGGTTTAGACCTTAGTCCACCACGCTGGCCTAGTGCGGGTTGGCGGCCTTCACATACTTTCGAAATTATTTTTTGGAATTCTCAGGTATGTCGATTTCCTCACGATTTTTTCCTTCACCGTCAAAGCAAACGATAATTAATTGATTAACAATACACACATTACCTCGAAAAATCAGAGGTGTGTGCCTTAGGTTTTGAACCTGCGGATATCCGTCTCGTCAGACCGTTCCATTTCCAACTAGGCAGTTAGGTATCATCCACTTCACATCACAGGTATTATTGAATGCATAACACTTAATGCACATTTTCGCTTCAATACATCCGTGTGAGACAATAGGACATTTTATGTAGGATTGGCCTCTCAAAAAGTGGGAGATAGTGGGAATAGACAGTGACAGCTACTATCTAGCTGAATTCCGTTTAAACTTCGAGGTATAACAGTGATCTCTATTTAAGAGCATAATTTCATATTCTATACATTGTCAATGTGATTTTAACGTATACATAGACATGCTGACTGCGTTAGTATTTCATGATATGCCGTTCATTGTAAAACTATCCGCGTGCTAATGAAAAACTTGGTCTACCTGTATACCAAAATTAATTAAAATCCATTTAACTAACTATTTATGCGTTAAGTTCAAACAAAGATACAAACATTTTCAAAAACTTCTACATAATTCTAACAGAAAAAGCAACTCAAACTAGTAGGAAAAGGAATAGTAGGAAACAAGCTGTCGTCGCGCGTCGGCAATTTATTTAATCGTCCCTTTAAAAATGCGGAAGGCAATGGCGTTTCTCGATAGATGTCAGGGCATGTTCGTTCCGCTCGGTTTGCAGATTTATCTTTTCAAATCTACGCCTTTTAAAAACTAGCTAGTTTATTAACGTACGTAATTTTAAAAGTACGAATAGTCTAATTTTCTAGCCATTAACGACATACATTGATTACATTGCTCCAAGCTGCTGTTTTTGGCGCTTAACATTTTTATATAGTTTTTTTTAAGATACATACATACATACACACTCACGCCTTTTAGCCCCGAAGAGGTAGGCAGAAGCGCAACTAATGCACCCACTTTTCGCCGTGTGTATTCCGTCCCATGATGTGATAGGGGGCGAGCCTATCGCCATATCGGGCACAAATTCCAGACTCCGGGCTGATACTGAATAGAAAAATCCAATATCACTTTGCCCGACCCGGGGATCGAACCCGAGACCCCAGCATTGCAGTCGTACCGTAATACAACTACGCCAACGAGGCAGTCTTTTTAAGATAATGACGAGATAAGCAAGATGTGAATCTGGTGTTAAGTGACAAGACTGCCCATACTCATCATCACCACTATGGGATCACTTGGTGCTTGTTATTACGTTGCCCCAGTCACCCTGAAACAAATGCCTTCAGTGCGTGACTTGAGTCCGCATAATATAAGTACAATATAAAAAAGTTTTATTCCAGTTCGTATTATGAATACCCTCTAAATTTCATAACCCGGTACTATTATTAAAAGATACACCGAATTTGACCCCAGCAAGACATGTGAATATGTTAAACTTGCAACAAAACCACTGTGAATTAGTGTTACTTATAAAATCATTTTTATTTCTAGTGTTTTTTTAATAAAAGCTCAATCGAATTTGACCCCAGCGAGACATGGGTGAAGATGTTAAACTTGCAACAAAACCACTGTGAATTAGTGTTACTTATAAAATAATTTTTATTTCTAGTGTTTTTTTAATAAAAGCTCAAACGAATTTGACCCCAGCGAGACATGGGTGAAGATGTTAAACTTGCAACAAAACCACTGTGAATTAGTGTTACTTATAAAATAATTTTTATTTCTAGTGTTTTTTTAATAAAAGCTCTTTCGTAATTTATGGTACCTGCAACGTTAAACGCCATTTACCACTTTACCAATATCAGTTCAATAGTTTTAAGCCGTCACTTTTTCCATCTGTTTGATGCATAAAATGCAAAGGACTTTTCAGCCTTTCTGTTTTAAAAAAATATGAATTCGTAACGTCAACATTGTCGGCAATACTGCAGTTTCAAATTTTTCATGTTTTTCGTATCGTGCACTCAGTTTTTTTAATTTTTAGGTTAATTGTATTACGAATAAAGATTTTTATTTATTATTTATTATTATTATTAATTGCTCTTTATTGTGTAAGGAATTCGGTAGCACGGGTTAATCAATTAAAGAAAGCTATGGTCTTTAAAACTATGGACATAGGGATGTTTGTTTATTCTATTGCGAGCGATATGGCAATAACTACTAGTTAGACTTGACTACAGAACGTAATTTTATTTAAAAAGCGACTAACGTCGTGGAAATTGTTGAAGTCATTTCATGTTGAAACACTTAATTTTTGACTTAAAAATGACTAATTAACATCATAAAATCATATTATAACCTACCGAATGGTAAATATGTATCTAAGCTTATATATAAAAAGTATCTCTAGAGGTAAGTAATAAAAAGTATAAAGATAAATGCAGGGCCTAGGAATACATAAATGCAATTTAGATAAAAAAATGCATCTTTTTAATTATAGAGCAAAAAGGATTAAATGAAAAAACAACCTGAAGTACCTAAGACGCATCAGGGATTTAATCAGAATAACAACTAGAGAATTTACAGTCCAAAAAAAAGAGAACATCTCATCAGTATCAAATTATGCTGTGCGGAAGAATATCAAATAATCATGCAAAAATACCATTAATGGTATAAACGCCAACGTAATATTATATTAGCTAGGGCAAGGCTGCTCAACCCCAGGCCCGTGGGCCATAATGTGGCCCGTGGAGGAATTTTATATGACCCGTGCAAGCAATTTAAAAAATGCCTGAAATGTTGAAAAAGTTTTGCGTGCCGCGGCAAGACCGTGTCGCACGACCAGCAACTCCCCCTTTTTTAGTATTGGATTTTTATTGGACATGACTAAAAAGTAATTAAAATAGGAATGCCAGTGGCCCGTGAAAAAAATCTGAATTGACTGTTTGGCCCCCCAGTTAAAAACTTTGAGCAGCCCTGAGCTAGGGCTTTAGTAACTTAATACATGACTTTGTAGCCTCAGAACGGGTAATAATATTTAAACTATCACTAAACGACTGGAAACATTCCAGGTAATCGGTTTAACTCCGATTTCCCTCCTGCCATGATGTCTATCGGTTATTAGGTTTCGCATTGCCTTTGATGCGGTCTATTTATGTCTTTACTAGTTACCTCTCGAAGATGTTCCGCGCATGCAAATGCAACTACGCTACTGAGGCAGTATTATAATCTGATCGATCTTAAAAGCTTTATAGAAGGGCTGTTTCACCTTTTTGTAAATCGTCATACATCAAAAACCAACAGTTCTAAATGCATAATAAGATAAGCCACACAGTTGACAGTACACATCTTCCTCATCTTCAGCCTTTGGAAGTCCACTGCTGAACATAGGCCTTCCTCAAATATTTCCAGACCAACCTGTTAGAAGCGGCCTGCATCCAGCTGATTGCACACAGTACACATTATTCAATGGCTTTTGTGGACATATAAACAAATTTAGCTGACCGGCAAAAAGTCTATGATACATCCTACCGTATGGGTGTATCGGTGAACGAGAATCGCAAGTGGTACGCGATCAGCTTGTTTTACGTACGTGCTATGGCGTGTGGTGCTTTCATATTAAACTACAATTCGTGCAATGCAATTCGTTACATTTTGTTACCTCTGTATACTATAATATGTATATGTATATTATCATCCACATTAAGTTTACTGCTGAATATGGGACTCTCATAAAAAATTGCATACGGACCGTCCCGGCAAGCGCAACGTTGGACTTCTACCTGCAAGGTGGAGAGACGACTTGATGAAGGTCGCAGGAACACGCTGGCCGCAGGCAGCTTTTGACAGGTAAATTAGATGATTCTAAATCATTTTATATATCAATGTTCTAAATAACATTTACAGCCGCTTGACAATCACAATCAGTTTGTAAATAAAAAATAACTTTAAAGCCATACCATTTCTTAGCTGCACACAACTATCTGCGTGAATCAAACTATAGGGCAATCAAAACCAAGTGTCTTATGCGGCTGCATTGTATCTTTAATCTATATTACATAACTAGCTTTTGCGCGCGGCTCCGCACGCGTGGAAACGTTTTTCCGGGATTAAAAGTAGCCTATAGCACTCAAGAGTAATGTAGCTTCCTATTAGTGAAAGAATTTTCAAAATCGGTCCAGTAGTTCCTGTGAATAGCGCGTTCAAACAAACAAACAAACTCTTCAGCTTTATATATTAGTATAGATTTTTCAATTAGTAGTTTAGATAATTTGTTTTAAAATTTTAGTAACGGGATATTTTTTAGATCATTTGGTAATTTATTTATTACTGGAACAATACCAAAGAAACTCTTATTCATATTTCATCTCATATTATTTTTCATTCATTCAAAGTATAGATTAGTATAGATAATAATAAGTAACTAACTTGAAATGGAAACCCCGAGGCCCGTACTGACCTTTGCATCGGCTAAGCTTAAAACGCCGAGAAAACATCGCAAGATGCTTTCAAGTGAAAAGGCGAAGCGGAATATAAAATTATTTCTGCAAAAAATTCATTGCCAAGGTAAAATTATTAATAGCAAGTTCCCTTTTACAAAGTTCAAGTTAAACATTGCATTATAGAAAGCGAGAACTACTGTCATTTAAACAGAATTAATTTTCTCTTTCACTTTGAAAGAAAAATGCGTTAGTGGACTGGTGCAATTAAAATTAAAATATGAATGAGTATTCTTAGGTCAGAAGATAAAATGCATAATATTATAAACCTACTAATATTATAAACGTGAAAGTTTGTAAGTATGGATGTCTGGATGTATGTATGTTTGTTACTCTTTCACGCAAAACTACTGAACGGATTTCGATGAAATTTGGCACACGGGGAGATTATGTCCTGGATTAACACATAGGCTGCTTTTTATCCCGGGAAAATATAAAGCGGGACTTTAGTCCCGGGAAAACTCATTCACGCAGGCGGAGCCGCGGACAAAAGCTAGTTAATAATATATTCCACGCCTTTAAAAACGTGATAAATTAGTTGGTTGTGTTGAGGGCACTAAAATTAATTTGGGTACCTACCACAGTCATTGTCTTAATGTTGCTGGATTTCTCGTGTGTAAAAGTCTCCCTTGTCTTCATTATTTTATCTATTTCTAATGCTAATCAGTGTCTATGGTGTTCCAATTTGAAAGATATTTTATTCAATGAAATTATTAGGAATTGTAAGATGCAATATCTAATATCTAGGGATAACGAACGCAGTGTTGCGTCGCGTCGGTTTTCGGAAAGACAGGTATCACCGCAATTGTCTATTTATACTGCCAATAAAACTACAATATGACTACTCATACATGCATGATAAATTGCTTACAATCATAGAATACCTCTTCTATAAAGCTCAAAACGCTCACTGACAACGTACTAGCTACCGTTGGGCCTAGAAGAATGAGATGGTGGTACAGTCAGCCACATTAGTACGATTTTTCAGAATGTATCCCCTAAACGGGGCTAAGAAAGAAACGAAATGTAAGTTCGCAATTGAAGTTATAATGGAAAATGGTGTTGGTAGCATAGATGCTATTTTTGAAGCAGTGTACCTCGACAACCCCGACTGGCACAGGCTACAGAGAGGTGAACATGTTACCACTTTATTTATAACACAAATAGTACTTACATCTTGTTATATTTTTTTATGGCATTGAATGACGAGACGAGCATGCCGTTCGCCTGATGGTAACCGATACGACCGCCCATAAACAGTAGTAACACCATACAGCACCTTGAGTTACAAAGTAAGTACTGTGTGGCATTCCACTGTGCTCGTCATCCTGGGACATAAGATGTTAAGTCTCATTATGTCCAGTAGTTGCACTGGCTACAATGTCCTTCAAACCGAAACACAACAGTGCATGCACACTGCTGCTTTGCGGTAAAAATAGACATTGCGGTAGACCCTGACTGACTCTTACATATGAGAGACCTACCACCAGTAGAATTTTCAAAATATGAACGAAATTTAAACAATCGCTTAGCTGCAGGATATTTTTTACTTGTAGTAATTTACAACATTTCGGTACTAATAATAACTAATTTGTTGAAATAAGCAGAAATATTACGTGGCAATGCCAGCTATGTATTAAAACTAATGGCGGGCATATTGGTAATTCAAAAACTTTAACATATTATGCATCCATAATAATATCAGACTAAAATCGTGGTGTGAAACATGTTAATTATATTTACTTTTCTAAAAAGTTATGTGTGTATTCTTTGTGAATTATCGCTCGCTTTAACGGTGAAGGAAAAGATTTTGGAATCTGCATACCTGAGAAGTTCTCTATAGGAATTTCGAAGGTACGTGAAGTCTGCCAACCTGCACAGGACACAAATCCAGCGTGGCCTAAGCCCTGAACCTTCTCAATTGTAGAGGAAGCCGGTGATCAGCAGTAGGCACTATATAATACAGGGCTGGTATGGCTTGGCGGTGGTGGTATTTTTTTTAATGTATTTCAACAAGTATTATCCTTGAGCTTAATTAATAATTATAACACTGTCATTGCGCGAGGCTCCGCCCGCCTGGAAAAGTATTTCCGGGATAAAAAGTAGCGTATAACACTCAGGATTAATGTAGCTTCCTATTAGTGAAAGAATTTTCAAAATCGGTCCAGTAGTTCCTGAGATTTGCGCGTTCAACCAAACAAACAAACTCTTCAGCTTTATAATATTAGTATAGATAGTACAGATTCGCGCCACTTTGAATACAATTACATTTTAACACTAAATATTACAAGAGTAAAAAGCGATGCATGCATAATAAACACTCAGTTTGGCTGCAAATTCTAGGAAATTCAACGGCATTTCCTGGAAGTGAAATGAATAGTATCCGCTGGTTTCCGTGAATATGTATTGTGTTGTATTCATACGAGCATTATAGTTGTGGGTGTACGTTAGAATTGCTATCAAATTATGTTGTTAACAGTGTACATTTAACCACGCCAGCATCAATTTAGACATTCCTAGCCCTATCAGGTGCATATTCCAATTAAACATGATTACGGCTCTTTTCAAGCACATCATCATCATCATCATCAGCGTATATTTTAGTCCACTGCTGGACATAGGCCTCCTCCAATACGCGGCATTTAGCCGGTCTTCGGTAGCGGTCTTCAAGCACAGGCATAACAATATTTCTTATATATTTTTATATATATTTATATTTGTTTATTCGGGTAACCAAAGACCCATAGTGTTAGTAGAAAATACAAAAAGAAATATAATATTATGTTAGTAAATACCTAATTAAAATATAACAAATTAATATGTGGTGCACCGCTGCCCCATTCCATGTGAAATGGCGCAGCAACGAGCCACATAACAACAATCCAGCCTACTGGCAATCATTTGGAGAATGCTGTTGGGGCTGGCCCGCACCCTGCCCACCAGAGATGCACACCTCTTGCGCATTATTGTGTAGAAACAATCTACCTGGGCATCCGCAAACATCCCTGATGCACTACAGAAACGGGGCAACCCCACCAGCATTCTAAATGCATTGTTATATTGAACTCTGAGGGCGCTGTACGATCTTTGAGAGTATCTAGCCCAGAGACTGCACGTGTAGAAGGTTGAGCAATAGGCACGGAAGAGTGTAATTTTCACTTTAAGAGTGCATCTTGAAAACCTGCGAGCCAGCATGTTTGCTCTTACCGACAGCGCCCTCCTCCTATAATATTGCAATCAAAATATGGACCCAGGGATTTCTGATTCGATTTTCAGGTCAAACAACGTATTGTATGAGTTTCTATTCTAAAATCACACCTGAGTTGCCCGGATTTAGAATTTAATCTCGAAATAGCGATGATGCATTAGTTGCATCTGTATAATCCTTTGTAAATTACGCTGCGAGCTTACGTTATATAGTGTTACGAGAATTATTCACACATCGCAAGTTTACAAATGTTAGAAAAGCATTTAACCGACTGCCTCGGTGGTGTAGTTATATTACGGTACGACTGCAATGCTGAGGTTTCGGGTTCGATCCCCGAGTCGGGCATAGTGATATTGAATTTTTCTATTCAGTACCAGCCCGGAGTCTGGAATTTGTGCCCGATATGGCGATAGGCTCGTCCCCTATCACATCATGGGAGGGAATACGCACGGCGAAAAGTGGGTGCACTAGTTGCGCCTCTGCCTACCCCTTCGGGGATAAAAGGCGTGAGTATGCATTATGACATTCATGTTTTAAAATTGATATTTAATATTTTTATGAAGCTTCCGAATGAATCATATGGACACGCAGTGACATAAAGGTTGAATAAGTTATTTCAACCGGTTACGTAAAAAAAATACAAACCCACGCATTGAGAACCTTCTCCTTTTTTGGAAGTCGGTTAATAAAAATCAATTTCACGCCTCATATTTACCTTTTGTTTAAACATCGAAACGTTTTGGCTTCATTCTCGTCAGCCACTGATGCTAGGAAATAAAACGGAAAAAATGCGCAGTGAAAAATAAAATTTTATCGCATTGATCTAAAAATTTGACCTAGTTTTGAGGTAGAGTTTTGATTTCGCCGTTCAACGTACCGGAATCGCAACTATTGGCGAACTACGTACGAGTATCTAAAAGGCTCACATCGCAAACTTCATCAGCAAAATAGCATAGGCCGGGTTTTCGAGTGCGCTGCTCGCGAAAATTTTCTAAAAGGAAATAATTATGTCCATTACACGAAGAATTTCACTGCCGTTTTGTGACGTATTTGAACGAATTCCTTTTTTGAAATGCAAACATTTTACAATCGTAAAGTATGCCAATAAAAAAAAATCAAAAAATACTGGAATCCGATTGTTACCTATGCGTCAAAAAATGCAACTTCTCCAGTATATCGTTATTAGCACGATGCAATGTCTTGATGGCAGGGGTTGTTGCATGTTATGAAGCTCTACAAGTTTCGATTTCGTATTAGATAAAGACATTACAGCGGATTTTTGTGGTAATTCGGAACATAGTTTCGTCTTCCAGAAATCGCGCTCATAACAACAATCCATCACTTGAGATAATGTTTTTATTTGACTCAGTAGTACTACCCCGAATGATGTGGGCTTAAATATAATTAGAATTTGAATAAGTGGTTTTTGCTTGATACATCTACAAACATTCAGCAAATGGATAAACAAACAATTCGACGTCGTCAATAAAATCTCATAAGTTGCAGTTGCTTCATTACTTATTCGTCGCTTTTCCCAGATTTTATATATTTTATGTTCCTAAAACACGCAAAATCTATGGTTCCATTATAGTAAAGATAGAAGATTACAGTTTAAATAACTAGATGCCTTATCAGCAAACTGTGTAACGTTAAGAGTTTCATAATTTTAACCAAAATTATTATTACACCATTTTTATAACTATTGTACTTACGCTTTGAGTGAATAATTGATGAACATTTTATATAACACTGCATAATATGCACGTTATAATACTCTCAAACAAATTACTTTTAGCGGCCTTTACAAAACTTCATGCAAATCAAAGTTTATTAACAGCGCCATCTGTACCATATATTATGAGAAACTTTATGACATTGGACATCCAAAGATGCCAACATTATGAAGTTAATGGCGGTATTTTTTTTAATGCTAATTTCGAGTGATTCGTGTCAATAGCATCCATATTTGTTGGTAAGCTGCTAGTTTCTGCAATGCAGTTTTTAAAAATACCGCCATTTAGGTAATGTTGACATTATTGAATGTTAGGTGTCATGTGGTTCCTTTTGCGTGGTATGGATGGCGCTATTGGTCAATTAATATAGGTACATTTGCATAATGTTGCCCTATAAGTTTTCAATAACCCGCTAAAACTATTTGTCTTGTTTTATGGGCATGATATTATTTTTGCTTATAAAATAATTTTTTCTATAGTATATACATAATATGTATATACTATAATATCACAAATAAATAGTGAAAATAGGCCACGTCGTATAATTCTTTTGAGTTTTTAACATCTCTTCGTCACGGCAAGCCCGATCGGGCGCCGCGTGCGACACAACTATTAAAAAATAAAAGATTATACTGCGGCCAAACTAATGACTCTATTATGATTTTTCGTGTAGAGTCTGAAATTGATATATAGTATACGTGGTTTAATTTAATGTCTATTTGTTGTATCAACTTTTGTTTACGTTAAAAATAAGTGGGTTTCTTATCCTTAAGATTTAAACGCAGTATAATGAATGTAATATATACAATATATGCACGTGCGGGGTACAAATTTACCTGGATTATTGCATTGTACGGAATTTTGCAAGAGAATAACATAATTATTTTCCGATTGGTATTAATCAGAGATAAAAGAAATAAAAGACTCGACTCAGTCCCAAATAATATAATAATAGTTTAATGTCTTACGCAATTTGTGTCGAATATGCTATGACATTTATTGGAAAAATAAATAATTTTCACCTATATTTTTTCACATCGGTCACAGCTCATAGCAAGAATTGTTGATATAATAGCTTCTCCGCATACATTCAGATTATGCCGAAAAAATCTATACTATTTACATCTTGTAGGCCGTGTTCACATTGCAAATATCGATAAATATATCTTTAGTTTTTGTCACAATAAACTAAAAAAATATATTATTATATAATATGACAAATTTCCTCGTTATTTGTGTATCAGGAGATTGAAATATACATTTCACTCTAGATTCTGATATTGCTATGTTTCAAGTATACAAATATGAAGATAATTTGTACTCTTCAGTCGCAAAGAAATTGGAAAAGATTTTATAATATTATTCTATTTTGATTATAATCATGTAACTGTTTCTTAGGCACATAGGCTTTAAGAGGTAATACAATTTTTTTCTTAATTCAATATTGATATAAATTGGTACAGACCACTCGATAAAGGTCGCAGGGACACGCTGGATGGGGGCGCTTCTGACAGGTCCGTCTGGAATTCTTTGGGGGAGGCCTATGTTCAGCAGTGGACGTCATGTGGCTGATGGTGATGATGATGATAAATTGGTAACAAGAAGTGTAGTTGAAAGTATCCCAATATTAATGTAGCATTTGTTACTGCCAATTTATTGATAAATGAAACATTAATTTCAATCAATACGGATATCTACATGGAAAATTCCGTCTAAGATATGAACTAAACTTGCAGTGTGAACAGACCATTTTATTATTTAAATAATACATAAAAATATTTACAATTACAATTAAAAATAGCGACATACAAATAATATTACGGTGTAGGTATGTTATACATGACAGTAGATAATGCCTAAGCAGTCTACTAAGTAGAATGGGGTGTTAGGTGCTGAAGTCTGTACATTCAACTATACTTATATAGCTGATAACAATAGATTAAGCACATTGATTATAATACTTACACAGCTGGTCTCAAGAGAGACTAGCCCATCCAACCCGCCGCAGGAGGATGTAAAATTACAAAAAAATCTATATAATATTTGTAATTTATAACTGTTTATACAAAAATAGAGTCCACGACAACCGCGAAAATGATCTTCAAGTTCAGATTGCTTTAGTACCGCGATGTTTTCTTGATGCACCATTGCATAATATTCTCCAATAGGCGTAATGCGTAAACGATAGTTTTTTGATTGAATGAATTAATGATTTGATTTGGAAATCGAAAATAGTGATGTAGGTAACACCTGAAAATTAATGAGTCCATATCACAGAGTTTAAAAATCGAATAGCTTTAAAGTGTTATCAGTAAAGTATTGTTAGAACTGCTTGTAGGTTTTGGTAAAATCCCACTTAAGGGATTTGATTGGAGCTATCTTTTCATGCAATGTTCTTTTTGTGTGGTTGTCGTCCATATAAAGAAACCATGTTGCATTCGCGATATGTTACCCTGCTTTTTGTTTATTGTGATACTGTCTTAAGTGGTAGACCATACGCATAAGTCGTATTTACGAAAGTAAATTGGTCTGAAATGTAATGCTCATAGATTTACATTCAAATCTCTAATGGTTAATAATCCATAAGGGGTATAAGTTAATATATTTTAATTATTTATTTAAATATATAATACCCAAATTCTTGAATATTAATTTCGTTCTCACAATAAAATATCGTGTAGGTTAGATTCATTCCTAAGAAGGTCGTTGGGAGATTACAAAAAGACATTCTAAGTACGCTGTGTCCTTATTATAGAATATTTTACAAAAAATGACACAGCCTTCTCATAGAGCATCGAGCAGGCGCTATGAACTTGTTGCTGAAAAACTCTACAATTTCATAGTAATTTGTTTCTCAACGATAAGTTAATAGCATTTACGTGACGCCAGATAGCTTTGTATAGAAGATTGTTTACTTTTCATATTTTAACACCAAAGTAAACTGTAAATCAAGAAAATTTCATTCTTCGACATTTGCGAATTAAATTCTCCATTAAAGTTATTGTCTCCGTAAGGTATACCTAAGCACTGTGCATTTTTATAATAATATTATCCATGAGATTACCAAATACGTTAGTGTAGTCGTTTTGACGTGGAAATATTTCAATGTCACATTGTTTTAGGGTAATAGCGTATGAACGTTTAATGCAACTATAAATGTAATAAAAATGTATGACAATAAAAAAACTATTTCTAAAAAAAACTTTGTAAATTAAATTTTCGACACCAAAATTCTCATAAATGATTTTTATATTTTAATATATTATTGCTAGAATTACTTGTCCCTGGGTGTGATCGTGTTGGTGAATTCACATTCTGCGAAACTGTAACAGTCAAATTGTGGAAAGTACACATGTTACCTACTGTTCTACCCTTACCTATACGAAACTAAAACTATAGCTCCAAACACTTTTTACTACGAGAAAAGGTTTTAAGGAACGCAAATTACAAATTCTCTCTGTTCACTATGTATACTGAGAAGAAAAAAAAGACTTACAGGATAGGATATTGTGTACAGTACTTAGAATTTTTATAGGACCAAGATGTTTTTATCAATTATGTTGCCTAATAAGGTTTTTGGTTTATGGAATTATAATAGTACTCGTATGTTTCTATTTGTTTCATAATGCAAAATGTGAACACCCAAAATGATTGATGCGATTTCTGATCAATGGTACCAAATAACTTTTTACATTCTTTTATTGGATTTATAACTAAATTATGTATAATTTTGTATTTATCATACTAAGTATCCATAAACTTATAATCTTCTATCGACATCAAGGAAATCTCTTCAGCCATTCCGATCACTGATTCTTTATCTGTACTTTAAGGGTCTACATCTGAATTACTAACATTACAAGGCTTTTTATTAACGTATTACTATATCTTTGAATTAATTGTTGTTACTATAGATAAAGTCGTATCAGATAAATATTATTTAGAAAGGCGGTTTGCGACAATGCGATCGATGACGTGAGTTCGAGGTTTGAGTAACAGGCGTACATTAATATTTACATACGTTACATGAAATCAATTCCTTTCTTTATCATAATAGGTATGTACATACAAGACATTGAAGAATATCGGCACGTATCAATAGAAATCAATATTTCTCGAACACTATTTTCCAAGCTGATATGATATGCTTAGCATTAATTAATGTTATTAATTAAATTCTATATCGTGCACATGCTTAAGAAATGCTAAATGTGTTGATAATAGCATAGCAAAGAGAATTGATGTTATTTCACATCACCTTAAATGACTTTATAAAACTTTATCATTAATAGTTTCTTGTATCTAGATACATATTACTTGTCCTGAGCCAAATTGTTACTTCAAATACTCTTTCATACTTTCACACAGGGTTGCCAGATCGTCAAACCTAATAGCCGGACAGACCAGCCAGTTTGGCCGGACATTTGGGTAAAAAGGCCGGACACACTAAATTATTGAGGGGTTTTTTAATACGATTTTTTTCCGGTGTTAGTGTTTCTAGCTCCCAAGTTTATGTACGTTTCATTTTACGCATATTGCCGCCCCCTCAGTCACTGGTCAAATGTAAAAAGCCTATCAAAAGCCGGACACAGTTGACTTTGGCCGGACACGCATTCAAAAATCCTAACTATGTCCGGCTTTATCCGGACGCCTGGCAACCCTACTTTCACATATATGTTTATTATACGTTTTAAGCTAATATTCATATATTGGAGTTAATAGGAAATTCAGATACACAATTAACATTGGAAAGAAAATATGGTTGTCGATTACATTAGTAACATTTCATAGAAGTTGTAATTTGTTGTTCGTACCCGTCTGTGACTACAACTAAAAGAAAGCTACCGATACTGCCGTTGCATGTAATGCATTGCTGTTTTTTATTCTATGTATATATCCTCAATCGGGTAAGCTGTTTCGATGAATTTTTGGTAGAACCTTTGAAATGCTCTCCTGAAAGAAACAGAGTCACAAAATTACATTAGAAAAGAAATTCCAATAAGATAAATGCAAACAAAGTTTCAAATCGAATGACACATAAATCAATGATATACCATACCCCACAGCTTCGGCCACAGGCCTCGTCGACTCCTGTCCTCTAAACACGTGGCATGCGAATCTCTGCAGCGTCGGGTGTTTGGTAATGAAGCCCAAGTACCGGTGATCGCGCGGGTGGAAGGCACAGAATGATACATTCTTCAAAGAGTAGAAGTAGTCAATGCACGGTCCACTCCGATTTCTCTGCGGGATAATACAAATGTTTTAATATACACATTCATTTCACTATAGGCTGGTGGTAGGATGTATCTTGTATCTAAGTATTAAAACCTGGCATAGAGAGCGCGTTCCGTGATCAGCTTGTTTTTTTTTTACGGAATTGAATGACGAGGCGAGCATGCCGTTCGCCTGATGGTAAGCGATACGACCACCCATAAACTGTAGCAACACCATCCAGCACCTTGAGTTACAAAGTACTGTGTGGCATTCCACTGCGCTCGTCATCCTGAGAAATAAGATGTTAAGTCTCACTATGTCGTGTAGTTACACTGGCTACAATGTCCTTCAAATCGAAACACAACAGTGCTTGCACACTGCTGCTTGGCGGTAGAAATAGACATTGCGGTGGTACCCACCCAGACGGACTCTTACATATGAGAGACCTACCACCAGTAAACAAACAGACTTAAATATTTAATACTGTATATTTATTATTTACACACAATATTTCCTAGTTTGCTGAAACAATGGGTAGGTTCGCAAAACCCAACTTCATGAGGGTCCTGTAAGTCATTAAGTTGTAAGCTCAACGCTGTAGCTACGGTAAATGTGACTGTATTGATTGAACCGCAATCAATACTTTGAAAACTGGTTTCGTTACTATAGCAATCGTATATTTACAGAAACATTAAAAGGGTATTTAATGTATGGAATATTAAATCAATTTCGCACACGAATAGAAACGTTTATAAAATCGATATAATTGGATTTGTTGTTTGAACAAAACAAAGACGCCATTATTAATGTTGGAAAACGGTTCACGTCCTAGATATGACGCATAAATAAGATTTACAAGAATACCAAAAATAGTATGCAAGAAAATTATTAATTTATATTGTGTAATTAAATCAAATTGCCCGCAACAACTGTTTATGCCTATTTAAAATATGAATTAATGTTATACAAAATAAAATATTGTTTATTCATTTTTAGTTGGATTTTCTATAAAAGCGTGTTTTTTAGTTTAAAATATTGAGTGGTCAGCGGTCCTTGATAAGTATGCCTAATTTCTTCCGAACTTTTGTAGGGAGTCAAAATCATGTTCAAAGTTTCCGTTACACACATACGTCTGAAGCTAATAAAAGCGTGTTAAAATAATTAATTATAAGATAATAAGATTGACATAATAAAACAAAAAAATTACGAGACGCAAAAGCTTCATAAATTCAATTTATTTGTATGGTAATCTTATAGTTTATTTGCTCACTAATTATAAAACGAGTACCTACATCAATGGCCGACATTCATACATATCTCATATACTTTTGGCAATTTATAAAACATGATGCACAGAAACTAGCATATTTAAAGAATATTGATTTTGTAAACAAATCTCTCGCTTCGGCGGTAACCGACGCTGGGCATCTGCTTTATGACGTGCACATAAAACGTTTGATTGATTGTTTGACTGTTTGTTACAGCTATTCGGTATTTAGAAGTCCAGGCTGTTTTGGATAAAGTTTCTGACATGCTTATAATTTGCACGTCTTTGTTTTACGATGGAAAATAATTTTGAGGTATAAAGTTATCGACATGTTTTATGTACATAACGTTCATGCACACACACACACTCACGCCCGTTATCCTCGAAGGGGTAGGCAAAGGTGCAACTAGTGCACCCACTTTCCGCCGTGCGTATTCCGTCCATGATGTGACAGGGGGCGAGCCTATCGCCATATCGGGCACAAATTCCAGGCTCCAGGCTGATACTGAGTAGAAAACCCAATATTACTTTGCCCGACCCGGGGATCGAACCCGAGACCTCAGCATTGCAGTCGTACCGTAATACAACTACGCCACCAAGGCAGTCTCATTCATGCAAGTATTTGTTTATACTTATTATTAATAGTACTTCTGTAAATCTTCGAATAAGATCTATACACGAAATTATCCCACACTTTTTGTACGTACAAAGTATATAAGGCGTTATTTAATTTTGTTCTATCAATATTCCATAAAATGCAATATTCACTATTTTTTTTATATACTACTATAAAGTGACCAGGTTGCAGCATTCAAAATAATAATAATTATAATCCCAACGATTTTAATAAAATAATTATAGATATGCCATACCCTAACAAAGCGAAAAAGTGTTCCGCATGCACATTCTTGACATTACGTATGTGAAAGAACCAGTATGAACAGCGACTATATAGCCCAGTATGAACAATAAAATCAGCTAGTATTTGTCATTTCAGTGTAGTGTATTAAACTGTCCCAATTGGGTTACTTTCGAGTCTTCAGGTTGCGTGTGTTGATGACATATCTACATCTTTTTAACACGCTCTTTTAAACATCGGATTAAATCGAAATTCGCCGTACTTATCAAGGACCGATGACAATTCAATATTTTAAACTAAAAACATGCCTTTATAAAAAATCCAACTAAAAAATGAATAAAAGTTTATTTATTTTTAGTAACATCTGTTGGACCATAGTAGAACAGTACTAATAAATAAAAAATAAATAATAGTTTAAAAAAACACGATTTATAGAAAACCCAACTAAGAAATAGAAAATAAATTTTAATAAATTTGAATTAAGAATAGTGTAAATAAGAAAAAAATGTATGTTATTGTAAAAAAAGCATGGGGTGCATGGTGTCAATAGTTATATTTATATTTTATTGACAGATAATATGAGTAGAAGGATTATCATTTATTATCTCAAAAAGCACCCCCCGCTTTTTTTACAATAAAATTAACATTTTTTTCTTATTTGCACTACAAGAATTAAAATTTACTAAAATTTATTTTCTATTTTTTTTTTGGATTTTCTATATTTATATGGAATATCATTATATTATTCATCGAGAATCGTCACATTTGTCTTACTGGATTTAAACACACGCTGACAGTTGTTTACGACTTTTAGAAATTACTCGTTGTTTTCATATATTATCATAAATTTGACTTGACGGTAGGATTTTGATCCCAATCTTTGACGTTAGGCAGTGGCAGGTCGAAAAACAAAGGCAAATAGGCATCGCCCGTGAATTTTTTAACGCCGAACCGATATCTGAGTAGGATATGGGCTAATAGAAATAGACTTTAACGTTAAGAATTTTGAGTTTATTATGCAGCAACTTACGTCAGGCTTCGAACGGTCTACCATACGAAGACCCTGGTCTGAAACTTCTAGTATACAGGGTTGCATTGTCGGCTCAGCCACGTTTTCACCAACAATCTTCTTCACAGCTTGACACACCACACCGGTTCCTTTGTGAGCTAACGTCTCTACCGACCCCATGTATCTGCAAACAATCCGTGAATATATTTTGACTATGGTCACACAGCTATGTAAAGTCTGGGTAGTGGCGGAACCATAGGTTAGAATTTAAAAACAAAAACAAAACCGACAGCTATTATGTCAGCAGATTGTATTAATTATTAATTGGACTACGCTAATAGTAACATCGGTATGGAATAATTAAAAGGAAATACCTTGTTTTTTATGGAAATTACTATGCTAATGTACATATATTTAGTAAGTAGATCTCAGTAGATCACAGTGATTTCACAGTCAACAAATTACCATAAGTAGTAGTCGTCTGTCATCCTGCAAGGTGGACAGACGACTTGATAAAGGTCGCAGGAACACGCTGTATGCAGGACGTTTTTGACAGGTCCGTCTGGAAATCTTTAGGGGAGGCCTATGTTTAGCAGTGGACTTCGTGTGGCTGATGATGATGATGATGATGAAATTACCATAATTCCAGGAGAATAGGGGTGTCCGCCTTATAGGATACTTATAAGAATACTTATGAAGAAGAGACGATTGAATAGACCCAGACCAATAGCTCAAACTCAAGTAACTTGTCGCCTCACACGCGCTTGCAAGAGACAAATAAAATTTGCTTACCCTAATAAATATCGCTCGCGTTTAATTTTTGCATTAGCTGGATCGAAATCATTATAATCCATATCCACCGCGTACGCTGAAGGGAATATGCCTTGTTGACCAGTTCTTAAATTAACGCCTGCAATATAATTAACGTTAAATAATTGTATTCTGCTGTCCTTCAGACCTATATTTGAATACCTTCATTTTCAAAAGAAATTAAAACAATATCATACTAAATCATTATACACAAATGCCTTTTAGATGATATTTGCCAGTTCACTAAAATAATTATGCAATGCAATATATCATAACTTATATAAAAATTAAAATATTTACAAAGATGATGAAAGCATTTGTGAACACTGTCAGCTAAGAATATTCAAAACCAAAAAAAAAATTCAAATTAAAATCTTGTTTTGTAATAAAATATTATGCAATAATTAAAAAAAATATTAAGTAGGTATTGCCTCTGATGCTACGAGTAAGACAAGAAAACCCAAACCTTCACACCACAAGTCATCGGCTTCCTTCTGCACGTATATCGGATCTCCAATCTCCACCTCGATCTCGTCGTGATGTCTCGGGTTGAACTTGTGCAGTCCTCTGTGAGTCGCTTCTAGCATCTCCAGCTGACTGTGGGGCACTGTAGTCATGTTACCCGCGAAGTTGATCCCACTGATACTGCAGCTTGACGACGGGGATACTGAAAACGATAAATTACACTAGTGTAGGTACACCTGGTGTTAATTAATTATTTTGATACGCACTTTCTAAAACCTTAATAAACATTACAATAAAGTTTTAAGTACAAATAACTGACCATTTTGTTGTAACGGCGTCGGGGATAAACTCTTAGGGCCAGTGTCGATAGGGGAGTGTGCTGTACTGTGTCCACTATCGACGTCACCCAGGCTCTGTAGTCTCTCCGAGTCCGGACTCGAGTCTTCGTCGAGTAAGTATCCGCATTTGAGCACTAACAATGGCCGCCCGTGGCATCCTGGCCTCACAAGGAGACCGGTCAACGATCCCAACTCATCCGCCAATGATGTTGGTTGACCGCAGGCTAATACTGTTGCTGCAATAACAATATTGCACTTTAGGATGGGACAATCTCCAATGATAAATCCTACTAATATTATAAAAGCCAAAGTTTGTAAGAATGTACGGATGTATGGATGTATGTTTGTTACTCTTTCATGCAAAAACTGCTAAATGGATTTCGATGAAATTTGGCACACGGGTAGATCATGTCCTGGATTAACACATAGGCTACTTTTTATCCCGGAAAAACTTTTTAATGTGGGCAGAGCCGCGGTCATAAGTTAGTTATTATAGGCTTGTTTACTACCAATTCAAACGACAAACCATCCATTATAATATTATGCCCTAGATTTATATTATTAAATTAAAAGTTATAGTGTAAAAAAGCATGTGTAACTTTTGAGATCTGTTCGTAAATGCTTACTTAAAATGCATTGCGTTAGCGTAAAGAATGAAAGCAAAATAAAACGTCGTCATTAATTAACCTTTGACAGCTAGGGCTGATTTCACTGCTTGCTGATAAACTCTATTCGTCACATAAATGTATAAGACGATCAAACACAAAAGTAACATTCTAATCTAAGAGCATAGATTACAGATAAACTTTTGTATTTGGTTGGGTTATACAGTTATGTTACAAATAGCGTTTATCAGTAAGCGGGAAATTGGCCTTTATTCTGTTAAAATTTGACCTTTCACTCTAAAATCCAGGGTAATTTTGTAAATCCAAATATTTTGGTTTTTTACAACTAAATATAATATTAAGAAATCCATAAAACATTAATATAAAATACATACATGGCAAACCAAAATGAAATTTTAGAATCATAATCCATTACATAATACTGGAAAAAACATGAAACATAGAAAATGAAAATAAAATTTGTTGTGGCTTAACAAAATCAAAATTAAGAACAAGATTCTGTTGTGCACACCTAATTAGTTACTAATGGAAACCACCACAATTTTTGTTGTACCAGATATTTTACGGCTTCCAGGCAGGTTAGGAAGCCCTATACTGGCATTTTGGGTCAAGCGTTTATTATTTTATACACGCATCAGATTTGGGAATGATGAGAACACTGTGATGAATAATTATTATCACAGTATTTATATTCCGCACGGAATTTAAATTTATCCCGTAATTTTTTAGTTATTAGAAAATCTTTCTTAATTAAACTTAGGATGGAGCTATCATTATTTGTATCTGTAAAGACGATCTTTTTTCTCTTAATATTGAAAGAGTCACTTTTATCTATTTGCCATATCTTTGTCCTCATATTTTAATAAGCTTTGTAATTGTAACTATATTTCATTTTGAGATTTTTTATTCCAATAAATTACACAATATTTTTGAGGTGTTTTGAAATTTAATTTAAAGTGCACATGATAAATATTATTTAATACTAGACGAGATTTTGCCCGCGGCTCCGCCCGCGTGAATGAGTGTTAGTGGATAAAAAGTAGCCTATGTGTTAATCCAGGACATAATCTACCCGTGTGCCAAATTTCATCGAAATCCGTTCAGTAGTTTTTGCGTGAAACAGGAACATCCATACATCCATACTTACAAACTTTCGCGTTTATAATATAAGTAGGATTAAAAAGAATACTGCACCAATATTGAATCAATGTGTGTCACGGTTATTTGATTTGGTTGTGTGTAAATCATATTGTCAAATCGCTAAAGCTACGAACAAACAATTGTAAATCATGTTAAATCATATTATGGTACCGGTTCGCACGAGCGCACTTGCAAACTTTATAAACAAACGCCAGCATAAATTATATCTTCTGACCTTTGGTACTGTACCATAAAAATAAACATCTAATATATTATGCATCAAATTAAATATTCACTTACACTTTTTGTTTTTTGGTATTTCGGGAAGTTTTCTCCGTCTCCTTTCGCCACTTGTGAAATGCTGGTGATGAGGGCTTCTTTGAGGATCTGTAGAGTCGGTTTGTGGGTGAGGTGAGTCGACAGAATCCGCAGCCGCCGGTACCTCTGCGTCCCCGCACTCTCTGTCCTCCTCAGGCGACCCTTCGCTCTTAGACGACGGCGACTCATCCTCCAATCCGACATTTGGCACTAACCTGAAAAACGACATGGGCTTAAACCTGTTGTGTCACCGAAACTCAACTATTCAATAATATTACGCATACGAAATCTAACCGCTCACGTGACAAATTAGCACCACTTGCGGTACATCATTTTATGAGAACGGATGTGGGATTAGGGATATAATAGAAAGTTATTGTTGTACTTACGAATAAAACGGTGTCGGGGCCTTTATATGTTGCGGCAACCTATCGAATACACGGCGAAATTCCTCAAACTCGCTATCGGCCATGTCGGTACACCTGATTGTTGAATTGGGAGAGTGCCGCATGCGCGACTGAGCCCCGCAACACTATCGACCGTCTCCATTGTCTCTGCTTAAAGAGGGCGCATGAACAGGGAACGTGCGCGCGCACCCTCCAACCCCTCCGAGCAAGCGCGATGTGTCATTCAGAACTACATTATAGCACCACGAATATGATGTATCAGCGGGAAATTCCATTCAAACTGCGGTGGGGTTAAACATTGAAGGGATTTATACATTTATTATAGTTATTAATAATGTCAAAAATATTCAACTTCTTTTTCGCAATGTCTTTGTTGTCTGGTCACAAAGCGCTATTGCAAACAGAATCTCAACTACAAAAGTATTTATAAAGTTTGAGAAACTTCATCATAATTGTTTTAGTACATAAGCAAAGTTATGATTTATTATTAGAGACCATTCGAAGTTTATCGAAGTTGTATTTATCATATATTAATAAGGTAACGGACTTATTGATGGTCCACAAAATTTTATAATGTTCATTAAATCACTTAATGTAGCAATAAACAGTTAAATCTTTGACAAAATTGCATAATAAAAGAAGAAATAAACTAGCGTGTTTGTGCTTTACAATACCAAAACAAAACAAAAATTGATGGTGGGCTATTTTAGGGAGTCGAGTGCTCAACATGGCCCACAGGCCGTAATGTAACATAAGTATGTAAGCTAGCGACATTTCAGTATAATTAATTTCTTCATATAACTTCTAAATAAAAATTATGTTCTCGACTCGTTGTAGGTGACTCAAAGACTACAAGACAAAATTCACAATATTAATTCGCGTTTGATTACGTATCGAGAAATACATTAACGCGTTCTGAACAATATGTAATTAAGTACATAGTGTGTTGGGTAGCTTGACCGGCGAGCATAAGAAAATGCTTTAGATTCCCTTGAGCGAGCAGCAGGAAATGAGTTTCCTTTGTAAAAGAGAAAGCCTTAATCCCTTGAGTTAAAACTATTAACCGATTTTTTCGCTATAAATTTGCCGCCTTCACGGTCACAGTGCGGACTGGAAACGTCGGGTGTAAAAATTAAACAAATGTATGAAAGAAAAATCCGTTAAGCATTTTACTTCATTGTCGAACATTCGCATACACATATGAAATCATGCCTTAATCCCTATAAAATCTTGAAATTAAAGCTCGGAAAACTTTTACTGTACTGGCATAATTTTATCTATACGTTTGGGGATATCATTATCTTCACCAGCCTCAGGAAGTCCACTTTAAAAATTTCTTCTATAAATTGAACATAGGGTGCCCCTAAATATATCCAGACAGACCTCTCAAAGTGGCCCTCATCCAACGTGTTCCTGCGACCTTTATCAAGTCGTCTTTCCACCTTGCACGTGGACGTTCAACGCTGGACTTGCCGGTACGTGGTCTCTACTCGAATTGTGGCATGCTCATGCGCACCCCGCGATCTTCGATATAAGGGAGAGAGAGTAGACTGGCGGGGTTTTAGTCGGTAGGACGGTTTCGACCGGAGAGTCCGGCAGAAATCTGTAAATCGATTTCCCCGTGTTAACAAAAAGGCCCTGCTTCTGGAAACATAGTTCGCAGAACTGATGGCTGCTCGGGGATATAGGCATCATCATTTACCATTAATATAATTATTATCTACACCTCGAAGAGACAGTAATTTCAGCGCACTCTAAAAAATGAGGATTGATCTTGGAGTAGTTAAATCTGCATTTATGTAGAGGGGGCGAAGTGGAAACGTAAGATATTATACTCTAGACATATTATATAAACTCCCCATTTAAAAAATAAATCAAGTTTAAATATAATGCTTTGGTGGCGTAGGTGTATTGCTTGCACAGTACGACACCGCTCTGAGGTCCCGGGTTCGAATCCCAGGTCAGGCAAAGTGACCTTGGCTTTTTCTGCTTAGTATCAGCCCGAAGTCTGGATTTTGTCCCCGATATAGCGATAGGTTCGCTGCCTTTCACGTCATGGGACGGAACACACTTGGATAATAGTGGGGGCCCCCTGGCATCTTTATCTACCCCTTTGGGGATAAAACCGTGATATCTGTATTTACCTATCCTAATAAAATCTGATTTATGTTACTCGAGGACAGTAGAGCTTTCTGTTACAGCAAGATTTTATAAGTTTCGGTTCCGTTGTTCCAAAAACTATTCACAAAGAACACATACAAACTTTAGCACTTTCTTCTTCTTTGCTCATTCCCACTTTATGTAGGGTCGGCTCTCCTAATATGTCTGCGCCAAGCTGTTCTGTCTCGGGTTTTCAGTTCGGGTATTTTATTTTTACTGGGAATTTTGATCATACCGGTCCACCAAGCAGATGGAGGTCGCCCTCGCCCTCTTTTGTTCTCAGGAAGGCTCATCGCTTTTTTGACGACGTGATTATTGTCTCCGCGCATAACGTAACCAAACCATCTCAGGCGTCAACTTCACAAACTTTATTAGCACTTTATTAACGCAAAATATAAACGGACGGTATCGAGCGATTCGCATGCGTAACCAAGTTGTTCATAATTCTATGTTAGTTCTAATCTAGTCATTTAATGAAAATTATGATAAAAATGTTGACCTACGACCTAGGTCAAAGCATCGCGCCGTAGGCAAAACTACTTTTTCACTTCGAACTCGGTGGCGTTTTCAATCTTAAAACGTTTGTGGACGTGAATTGATTTTTTAATAAATTGACATTAAAAGCATCTCTTATTTTGTGTTATTAGAGCTTTCTTGTATTTTTCAATACACGTACATTTGACATTTTGTAGTTAATATCTCCGTATTTCTCAGAATGAATATTCTGACGAATAGGAAATGTTGACGATAATTAATATGCGGGCGGAATTAAATTATGTTGTTTTTAATGTAAACGGAGCATTTCTGCTAACCATTCTCCGTATTTCGATAAATATTTACCTTCAATTAATCTTCTTACTTTATACTAGACTTCTGCTCGCGGCTCCGCTCGCGTGAAAAAGTTTTTCCGGGATAAAAATATTTTCCCGGTATTAAAAGTAGCCTATAGCACTCAGGAGTAATGTAGCTTCCAATTAAAGAATTTTCAAAATCGGTCCAATAGTTTTTGAGTTTATCCATTACAAACAAACAAACAATCAAATCTTTCTCTATATAATATTAGTATAGACGTGGGGAGATATGAGATTACTTTAGAAAAATTGATACAAGGACCAATGAAATCGTGAACAAGATGTTTGACAAAAATGGGCGCTATTAGCATGCAAACAAAATGGAATCGGGATTACAAGTGTGCGGGTGTGCCGTCGGTATGGGGTCTTGCGTCAATACCCGCCAGAGGCTTACTTTGTTGACTGTACACTCTGGACGTGCCCAGGACGTGGCGCGCGGGATGAATGGCTACCGAGCGTCGCAAATAACTAATTCTGAATTGCGTCAATGTCCTCTTGTATATTTGAATTTATTATAAATGATAATTATGTACTGTACTGCGAAAAAAAATATTGAAATAATTCGAAAACATCTCGAAGATTTCAATTTTGTCGTAATAAAGGGAATGAGTAGTATGTGTAATTTTTTATACCGCTTAAGAGTATTAAGTAATATAACAGCTTTTTTGGCGACCGGATTTAACTATTTTGCTTATCTATACGTAAATTGTAATATTATAAAGCTAAAGAGTTTGTTTGGTTGAACGCGCTAATCTCAGGAACTACTAATAATTTCACTAATAGTCTAATCGTAATTCACTGATGATTTTGTCTACAACCTATCATTAAAGTAAATAAATTTTATAAATGATGTACAGGCATTCAATAAATAATTTGCAATGGCAACGCACCCAGTTTTATTATCTACAGTCTAATAATCTAATGGTCCTCTAATCTACAGATTTCTACGTTTTCATCTTTGATGATATACCGTATTTACAAGCCGAGAAATTCCTAATCAAGTTGTATTGTTAGTACTTTTTTTTATGGTATAGGGGGCAAACGAGCATACGGTTCACCTGATGGTAAGTGATCACCGCCGTCCATGAACATCTGCAATACCAGGGGGCACAGAGATGCGTTGCCGGCCTTTAGTACTATGGGTATAATGCGTTTCGATCCACGTTACTTACACCACGAACGATTTTTTTTTTATGGCAATGAATGACGACGCGAGCATGCCGTTGCCTGATGGTAAGCGATACGACCGCCCATAAACAGTAGTAACATCACACAGCACCTTGAGATACAAAGTACTGTGTGGCATTCCACTGCGCTCGTCATCCTGACACATAAGATGTTACGTCTCATTATGTCCAGTAGTTACACTGGCTACAATGTCCTTCAAACCGAAACACAACAGTGCATGCACACTGCTGCTTGGCGGTAGAAATAGACATTGTGGTGGTACCCACCCAGGCGGACTCTTACATATGAGAGACCTACCACCAGTAGTACCACAGTACAGTACCACGATGACTAATAGCAGAAAGGAAATTAAAATCCTGTAGCATAAATTATATACTAGATTTTTGTTATTTCTTATACCCATGATATCAATATGTTGTCAAAAATTGCTGTTATGGCGACACAATACAAAGCTCAATTCAGTTTACATCTTTAATTATGAAATGAAAGGTTCTTATAACGCTATTCACATAATATTACCATCGTATCAAGGCTCATTTTTTATCTGTCTTTGTTTGTTGGGACTCAATTTAACAATCATGGTACACTATCACTGTAAAGGACACAAGTGGTCGGAGTAAATTTTTTGGTACTTTATGTTATACAACTATTATTATTATGGCCATTTCTATCAGTAAAATTACAAACATTTGCTACAACGTACATAATATGTATAAAGAAGTACCAATTTACGAGTTTATATTTGTGATTATATTTTAACAGGCTACCATCGATTAATTATGATGCCACTTCGTATTCTGCTTCAATTAACTCATGGTAGGGTCACGAAACAATGTGCAAATATTTTTGTGTGTCACACACAAATGTAGTTGGACATTGTTTTCCACACAGTCGACTGACGAGGAATAAACATTTCTCGTCAGTCAAAATTTTGCTGGATCGCACCTAGTTTACCTTCAAGTACAGTAATAAAAAATGCCGAAAATGGATCTCGGTGAAACAATTAGGCCGTTGGCTTGATGTCGTAAGTAAGTATAAACTGTTACACGGTGGACTTAAAATTATAATAATAATACCAGCCCTGAATTATATACAGCCCACTGCTGAGCACGAGGCTCTTCTATTACTGAGAGGGTTTAGGCCTTAGTCCACCACGCCACGCCGCCCTAATGCGGGTTGGGCGACTTCATCCTCGAAACACCCTCTTATCTTAAGTTTCCCACAATATGTTCTTTCACCGTTAAACCAAATGTTATATTGATAAATAATACACATGTAAATTCGAAAGTTAGAGTTGTGTTCCTAGGGTTTTGAAACTACCTCCATACCAAATTTCATCGAAATCCGTGCGGTAGTTTTTGAGTTTATTAGGTATAAACTTTGCCACCCCTTTTTACCCTCTTAGGGATCTAATTTCGTAAAATTCCGTCTTAGTTAGCACCTTCTTCCCAAAAGGAACCCCCATGTAAAATTTGTGACTCCTAGCACATGTAGTTTCTGAGATTTCGTGATGAGTGAGTGAGAGAGTGAGTGAGTGAGTGACCTTTCACTTTTATATATATAGATAATAATATCAGTCCTGTATTATATACTGTCCCACTGCTGGGTTTGGGCCTCCTTAAATACAAAGATGGTTTTAGGCCTTAGTCCACCATGCTGGCCTAGTTTGGGTTGCTAGACTTCACATACCTTCAAAATTCTTATAAAGAACTTCTCAGGTATGCAGCTTTCCTCAAGATGTTTTCCTTCACCGTTAAAGTAAGCGACTATTCACAAAGAATACGACACATAACTTTAGAAAAGTCAGAGGTGCGTGCCCTTGGGTTTTGAACCTGTGGACATTCGTCTCGACAGTCCGTTCTACTCCCAACTAGGCTATCGACGTATGTACTTAATTTGTATAAAGCATTAATTTAGCGATGGAAATAGACATTGTGATGCTCAGTCACTCTCAAGAGACCTACCACTTAAGTTTTTGTGGAGTTTTTCTTTTGCTTTTTGAGTAGTCGCTGATTACTCTTAAGTACTAATAATGTCCTGCTGCTTTTCCTATGGCTTGCAACATACTTGAACCATTAGTATGTTATGTTGACTTGATGGCGTGGGGTAGAGCCAGGTGAAAAAAAATGACCCATGATTGTGAGGCAGTTATAAGATTTTTTTATCAAGTGGCTAATTTATCATAATAAAAACAATTAAAGAATTTTATCTCAGCATTACATATCGATTTTAACTTTTTACCCCAGCAAGTTAACTGGGTAATAAAACCAATCAATATCGGGTCAGTAGAGCAAAGTCTTAACTTCATTAATGTTTTCTATGGTATAATGACGATTCCAAAGTAGGGCAGCTGAGTATGTTAGTAAATTAAGTATTTTTTTAATTATACACGCGTTGATATATTTTAATTGAAATTTGTTAGATCCCAGTCTGAAACTCAGTCACATTTGTAAAATCCGCACGCAATTTTATAATGGGATGGAACCTTATCGAAGTAAATCAAAAATGATATTCTCGAGCGACGTAGCGTTCGTAAATTTTCTGAACTACATACCCCTATCACATCATGGGACGGAATACGCTCGGCGAAAAGTGGGTGCACTAGTTGCGCCTCTGCCTACCCCTTCGGGGATAAAAGGCGTGAGTATGCGTATGTAGATGTGTACAAAACACACATGGTTGTATTACGTTATTATAGTTGTATAAAAATCCTCAAAATCTTTTCATATTTATTTTATTTTTATTTTTCAAACATCAACGCGAGTTGCCGACGCTACCGAGCGGTGTCAGTTCAAAAGGGGTTTTTATATAGGTATCAATGGTCGAATCCCTGTTGCCGGCGGGCTTTACGAGCCAATAGCCACCAACATTCATACCTAATACATGCCTTTTATTTTCAAAGGGGTAGACGTATCTAGTGCCCCGTGCGGAGTTGCTGGTCTCCCATCGGGCGCGTCTCCCTGGGTGGCGGATAGGGGAACGCCCCCCAAATTTGGGGGGTACCGGAAACGGCGTGGACCAAAACCAGCAAAGAGGATTCTTCCGCGTTCCCTCTGACTAGCAGAGGGTGCAGTGGAGGAATTTTTGGACGGGTTCCGTGTGCACTCACCCTGCCGCGGAACAGGCCGGGGCAGAACTAGTTCTCCTTGGCCACCGTTAGTCTCGGAATCTCAGGGGGCACTGTGGTCATGTTTCGCAGCGACTCCTGGGGCCGAGGGTCTTGGCTTAACCGCCTGGACTGCGAGGGAGAAAACCTCTATAAAAAGTTACCCCGAATCCCAAGCGGCGGCGCACCGCGAGGGGATGCATGGCCGATGGGTAGTTCGGTCTCGAGTGCGACCCCCGCCAGAGCACCGGCCGACACTCTGTGCGGGTTACGCTAGGCTTACCCAGGTACAGGGGGCACTGCCTGGGCGGACTGTTTTTTTTTCCCCCATACTCGTGGGATTCAAAATGAACAATGCAAAAATAAAAAAACCCAAAACGGCGTTGACGAGGTTGCCTACTCCAGTTCCAGCTGGAGAGGTGGAGGTCGAAGGGCGCAAGCCCAACGACGGAGAAGCAGAGAGGGGGAATGTGGGCGTGAAGCTCGCTGGAGTCGTGGCCGATGTCGCACGGCCTGAGGACATGTGCGTGGACTCGGAGTCCAGCGATGGTAGCTCTTCAGTGCTTGGCGGGCGATTCTGGAGGAGCCTGTCGACCGATACGGACGAGCCGGCGCCGAAGACGAGGGCGACCGTTGCTAGCGGTAGAGGGGGTCCAGCTACGGTGGGCAGCCTAAAGAAGGCAGAGAGGGAGCGCAACATCGTGAAGCGTGCGGAGGCCCGCCAAAAGGCGGAGAAAGTAGTGACGAAGCGGCTGCGCTCTGCCGGGTCTTCAAAGGCAACGGAGACCAAGGTCACCGGCCTTGAAGGCGAGGTAAAAAGGTGGCGGGAAAAGAGTTCCCGCCTTGAGGCTGCAGTTAAGCAGCTTCAGGAGGAGAATGCCTCCCTCCGTCGCCGCCTCGAAGACCTAGAGGCATCCGCCAGCAAAAGTCCAACAGCGGACATGCTGGAAATGATTGAGGCAAGGGTGCGGGCAAGGATGGAGTCCCTGCTCATGGGACCGGCCACAAGACCGCCTCTGGCCCATGAAAACAGGGCCCAAGTAGTGGAGCTCCCGGTACAGGGGGGATATGTCGGAGGTCAACCCCAGCCCTTTGACAAAGGTAAGGGCAAGGGCAAAGGCAAGGGCAAGGGAGTAGCCCAACCCAGTCCTCCCGTCCTGATCCCAATCGCCGGTTCCTCCAGTGCTCCGCCCCGATTCATCGTAGCGGAACCATCTGGGGTGCAAGCGGAGAAGGGAGTCGTTCCGGCCCCCACACATCCTCCGGTGTCCAAGCCCAAGCCAAAAGGCAAGGGGGGGAAAAACAAACCGAGTGCCCCAGCGCAGCAAGCTCCCTGTGCGCCCCGCCCGCTACCGCCGGCTCCAGTGTCCCTGGACAGGGAATGGACGGTCGTGGTGGGCAAAAAGAAGACGAAGCCCAGGTCCGGCGTGACACCGGCTGCAAGTCAGCAGCAACCACTGCGCCGGGCCGAGCCCAAACTCCGCACACCGCGGTCCGCGGCCGTCATGATATCCCTGACGCCGGCGGCGGTAGCGAAGGGACTCACCTACGCCAGGGTACTAACAGAGGCGCAGGACAAAGTAAACCTCACTGGCCTTGACATCACAAGGCTGAGGCCAAAGATTGCAGCCACGGGTGCCCCAATGTACGAGGTGCCCGGGGCTAACTCGGATGAGAGGGCCGACTCCCTCGCCGCAAGGCTGAGGGAGTGTTTCGTTGGGTCGGAGGATGTTCGGATCTCTCGGCCCATCAAACATGCGGAACTGCGGCTCACGGAGTTGGACTACACGGCCACTCCTGAGTCAGTTGCAATGGCCCTCTCCAAGGCCGGTGAGTGTGCCCTGGCGGCAGTAAAGGTAGGGCAAATCCGTCCTGACCGGTCTGGAGTGAGCACGGCTTGGGCCCGGATGCCGATAAAGGCAGCCCAGAAAGTGCGGGGGGCGGGCCGTGTAGTGATCGGCTGGGTCGCGGCTCGAGTTTCTGTGCTCGAGGCGCGGCCTCTTCGTTGCTACCGGTGCCTGGAGACAGGGCACGTCCGGGAGCGCTGCGACTGCGCAGTGGACCGTAGCGCATTGTGCTACCGCTGCGGCCAGACAGGCCACAAGGCCCGTGAGTGCAGCGCCGCGCCGAACTGCGTGGTCTGCGCGGCCTCGGGCAAGCCCGCCGGGCACCAAATCGGGGGGAAGGCGTGTCCCGCCTCCTCCCTCCGCAACCGGCGCCGCCCTTCACGACGTAATGCTGCTGCTGCTGTGGCCACAACCCAGCCACAGTCAGCAAGCCCACCGCAAGAGGCCGAGATGGAAGGTGTTGAAGAGATCGCCCAATAATGGACCTAAAGTTCCTCCAGGCGAACATCAACCACTGCGCCAGTGCCCAAGACCTGTTGTCCCAAAGCCTGGCGCAGTGGTCGGTGCATGTGGCCGTGGTCGCTGAGCCGTATTTTGTCCCTCCCCGTCACAACTGGGCTGGGGACACAGACGGTTTGGTGGCCATAATCACCCAGGGTGCTGCTGGCTCCCCGCCGTTCGAAAAGATATCGAAGGACCAGGGATGCGTGGCGGCTCTGTTGGGAGACATTTGGGTTGTAGGAGTATATTTTTCTCCCAACAGACCCCTCGCCGAATTCGAATCTTTTCTCGTGAGGCTGGGGGCCCTAGTGGAACAAGGCCAACCTTATCCGGCGGTCGTCGCCGGCGACTTCAACGCCAAGTCTGTAGCTTGGGGTTCGCCGGCGACGAGCGGTCGCGGTAGGGTCCTGGAGGACTGGGCGATCTCTGTCGGCCTGGTCGTCCTGAACAGGGGGTCGGTGCACACGTGCGTGCGGCGCAACGGCGGGTCCATAGTTGATCTGTCGTTTGCAAGTCCCACCGTTGCGCACCGTGTCCGGGGTTGGAGAGTCCTCGCGGGCGTGGAGACGATGTCGGACCACCGTTACATTAGGTTCGACGTCTCCGCGTCCGCGAGTATCCAGCCCGATGGTGAAACGAGCGCCCCGAATCAGGACGGCCCGCGGTGGGTAGTTCGTCGCCTCAATAAAGAGGCCCTAGAGCTAGCCGCTCTGGTGATGTCGTGGCTCCCCGTGCCGGACGGGCCGGTACGGGTTGAGCAGGAGGCGGAGTGGCTCGGGGTGGCAATGTCGGACGTTTGCGACGCCGCCATGCCCCGGGCCCTCTGCCGTTCGACTCGGCGGCAGGTGTACTGGTGGTCGGCGGAGCTAGCGCAGTTGCGCGCGTCTTGCGTTGCTGCGCGCCGTCGATACGCCAGGCATCACCGTCGCCGAATTCGAACACAGGATCACGCAGACCAGGAGCGGCGGCTCTATGACCTCTACAAAGAGGCGAAGAGAGCGCTGCGGGTGGCCGTTCATAGGGCCAAGGTCGCGGCACGCAAGGAGTTTCTGGAGACTCTCGACGGTGACCCGTGGGGGCGCCCCTATCGCATGGTGATGAATAAGCTTCGCCCAGCGGCGCCCCCGCTGTCGCAGAGTCTCCGGCCAGAATTACTGGCCAACGTCGTCGCGGCTTTGTTCCCGGCCACCGTGGAGACCACTCCTCCACCGATGTCGCCACCGGATGTGGCGTCATCGTCGATTGAGAATCCGGCAAGGGATATCCCAGAGGTTTCGCCCGCAGAAATGCGGGCGGTAGTGCTTCGGCTGCGGAGCAAAAAGACGGCCCCAGGGCTCGATGGCATCCCCGGAAGAGCCTGGGTGCTAGCCCTCGAGCACCTGGGTCCGAGGCTCCGCAGTTTATTCACCGCCTGTTTGGAGCAGGGCGTCCTCCCGGCGCGTTGGAAAACCGGGAAGCTCGTCCTGCTTAAAAAGGAAGGACGACCCGCAGAGTCGCCGTCGGCCTACCGGCCCATCGTGTTGCTCGACGAGGTCGCCAAACTCTTCGAGCGCATCGTCCATGCTCGCCTCGTCGAGCACCTCGAGAGGGTCGGACCGAACCTGGCCGACAGCCAATTTGGCTTTAGGAGGGGACGTTCCACCGTCCACGCGATTCTGCGGGTGAAGTCACAGGCGGAGGATGCAGTGGCCGGAGGCGGAATAGTTGTCGCGGTGTCCTTGGACATCTCCAACGCGTTCAACACGCTGCCTTGGCCCTGCATTCACGAGGCACTGCGGTACCACGTGGTGCCGCCCTATCTTCGGCGTCTGGTGTACGCGTACCTGTCTGACAGGGACGTTGTGTATCCGGGCGTCGACGGGTGGCACCGAAGAGCGATGTCGTGCGGTGTTCCACAGGGCTCGGTTTTGGGCCCTCTCCTGTGGAACATCGGATACGACTGGGTGCTCCGTGGTGCAAATCTCTGGGACGTCGGCGTGACGTGCTACGCCGACGACACATTGGTCACAGCGACAGCCAGGACGTTCCGGGACGCCGCCACCTTGGCGGCGGTGGGCACCGGCCAAGTAGTAAGTCGGATTCGACGGTTGGGTTTAAAGGTGGCCCTCGAGAAAACCGAGGCCATTTGTTTCCACGGGCCTCGGAGAGGGCCACCGGCCGGTGCCCACATCGTGGTTGAGGGGGTGCGGATTCCCATCGGCAAAGATATGAAATATCTAGGCTTAGTCTTAGATAGCCGATGGAAATTCCGCGCCCATTTCAAGAAACTGGGGACGAAACTGTCTCGGGCAGCGGGCGCTCTTTCCAGCCTGCTGCCCAACCTGGAAGGTCCTGGCATCCCTTGCCGGAGATTATATCACGGAGTCGTGCGGTCCATGGCCCTCTATGGCAGCCCCGTTTGGGCTGACTCCCTGAACCGCCCCTGCATCGCCCTCCTGCGCACTCCGCAGAGAGCTTTGGCGCAGCGGGCGATCAGGGCGTACCGCACGGTCTCTTTCGAGGCGGCTTGTTTGTTGGCCGGATTCCTGCCCTGGGATCTGGACGCCAAATCCCTCTCCGATGTCTTTCATTGGCGGGAGGAGGCGTCCAGTCGCGGGCAACATCCGGCCCTGAAGGAGGTGGAGGCCATGAGGGCCTCCCTACGGCGAGCCGCCGTGGAGGAGTGGCGTCTCAGGCTGGAGGCCCCGACAGCGGGGCTCAGGGTCGTCGCGGCAGTGCGTCCTGTCTTTGCCGAATGGCTGGACAGGCGCCACGGTGCGGCAACGTTTCGCCTGTCGCAGGTGCTCACCGGGCATGGCTGCTTCGGTGAGTTCTTGTGGCGGGTAGTGCGGAAGGAGGTGTCGGCCGTGTGTCACCACTGTGACAACTGCCCGCTGGATACGGCCCAGCATACGTTAGAGTTTTGCCCAGCCTGGGATGAGGAGCGCAGCGCTCTCAGAGCAGTCGTCGGAGGAGACCTCTCGCTGCCGGCCGTGGTCGCTTCCATGGTCGATAGCCGGAGGTCCTGGCGTGCGGTGGCACACTTCTGTGAGGTGGTCCTCTCGCGGAAGGAGAGTGCCGAGAGGGATCGGAGGCGCGGAGATCCCTCCCGCCGCCAGACGAGACGTAGGAGGCGCCGGGTGGACGACTGACCGGCGTCTTCCGCCCTGTGGATTGGGGGCGTTTGGAGAATTCTACCACGGTATCCCCTGCCTGTCGTAAAAGGCGACTAATAGGGGCCACCGGGGGTCGCAGGCGGGCGGCAGGGGGCTGTCCGTCTTTCACTTTTGTGTTCTATTAACACATTGTAGCGATCCCTGTGATGGACGGCAGCGTGGCTGGTAGGCCTCACGCTGCCATTGACGCCGAGGGCGTCCTTCGGTGCGTGGGGGCTCCTGAGCCCCCCCACAACAGGAGACGGGCCGCACTAGGCGGCAACGCGCAGAGGCGGCTGCGGAGGACAACTTAGACACTCCCGTCAGAGGAAGCCCGCAGCCGTCCCTAATGCGCCGAAGATGGCCACCGCGGAGTTTTGGTTGGTATGCCGTGCGTTATACATAGGTTAGGGACTCGGCCCGGCGGTCGCCCGATGGTTACATCTCTCCGGGCGGCTCAACGCCGGGACGTAAGGCACGGTGAACCCAACATAACCGCTCAGTCGCCCCCCTTGAAGGCTGGGCGGTAGTAATAAGTCACTTTCTCCGCGAAAACAAAAAAAAAAAAGACGTATCTAGTGCACCCACTTTTCGATAAACTTATTCCGTCTCGTGATGTAATAGAGAGCAAGCCTATCGCAGTATCGAGCACAAATTCCAATCCTGTGTACTGAAGCGTATCGTCGGGCTAGATTGTACGCAAATTGTATAGTTTTGGAGTATGTCTCACGATATTATAATAGTATAGCGACTTCTGTGTGAAAAATGAATGGACTGCCGTAGTGGCGTAGTTGTATTGCATGCGCGGTACGACTATCGCGCTAAGGTCCCGGGTTCGAATCCCGGTCTGTCAAAGTGATATTGAGTTTTTCTACGCTGTAACGGAGTCTAAAAATGGGCCCGTCCTTATTATATGAGATCTAACATAAGCGAATTGTGAGTATCCTACACCTCTGTCTACCCCGAAGAGAGAAAGACGTATGATGTTATATTACATGTATTTACAAATCATTGTAAAAGACAGACTACGATATGAATAAGTGAACAGCTATTACTACCAAAATACTACAACCGCCGTTTTTCGTGTTATCTGGTGGACTAATACAAATAAGATTATTTAGTCTAGAGGGCATTTGACTCCTGCTATCCTCCATGCCTGCTCTCCATAAAGATAATATAAGGCAACGTTGGCCTGGCGTTATTCCAAATTACGTACGGCCCGATTTCGAACGTCATTTTCAAACTGAAGTTAAAGTTTTGCCGCTAAAAGAGGTTTTATGTGCATTGACCTAGTACTCATTCAGTACTCTTTCCTTGTGTTTTCGTCAGAACAATGTACTTAGATGTTTCTATTTTTTCGCAATTGCCTTTCGAAATACAAAGCGAGTTTTCTATATGTATTTAGAAACTGCAATTAATTTACGCTTATTATGAAGATCTGCATTGTAATGAGTTTGTTATACGCATACGCATACTCACGCCTTTTATCCCCGAAGGGGTAGGCAGAGGCGCAACTAGTGCACCCACTTTTCGACGTGCGTATTCCGTCCCATGATGTGATAAGGGGCGAGCCTATTGCCATATCGGGCACAAATTCCAGCCTCCGGGATGATACTGAATAGAAAAATCCAATATCACTTTGCCCGACCCGGGGATCGAACCCGGGACCTCAGCATTGCAGTCGTACCGTAATACAACTACACGATGCAACTACGTGAGTTTGTTATTGGTCTTTTATTTTCCTGATTCACAAAAGCAATAGGGTGAAATATTTTTAATCTATCAAACTATGCACTTCAGTAGTTTTGTAGTCGCTTTTCAAGAAGTTTAAAACTTATACTCGCCATGTGAAGAAAATATCTATTCACTGTGGATTTTATACATTAGTCATACAGTATATCGTCGGGGATAGTGCAATACCGCGTAAGTGATAAAAAATACATGTGGCACTCGGAGACTGCCGCGGTAAAGCTATTGCATAGCATTTTTGGAACGAAGTTCCTTATCGCGCGTTGTGAAAGGGGGCTGGACGGAAAAAATTCTCATGAAAAGTTGTCACGACATTTTTTGCTATTATCTTACTAATATGAACCTTAAATACAATGCGTAGAAGCTATAATTCTTGAAACGAGTATATTTTTATTTATTTTATTTATTAAAGTCATTAAAACCATTTCTTACTAATCTAATATGAACCTTAAGTACATTGCGTAGAAGCTATTTCCCCAGCGTTGGCACGGCACGAGTACAAAAGAATCGAGCGTAACATTCTTTTTTCAAATTTTGTTGATTTATTCTACTTTGGTTGCTGACATTTATCAATAACAAGACTAAACGTGCTTTGCTCGCGTTTAAAAATCTACTTTATGTGGTAAGCGTAAGATCGAATTTGTGTTTAGTCAATCAAAATTTGTGATAAAAATGCTATGCAATAGCTTTACCGCGGCAGTCTCCGAGTGCCACAGGTATTTATTTGTTTTTTTCTCTAGAAACTTATGTATCGGAACGGAAATAGGAAAATATTTATATATTTATATATATACACACTCTGTTATATAAATAAAATTTTATTACAATTCATTCACTAATTAATCGAAAGGAACTTCGTTCCATCCGGGTGTCCCTTGACACATCTCATTTTTTATCACAAATTTTGATTGACTAAACACAAATTCGATCTTACGGTTACCACATAAAGTAGTTTTTTAAACGCGAGCAACGCACGTTTAGTCTTGTTATTGATAAATGTCGGAAATGCAATGGTCATCACAACCAAAGTAGAATAAATCAAAATTTTAAAAAAGAATGTTACGTTCGATTCTTTTGTACTCGTGCCGTGCCAACGCTGGGGAAATATGTATTTAAAGTTCATATTAGATTAGTAAGAAATGGTTTAAATGACTTTAATATATAAAATAAATAAAAATATACTGGTTTCAAGAATTATAGCTTCTACGCATTGTATTTAAGGTTCATATTAGTAAGTGAAAAAAGATGTGAGATTATTTTCGTTACGGAATTTCTGGATTCGGTCTCCACCCGCAAGGCCCGCGATAGAAGCTATGCAATAGCTTAAAAAATCCAATTAAAATTGATCCTTACTACACTAAACGCAGCATTGGTAATACAACACTTTTTAAAAATCACTAACGCGGTATTGCGCTATCCCCGACGATATCGCTTTAAAAATCAAGCTTAAATACACAAGTAGCACAGATATTTTTTTATTCAAATACACAACAATTACTTTTCCTTTTTATGTTTTCATTGTTTACGAATAAACACAGAAACAAAGCGAATGATTGAGACTCAAGCGCTTGTAAATTGAAGTAAATGTGAAACGTTTGAGAATCAAAGATGCGCCCAGCGGAGTCTCCAAGGAAATCGAATTAAAAGCTACGCTTGGTGCCAATGGGAGTTGTGTTCAAACTGTATTGAAAAATACGTCGTGCTTTATTCGATTTGTGAACATAGCCGCTAACTAATTTAGTTATGCTAGCCAAGTTTGTTAGTAGTGTATGTGTAGTTTAAATTAGACTTCTATAATCCTATTGGACGTTTATGAAGTTGGTTGTATGAAGTAAACGCGCAAGTCGAATGGATTTAAAAACATAACAGATAATGCAAATTTTCAGAATATTACGCTATTTTTCCCCAGTAGAGTGCACCACTGTGCACTCTACTAACTTGCCCAATATACACGTCCCACTGGACGTGTATATTGGGCAAGGACATTCACGGGGGTTTAGATGCGAGCAATAAGGTAGATTGCCGTACAAGTATATGCCGTAGGTACATTTATACTAATTGAGGACTTACTAACCCAATCTGATTTAGTATATTAAATCTTTTAATAACACCCATAAACGGATATTAACACAATTGTCGGTTTAAGAAGAATAGTACACATCACTAATGAAAGCGGCGTGAGCCTAGTTGGGAGTGGAACGGACTGCCGAATCGAATGTCCGCAGGTTAAAAACCCAAAGGTACACACCTCTGACTTTTCTAAAAAGTTATTATCGCTCGCTTTAAGCGTGAAGGAAAACATCGTGAGGAAACCTGCATACCTGAGAAGTTCTCTGAATTTCGAAGGTATTTGAAGTCCACCAACCAGTACTAGGCCAGCGTGGTGGACTAAGGCCTAAAACCCTCTCAGTAGTAGAGGAGGCCCGTGCTCAGCAGTAGGCAGTATATAATACAAGGCTGGTATGGTATGGTGGTCGTATACTAATGAAGGATCTATGATTACATGAAAATATAAAATTCAGGAAAAGAAGAAAAGGTTACTGACTTGACGTGCTTGTATTAATAATATGTATGAGGTCAGTGTCTATTTAGATCGCTAAACATTGTCAAAAGGGGTTGGAAATTAATTCTCCTGCCTAACGAGGCATGAATGACATTAGATAATGGTGCGCTGGCCAGCTTTTGTGATAGTCACGTCACGGTGACATGGGGGTGGTATCTTACTTCCCAATTATGAGATTTTAAAGCAAATATTTTGAAAATGGAATGTTTTGCAATTTTATAATGTAATTTGACATTATAGAAACTTATTACAATTAATTTATACTCAAGGTACTTTGTACATACATATAATATGTATGTATATATTATTATTATGTATATATATTATATGTGTATTGATTTCTATATTATTGGTTATTAATTGAAATCATTTTATTCATTATTATGTTTTATTTTTCATTACCGAAATTATTATCTATTACATCCATCCCATGGTTGTCTGGAAGATATTGTGTCGAGCGATAAGACCGCCATTTGTACTTGCTTTTTTTCATTTTCTTATTCTTTATTTTTAATTGTGATACTCGTGTGCAATAAAGAGTCAATAAATATTTTTTTTTTTTATTTTTTTTTATTTTTAACATTTTCTGCCTTTTATCCAAACATACCGGACTTTCGTCTGGGTGAAAATGACACCCATAACTTGTCGTTATTGGCAGGTTACTCGATACTACGTTAAACAATAAATATTTTTATCTCTAAAAAACACAGACTTGAGTTATAAAACCGTAATATAAGCGATAATATTCGCTGAAGCAAAAAAGAAATAGCGCCCAAACTCATCCTCAGCGTTTGTTTCTGTCAATTATTCTGAACTACGCAACATCTCTCGATTCTCTTAAAGGTTATACCAGCGCGTAAATAAATGCCAGACTCCACTAGATAATGAATGATAGGGGATGCTCTTTTCACTAAACAATGGTAATAAATACAGCGAGTGAATCGTTTAACACCGTTAGAGTGGTCGAAGGACGTCCCTCCCGACTCACTCTAGCAGAAACCGCTGTGTGAGTGACCAATGTGCGCAGGTTTGATTTGAGCGTTTACACCGACAAGTTCCATAAATCCTATGGTACATAATGATTCCTTATGTTTACGCGAATGTTAGACATTGAAATTAAACTATTATAACTAACTAATAAAAAACCGCGATAAAATCCGTTATAATAGTTTAATTCCTATGGTACAATGTTAGTGATTTATTTTTAGATATTTGGCTGATTTCGTTTTGGAATTGAAAACATGCATTCAGTTTCCACCATCTCCCCGATCTAGCACAGATCTTAAAGATATTTTGTTATTAGAGTTATATTTTTTTTATTAAATCGTATGATAAATTCAGTAATATTATCATAAGACAGCAGCAGCGTAGCAACACAAAACTGAACTCCAAACAAAAAAGCACTATGAAGCACTCTATTACATTCAACATCCTTTCATGAGACTTTAAGTCTATTAAAGCTCACAAATTAAGCTCTTTATAACGTTCTTTAAATCTAAATATAATATTGCTTGCTTAATCGTAGCATAATATGATAGATTAGCGTAAGGGTGGTTGGCGACAGAAATAGACAAATGTGGTATCTATTCAGTTTACCATCTGTTTCTTACATGGCTTTGGTAAAATGTATCAATTAGAGAATTTTTATTAATAAAACATATATAAAAAAACAATAACTTATCAGTTGCGCCAAAATATCTCAATCCTTTGGTACTTACATCTTATCATTTGATATTACTTTTAAATAAATTAAACTTATCAAAAAAGGAAAATAATTAACTATTATGCACAGTACAGCATGTTGGTAATTTTTTGAATTATATTTTATTGGTTATTATGACAACAGTTTCTGATTTAGAAAAGAGACAAAATTACATTATTTTATGATACATGTGATCTTTAAACATAAGAGAATAACAAAATCAACATAAATAATATTGAGAAAATAAAAGTGAAAACGCGCCTTTACGGTGTGAAAAGAGAACGTTCCCAAGTTACTGTGAACACTTGATTCAGCCAATCAAATATACCCACCCTCCGGCAGACGCCCGCGCCTCTTCTCTTTATAAAGCGAACGGCGGCCGGATAAGGGCGCAGTGTGTTCCTGACTGCACTAACGCATCCTGGAATATCATCCCATCTTCCCGAAATTACCAAACTAGTTTCACATCTGGGTACTTCAAAATCATTTTTCTGAGATTGAGTTCAGTCTTCAATTTTTCAGACGAAATGAGTGGTTCCGGTAAAGGTCTTCTCGGACTTTGGTTATACCGAAATGGTTCTGATTGGCAAGTGAAGAACGAGTCGCCTCATCATCCCAAACTTGGGGAGTTGGCCGCGGCGCGCCAACAGGCCCAGGCTCATGCTGAAAGCGAAAGGATTTCAGTGATATTTACATTGAAGAACCAAGTTGGTGGATTAGTTCGGGCTCTCACTGTATTTCAAGATTTAGGCATCAATGTCCTCCATATCGAATCGCGAAAATCTATGACTGAAGTAGCTTCTGTAAGTTTGAAATGATTTCAAATCTTCTATAGGATATTGAGACTAAGTCATAAATTTGTTGTGACAGTGGTCGCATTTACTCGTATTAACTTTTTTATAATTTGGCCAGTCTGACATCCTCGTGGACGTCGAATGTGATCCCCAAAGAATGGATCAACTGAAGAGAATGCTTAAACGCGAAGTCCAGGATTTTGAAGTGGTTCCGCCGCAGATGGATGACGAGTTTCCACCTCCAACGCCACTTTCAGCTGCTGCTAGTTTCGGTACGTACATTATACATCTCATGCTATGTTAAAAATAAATGTTAGAAAAAAAAAATCTCTCTAAAGCTGAGGACTGCTTCCATTTGTCAGAAGAAAGACAAAAAATATTTTCAAGTTCAAAATGTTCTTCACAATTTAATATATATATTCGGATTCTTGAAACGATTCATTAAACAAATCCTATAATCTTTTAAGAATCTATGTGCGAATACTTACTTTCAAATAAAAATACACAGTCCGGGCTTCAGTGTAACAAATAATAACGTGACTCTAGAGAAATCTCTATGAAAATTAGGTTGGTTATGCTTTAGCACATTCTTATAGAGCAGCAAATAATAACTACATATTAGAAAAAAAACGTATTATGAAGTGTAGTTTGGAATAAATAGTGTACATTGTACAAAGATGCTACGACTTTATTTATTTATTAAGTTATAATTCACGAACTTGTATAATAAATGAGAAATCAATAGACTATAAATTTCCCGCAACACTATATTAAAATGATAAATTTCCAACACAAATCATGACAATAAAATAACTTTTGAAAGAATTCTGCGTAGAGCAATTAAAAAGTCAAGTTAGGCCAGATACAATTATAATTTTTCGCAATGTAACTTCGTCACTTTTATAAAGAAAAACCAATTCATTCGTTTTCTATTAAACTTCTCAAGTAAAATCCTAGCTTACTTTGTATTTTATTGACACAAGTAATAAAAAAACTTTATCGCAATCCAAAGATTTGTAGACATTTAATTAAAATATGTATTTAATACTTTGGTGAAATTAAACTGGTTTATTTCTCTTAACTGGTGGTAGGTCTCTCATTATGTATGAGGCCGTCTGGGTGGGTACCACCGCAATGTCTAATTCTACCGCCAAGCAACAGTGTGCATGCTACTGTTTTTGGGTGGTCGTATCACTTACCATCAGGCGAACGGCATGCTCGTCTCGTCATTCAATGCTATAAAAAAAAAAAAAAAAAAAACTTATTCTCGCTACAGAATATTCGTTGTAATATCAGTTTCTAGGCAAATCACATTAATTTCCTCCATGCAATTGCATTTATTACCGTTGACCTGATGTACCGTATTCTAATCTAATTAACGTCGGCGCAACATTTTTTTTTTTTTTTTTTTTTTATTGCATTTAATGACGAGACGAGCATGCCGTTCGCCTGATGGTAAGCGATACGACCACCCATAAACAGTAGCAACACCATCCAACACCTTGACTAACAAAGTACTGTGTGGCATTCCACTGCGCTCGTCACCCTGAGACATAAGATGTTAAGTCTCATTATGTCCAGTAGTTATACTGGCTACAATGTCCTTCAAACCGAAACACAACAGTGCATGCACACTGTTGCTTGGCGGTAGAAATAGACATTGCGGTGGTACCCACCCAGACGGCCTCTTACATAATGAGAGACCTACCACCAGTACATCCTATCATATTAGCGTTTCATAAGGTATATTGGGAACCAATTTATTTATATGCTGTATTTAATAACCGACTTCCAAAAGGAGGAGGTTATCAATTCGTGTGTTTGTATTTTTTTTATGTATGTACACTGGTTTCTCTGAAAATCGGGAGCGTATTTCCTTGATTCCTTCTTTATTTAGTAAATAAGGGTCTCAAAGTGGTCCCATTTCAATATATCTTGGTATAGGGTTCATCATTTTATGGAACAGACTGAATATACCTGAATCATACGAGTAATTTTAATCAGTGCTTTCAGTGAGATTCAGTATGGAGATTCAGATTCAGGTTGTCGCAATCTTAAGATGACTTTTGATTGAAAAAAAATTGATTTATACTTTTACTTTGCCTCATTATAGGCAGTTTCTTCTGACTTCTGTGTGAAAACTAAAATGTCGAAGTGTGTACGCAGTGGACTTCATATCTTAGATATCAATGTAGGTTCTTAATAATGTGTTATCGGCTGCTGCGTCTGAGGAGGCTAGGGTTTTAGAAAAAAAACCTAGTTTTATGGGTATGACGGGAAATAAGTAGACTTCAATCACAGCGGACGTATGGAGCGATATAATTGTGAGCATACGACAAAGCTCCTTAATTCAGGATACAAATAAAGCTATAAATAACCTTCTGATTTCCCACAAGGTGCACAGATGGCCTGATAAATGTCACAGACGCAAGCTGGATGCAGGCCGCTTTCGACAGGTCCATCAGAATTATTTTAGGGGAGACCTATGTTCAGCAGTAGACTTAATGTAGCTGATGATGATGCCCCAACACAAACGTCTTAATTAAGGAAAAAGAAACAGTAAAAAAGACAGTTACTGAGAACTAGGGCCGTAGTCAAGATGCCTTTCTACAATTTTTAACGCTAACAGAAAACAAATAATATGTATGGGAATGACATATTGCCATAGACTTATGAATATGTCATTCGCATACATTTTCTCGTATTCTGTTAGCGTTAACAATTGTGGAAAGGCATCTTGGCTACGGTCACTGGACGTCAGTCTACAGCCAGCGTAAGTACTTCAGCTAATTCGTGAATGTTGTGCCAGTCATGCCTGCCACCTGTCGTCCACTGGGAATAGAATAGTTCGGCGAATCGTGAATGCAAAACTGCACGTCGGCCTACCCCTTCGGGGATTCGGGAGGCATAGGTTGTCATAAATACTGTATGTTTGTTCTTAATTACTTGAATCGCAAAGGGAATAGCGTGTCCAATCATATAATGCTTATATGATACATTGTTTTTCTAATCTATACTTATAATATTATAAAGCCGAAGAGTTTGTTTGTTTGTTTATTTGAACGCGCTAATCTCAGGAACTACTGGACCGATTTTGAAAATTCTTTCACTAATAGGAAGCTACATTACTCCTGAGTGCTATAGGCTACTTTTTATCCCAGAAAAACTTTTCCACGCGGGCGGAGCCGCGCGCAAAATCTAGTGTTCTATAAAAAACAATCTAAGTATTGCGACTATACCTTATATTCAATAGAAAGGTGAATGAGAAAATATGTTATAATAGGGGTGACAATTTTGCCATATTGGGCATATTCAATTTTCAGGACGGTTCGACGTGTTTGTTCAACGAAAATACCCAAGAATATCTGCGTCAAACATAATTTTCTATTTCCGAATTCAATTTTGTTTCCGTAGACTTCGGCGAGATGCCGTGGTTCCCTCGGAAGATTTCAGACTTGGACCGAGCACAAAACGTTTTGATGTACGGATCGGAACTGGACGCCGATCATCCCGGCTTCAAAGATCCGATTTATCGCAAACGACGAGAGCAATTTGCCGCAATCGCCAACAACTACAAATAGTGAGTTTTTACTTGTTTGCTTTAGGGTTGATTTTTCAATCATCAGGTAAAAGATGGGATAAAATACACTGCAGGCAATTTTAAAGCAGTTATGTTATATAAGATTTTTTGACTTCTCTTTTCAATCAGATTACAATGAAATGGATTTTTACCCAATGATAAAAAATCGGCCCTTAGTAAAGTTCTTTTTCCTATGTACTTAGGTTAAAAAAATATAAGAAAAGTATTCACTCGCGAGTCGCAATTATTATACCCGAAATCAATAAAATGAGGGAGTTCTGAGGTTAAAAAAAATAAAAATACACCTTGAATTGAGAACCTCCTCTTTTTTTGAAGTTGGTAAAAAATACTACGTTTATACATGACTGCCTAACACAATTATCATTACGAAATCTCCAGACTTACTATGAAATTTGACATTGTATTTCGCCAGTAACAAGGCAAGATACGCAAGTAGACATTTAATTCTAGCATTTTTTTAAAATAATCTACATATAGTTAAGGATATATTATGATGCATACATACTGGCGGTAGGTCTCTCTTATGTAAGAGTCCGTCTGGGTGGGTACCACCGCAATGTCTATTTCTATCGCCAAGCAAAATTGTGCATGCACTGTTGTGTTTCGGTTTGAAGGACATTGTAGCCAGTATAGCTACTGGACATAATGGGACTTAATATCTTATATCTCAGGACGACGAGCGCAGTGGAATGCCACACAATACTTTGTATCTCAAGGTGCTGGATGGTGTAGCTACTGTTTATGGGTGGTCGTATCGCTTACCATTAGGCGAACGGTATTCTCGTCTCGTCTTAAAATTAAATAAATAAATAAATAAAAAACCTTCAAAACAAGGCCTTTTAGAAGTAGTGAATACAAAAGCTACACAAACTTACTTTGATACTTCCCTTACATAATGACAGCGGTTTTGGTACAGGGTCTTTAGACTGATTGAAGATTTCAATATCGATCAATTTAATGCCCTCAATTCATATTTTGTGTAGTATAAAAAATATTGGCTGTTCGTACGCCTTACGTTTTCGATCTACACAAACTGATTAGAGATTATTACTCTTCGTCAGTCGACACAATTATGCCGGCCTATTTGAGCCGGCATAATATATACAGTAGGGTGGGTCACTTTAGTATATCATACCAGCCCTGTATTATATACTGCCCACTGCTGAGCACGGGCCTCCTCTACAACTGAAAAGGTTAAGGCCTTAGTCCACCACGCTGGCTTAGTGCGGGTTGGCGGACTTCACATACATTCGAAATTCAGAGAACTTCTCAGGTATGCAGGTTTCCTCACGATGTTTTCACTTTGTTATGGAGAAAAAAAATGTTATTCTATTGACTTGTAATAGCAATAAAAACGTGTCTTGTGGTTATTTGAAATATCTCAGAAAAAAAATATGATCGAAATTCGGTCGAGATTTGCTCTGGGAGAGGTGGTTCTGTAACATGATTCTACCAGTTTATAAGATTGGAATAAACTTATGCATCCATGGTTTACTTCTTGAACCTGAAACAGCCTAAATGTTTTAGATTATTCACAATTTTCACGGAAAATACGACGCCACACCAATTCTTGTATATGTTTTTCAGAGTCTGATATCCTATTGCCACCAGTACATTTTCAGGATAGGTGAAGTAACAGTGGCGTTGTATTACCAAAATCTGAGCACTTGTATTAAAAAATATCAAATAAAACGTTGCTGGAAACGAGTATATTATAAGTGTTTAACATACTTAAACATTTCTAGGGTGAGAATTAAAATATTTTAGAATTTTAGGTGATAAGTTTTAAGCATTTGCTGCAATATGTGAATTCACACGTGAAATCATTGCTAGTGATGTTTTCTTTAATTATGTCATCTATTTTTAGGATGACAATAAATGCAACTAGTTGAAAATTTGGTTCCTTTATCCCATTTTTGACTTATTTCATTTCAATTTTCGCCCACTCTAAGCACTTCATTAATTTAACATCTTTGCGTAATTCAGAGGCATATTATTATCTTTTAAGTCACTAGTATTACCAAATACAGAACATTCAAAATGTTTTCGAATACAATGAGAAAAATGAAAGTAACACAATTTTGTTCCAGCTAAATGCAACGCAACTAAACGACTAAAAATATCACTTTGCGATTAGTAAGCATTAATGAAATATTTACACCTAACAAGGGTTTTTTTTATGTTTTCGGTATCGTTGTAACAGTAGACCCCATTCTAATATAAATATAAGCAGTTTTTAAGTATAAATGGTGCATATTTATTGTTACGAGTGCTTTAAAAATGAGCAAATTTAATGAAAATTCATACCTGATCCGGAGGGGATATACTATAACAATTACAAACATATTTTACACACGCCATACCAGTCCCAGATGACAACATATTATCGCTATTAGAATAGATAATTACAAAACAAGTTTTTTGAACCACCCTAATATACATGCTGATTCCGGAACGCGACACGTACGTGGGCCACTATAGGGTTTTAACACCTTTTGTACATCGCTATCCGGGCGTTTTTTTTATGGCATTGAATGACATTGGTTTAGAAATCTTCGGGGGAGGCCTATGTTCAGCAGTGGACTTCTAAAGGCTGAAGAAGAAGAAGAATGACGAGACGAGCATGCCGTTCGCCTGATGGTAAGCGATACGACCACCCATAAACAGTAGCAACACCATCCAGCACCTTGAGTTACAAAGTACTGTGTGGTTCCACTGCGCTCGTCATCCTGAGACATAAGATGTTAAGTCTCACTATGTCCTGTAAATACACTGGCTACAATGTCCTTCAAACCGAAACACAACAGTGCATGCACACTGCTGCTTGGCAGTAGAAATAGACATTGCGGTGGTACTCACCCAGACGGACTCTCACATATGAGAGACCTACCACCAGTTAAATATATACCCAACCTCCAGCGTACAAACGCATATCTATATAACTACAATGCGCATTGTTCTTCTGTTATTAGCTTAGAGCAGTGGTTCCCAAAGCCGAATGAGCCGCGACCCACCTAACAAAAACTTCCAAATTCTTTAACCACCTCTTGGCTGTCATGAAGTAATTTTTAATATGTTTTTCGAGAATTTTGTTTCTTTTCTTGTCCAACATTGGCCACCCGGCTGTTGTGTCGGTCGGTTGATATATTGTTCTATTTCTCAGGGCCCATCCAATATTCCCTTGCGACCAACTGGTGGGACGCGACCCATAGTTTGGGAAGCACTGGCTTAGAGCATTTAACAACGTTATTACGGATGTTCATGGCCGACGGATATAACACATTAAGTGAACAATTTGTTTATTTATCAGGGTGTGTTATAAATAATAATCAACCTATTATTATGTCTATTCAAGGCAAAGAATAATAGAAGTAACGGAATCTTCTGCGTCTTTTAATTATATTATTTTACGTGCTATAGTATAGTAGCCTCGGTGGCGTAGTTATATTACGGTACGACTGCAATGCTAAGGTCTCGGGTTCGATCCCCGGGTTGGGCAATGATATTGGGTTTTTCTACTCAGTATAAGCCCGAAGTCGGGAATTTGTGCCCGATATGGCGATAGGCTCACCCCCTGTCATATCATGGCACGGAATACGCACGGCGAAAAGTGGGTGCACTAGTTGCGCCTCTGCCTATCCCTTCGGGGATAAAGGGCGTGAGTGTGTGTATAGTATAATTTTTTTCGTATTATGTTTACTATGCCGTTTAAAAATAAATATCCATTACGGTAGTCACAATGTTGAAATGTTTGTTTTAGTGGCCAGCCAATCCCTAAAGTCCAATACACCGACACTGAGATTAAAACATGGTGAGTTTTCAGCAGTTTTATATATACATTTCTTTTAAACATAAAATCCAGCTCATGCGAAATAAAAAGTGCGGGCATCAGCGAAATCTCTAAATGTCTATTTCCTCTGAAAATATTGCTTTGCGAGCGCACTGTAAAATACTCAATCGGCAATAATAGTGTGGATTTTTGGAAGTTTAAATACGTACGTACGTATGCATGCATGTTAACTATTGCTTTTTTATTTCAGCATATAATCATTGACTAATTTTTGGATAAAAAATCTATGCTGTTTTTATAACGTATTCTTTATTGTTTTCAGAGCCTTACTTTACCATTAAACGCTATTAATCAGTGTTAAACTAACCTCTGTGTAAGCACTATCCGAATTAAAAACAGAAGAATCTGATTAATCACTGATTAAACTTGTTTATTGTTACCATCACTTGTTGCTTCATTCATCAATCATTTTATATCGAACCGATATTCTATCTTTCCGTTATTATATTATCAATCGCTAGTCCTTCTGAATTTCTCATGATTAATCAAATCAATGTTGATTATTACATACATTTAGGGCCGATTTCACAGCGTGCTGATAAACGTTATTTGTCACATAAATGTATAAACCGAGCAAATAAAAAAGGTAGGGGTAGAATAAATTAGAGCGTGAGTTTTGCGTGTGGTTGGTTTATACATTAATGTGACAAAAGCGTTTATCAGCACGCTGTGAAATCGGCCCCCAATGACCTAAAACTTTGGTATGACGTCGTTTGACCTATAGGGGAATCGTGTTCCGGGAACTCCACAAACTGTACCAGAAGCACGCCTGCCCCGAATACTTGGAGAACTGGCCCCAACTTGTCAAGTACTGCGGGTACAGGGAGAACAACTTACCCCAGGTGATAGTTTCCTTTAACTTTTAACTGTAAGAAATATAGTTACTATAACTTTAGCTGCAGGAAACCTAGCTGTACTAGTAGTTTAAGAGCTGTTTTTTCAATCGGATAAAAGTTATCTGAATTACTTAAATGTCAGATAGTTCATCAGTTTTATGTATAAAGCTGCATCTTTTGTTGCAAATTATTTCGTGAATAACTTATATCTATGACGAAAATTCCGCTCTAAAACAACATGGAGCAAAATTTTAGTAAGGTGGTATAGAAATTGTCATCACAATATATACTACTATATACAGGGTCATTTTGACATTGCGTTAATAAATGAAATCACATACTTATCTCATCGAAACTAACGCTTTCCATTAAGTTATTTTAAACATAGATGTAAAATAAAAAAGTGTAAGTTTCGAACAAAATAAATATTCATAAAAAGTAACTTTAAGTTTACACGACCTTATGCCACTACTACTGCTCTAAAATAATTCGTTGCAGCGGCAACATTTTACTTTCATTCAGAAAGACACTTTCGCACAAAACATATTCGCACTAAACTACGAAATGTTCAAAAAATTTGAAAACTACTACCGGGATTTTTGGCAAGATGTTAGAATAGGTAAAGACGAATATGTGGTTTCATTTAGTAATGCTATGTAAAAAAGACCCTGTATAAAATAAAAAATAAAATTTATGTTATCCGTATATTGATGAACTCATTCCATAATCGTTTTGTTACGTGAGACAAAATAATATGTGATTTACTTTCATATTTCAATTCTATAATAATATAATCTTATGTTTTCGTATAACAACTCAAAGAACACAAACATACACTATATTTAGTGCGGTATACATAATAAGCGGTAGGTATATATAATACAAATTGAATAAAAATTTAAGCATGATTATGGATAATATTTAAATTTTAAAATAAATACGCATTTATTAAGGATTTCAAACGTCTTGCAAAACTTAGCAATTTATGGCGATCATATTTAACGTAACCATTGAAATTTATTCGAGCTTTACGATCATACGGTCTGAGCCTCCTGGCGCCCAGCCAAACGTTGGAAAAAATGGCCAGCCAATTCATGGAAATAAGGTAAATTTCAGCTGGAAGATGTCAGTGTCTTCTTGAAGCGTAAGACAGGATTCCAACTGCGACCTGTCGCTGGCTATCTGTCGCCGAGGGACTTTTTGTCGGGCCTCGCCTTCAGAGTGTTTCATTGCACTCAATACATTCGGCATTCATCCGACCCCTTCTACACCCCTGAACCGTAAGTACAAAGTTTTAATTTTATTAATAAGTATTTCTGTCTCACTCTTTATATATTCATGTTTTCTTTATGACAGGATTGTCTGTCTGATCGTAAATATGTAAAAGTTTGTGAAGATGTTTGTTTTGATGAAACGTTTTGTATATTTAGATAAAATTTGGCCGACAGATTGATTAAGTTTTGGATTAACCCTCATAATAGTTTACAACTTATCTTGAAGATGCTCAAAGTGTGACTTTCGTATCAGGAAAAAACTGGTACAAAAGCGGCACCCCGAGAAAAATCGATTATGTAAAAACAAAAACGTTACTAAAAGGAATAACGAAAACCATTAATTTAATTAATAAATTAAATTTAAATATGACAATGAAGCCAATATTAAACGCAGGGATTGCTGCCATGAACTTCTTGGACATATGCCTCTACTTGCCAACGCAAGTTTTGCGCAGTTCTCCCAAGAGCTTGGCATGGCTTCGCTTGGAGCTTCAGACGAAGACGTCGATAAATTGGCTACGGTATGTAACCCAAGTAAATCCAAAGATTGTTCTCGAAGGTGTATTCTAGTTGGAAGGAACATAATATCGAAGTTAGATACTGTTCTAAACACAGTTTAAACTTACAACTAGAGTGTAGCCTCGTGTAGTTGAACAGTAATTGTTTGTCTCGGGTGACGGAGTTATATACTAATTTATAGGGCGCGCATGGCAGCACACTCTATAGTTGTATTCTATCTCATCTAATATACTTGCTATGAGTACCTATATAGTATTTTCGACCCTGATTGCATTAAACGGCACCGTCTATAAACAAAGTTAGCAATCCGCGTACATAGCACAATATATATTTAATAGAGGACACATTTTCTCCGCCCTAAATTGGCGGAGCGTATCCTTCGATAATAAGTTTCAGTCCGTAATCATTAATTTTACTGACAGAATACGAACATTATATTATTTCGTTATGATTGACCTCATTACAAATATATACAAGATTTGGCAATTATTATATTCTCAGGTTGGCTTTATGTGTATGAAGATGATGATGATATCGTTTAAACGTTAGTATTTCTATAGGCTATATGTTAAAAGCGGCGATAGCCTAGTTGGGAGTGGAACGGACTGCCGAGACGAATGTCCGCAGGTTCAAAACCCAAGGGCACACACCTCTGACTTTTCTAAAATATTATGTGTGTAACCTTTGTGAATTATCGCTCGGTTTAACGCTGAAGGAAAACATCGTGAGGAAACCTGCATACCTGAGAAGTTCTCTGAACTTCGAAGGTATGTGAAGTCCGCCAACCCGCACTAGGCCAGCGTGGTGGACTAAGGCCTTAACCCTCTCAGTTGTAAAGGAGGCCCGTGCTCAGCAGTGGGCAGTATATAATACAGGGCTGGTATGGTATGGTATGGTATATTTCTATAGTAACCAACATAGTACCGTAATGACGTATTCCTGCATCATTTATTTCAGCTTTACTTCTTTACGGTGGAATTTGGCCTGTGCCGCCAGCCTGATGGTTCATTCAGGGTGTACGGAGCTGGTCTTCTGTCTTCTGTAGCTGAGCTGCAGCATGCGCTCACCACTCCTGAGAAGATCAAGCGCTTCGATCCCGATATCACCGTCAATGAAAAATGCATCATCACGTCCTATCAGAATGCTTATTATTATACTGAATCGTTCGAAGAAGCCAAGGAGAAAATGAGGTAGGAGCCAAGAAATAACACTTTATCGTAATAGTTTTTACGTCAATTGAACTATCTATTATCCGAGCGCCTGGAATTAAATATGTACAATCAGACACAAAAGAAGCTGAAAAAATTAAAAACTCCAAAACGCTTCTACACATTAACTTCAGTCGAATATTCTTTTTTCTTTATGTAAAATAAAACGCCGTGAAGTTTATTTTAGTGAAGAAAAAACTATTGGTGATACAGTGTAGACACAAAAGATTAAAGGCGATTGGAAATTGTGAATTTGTTCAGTTACTGATGAAGCTGACTGTACTGTTGAAGGATACATATTACACTTGAAGCTAGAATGTTTTACCGCCGTTCTCAACAAAAAAATCTTAATCGCTTTTTTGATCCATCGCGAGAATGGACTAATCAGAACAAAGGTTTTTAGCATGCAATGCAATGCAATCAATCCTGTATTGGTGCGCTGTATGGGTTAGGCCTAATCCACCACGCTGGTCTAGTGCGGATTGTTAGACAACACATAATACCCTAAAAATTCTTATGGAGATTTCTAAGGTTTGTAAGTTTCCTCACAATGTTTTCCTTCACCGTTAGAGCCAACGATAATTGATAAACAATACACACGTAACTTAACATGCTAACAAACTACGTATTGATTGGTTTATTCTGGGGATTGAATAAAAGATTCAGATTGGAATAGTTTATTGAAAACGGCCCTTAGCGAATATGGAAAGGGCCTACCAAGATCTTAGTTAGAATTTTTGACACTCAAGTTAGGTACCTACCTATTCAATGTTTCTTTTCCGTCGCTTAAGCTATGAATGAAAGTATAGGAAGTCACTTGTATGAGACTAGTACAGGCAATTCTTTAAAAAGGCAATTGTAATCTACCTAAAACCATTTCTTTGATTTCTTTATTGCTACTGAAAGACGAGATGAGCATGCCGCTGATGGTAAGCGAAACAAACGCCCATAAACATTAGTAACACCATGCAGAATTAAGATAAAGTTGAGATTGAAAGGCCTAAGCTCAGTCGTTAAGGACACCTATCGCGAATATTACTTATTATTACTAAATATAATACCTATTTATTAATCTACTCTTTGATATTATGTCGACATTAAAGATATTAAATATATATAAAGATACTAAATAACGTAGTACATTAAGCTTTTCCATTTTCTAAATAATGTCTTTGAAAAATTATAGCCGTATCATAATCTTAATTAAGGGCTACGTACAAAATGTAATTTATTATTTACAGTACACCTACTTTGATATTAATTGCTAATACATCTCTGACGGTGGCAAATAAATTGTGGACGCAAGTCATTTACATACATTAGAAACAAAGATAAGATTGATTTTCTAGCGCAAATATATGCTGGGATTCGTCGAAGAAAGGTTAAAGATTTTAATAAAATGGCGGTCCCAATGGATTCAGGAATCGAACGTACTGAATGCAAATAAAATGTGTATCAACTAGATGTATTGAATACTAAGTAGCTTGTGAACCCAAAGAGAATTACAAATAAGCAGCATGGGGATGTTCATAACAATTAACCCGCTGAATAGGTTGAAAATTTGTTGCGAAGCGTCTTTTTGGAAAGGACATGTCCAAAAACGGGCCTAAAATTGTAACCAAGACAGTTTGCATATATATATATTTTTTTATGGCATAGAATGACGAGACGAGCATGCCGTTCGCCTGATGGTAAGCGATACGACCGCCCATAAACAGTAGTAGCACCATACAGCACCTTGAGTTACAAAGTACTGTGTGGCATTCCACTGCGCTCGTCATCCTGAGACATAAGATGTTAAGTCTCATTATGTCCAGTAGTTATACTGGCTACAATGTCCTTCAAACCAAAACACAACAGTGCATGCACACTGTTGCTTGGCGGTAGAAATAGACATTGTGGTGGTACCCACCCAGACGGCCTCTTACATATTGAGAGACCTACCACCAGTTCCTAATATATTTGGATAGAACTCCTAAAAACTAGCCTTTTACAATAAACCGTTTAAATTTAAAGACCTCTGATTTTGAGATTTATGTCATTTTATTTTGTTATGAACGTTTTTAAAAAAGTTTGTTATGAATGGAGGGGTCTAAATTTTTTTTATTAATGGATCCAAGTTCAATATTTCGCCCGTTTAATATCCCTAAAGTTTGAGCCTGTTTAGATTTTGAGGCCCAGCACCCACACAAAAAGCGGACAACTCCTTTACTTTTAAGTCGTTATTTTTATTTCTCGGCCAATCCAAAAACACACGCACAAATTTACGTCTTTTATCTCCGAAGGAATAGGCGGAGGCGCAGCAAGTTCACCCACTTTTTATCATGCGTATTTCGTGATCTGTCCCATGATGTGATAGGGGGCGAGCCTATCGCCGTATCGGGCACAAAGTACAGACTCTGGGCTGATACTGAGTAGAAACACCCAATATCACTACACGAACCGGGGATCGAACCCGAGGCCTCTGCACTGCAGTCGTACCATAATACAACTACGCCACCGAGGCAGTCTAATTTAATAATGTACAGCAATGCATCGAATTACAAACAAAATAAATATTAGTTTAATGCATACTAATATTTTGATGTCTTGGCTGTGCCATGTAAAATGGCTTTATGTGATAAATATTGTGAGATCTTATAACATGGAAGACATAACATTTTGTGAAATATCGTGAGCGATTGTAAGACCATGTATAATTAGTTATTAGTTACTATATTTTTGATACAACTAAATCTGCATTCAATTAAATAAGGTTGCCACAAATTCCCATAGATAAAATCAACATTATCCAGAGTGGCAGAGAAGCACTTTTATAACAATAATACAACTACAGCATGCATTTCCAGGGCATTTGCGGAGAGCATTCAGCGGCCATTCGGAGTCCGTTACAACCCCTATACTCAGAGCGTTGAAGTACTTAGCAACGCACAGAAGATTACCGCCTTAGTATCTGAGTTAAGAGGGGACCTGTGCATAGTTTCTTCTGCGCTCAAGAAGATCTCAGCCCAGGATTCCACTGTTGATGTTGAGACGATTGCTAATATGTTGCACACTGGCCTTCAGGTGAGAATAAAAACTACTTTTCCTGGTACTCAAAAAAATTAAGAGCACATTTATATTTTCCAACAACAAAAAATTACCTTGCTCATTTTTAATCTGAAAAATACTGAAAGCGAAACATTGCAGTCAGCCGTCTAGCTGAATAATACTGAAATGTAAAGTTAAACTGTGTGCGACGAATTGGCACCGTTTTCACGTTTTCGCTATAGGTGTACGGCCGCAATCGTAACGTGTTTAATTTATTTTGGAATATTGACATAAAATATGTTTTTATATAATCTGAATTACTTTCTGTATCATTTACATCAATGTTATTACAAAAATAAACAAGCTTTTAATATACGTCCTTCCATAGTATAGTTGGAAGTCATGTTTACAAACCCATCTTATGGCATGTATACTGTTTATGTTACTACAATCCGCAAACCTTTGATCCTCTGATCAAACGTTCTATTTAATGTATTTTTAAATATAAAACATAAATTTGAAGATAGCGGAGTCGAATGTGGATAAAGCGAACAATTTTAAGCGCTCAAAAAAATTGGGCCAGCGATTCGCCGGGTGTGACGTATAGATTCGACAGGCATTGGATTAGACCGCTATATGTATCAACACGTGCTTTCGATTTAATTTGTAAAGCATTCGACTGTGAAAATAGAAACTCTAAATATTTATAAAATTGTGTTGAAACTCGCGGTAAAATGACGCAGATTGACTGGTCTCCGTGAATTTGTGGTTACTACTATACAATCAATAAATATTTACAGAACTAAAATAACATAATGAGTTTAGAGTAATTAGTGCTACCGGTCAGCCGAAATTAACAGAGCAATGTTAAACATTGTATATTTTGTGAATAATGGCACAAGGAGTATTAAATACAACTTTGTTTTCGTCTACGGAAACCATAGCCACTACAAAATGAAAGCTAACTTACAGAATTAGCTACGTATTGAATTTAATGATTGCGAGCAAATCAAAGCAAACAGCAAGTCTGCCAAGCAAAGCTTGTGAATCTGGTGCGGTGGTATTCGGCTAACGCATTTACTAGCATTTTTCTGATATAATATAATACGCATGCATGCTCACGCCGTTTATCCCCGAAGGGGTAGGCAGAGGCGCAACTAGTGCACCCACTTTTCGCCAAGCGTATTCCGTCCCATGATGTGATAGGGGGCGAGCCTATCGCCATACCGGGCACAAATTCCAGACTCCGGGCTTATACTGAATAGAAAAATCCAATATCACTTTGCCCGACCCGGGGATCGAACCCGAGACCTCAGCCTTGCAGTCGTACCGTAATACAACTACGCCATCGAGGCAGAGATAATATAATACCAGCGAGTCAATAAACGCATTACGAAACTATTAGAATCTTTTGAAGATCTATCATCTATTGAAATATATTGAGCCTCTACGCTAGTGGTCAAAGTGCCACCAAATGTCATTACCGTTGAAATATTAACTTTGGAAATATTAATTGTGTTATTTAAAAATGCTTGCAGCGTTTAAATTTTCAACCTGTGCCCTGAAACCAAATTCAAATATCACACATATTCGTACATATTTTATTTAGTGTAATTGTGTACGAAAAGTATTTTTTCTGATTAATGCTATTTGGTAGATAGTAGATAAAAAATTATTCGTAGTCAATCATGTTTCTATTCGTATAAAAAATATTTTTATTTACGATATCGTGACGACAGCATTTGGTAATTTCGTACGACCACCGAAATGCAAACTTAACTCTGAAGGAATTTTCGAACATCTATAATAAGTTTTCTGAGTAACACCTGGAAATTTAAACGATATTGAAATTCGTTGGAATGTGGGAGATTTTTTTTGTCCGTGGAAGACTAATGGAGGTTATTATTTTAGGTTCACGAGAGAAGTCCACAGAGCGCGTCTGGGGGCAGCACACCCAATTCCGAACGTGGTGCGTCGCCCAGACCTGATCCTGCCAGATCTGATAATGAAGCAGCCAAGAGCTATGCTGCCAACTAAAATTACTATGTGTTAAACATTGATCTGTAAAAAAAAACCCAGATGCACAGTTCCATGCCAATGAGACATCAATAAGTGTCGTCGATAAGTCTAACCGCTGAGTCAAACTAAAAAAGGAACAAAAAATTACAAATTTTTGTTGACTAAACACAAATTCGATCTTACGCCTACCACATAAAGTAGATTTTTAATCGCGAGCAACGCACATTTAGCCTGATTTTTGATAAATGTCAGAAATGCAATGGTCATTACAACCAAAGTAGAAGAAGAGTTTCGCGGAGTCGAATCGTTTTTCTATTTATTTTATTTATTTAATAAAATAAGGTAATAATATTGCCGTAAAGTTTCTGGTTTTTTTATTTGTTCTGTCAATATTGAGAATATGGATTACTGATAATTGTGTAATTGTGGAAGTTACGAAAAAAAAGTAAGGCCATAAATAAAACTCATAAGTGCAAAGAACAATGCCCATCTGTATGGGAGCACTCATAGTTTAATGTTGTATAATAAAAATTACACACAAACGAGAAGGAATAACGGACTTTCACATAAAACATCATTCTATTTTATTGAGGGGTTTTCGTACAATAAATATTTTCATGTTTATTTTAAAGTTAGTTTCGTACAGAAGTAGGTTTAGACCATCTATGCGGGAATTATGACTACAAATATAACAACTCGTACATTTCGATAGTCATCCAAGATTTATACAAGACAAGATGATACCTACCTGCAGTAGAAAGCAATATCCATAATAAATATAAATAAATAAATTAATTTATTGATTTACCACTGTTGTGTTCCAGTTTGAAAGCCACTGTAGCCAGCGCAATTACTGGCCATTATGAGACTTAACATCTAATGTCCCAGGGTGACGAGCACCACAGAGTACGTTGTACTTTAAAGTTCTGTATGATGTAAGATGTTGCTACTGTTTATGGGCGGTAGTATCACTTGCCATCAGGCGATTAAAAAAAAACGAGTTTTATCAGAATCGAAGTTTATCGTAAGATCATGATTCTGATATAGGCACTATTTATACTCTTAATAAAAAAGAATACTCAAATGAACCCATAATTTATGAAGTCAGTGGTTTACAAACAAAAATATTCGAAATGATAACCTCTTCCTTTTGGGAGTTGTTTAAAAACTATTCATGATCATTAATAATAGAAAAATAAAGAATAAGTTTAGCAACTTATGAATTAAAAAAATAAACATAATATTTAGAAAAAAATTCGCCTCCACTAAAAATAGGAACAAGGTTAACTGTATTATTAGACTAAAATAAGATGTGGTTGTAATGCATTGTTCTTATTATGAAAATCGACCATTAAATTTGCTGTATTTAATACGACCGCTGGGTAAAATTTTTAAACAAGTTCAATCATAATCACACATTTATCCGTATATTTAGCCATATAAACAACAAAAACAAATCTATAAACCCTTTTACTTACCAGAAGTACGATATCCCATCCTTTTCTTTGGTTCTAGAGGTGATATTATTACAATTATTGAACCAACATTTTGGCATTTTGGACGTCCGTGCAGTGACACGAGCGAAGCGATACTTACTAATTGAAAAGAGCGCACATTTTGTAAATTGTGCGCTCTTCACGGACGTTTTTGAGAAGCTGACTGCATCTTTGGTTTTTTTTTAGATCAATGGTGTTAAATCATAAATTCTATGTTTTTATAAATACTTCAGTCATAGACTTACACTATACCAACTGTTCTAATATAATCGTTCGTTCTGAATTATTCTGTAGTTTAAGATATTGCAATATTATATATAAATACTATCATGAATCTTTATCGTAAATAAAAATTATAACATAAGGAAATGTATAATCAACTCATATAATGTATGTTAGGCTGCATTTTATTGTTAGAATGTTTAAAGTTTACGCAACATTTGTTATGTGTACGTCATAAATGTTATCAACATTGACATTAGTGTACTGTTTGAAGTGTAATGTAGAATGAATAAAATTTTATGTGTAGCCAATTCCAGATGTTTCACTATGTTCAATATACTGTCTACACTTTGCTCGTCATTCATAATTCACAAAGGCGCGCCAGTTTTAATGAAGTTTCATTTTTAAACGAAACTGGAAAATGGTTCATCTCGTTATTAAATAAAAAGTCTTAAGGATATACTCTTAATTAAAAACAGCGAGTTTGGAATGTGCAAATTGTTTGGGCTCTGTTTCGACGGTTATACGAATATTTAAAAATATATTATGGTGATGCATAAATTAACCAGTTCTTTTCATTGGACCGAAGAGGGAGTTTTGATGAAGCTCATCTAAGGGCGGTAATTATAAATCAATCTCAAGTTTGAGTTACATTTCAAGTAAACATAATGTATTAGTAGTTCCATACATTATGTCTCCTTGAGATGTAACTCAAACTTGAGATTGATTTATTAATACCGCCCTAAGACTATCAGCTGATAGTCTTACACCATATTTTCTCAGTGACATTATAGAAGAGTTCATTTCTATTCTCATCTATACTAATATTATAAAGAGGAAAAGTTTTTGAGTTTGAAGTTTTGGTGGATAATCTATAGAACTACTGAACCGATTTTGAAAAGTCTTTCACTAATAAAAAGCTACATTACTCCTGCATGCATCGACTACGATACTCATTATAGGCAACTTTTTATACCGGAAAACTTTTTCTATCTATCGAAAATTTATAATCTCACTATATCTCGATATACATAATATATAAAATAAAGTCGTGTCAGTTACACTATTCATAACTCAAGAACGGCTAAACCGATTTGGCTGAAAATTGGTGGGGGGGTATATAGTAATCGTTTTCTGTGAGTATTGTGTTTTATAATGTCCTGGTACTTAATATATTTAAAAATAGGGAAGTAATATAATATTAATAATAATATCATGGTTCCACAATGGGCGGTCTTATCACTAAAAGCGATCTCTTCCAGACAACCTTTGGATGGACAGAAACAGATGTAAAAATAGACGGCGGTGTACATTAAAGAGATAGCTAAGAAATAAAACATAACGAAATATTATCATAAAATACATATATAATACACAAAATTTGACATACTAATACATCTTGACACGTTGCAATACCCGCTGATGTTTTGGCAAACTGAATAGTGCAACTTATGCATCAAAATACATGAACAATAAAGAATCATTAAAATACTTGATTTTTTAATTGTATTTTCTTATAAAAAATTGAACTATAAAAATCCTAAATCTTCTTATTTATTTCCTCTAAGGCGGAACTGAGTTTGCCGTGTCTGCTAGTTAATTATAAACCAAAGGTTCGTTAAATCTGGTGATATATCCATTTTATTTCTTTTTTGCTTGAAAAAAACACAAAAAACAAAAAAAAAACCCGTTATGAGTTCTTTAACTAATAAAATAGGCTGATATAAGGAAAGTGGGATACTTTATAATAGGTACTCTCCACGACCCATAAAAGTAGTCAACTAAGTACGAGAGAATCATGAATGATATTGCGGTCTTTAAGTGAGGAATAGGGATCAGGAAATAGAGAATCTTGTTTGAGCTTCCGGAAATCTTACTTGCCTTTCGATTTATAGCAGGAAGCTGTCATTTTACATGAGTTATCGATGAGACAGAGATATTTCCTGGTGTTCATACCGTAGTGTACCTTAACATATATATAGCGTAGCTCTCGTCTAATGCTTACAATTAATATTAATATAGGCAATAAAATACTGTTGAAGCAACGTCATGCCTCATATATTGATTCAAGAAGATGAACGTAGGAGAGATGTTCATCTTCTTGGTTCCTATAGTACTTTTATTTTGGTATTCTACATTATTAATGACTAGAGTCGAAAAGGTAAACTTGAAATGTCATTATATAATTTAAAGTATAGTAATACAAATATGGTTCACCTAATCAATCTTACAAGTATAATTGAGATGGATACATAATATATTGATAAATAATTAGTATAGCTATTGTTGCTATCCAACAGTATGAACCTTTTACTGAACTAATACGTTCCTCCTGTAATTATCCAGTCAAGTGAAAACCACGATTGATCGATAATCCAGTGTTCATTTCGAGTTTAGACTAGTTTCTAAACACGCTACCGAGCGGCGGAACGTCGGTTTTCAGCTTTTACTCTCGTGTACTCCTAAAACTAAAATTGCGACCGTATCTGACAACTTTTGGGCCACTTTTGCTGAAACATTTTGCCGTCCTCGATGAAATGATAAATTTTTCTTAATTTTAGTAATAATTCTAACTAAAATTCTCGACGGCTGCGTCGTTACAAATATACCAACATTTTTGGAACAAGTCCAATACGATAGATGGAAATTTTACGTGGACTCGGGCATCTGGAATGTGCAGGTTTTACGAATAAATGTTAAAAATTAATTGATTCTCAGGTACAATAAGTGCCGGGTCCTTGGCAATGGTGGTTGAATTTAATTATAACTACAAGCGTACCTGTCAAAATCGTTTAAAAGTTGGCAAGTGACCGACAAGAGTGGCGTATAATTTTAGATTTTAACATTGAAAATTTAGATGTCACACGTGATTTTGTTGCCGTTTTTCTCTCGTTTAAGCCAGACTTTGCTTAAATCATTTTTTTATCGTTATTGATTCTTTTGTTTTTCTTCCTCATGAAATTGTGTCTATTAAAAGGGAGTTAAGTTTTAAACTAGAACTAATTTAATAAAACTCTTTTGATCTTTGTGCCTAGTATATTTGAATACTTTCTTATAAAATTGATAAGAATTTGTAAAATATAAAATAGCATACCAAGTATAATTTTGTTTGAACAATATTATCTTAAATAATTTAACAAATTTCATTTTCAAACATTATATACTTATTATTATGTATTATTTAAACTAAACATAATTAAAAATACATCAGCTTCTGGAATCATTAAAAGGATTTAATTTCTACTTCTATCGGTATATCTAAATGACTAAGAAAATAGGTCAGTAGAGCGCGCCGGGGATGGCAAAGCAGCCTCCATTTGTGACCGTAGTCCGAACGTAACCAAATGCGGTTTTGCCGGATGTACTTTGAAAAGTTTTCTTTAGTTTTGTAACACAATTAACAAATGACAAGAGTAGCGAACATGACGCGTTGCCTCCAGCGGGAAAGCCCAGCGGCAGTCGCGCTAAGATCCCGTCGCGTCGGCACGCCGCCACCGCCGCCGTCCTCGCGCCCACGCCGCAAATCAATATCGTCGTATTTACCTTGTTCCCCTACACGCTTTATTACAACTAAACATTTTATTAACGTTAAAAAGTTTTATTGCACCGTGCTTCAGTACATCGCCGTAATTCAGCACATCCTTGTTGTCTTTCAAGTTGTGTATCGCCTTCGACGCAACAAACTAGAAAAGTAAACAATGAACGCGAAAATAACACGCGTAACAGCTGTTTAATCGCGGCAACAGCTGAGAGCTAATGAATAACTTTCTTGTGATTAATTTTATTTTCAGTCCCGAGAGTTGTACACGTTTAAAAAAATGCCAGTAACCAGGTGAATAGTTTTGAATTTTTCGCCGAATCGATGAAGTCGAGGCCGGACGTGGAGTTGGAGCGGCGCGACGTTTTAAATATACGATTTGCGACTAAATGACGGGTGCGGATGGTCTTCGCATCTGCAATAGATTCTGTGATAAATGCCCACGATTTGAGCGTGTATACTTGTGGTCTGGCGAAGGCCGCTAGTTACGCAGAGGCGACGCTGTCGCTGCGGGGAAGCTGGCGAGGTGCGCGGGCGCGGCGCGTCGTCAGCCGTGACGCGTCCTGCCGCTGCCCGCTGCTCGGCTTGTCTCCCGCGCCTGCTCCGTCACCACTCAGTTTCAGTACAACCTTGCACGCGCTGAGGACATGTCCGTGTTATGGATTACCAATGCATTGTCGTGTACACGGTCATCAACATCGCGCCGCCGCGGCTCACGGCGCAGGCCACCGAGTTCTCCAACGGATGTGTCACTTGGTTCAAAAATAAAATCAAAAGGTAATTTCGTTATAATTTCTCCGAAATAATTTGACGAACATCGAAAGAGATTTGTGAAGAGAGAAAATCTTTATGGCTTTAAATTGATCGATTGCGGTAATAAAGTCGTTCCAGAAAATCTAAATGCAGTTTGCAGACAAAACAAAAACATTGCAAATAGAAGTATCATCCCATTACTATTTTCTAGTATTTTTGTCCAAACTTTTAGAGAATTTTCAAGAAAAGACGTATTTTTTCTGCAGTTTCATAGTTGACTCGTGTCTATTTTATTTTTTCCTTAACGTCACTTTTCAATGTAATAATTTGTTCACGAGATTTCATTTTACCTAAAATATAATATTAATTAGGAACTGCTTCGTCATAATATCTTAACTTTTGTTTACGAGCCAACTTTGACCGCGGTTTTAAAAAGACTGGCAGCTGCGAACGTTTTTCCGAGGCCAATAGAAGAAAAATTTTGTCACGTTTTCATCGAATGAAAATTTAATTTGAACTGGTCTAAAATTAAATAGTTGACTGTCCAATACAAAATGCATGAAAAAATTATACTTTGCGATATTACAAATGTATGATAAACATATGGCTTCGTTTTTGGCCTATAAAGCCACGCGCTATCTATCTTCCAAGGTCTAAGACTAAAAAAAGTTAAAAATTATTCCTATTTCCGCTTCATCAACTCCGAATTTGATTTGAGTATTGCAGTTACATCCGCCCGACTAAACTACGTAACCGGAGATCGATTCAAATTTAAATAAAACTAGATTTCTTTAGAAAATGTAAATTTATTTACAGAGTCAACTAGTGGCTATTTATTGAGCTGTATAATAATTAAACGAAAACATTCTTTGCTTCTATTCGTTAAAATTTCATTTTTGTAATCGAGCTTTTGTTTTATTATAACTGATGATATTAATGAGGCGAAGAACACTTCACGACTGTCCATAAACAGTAACAACACTATTTAGATTTTATAAGTACCTACTGCAATCATTGATATACAAAAAATGCCCTTTTATGTATCAATGACAGCAATGCGCTTGTCACCTCAAAATGTTAAGTCTCACGAAGTTCAATTACCTGCAATGTCCTTCGAAATAAAACATAACAATCTGACATGCTTCAATTCGACTACCTGTGGTAGAGTATTGCCTTCGTGGTTCCGAAATACAATAAATTGATAATACCCGTATTAAAACTAGCCATATTATTAGAAACAGGCGTCCTCTACTACTGAAAATATTTACAAACAATTTTCACCCAAATTTCCAAAAAATAGACGTATTTATTCCATCTCTACGACTCATCATCATAAAGAATATTGCGATACTGTAGCTGTCTGTCTGGGTACCTAGTAATAACATTACGTAAAATCGATAACCTCTATGAAAAAGAAATTAGACGCGTTTTGAGTAAGTATTGATAAAACAAAACAGATCAATCAAATCCTAATGGATTAATTTTTTTTATATCATAATTAGAACTGATACAATCATTTGACCTACAAGCATACTGTAACATCCTTATAACCATTCTTCGTATATGTTATCGCCTACTTTTAAATCCCGGAATAAAATCTCCACAATCATCAAGCGTTTTTGCGGGATAAATATTAACCCATTCCTCAACCCATTGATTGTCGCTTTGCAAGAAATCAGGGTAATCACTTCATTGTGGAAAATAAGGAAAAAGCAACAAAATGAACTATTCCTTCTTTCGAGGTATTTACTTTTTCCTTGCAACTCCACCCACCTAAGGCCTCATCTACGGAGACGCGGGGCGTCGCGCGTTGTGTTAGGCGGCGCCACTCTTTACGCCTCGCATCTTTTAAACAACATCGTACATTGTCATTGATGTATTAAAAAATACATCGTACATTGTCATACGTTTGTGTTTACGCGTATGATGACGCGGGCCGCTTCACGCGCCGCATCTCTGTAAATGGCTAAATCGCCCGACGCGCCGCGAGTGTCCACGCCACACGCGTTGCGCGACGCCTCGCGTCTCCAAAAACGAGGCCTAACAGACCGTTGTCGGAATATCCCATTTCCCTAATTTTATACTGACTCTTTTATAAAGAATACACACATAACTTTTTAGAAAAGCCAGAGGTGTGTTGCCTTTGGGTTTTTGAACCTGCGGAAATTCGTCTCGGCTGTCCGTTCCACTCCTAACTAACGCTCGCTCGCTTTAACGGTGAAGGAAAACATCGTGAGGAAACCTGCATACCTAAGAAGTTCTCTGAATTTCGAAGGTATGTGAAGTCTGCCTACCCGTACTAGGCCAACGTGGTGGACTAAGGCCTAAAACCCTCTCAGTTGATGAGGAGGCCCGTGCTCAGCAGTGGGCAGTATATGATACAGGGCTGGTATGGTATGGTATACTGACTCTAGAATAATATATCTTCCCAGTAGTAAAGGAATTTTGTGAATAGGGATCAGCAGTTCTGGAGATTACCTGGTACGTCCAAATTTCCTAATATGCTTGTAGTAAAGATAGATAGCTTATAATGTAAATGGATTCTCTCCATGTTTGAATGGGCTAATTTGCGGAACAGTTTTTGAAAATTCTAAGGAGAAACACTACGCCTGAGTTCTTTTACTTAGCGAATGAACTTATAAGAAATTTGAACCACGGCAAAAACTAGTCCTTTTTATAATAATCGTATATGATATATGACTAGGTAATTATAAAAATTACGTTGGGCATAAAATAATAACATATTGAAAACATTAAGGGGTGTCGAAACAATTTCACGCGTGCCAATGGTGGCATGGAAATAAATAATTTGGAAGCGCCAATACTAATTATAACAAACAAATATATACCTAGTTGTGACCTAAAATATATGACCAGAAAAGCGCCCCCTGAATAACTAAAATCCTCACATTATTATTATTTCATAAATAGTAAAATACTTAATAAACGTTCGTCATCCCTGCTGGAGACTTTTTATTCCGTAGGTCTTAAGGCCAATGCACATGAAATAAGCATTCAAAACTAGAAACCAATCCAAATTGATAGTGATAGTGAAATTTATAATCGTTCTCCTAGCCGACTAGGATCCGATTAAGTTACCGCCTTAATAGAAGTCGAAAATTGTTGAATTCTAAACTAAACCTGCTGCTAGATTGATTGAATCTCCGAAAATCCTATAAGCTATTTCGGATTCAAATGGTGAAATGTGAAACTACGAATATTGCATTACTTTGGGACGGCAGAGTTCAGACACCCATTGGGTTATTTGGTTGTTTCATATTTTTAAATTAATACCAATGTCTAATTGAATCAGTCGTGATTACAAGCAGAATCTTTTAAATAGAAAGACTAAGAGAATGCGCATCATTTTGTTAGTAAAAAAAATATCGTAAATGCATAATCGATCGCATAGTTAGAAATGGACTGTTGAGACAAAAGTCCGCTGGTTCAAAACTGAAGGCTCACATCTCTGACTTTTCGGAGTTAGGTGTGTATTCTTTATCAATTTAATTTCCCTTTAACGGTGAAGGAAAACATAGTAAGGGAATCTTTGTAACCAAGATCTCATCATAAGAATATCTGAGGTATGTGAAGTCTGCCAACCCGCACTAGGACAGCGTGATGGTCTAAGGCTTACACCCTCTCAGAAGTACAGAAGGCCCAGTAGTGAGACGGTTATAATATATGGCTGGTATTCTCATAACGGACGAACGAATTTACTGGTGGTAAGTCTCTCATATGTAAGAGTCCGTCTGGATGGGTATCACCGCAATGTCTATTTGAACGCCATTGTAAGTACTGGGCATAATGAAACTTAACATCTTATGTCACAAGAAGACGAGCGCAATGGAATGCCACGCAGTAATTTGTAACTCAATATGCTGGATGGTGTTGCTACTGTTTATGGGCGGTCGTATCGCTTACCATCAGGCGAACGGCATGCTCGTCTCGTCATTCAATGGAATTAAAAAAACGGAATTACGAAGTAAAAATTAGTTCTTGTTTAAAAACCTCTAAGAAACTAAGCAGATCCTAGAGAAATATAAGCTAGGCGAAATTTTCAAAGCATTTAAGAACGAATGTTTTATATTCGTTAAATGTACTCTATTAGAAGCGAGCGAATAGCTTAACGTTGGTTGTAGACCAAGAACTAAGCTTAGTGGGTTTAGCTTAGATCGCATAGCTAGGAAAATTATATATAGCTTAGTTTACATAGTTTGTGACCTGCACACAAGTATGAAAGAATAATATCTCAGCTATCTAATGCGAGCTAAGCTAAAGGACAAGTCCAAAAACGGGCTCAAAATTCTAACCAAGATACTTTATATACATTTGGATAGAACTCCCAAACTAAGCCTTAGCAATAAAACGTATAATTTAAAGTCCTTCGATTTTGCAATGTAATTTTATTCTGCTTAAAAACAACAAATAAAATGAACGTTTTAAAAAAGTTACAAATTGAGGGGTCTAAAAATATTTTTCGAATGGATCCAAGCTCCATATTTTTGCCACTTTAATATCCATAAAGTTTGAGCCTGGTTAGATATTGAGGCTCAGTGCCATACAAAAAGCGGCCATCTCGTTTACCTTTGACATCGTATTTTCATTACATTATGAACATAGGTATTTCGATAATTTCTACGTGTATAATTCTTATTAAAATACACATACATACATTACAAAAAAAATAATTAAAACTATTCCATTATTACTGTATTTATTATCTTGAATTATGTAAATGGCAAAATGATTAGTGGAGGTGGTGGAATATCAAATAATATTTTAATGTAATTAGTTTCCCTTTACACCTGTGTGTAATATAGCAAGTAGTAGGTTTTTCACTTAGTTTTTATGTCTGGCTGCTTGGGTGATGCGAGCACTCTAGACGATTCAGTCCGAGGTAAATCGTGTTACAAAAATAGTGGTTCCCGTCCAGGGGATCAAATTTGGTATATCCCAGACTACATCTAAAATATGCAGCCAATCAATTAAAGACCTAAGAGCCGACGCACTAACCAATACACTTAAAAATATTTTTCTATATTCTGCACTATTGTCAACAAACGTAAGGGTGATAATTTCAAGTAGTCTGAAAGTCGTTTATCGCAGTCGATACCTACAAGCTTCGACGCAAGTTGTCTGCTGCAGACTGGCTAACTTGTGTATACTGTTTTATTATCCAACTGACTAAGCTAATCATTCAGTCTGGTCTGTAATTGGAAATGTTTCAATTAAAAAAATGATTTTTTTCGTCTCCGCCTTCTATATCTTTCCTAGTACTAAATATATTATATTTGAAATCGTATTTATACTATTGAAAAACCCCTGATACAAATTAAGTACAAAATATATTAAATTGTGACTAAGCGGCGTTTCAAAGAATTAATCCCTGTCTGAGTCTCTTAGGGACGGATTTTCTTTCCTTAAGCTCACTTACATTGTATAAAATTCGTATGAAAATTGTGAGCTTTTACACCGGGTAAAGCTGTGCATGGGCCGTCAGTCAGTATTAAGTATTTCAAGTTGAGTCTCAGTGCCCAGAGCTTTAAATCGGCAAGTTAGCATAATAAGCGTGCAGGCATAAAATTGTTTTTAAGTTATTTTTCTATGAAATTTATGTTTGTATTCCAGTGAATGATAGCTAAAAAATTTTGGATAAGTACAGCTTAAAAGTATTTGCTCATAAAACTTTAACAGTGTATTTTATGCTTAAAAGCATATTTCTGTCTAGAAAGACGTTCATTAAATTTTAGTATGAACTACGAACTTTAATTAAAATAAGAGGCCGCGCTAACACTAAAATCCTAAGAATTAATGAGTTCTTACCCAACAATCCTGATAAAGTAGCACATAATTTTACATGCAGGATTACGTTAGCGAATGTAATATGGCAATGCTTTATTTTATAAATAGAGATAGAATTAGTTGATTTCAAAATAAATAAATGGATGAAGTAAACAAACCCGTATATGCTCAAACACGTCGTAATTGAAGGTAATATTGATATAATACTTTGAAAAATAACTTTAAGATTGTTTTGTTTTAATATTATGTGTATGTAATAATATTACTTTACAATCTAAATATACAGTAGCCTGCAAAAGTCAGTTGAAATTACATATGACAGTATTTTGTTAAATAAATAAATATAAACACACACACATACTCACGCCTTTTATCCCCGATGGGGTAGGCAGAGGCGCAACTAGTGCACCCACTTTTCGCCGTGCGTATTCCGTCCCATGGTGTGATAGTGTGATATCGGGCACAAATTCCAGACTCCGCGCTGATACTGAATAGAAAAATCAAATATCACTGCCCGACCCGGGGATCGAACCCAAGACCTCAGCATTGCAGTCGTACCGTAATACAAATACGCCACCGAGGCAGTCAAATAAATATATATGTATATATTTACATATTGTTTTTATAGAGACTGAAGACTTACATTTTTACCCAACACACATAATAACTAACTAATCATTTATTTTACGCGGAGTGCCAAAAATTAGGTTGAAAACAATAAAATGATGAAAGATTATGTTTTTTTTATCTTTACTAATATTATAAAAAGGAATGTTGTTTGTTTGTTTGCATTGAATAGGCTCCGAAACTACTGGACCAATTTAAAAAATTCTTTCACCAATATAAACCTACATTATCAGCGAGTAACATAGGCTACTTTTTATCCCGGGAAAATATAAATCGGGACTTTTATCCCGCAAAATCTCATTCACGCGGGCGGCGCCCCGAGCAGAAGTCTAGTGTTTAATATTTTGTGTGTCCACTCTTATTCTCCAGCACAGTCTTGAGTCTTCGTAGCATTGATTCCACAAGTTTTTGTAAGCCTGAGTGGTATATTAGACACAGCGTTGTTGAGTCGTACGGTTCTGAGTATCTTACGGTCTATTGCCTTCCATAAAAGTTTAATTAGTTTGAAGTCTAAAAAAAAAAACTCCGCGGTGGCCATCTTCGGCGCATTAGGGACGGCTGCGGGCTTCCTCTGACGGAAGTGTCTAAGTTGTCATCCGCAGCCGCCCCTGCGCGGTGCCGCCTAGTGCGGCCCGTCTCCTGTTGTGGGGGGGGCTCAGAAACCCCCGCGCACCGAAGGACGCCCTCGGCGTCAACGGCAGCGTGAGGCCTACCAGCCACGCTGCCGTCCATCACAGGGATCGCAACAATGTACTAATAAAGACACAAAGTTAAAGACGGACAGCCCCCTGCCGCCCGCCTGCGACCCCCGGTGGCCCCTATTAGTCTTCCTTCTAAGACAGGCAAAGTCTGGTGCCACGAATAGCCAATCTAACAAAATCTATGTTATTATTTTTTAAATATTCTTATATTTTGCTGTGAGCTTCAAGTCGTTGTCCTGTTGAAAAACGGAGCCCTGACCTAGTCCCATCATCACTGATATTTTCGGATTCCATGTGCACAGTGAACAGTCGTACTATAAGGCCATCACCATGAGAATTAGTGTGCTTCGGGTGCCCTGAACGAGGCTTATCTGAAAAGTCGAAGCTTCTCTGCTTTTCAAAACATTTTATAACTCTTTCAGCTCTAATTTGAAATAATATTCCAACAGCATTATAGTTTTTACGGTGTTCATATTGAATAATAGCTTTTGGTCTCTCTTCCACGCTTAATTTTCTTGTTGGTGATATTATTTGTATCGTTATAAACCAAAAATAAATCACGTAATAGAAATTAATGGTCGTATAATCAGTTCAAGGACTAAATTACAAAAGACTTGTGCCGCGCATATTTCTAGCAGGTACAAATATCGTTTATTATTTGTAAATAGAGCTTAATAATTTTATGTCATAGACAACTGAAAATCGTTATATGAAACCATAGATGAAGTCTACGGGATTTAAATACCTTGTTATTATAAACAGAACAAAGTGGAAGGAGTTGGAGGAGGCCTATGCCAAAGGGCACACAGACAAGTAACCGGTGACAAAAGAGGAAAAGTAGCAAAACCAAATAAAATGGAAATATATATATGCATGCAAATATTTATTACATTGATTAATAGAATTTATATTTAATGATAAAGCATGATACAATGATAATTATTTTATAAATTTATACTGAATGATAATTAATTTAAAAACTTATATTGATTGTATTGCAATATGATAACTTGAAATTTTTGTAAATCTAATGTTGTTTAAGTCTGAATAAAAGGCTTCATTCATTCATTCATTCATTCATTCATTCATTCATTCATTCATATTATAAACAGTGGCGTTTGCAAACACATAAGAGTGCATTTCAACTGACTTTTGGAGGCTACCGTATATTATGCCAGTATTATTATATTGAACATACTATTTGATAATGTATATAAACTCTGTGATAAGTTATACACACGTAGATACTACTGCGCATAGGCTTCCTTTGTCGAAAAGGTATTGCGATTTAATATAAAGGACATGTCCAAAAACAGGCCTGAAATTCTAACCAAGACAGGTTATATATATTAGGATAAAACTCCTAAAAACTAGCCTTTTACAACAAAATAAATCGTTTAATTTTAAAGACCTCAGAATTGAGAGATTTTTGTAATTTTATTTTGCTTAAAAACTACACTCAATATGAACGTTTTAAAAAAAGTTAGTTATGAATGGAGGGTTCAAAAATATTTTTAATGGATCGTAGTTCCATATTTTGCCACTTTAATATCCTTATTCCACTCCCAACTAGACTATCTATATAATAGTCTAGTTGGGAGTGGAACGGACTGCCGAGACGAATGTCCGCAGGTTCAAAACCTAAGGGCACACACCTCTGACTTTTCCAAAAAGTTATGTGTGTATTCTTTGTGAATTATCGATAGCTTTAACGGTGAAGGAAAACATCGTGAGGAGACCTAAATACCTGAGAAGTTCTCTAAATTTCGAAGGTATGTGAAGTCTGCCAACCCGCACTAGGCCAGCGTGGTAGACTAAGGCCTTAACCCTCTCAGTTGTAGAGGAGGCCCGTGCTTAGCTGTGGGTAGTATATAATACAGGGCTAGTATGGATGGTTGAGCCTGATTCGATTTTGAGGCCCAGCACCCATCAAAACGCGGATATCTCCTTTTATATTCTAATTCTATTTCTATTCATAATAATTTTGCATTTGTAAATTGATGTTAGTTTTGACATTTAATTTTTGATTCCAATTTATGGCACTGCCTACAGTAGATTTTAAAGTTAGTTAAGATATTAAGGGCAGTTTCACCGGTTCCTGATAAAGTTCTGGATAACTATTTGACATATAACAATATCTAACAAATAACTCCGACACATTACTTATGACTTTTTCTTCCAGATATTTCTATTCAAGACCCGTGGAACCACAAGTTGTAGTTAATTTGACGGATAAGTTCCGAATACGCTATCAGAGACTTTACCAGCATGTGGTGAAATCAGCCCTGAACTAAATAACCCGCAACCCCTCTAATATCAATTATTTCCTTTTGTAATAGGTAGCGCATACTAGACCCTTCTGGAATTGCGGATTGATTCCTTTGTTAGCTTAAACAATACAAAAATAACATATTATGCATTTTACAAAGCAGAATAAAAATAAACAAAACTTACTATGTACACAAGAATTCGCTCACGTAAGTTCTCATTGTCTTTACAGAGCGGTAGCGGTGTATCTGCAATCACTGAAACTGACGCCAAGTAGTGGCATTATCCACGGAAACTTAGCATGTCTGTACTACAAACAGGGCTTTATCGACCTAGCAATAGAGACGTACAAGCGAGCAATAGAACTCCAACCAGATTTCCCAGATGCCTATTGTAATCTTGCAAATGCTCTTAAAGAAAAAGGTCTCGTATCCGAAGCGGAAGAATGTTATAACAAAGCTTTACGTTTATGTCCCTCACATGTTGATACACTCAATAATCTCGGAAATGTCAAAAGGGAACAGGGAAAAATTGAGGAAGCGACTAAATTATATATGAAGGCTTTGGAAGTGTTTCCCAATTTTGCAGCGACTCACAGCAATTTGGCCTCTCTGCTGCAGCAACAAGGTTCGTACCAGTTACATTATATGTGCTGTGTAGTTCAATTGATAATTTAGGTGGAATTTAGGAATCGTGTTTTTATTACGTACCCGTTTAATTTCATATAATTATATAAAGAGGATTCCATAACAATTTTGTTTACAATAAAAATGTTATTTAAATTAATGCTTGTAATAAATTATTTTAGTAATGTTATAAAGCTTAGTTCACAGCTTTTTCTTGTGAATTGAGTTAAATATGATTGTCGAATAAGATTACTTCAAGATACATAGTAAATATGTCCGAACAGTCTAAATTAATTTTGTATTAAACATTACGCATATATGCGTCACCATCCAATAAAATGATCTAGTTTTAGTATTACTATCATTATAATATTGCAATTACAGGCAAACTCGGCGAAGCATTGATGCATTACAGACAGGCTATAAATATTCAGCCGAAGTTTGCAGACGCTTACAGTAACATGGGAAACACTCTTAGAGAACTGCAAGATGTTACAGGGGCACTTGTATGCTTCAGGAAAGCAATTCAAATAAATCCATCGTTTGCCGACGCGCACTGTAATTTAGCAAGCATCTATAAAGATATGGGCAACATTGGTGATGCAATTGAATCATATAAAAACGCTTTGCAATTCAAACCCGACTTTCCTGATGCTTACTGCAATTTAGCGCATTGCTTGCAAATCATTTGCGACTGGGATGATTATTATGAACGAATGCATAATATTGTGTCTATAGTTGAAGAACAATTAAACACAGATAAGTTGTCTTCAGTGCATCCCCACCATTCCATCCTATATCCATTATCTAACAAAGCAAGAAAAGAGATTGCTTCTCGTCATGCTAATTTATACACTGAAAAGGTAAATATCATGTTGAGCAGTATTACTTTTCATCATAGAAGGGAATTGAACGGAAGATTACGAATTGGCTACGTGAGTAGTGACTTTGGGAATCATCCAACTTCTCACTTAATGCAGTCCATACCCGGTTTGCACGATCGCTCGAAAGTCGAAATATTTTGTTATGCTTTGAATGTGGATGATGGAACAACATTCCGTAGTAAAATAGTAAAAGATTCTGAGAATTTTGTGGATTTGTCTTCTATTACGTGTAACGTGGCAGCTGCCAAAAAAATTCACAATGACGGTATAAACATTCTAATAAACATGAACGGGTATACAAAAGGTGCTCGAAATGAAATATTTGCAATGAAACCATCGCCTATACAAGTTATGTGGTTGGGCTACCCGGGTACAAGCGGTGCCAAATACATGGACTATGTGATTACTGACGAAGTCTCATCTCCGTTATCTGCGGCCCCGGATTTCAGCGAAAAATTTGCATATATGCCGTACACGTATTTTATTGGGGATCATAGACAGATATTTCCGCATTTGAAAAAACAATATAAAGTAATATTTAATAATAATAATGAAAATAATGACCAAAATGTGGCTCTACTAAATTCGTCCGAAAGCGTAAATATTGACGACCTGTTTAATGTAACTCATGAAAGTGAAATTATTCATTTTGAAGAATTCGAGCCAATTGAAGTAAATGTAAGCAAAGTAAACATTCCGAATTACGTAAATGAAACGACAATAAACCCTAAGCAGACTCAGGTAATATTAAGATTAACTAATTTCGTATTTTTTTATAACTTTATGTTCATTTGTGTTCTTGTTTCAGGTATTGGTTAATGGTGTAACTATATATAATGGTATATCAATAAATTATAGTAATAAAAAGGTGGCTTCTGGCGAAGAAATATTTGATAGTATTGTATTCACGTCGAGGAGGCAGTATGGTCTACCCGTCGATGCTGTTGTGTTTTGTAATTTCAATCAATTATATAAAACAGATCCGAGAATTGTTGAGTCTTGGGTGAATATATTAAAATTAGTGCCAAATAGCTTTTTATGGTTGTTAAGTTTTCCAGCTGCCGGTGAGCCGAATATTCAAAAATACGCCCAAAGTTTAGGTAATATTTTTTTATAAAATACCGTATAGTTTATGGAAGCTTTCATTCGTTTCTTTGATGTAAGAAAATTGTTTATACTTATAATATGATGCTTTACAGGGTTATTGCCCGGACGTATTTTATTCACTAAAATTGCTTGCAAAGAAGAGCACGTGCGTCGAGGGCAACTAGCAGACGTTTGCTTAGACACTCCTTTGTGTAATGGTCACACAACTGCTATGGATGTCCTGTGGGCAGGTACTCCAGTCGTCACGTTACCCGGTGAAACTTTAGCTTCGAGGTACCTCTTATGTTTTATAGCACTCACCCAGTAGTAACTCTTGAAGAAAATAAACAATTTGCAACAGACTTCATAGTGAAAAAACGTACGTTAGTGGCTGCCGTTTGATATCATTAAATTTATGAATGTTCACTCGTTATTTTACAGAGTTGCCGCATCGCAACTAAAAACTCTTGGTTGCACGGAGCTCGTTGCCAAAAATAGAAAAGATTATGAAGATATAGCTATAAAACTAGGCACGGATAAACAATAGTAAGAATACATTTATATGTGTGTTGTTTTATAATTGATGTTGTTTATTAAAGTGTTATGTTGATAAATATTATCTAGCTAGATAAATTTTTGTGCCGTAGTGAGAGATTTATCGTCAAAAATATACCATTGATTTAATTTTGCTCTTCAAACGACTGTTCGTGTTCTTTGTCTGAAGGTATTAATATAATGATACAATGCTGCGTAATCTGTGATACTTACGTAAATTAGTGATTATTTTTGATTAGTAAAAAAATAGTAATTAATTATTAATTAAGTGACACAACATTTCTACAAGGAGAAGTCCTTGTGACACCACTTCGTCCGTTTGGGAATCCCGATTCCCACTAGAATGGAAAGTTACTAGATAAAATTCCATTTTTAGTTGTCTTTCCTAGTGATCGATGGTGCATTCTGGTGCAAGATCGAACTCCAACTTCGAAGTTTAAATTTCGATAAAGTCTCTTTGTAGCTAAGTTAGACTTAATAAATTTAAAATTATGAATTTCGTATGTGCCTCACTATGACAATATTATGATGGATGCATAATAAGTTTATAAAAATATCGGTAAACCAAGATATTTAGGATCCGAAACCAAAATTTACTATAAAATGATTACCAAATCAGGCGACTTAATTGTAATTTAATTGTGTATTTACCTGATAAATGAATGGGTAAAAAAAGTTACTTTTAACTCCCGACCATTGATTTATAAAAAAACCCTCCCGACGCAATAGAAGGGAGTTGCAAATTTAAGGTGTGTATCTGTGTGCCTGTCTGCGACATCATAGCTCCGAAACAAATGGATCGATTTTAAGGCGTTTTTTTATTTGTCTTTTAACCTTGTTTAATACATTGTTACTTTTACTGGTGGTACGTCTCTTGTATGCGCGGGGCCACCTGGGTAGGTACCACCGCAATGCCCATTTCTACCGACAAGCAGCAGTGTGCATGCACTGTTGTGTTCCGGTTTGAAGGACATTGTAGCCAGCTGGCCATAATTAGGTACTGGGCATTATGAGACTTAATATAAATCTTATGTCTCAGGGTGACGAGCTCAGTGGAGTGCCACGCAGTACTTTATAATTCAAAGCTATGTGCGGCGTTGCTACTGTTTATGGGGGGCGGTCGTATCGCTTACCATGCGACGGTATGCTCGTCTCGTCATTGAAATGCAATTATAAAAATATATTTCACGTTTTATAATTTTTTCGGGATTTTATGTACTTATGTTGCTTCTGTGAATAATTTCTATATCTTTTCACTCCTTGAGTTTAGTTCACTCCGTTTTATACTCAGAATAATAACTTGCTTTATGTTATTAATCTGAGGTTTTATCATTGATGTATTAAAAAACCGATTTTATATATCTTTCTGACAGGTGATGTTTTTTTATAATTTGTCTTTATTTTTTCAGTCGCAAATACATCCGAGCCAAAGTGTCAAGAGCTCGTTTAGACAGCACTTTATTTGATTGCGAACATTATGCCCGTGGACTGGAGAAACTTTACTACAAGATGTGGCAACGCTACGAAGGCGGACATAAAACGGATCATATAGAAATTTAATCATGTTCAATAGAATGTTAAGGTAACATTGCGTATCGTCGATGTTGAACTTTGTTTAAGAGCCTGTTTTACCATTGATTTAAGATAAGAATAAAATAAATTTAAAGTAGCCGTATTAGATTTATTGTTATTCAATGTATGCAAAATTGTTATTTAGAATTGTTTCACTAAGAGCCGATTTCACCGCTTGCTGATATACGCTATTGGTCACATAAATGTATAAGCCGACCGAAACACAAATGTCATACCTACTCTCTTTGATTAATTATATACCTAGATAGACACTGAACGTTTCAAACGCGCGATAAAAATAGTGGCCAAATGTTGCCCGCTAAATGAGTTCGAGTAGATTATTTTTTGTTGTTTTTCATGGATGTAATTATCTCTCCGTTTTATTAGAAACCATGTAATAACTGGTATCATTATGCGCGCACACAAGGATACGCAGAATGATGCAGCTATAGCGTATGACACAGCTGTCACGCATACTAGCTTAAGAAAAGTTGACCTATTTGTTTTAGTTTCATTGCAGTGCGTCACTCTATCTAGGTATATAATTAATTAAAGCCTACTCTAATATAAAAGTATAGATTAGAATGTAACTTTTGTATATGGTCAGCTTATATATTTATGTGATAAATACTGAATAGCATTTATCAGCAAGCGGTGAAATCGGCCCTAAAAGTTTCTAATTAAATCTTATGATATTGCAACGGTTTTATCCTAAAATAATGACGTTGCTTCTAATTTGACATGTGCAATGCCAATTTCGACTTTATGAGTGAATCAATACTAAACATTATCCCGAAAACTATGCTGAGTTTCAGAAAATAGCTGCGTGAAAGAGATTGATATTATTTTAGACTTTGATTGATTTAGACTCGTTCTCGTTCGTCGAAGTCAGTTTTGTAGAACTTAGTCCATGTTTATATTTTCTGGCCAGAAATGAAATGTTGAGCAAAGCGACTTTTGTTTTTTATAATGGCATTTGTGTTCACATTTTGCCAATGTCAAGTTTGGTTTGTCTATTTTATTATCTGTAGTATGGCGAAGTAAAGCAGTGGCTACCTTACCAAGACTTTACCGAGGAGTTTTGGCAGCAACAAAAAAAACACTTGATTAGCACAATTATTTCAATTCACTTCATTTGAGCTCTTTAATAGAACTATATTGGATAATATACCACCATAATTATGAAATATAACAGTAAATATCACCAAAATAATGAATTAAAACAAGAGCACCTCATGACACTTCCAAGTTCCCGCCAAAACTCCGCAAAGCTACTTATTTTATCAAGCATTGTACGCTGAGCGACGGTCTTTTGATTTATCTTTTGTTTTTTAATCTTTCGTGTCAAAATCTGCTTACAAAAGATATTTTTTTCAGATTAGATCAATAGCTTAAATTGAAAGGTATCGTGCAACAGGAGACATTCAGAGATATTTCTCCGTCCAGAAGCCGTTTATAGAAGACGCCTAGACCGTAAAAATATTTTTTAAATAATAGCAAGTTAATTTTATCCGTAAACTATACATTCGTTCTATAAATAAAATCTTACGTATACAAGCGACTAGCATTTTTGTTTAAATTCCCAACAGTATCTGTTATAAAGAGAAGATTTAACATAAATTAAACAAGGCAACTAGTATACGATAGCCTAGTTGGGAATGGAACGGTCTGCCGAGACAATGTCCGGAGGTTCAAACCCAAGGCACACACCTCTGACTTTTCGAAGTTACGTGTGTATTGTTTATCAATTATCGTTCGCTTTAACGGTGAAGGAAAACATCGTGAGGAAACCTACATACCTGAGAATTCTCCATAAGAGATTCGAGGGTATGTGAAGTCTGCCAACCCGCACTAGGCCAGCGTGGTGGACTAAGGCCTAAACCCTCTCAGTAGTAGAGGAGGCCCGTGCTCAGCAGTGGGCAGTATATAATACGGGGCTGGTATGATTATGATGAAACAAGGCAACTATTTTTGAGTGGACTATATGTAGTGCCAGGCGCCAGCGTATAATGAGCGGTGATTTGAGAAGTCCTGGGTTCGAATCCTAGGTGGTTACATACAGTGAACATACATACTTTGAGTAGTTTTCTCTAGTTCTATTGGCTTTGGACAGGATCCCTAAGAGAGGTTATCATCAGACCAGAAGCCGGTATGACGTCACGTATTTACCACCAATTTTTACTTAATTATATGGTTTTTACACAGTTCTGTAAGCAAAGCCCTGTTTATTATTATATACTTAACATATTGCAATGTGAGCACAAAATAAATAATACGTATTTGCCTACATTATTGTGGTTCTAAATTAAAATTTGACCCAGTCATGAAACCCTTCACAGATTTAGCTGACGTCTCTATACATATACACACACTGACGCCCGTTATTCCCGAAGGGGTAGGCAAAGGCGCAACTACTGCACCCACTTTTCGCCGTGCGTATTCCGTCCCATGATATTATAGGGGGCCTATCACCATATCTGGTACAAATTCCAGACTCCGAGCTGATACTGAATAGAAAAACCCAGTATCACTTTGCTCGACCCGGGGATCGAACCCGAGACCTCAGCATACATATTATTAAAATATATCTATCATACAGCAAAATCGTAGATTTAAATGTTGTATTTTATATGTTTTGTAATAACATATCTTGTGAATATTGATATATAAACAAAGTTAGTTAAAATAAATAATTAATTCTTTTTTATTCAAAATTTCGGTCAGTATAATGAGCTAGTACCTAAGAGGTACTACAGGTTACTGAGATTTTCGATTTTACACTGTAAAATATACAGGACTACTGAAAATAGGACGCATTCTCGTTAAGAGCATGTAGATTGGGTCGAAAGCAATCGATTTTGTCCCATGAAGAATTTTAGGCTTAATTTAATTTTGCGATGTTGCTCCTATCAGACCATATAAAATTTTATAATAAAGCAACTGCTAAATATAATTGGATATTTTTGTTATTTTCTAGTATTTAATATTCTAGGCTTCCATAATAAACAATAAAATGTTCAAAAGCTACGATAAGTTTTATATTATAGCCTTAATCTATCAATTACTTATTTTAATTAACTAACTTTTCGGCAAACATTGCTATTTATTTAGAAAGACTCTTTGTACTTTTTATCCCAGTAACTTTTTTTTTTTTTTTTAATAATGGCATTTGTGTTCACATTTTGCCAATGTCAAGTTTGGTGTATTTTATTATCTGTAGCATGTCGAAGTAAAGCAGTGGCTACCTTACCAAGACCTTATCGAGGAGTTTTGGCGGCAACAAAAAAAACACTTGATTAGCACAATTATTTTAATTCACTTCATTTGAGCTCTTTAATAGAACTATATTGGATAATATACCACCATAATTATGCAATATAACAAGTAAGTATCACCAAAATAATGAATTAAAACAAGAGCACCCTCATGACACTTCCAAGTTCCCGCCAAAAACCAGTAACTTACTCCCGTATAAAATAATTGACTTAATTATCTGATTATAATCTTTAATAGATGGCGCTGGCGCCTTGCACATTGGGCTATTTTTTTATTTATTTATTTTATATATTTAATTCAGATTACATAATTCATATATATTAAAAATAAAATTAACAAGGATGGATGGATTGGTACAGCGAGTTAGAGACTTTTGTAGCGGGAGTGGCTTTTAAAGCGGGGGAAGCCCCGAGAATAATCTTTTTTTTTTAATATATGGCTGTCCTACTCGTAATAATAATATAAGTGTATAATCTTATCTTACTAATATTATAAATTAAGTAAAAGCAGAAACTACTTAATGGATTTGGATGAAATTTGACACACGAGTAGATCATATGTTGGACTAACACATTGACTTTTTTGGGGGGAAGGATTTTCACGCGGGCGAAGCTGCGAGCAGCACAAAAGTGTATGAAGATTTAATTTTACATAGAGTTAGTCTAAGTCCCGAATTAACACATAAGCTCATTTTATCCTGCATAGGCGTATAGAGGGAATTTTATTTCGGAAAGAATTTTCACGCGAGCGAAGCCGAGATCAAGTGCTAGTATTGCAATAATTATGTTACAGAATAGATACCGTTCAAAATAAGTCGAAGTAAAAGCATATTACTCTGAATTTTTATACATTATCTTGTGAACCTGTAGGTACGCTACTTAACCTGACAACCATTTCTCCATAACCTGATCAACCTATTTTATCTGCATTAATTATTTCAGAAATTTATTTTTGAAGCATACTTCGGCTGGCCAAATCTTCAATCAGGAATTGGTTCTGCATCCATTCATATAGATAGTTTTTTTTAAGCACATACAGACTGCGTTGGTACTGCGTCTGATCTCTCTAAGGTCATGTCGGATTGCCGTCTCACCGGACTATGAGAGTGAAGGAATAGCGAGTGCACCTGTGTATTGCGCACACACTTGTGCACTATTAATATCTCCTGCGTACCTGACTCTGTTGAGATTGGCCGCCGTGACCGAAATCGGCCAAGAAGGGATTATCGATAGTTTTGAATATATCCAGAGGTCACAATATTTTGTCAAATGTACACTTTCTGCTAATGACTTACGTGTAAAAATTAAATAAATAGATAATAATTTAAACTGAAAGTGGAATATATACTTATCACAAAAGTTAAGGTTAAATGCAGCACATTGATACCTTTCAATCAATTTGTTCCAAGCTTACCTAAGATGCCTGTATGAGAGAATACACCAGGTGGGATACAGTTGGCTCATCTCCAGAGGTAATAGACTTTAGTATCCCGCAAGAACATCGTAAACAATAAATGATACCAAATAGTGGAATAATACAACCAGATACTTAAAAAATTACTTTATATTTAAGTTTCTTTATTTTTACATTCATTTATGGGTACATGAATTAATAAATATAACAATAATAAAACTACACGAAACTCATTAACAAAATGATATTCTGGAAATAAATATTACAAAACAAATAAACATTAAATAGAGTATTATGACTCAAAAACAATTGATTATGAAAACATCAAACATTTCTTTCAAAAATGTGCATAATAATAACAGGGACATGAATGTATTTCCTCATTATAAAGATATTTTTATACCAATCGATTAATATTTTTTCACAGCATCGTTGTATTACATTCTAAATTTGATCTATTTTAATCTATCAATATAAATGTCGTACCTATTGGTGTATACTCTCTACATATCGCACCTTTAGAACGAAAACGACATAATTAAAAAAAAATGGAAATGAGTTATAGTCGTAAAATTACTTAAAACGAAGTTCTCAATACAACAAGAGTTTAAACACAGCCATATTCAAGTGAGAACAGGACAAAACGATTATATCGGACCTTTTTTTATTATATTTTTATATAAAAGGGATCAACCAGTTGTTAGTATTGTTTGAGTTTAAACACAGCCATATTCAAGTGAGAACAGGACAAAACTATTATATCGGACCTTTTTTATTACATTTTTATACAAAAGGGACCAGTTTTAAGTTTTTTTTTACTATAACTTAATCTGCGATTTCTTTGAATTGTGTCGTTTTCGTTCTAAAGGTGCGAATTATTTCTATGAGGCTGGATTTAAAACAGCGGCCGATACTGTTAATCTTAATGCTATTTTCCAAAAAATATCTATCATGTCAACATCAAAAATGGCATCAAAGTTTACTTCAACAATATTGTTGTCGATTTGATCATTGTGTTTCGAACTATAGTGTCTAGGATTTGTATTGAATCCTGAATATAGTTTTTTATGATTTGAACATGTAGACGAAATTGTTTATTTTTGGCTCTTCGCGGATTACGGGAAGCGTAATCTTATATTGGAAAATATCATTAAACTTTTTTTAAAAACGGACAGTGCCAATTATTTCTATTTCAATAAAACTATTAAAAGTTCATGAGCATGACGTTCGTTTGCCACCTAGCCGCTGGATATAAGTCGAACCGTTTAATTGATGTATAAAATTACGATCTGAGGTAACTACTCGGTTGTAAATACAAAAAGTTATCATGATATTATAATTTTACAGTCCAAATTTTTTAAATCAATATTATTGAGCCATTTCTTTTTGCCAATTTATAGTTTACCATAATTTATATATTTCTACAAATCTAATTTTATCATTAAGTGCGCATCGAAGTAGTATTTCCATGTGGCTTAATATTATAGTGAGCAATATAAATAGCTTAAGAACTATGCACCTATAACAGTACCGGCACGTTATTCTGGCCGTTTTGACAGATTACAATAGTGAGTAGAAATCAAATGACGACTTGTGTCGTAAAAGTATACATTCCATAAATTCTACTGATGTACAGTCAGCAGCATAAGTAGATGAACAAATTCAAAATTTCAAATGACCTACATACTTTTGAGTTCTTACTAATCTTTTTTTTATCTCTTCACAAACATAAAATAAAAGGTATTTGCTTTACTTCAAACGAAAAAAAAAATATTTCAGTTTAACTTAACGCGTATTTAGGTGATTTGAAATTTTGATTTTGTACAGATACTTATGCAAAAATTGTACATAGGCTGTACATTGTACAGCAATTAGATATTCAACGTAGTTTTGAATTAATACGAAACTCGATGACCGGACAAACGGCAAAACGGCCATCATAGCGTGCTGGTACTATAGTTATTATGAAAACGCTGGCTTAATACATGGTGACTGGTAAGGAGGTATACATTTATTATATTTTTATCTTGTTTGAGTGGAATGCTTTAAGCCATCGTCTTCCAAATACACATAGATCTTGGTGAAGTAATATTTTATTAGTGTGCGAAGGAATTAGGTACTAGGCGTTATAATGCGGTGCAGAAAATACCTGTCCTTAATAAGTAGTTTTAAAACTTAACATTGTTAATTAAATTAATCATTATAATTATTTTTCATCGTCAAACTTAGACAATTTATACCAAAATTATCTGTCCATAAAACTTAATCCTTGAAAAATTTTACAATTATTTCATTAACCCGTCACATTCTCAATTTACATTGCTTCATTAACTTTTCATTTACAATACTTCCTCACTGCACGTAATATTTAGTGGAGTGGGGTCCAGATAGAGTCAACGCTAACGAGGGTTGTTTATCCAGTGAAACCAGATAAACGAAGGCTGTTCCTGGAACGCGAGATTACGTTAATGTCAAATGTTTTTACCCAAGTCATTTCAACAACTCTATTTGAAAGTACTTAGATTTTGTTATAAAATATTTCAATATTTTTATAGGTGCTGGATGCTGTTTCAGGTGCACACTTTTATTTGCCCAGATTATATTATTAATCAAATAAGAGATTTCAGATATTTCTAGTACCTACATATTCTTATAGTAAGAAAAAAAGAAGAAAAACATCTAGGTTGCCAAAATTATGTAATAATAACTTGTAAGAAAATAACCCACACCCATTACGTATTGTATGCCTTGCAAACAGGAACATGTAATTGGTAACCAATGACCAAGTTGCGCTTGTAGCATACCTTTGTGAGCATTAGAGTTTTATACGTAACTAAAATGCGATATATAATAATATCATGTTGCTCGTTACTAATTCCACACACGTGGGTATGCAGTAAATGTGTCTATTTTTCAAAAAATACTCGAAAATAATTGTACTGATTTCTTCCTACTTTTTCTTATGAAACACTAATTCACAGGCTTTTTACTGTAAAAATGCTGAATTAACCTTCCAAAATGCATCTGCAACCCGCATCTCAATTACAACTTATGTATCTATATTATCGCTTTACATAATTATAGAAGCACTTACAAAAGCGCCCGGGCACCGGTTCAACGCGTAAACAACGTACTCTGCAAAGACCTTTAGGAGAACTAATATGATTCACACCTATAGCATGTTATGTAATTATTAGATGTACAGTGTGTGTAATTATATTTAATTAGAATCTAAACAGCGTGAGAATTGTTGTTCAATGATTCAGCCAACCGCATCAAGGTTTTTCAAACAGTAAATATTTTATGTTTCCTTACAATGTTACGTTCATTGTAAGAAGAACGATATTTTCACGAAAGACCTATGTTAAACTGGCATGGATCCAAAAATCTAGGGTCATGTCCTGCCCGACCCAAACATTCTATCGAAACCTATAGTTTGCCTGGAGTTTTTATAAACTCTTCTCATATATTATAAAGATTGACTGTTTCAAATGAAAATAATTTAATAACATTATTAACAGTCCATTTAACCTAAAACTGAATATTGTTTTCAATATTTTTTTGTAAGTATTTTGATTCTTGGGCTGGTTATTGGTAATGAAGTTTAACACCTATCCATTTGCCGCGTCACTTATTCAGTGACGCCTAATTATAGACAAATATCAAGACTAGCAATTTTCTTGAATTAATGAAAAATATCATAAAATCAAACATATAATATAAAGTAAGGCATGATTCATAAAAAATGCTATTTCGATGGGATTCTTACGTAGACAAGTTTACATTAAATTACATTTTCGTTTTTTAATTTGACAGATTTTATCTACACGACTATAATTATTAATAAGCAACTAAGAATAAGAATACTACACAATAATATAATACATACATCGATGCTAGCAGTATTATCTACCGTAGTAGTAAATTAATATCATATAAATAACATAATCAACTCTGAGATCATGGTAGACAATATTATATTATTATTTCGTCATCAAAATATCGAAAGCCCACTAGACGTGTTAGTATTTGCAAACATGTTTAGTACTTATTACTTAAAATAAAGTGTAGAAATGCAAAAAATGACTTTTACACAGTACATACTTATTACACTGATTCTTATAAATTCTACTCAACTATGTATATAATTTTTGACGTAATGAATACATATTTTTGTTATTTTTATGTGAACATATTATGTCACGTCTTACATTTTCTGTTTACCTATTAATGAACTGTCTCTGATATTAAATTGTTTACAACCTCTTAATCATATTTTTCTTAGGGTACACTAATGAGCTAGTCCGCACTATTTATGCTTTTAAAAAGGAATTTATGACTTACAGAATAATGAAAAAATCTCTACGCGACAAAACATATTATACCTAACCTTCCTTTATTTTTAAAGTGGAATTAAATATCTAAATGACTACTTCTTTTTTCTAACCGACAAAATTATCTGGTAGGGATAAATTTATGATTAAATAATTATGTGCATACACAAATACATGATCATAAGTTTAGTACACTAGGATACACGTACTTAGATCTATTTTTCCCGTACTTAGTAGCTAATCCCTAGACAAATATTTTAGAATTTCGTTTCGGAGAGACGAAGCTACTGCGACGTCATTGTAACAATATAATAATAAAAACATAATTATGCAAAACAAAGTAATTTTACACGAGTATTACACATTAAAACTTGATTTAAATGACAAAATAAGATGCATCAAGTAATTTTATTGATACCTGTGCCATATCAAGTATGTTACTATTATTTTTATCGTACATCAAGAACTAAAATATATGACTTTAGGTATAATTAATCTCTCTAATTTAGATATATCCAATTTCAGATATAATATTTGATATTACTATCGCGTTTCTTATGGATCAGTTAATTAACACATCGGTAATCGAGGACGTTCCTATGTTTGTAAAAAAATGATAGAGTTCATCATACATACTTTATAAAAAGATTACTAGTACTTTGTCTATTTCAATTCCATAATTACTCAATGCTGTGATTTTATAAGGCTTTTTATTATCCATTGACTATAGATATTGCTTCTGTTTGTGCATATGTGAAAACATTTATGTACCTACATTTTATAAATAATTATACTACAATATAATGTATAAACTCTAATAAATAAAATAAAATATATCTTCCGTACGGTACATACTATCTATACTTATATTAATTGAGGTATTCATCAAAAAGATTTCAAGAAATTAGAAATAGAAATGTCAGTAGTAATTGGTTTTACGTGAATTGTTGGAAATGCCTACGGGTTGTCGTAGCTGATGACAGGAGCCCTGCTTGTCAGATAACTGAGGGTTACCCTTGTTGGCTGTAAAACGGGAAATCGTGTACATTTTGCACACCAGCCATATTGCCGTGCATCATTATTTCCCAATTTAACAGCACTTTTCTAATGCTCAATCGTAAGAACGCGTTTCAACTACTGGAGCTGGAGATAGTATTAGCGAGCAAAAAAGCTAGTTCATCTAAATCAAACTAATTTAGGAAAGCATTGCAAGGACTACTGTGCGGCTAGTAAGAAATAGCGAACTTTCAAAGATGAAATCTATTTTCGAAATTTTTAGATGGATAAAATAAGTGGTTTAACTAGAAAAAATGCCTTCACCTTTATTGATACTCAGCAACCAATCTTCTATCCGAACTATTACCATCATCTATATGTAGCTTCTCGTAAATACCAGAAGTCTCCTCTCAGCTCAATATTTTCTAGATATTAGAAAGCGCAAGAAACTCAATTTGAAAAAGTTATAAAATGGGAATTACTATTTGTTAAGCTAAGTCGAACACGCTTGATGGCGTGTTGCCAACAGCAGGGGACGATGTCGTAAGTACGAAGAATTCGTGAAGATTTATGACGATACTGAAGTAGTTGATGTTATAGACCATGAAATCTACATATTATTACATGCGCCAGCCATCGACCGTACCGCGGAACCATCGTAGCTGCTATTAGAAAATATATTTTCTCACTGTATAATTTTAAATCTGTATGAGGCCACTCTGTCTTAATCATAAGAACTTTTCATAGAAGTGTCATCATCACGACATTCACAGCACTTTACATATCAGGTTATTTTAACTTCTGGAAAGACACGTCATGGTGAATGTTCCCAGGAACTATCAAATAAAGTGTACATTTATATTTGCTGGTATATTGCACTGGGTTTGTATAGATCATCTTGATAATAGTAGCCATCGTGTTGAATATAACCATTACAGGACAAATATTAATACACACTTTATGTTTCTGTTTAATATAAAATCCTAAGCAATGCGTATAGGTACTGAACTTTATAAAGCTAAACTATTTACATAATGTTAGTATTGAAACTACCTTCCAGATGTTTGATTTCATTCGAAAGGTGATTTATAAGAATATAAAAGTATATGAACAAAATGTGTCATCAGAATATTTAAAACCTATATCTAATACGACAAAAGTAGGTACATACATGCCGGAGGTTATTTAAGTTGTTAATAATGTAACTTCGCGCATGCATGCATCTAGTGAAAATTGATCTATTCGTTGCCACTATGATGGTGAAAATAGGATGTATATATTGTGCATAACATGTCTATTGGATTATTTATACGTAGTTAATATAATGTTCCTAATTAGCATTGACAAACACAGTTGATTTCTGACTGTATCGTTAAAATCGACGTAGATTCTTATCATAAAGTAATTGGTGAATTGTATCAAGTGAAAACGTCACAAAATCAACGTGTATTTGTTGATGGAAAGCAAAGTTAATAATATTAAATATTTTTACAGATTAAAACGTAAAGCTACGATATTTTAACTAAAATAGGTTAGAATAGTTAATACGTTTTGCGACTACTGCTTAAAATAAAATACCTAATGATTCTGTCATAACAATGTTAGCAAAGAATAAATAAATTACTAAGTTTATTACATCCAATTACAAAATTCTACTAAAACCAATTAATAAATCAAGCAGAGAAAGTTGAGCATCAGATTTAATTATAAAACTTCCATACCACTTACTTTTCCACGCAATATTAATTTGAAACTTTTAGGTAAGCATACAAAGTCTCAGTATCATAATGTTCTGATAACATATCCCGTGATACATCTTTTGTTTTGGACAAAACAATGACTTCACCGGCATATAATAATATTTGAAGATTTAAAAATGCGGCTTTTTAATCTATTCAGAACTTAAAACCTATTTTCAGTCATCTATGATTAGGTCGACTTCGCTAATAGAAACAATGCTTTCAAAGGGTTTCAAATTAATATTGATAGTAACGTGGGGAAGCACGTGGCGTGTATACAACGCCCTCTATTTATCCTCTTCCAGAAGAACCAGATCGTCAGCCACGACGTCCGATACGTGCAGGTATATAATCCAATACATCAGGTTAAAACATACGAAGCACACTGGGAATACTATGCGAGAATATTTATCGATGTCGGAAGGCGTCATACCCAGCAACTTGCTTATGTCCTGGAAAACAAACGTGATTTTGTTAATTATGAAGATATTAGCGCGTGGATAGCTCTGATGAATATGATAGTTTAAATCCATTTTTCTGATAATACTCAAACTGTGTAAAAAGTTAACTTATTTTAGATATAGTTACTCACCTTATGTCCTCATTTTAGATGATTTTCTTACAGCATTTGATTTCTAGATACCAATTTTTACACAAACGTGAGTGTATGTATTACGTTCGTAAATCACACACATGTTAATTCAAATTTTGTGCTATAAAATTATCATCTAAATAAGGCCTAATAACATTTCCTTTTTTAATAAACAAAGCAATGTACAAAATAATGGATTTATATCTAAATAATCATCCAAATCATCCAACGTTTTGTAATTAACTAATACAACAATTAGTAGACAGCTAACATCATGATTTAATCAAAGAAGACGCGCGCAAATTTTATAAATAAGATTTACAAAGTATCGCACAGCATTTGCGCAAGCACACGCTCAGCTTAATGTTCAGAGTTCAATTTACCTTTCCGGGATGCAACAAGTGAGGTGGTGGCCCTGGATTTTCTTCATCTGCACCACCCCTGCCTCCATTGATTGTGTTTTCTAATGTACCGCCCTTTGAATGTGCTTTCGGATCGTGGACCTTGAAACGGACCTCCTGATTAAGAAAATGTCAATAAAGTCATAAAAGTAAAGTGTAAGCATTCTTTATGAGAAAAAAATCAACGTACCGATGGTCTGCCTGGAGGACATCTCATAGTGCTCATTTTGGAAAGGGTGTGAGGATCTCCCACTGGCGGGCAATCAACTGGCATCTTCTTTTCGGACGCTATCTTCTGTATGGCGACAAATCTTTGTTTTCGCATTTGTATCCTTTTAGCCATGTAGCCTACGGTGGCGTATTCTGAAAAGATATGAGAAAGCTCTCTATATTTACGTATAGTTTCAATTAGATAAACCTTCAACATAAATATTATTCGCATTGACGCAGCATTACATTAAGAAGTTCGCTTTATGGCAAATTAAGTCGCTGTGCTGTGGTATCATAAAATAAAATAGTATTATATACCTAGTAAACTGGCGAAAACCATCACGAAGCAGGTGCCGAGGTAAACGTCAATAGACTTGACATACGAGATCTTGGGCAGAGCGGCGTTAGTGGAGGACATGAGCGTGGTCATCGTCAATACAGTGGTTACTCCCAAAGCTACGCGGGCTGGAGTAGCATTTCGATTCAGCCAAAATGATACCCATGATATGATAACGATCAGACCAGAAGGTATGTATATCTGAATTAGATAATATCCCATAGAACGGACAAATTGTATCTCACACGCCAATCTTGAATAGTTTCCTGGAAATGAAATTATTATTTATTATACAATCTGAAATTCTTTTCTCTATGGACTACTACTACTAAATATTTATTACGTATTTTTTACGTATTTAAGTGTTAGTAAAATATATACTTAAAATTATAAAGTATTATAACCCCGACTGTTCTAAAATAATATATTTTTAATAAAGAAGTATTTAGTTAATTAATTAAGACAATACTTAAAAAAACACAGTCACAAGTTTACATGACTATATCACACCACTCAGTGTTTAGTGCATAAATACAAAAGCAGGACGTGATAGATTCGTGGCTGTTTTTGACCAGTGTTCCACGTTGTGGTGTCTTTTAAAATTTCACAAGTCGTTGTTACTATCCTCCGCGAACCCATGTACCTGTTGTAAGGGAGATCTCCATGGCTCGCTGGCGATGACCCAGCACTTTGAACTGTGGCAGTGACACCTCGCTGGAAACACCCACAGAGTTGGGCCCCTCGTTCCATTTGTATCGGATGTCCCGCATGGTGTAGCCGACTGTGCGCAGCGGACATTATAAATGAAACAACCCCAGGCCCATCGCAATGGGTTTTACAACACGAGTCATCATTCGGTCGGGGTAAGAGCGGGGGATTCGCGAGCTCAGATTCGCGCGTCTCGTCGTGCGGCTGTCGTGTCGTGTTAGCGTGTGTGCTAGTGTCACGGTATCGATCATCTGCACACGGCCTGAGGGAGACGGGGTCGGTGGCAGAGCGATGGACGGATAGTGCTGGGAGAGCGGCTAATGCAATTTGTTACCTGTCGTCAACGTAACAACAGTGGCGCGCTGACGGTGGCCAAGCACGCGGAACTGCGGCAGCTGCACCTCATTGCTCATGCCGACGCTGGCCAGTCCGTCCTTCCAATTGTACCGAATGTCTCTCATAGTGTATCCGACTCCGGAGACATGCCAAACACACAAAACGCTATCACTTACGCTGCGAAGCATCGCGTATCCCTCACGCGGCCGCGCCAATGTCAGGACGTGACTCGCGAGCTTGAACGGCCAGACGAAGAGAGACGACCCGAGAGGTGACAGACTCGTCCCGCATGTCACTCGGATCGCCTCGCAACGGATGATAGAAAAATATAAGTCTACTAAAATCTACCTACTGAAAAGGCTGAAATAAAAATGATTTATCTACAAAAAATACATTGATGCTACTTTATAGGATAATGTCGGTTTATAAAAAGTGGAGTCACAAGACTACGGACAGAGCGGTAAAGTCGATATCTAAGAACAATCATGCTAGTGGTCGTCTGTATGCGGAATGCTGAATGCGGTAGGTACATATGCGGTGGGGAGCAGAAGCGGCGATGGTGCGAGGTGTGTGGGTGTGTGCGGCGGAGTCGAGGCTCAGCCCTCGATGATAGGAACCGCGAGCGTCACCGTCCCCGCCTCCTTCGGCCCGCTCAGCATGTCGCAGCGTCGATGTCGCATTATCATTTCTTTCGCTTGATGCTCGTGAGAACAAAGGCTTACTATCGTTACGAGTCTGCCTTCTGCGGGTGCTGTATGCGAGAAGGAGACATCCCAACTTATGAAAACACGAGGGGGATCGCAGCACGTGTCGACGGTTTGTTTAAACGCTTGTGCTCACAAGTTATTCCTGAGTAGCATCTGTGATACAAAAAGTGGTCACAACACAATATCTGTAAGCCTAGTGATATGCATTGTGGTAAAGAATCAAATCAATGATTGCTTATGGTGAGCACAAATACACACGTATCAGTATTTTCGTTTATTTTTCTATCATCTTTGAAGTGTTTCGCACAAGTCTGGATGTGTTAGTAGTTTCACAAAATCTGATTAAGTATAATTATACTGAGGACACACAGAAAGCGTGCTTAGGTTACTTACTCTGGTATTATATAATATATATTATAGTATACATAGACGATACACTTAATAATTATTGTTTAGTAAAAAACATAAATTAAACATTATTAGTAATAATTGTGGTTAGTAAAAACACGCACAATTTGGACACGTGAGTTTATTAAAACATTATAATATTACTAAATATTATATTAAAGATACTTACAACTTTCAATTTCTATGTGACATAGTTGTCGATCCATCGGAAAGTATTGAAGATTCATCGGACATGATGCTGTTATAGTTAATCTGAAATTAATATTAGTGTACAATTAATATTATTCAATGTAACGTTATTACTAATTATAATTGATGATGAAAGATTGACAACTTGAGTTGATTTTAGTACCTACATTTCCATCATTTGATATTTGTAAGCCTTAAATTATAAAAAAGCATAAATAGCAAAGTGAAAATCATAATTATAAACAATAGAGAAGATGCATAATACTGCCTCGGTGGCGTAGTTGTATTACGGTACGACTGCAAGGCTGAGGTCTCGGGTTCGATCCCCGGGTCGGGCAAAGTGATATTGGATTTTTCTATTCAGTATCAACCCGGAGTCTGGAATTTGTGCCCGATATGGCGATAGGCTCGCCCCCTATCACATCATGGGACGGAATACGCTTGGCGAAAAGTGGGTGCACTAGTTGCGCCTCTGCCTACCCCTTTGGGGATAAAAGGCGTGAGCATGCGTATGCATAATATGATAAGATAGTAGGTACCTAAGCTTTTCGATGTCCCGGCGTCATTCTAAAGTGCTGATGGAGACATGGGGTTTTTGTTCGGTAAAAATCCGACATACCTCGTCTACCTTGCATAAGCACGACGGGGATCCAAGAGGATTTTCCCCATGAATAAAACAAGAAAAAAGGTACCTAAGCCTAAATTATTTTTATCCAATTTTGTGAAGGAGGCTAATTTTACTTTTATCTATATATAAAGAATCGATGTGGATACTATATTTTGACAAAAACTCAGTTTATAATATATTTATAATTTAACTGTCAGAAACATTATTTTTAGACTACACAGGCATTTGCTTTTTTTTAGTTCATAGGCTTTTAATCGGTAAAAATTAGGCACGACGAACGCACTAAGAACGACGGCACAACAATTTTACAGGCCAAAACCTAGACCCATTTATATAGTCTCTCTTTCAATATATAAAATATAGAATACCTACAAAAACAGCCTGGCAGACCTGAATGCCAAACTAAAAATGCTAAAATCTTTCTAATACATAATATAATAAATGCTTAAGTTTGTGGAAATGTTTGGATGTTTATATGTTTGTTAGAAGGGAACGCAGAAACAACTAAACTAGTTTGGATGAAATTTAACACACGGGTAGATCATGTCATGGATTAACATTGGCTACTTTATGTCCCGGTAATTTGCTGCCATGGAAAATAATGGATATTTTTAATCTGTTTCTTTAAGTAGATGGCGCTGGCGTCGTACTGTGTTTAAGAGACTTTTGTAGCGGGAAAGGCATATTACGCGGACGAAGTCGCAAGCAACAGTTTGTCTGATATAAATCTGGTAAGGGCTTGTAAATGGTATGATATTTATTAGAAGTCAACAAGGCCAGAAAAGCTGACCAGAGTGAGCTCCAAATATATAAATGACAAAATATTCAAAGTTTGGGCATGCTTACTGTATTAATAAGTTTCGCTGTGAAAATATTAAACTACATAGAAGAAGATTTTCACCGAGCAATGTCAAGGCTATAAAATGAAAGAATTAACAAAAATATCATAGTCATAGTTTTCACTTATATTTATGATGCTCAAAGCTGTGTAAACACTGAAAACCCTTTTCTGCATAAACTATACGAAGCTGCAACAATAGTAAGCCTCATTAAAAAACGCTTGTTGTGAGGTCACAATATTGTTATGATAACAGGTTTCACTTAGCAGTTTATGTTAAAAAAAATGTGTTCTCAATATTTTAAGAGTATGTTTTATTTGCGTAGTTAAATATTTAATTGTCTATAGACTCAACATACATTTTACGTGTTATATTATACATAACAGGGAGATTATTTAACTTCAAATTATAATTCACGAAACATTAATATCACAGAGAATAAATAGTTCGGATTCAAAGTAACAATAAATTATTTTTTACAAGCAAGCATATTTTCTTTTGTTTATGATTTAAAAAAAGTGAGATTTCTGGTTTTGAATAAGTCTAAAGAGGAAACCAAAGCAAAAATGGATTGGAAAATGTCCATAAGATTTACTGTATGGTTTTGTTGTTTTTTTTTTTTTCTCAATGGGCTCACGTTTGTCCGCTATCCGCCTGATGTTAAGCGATGATGCGGCCTAAGGTGAAGCACGCTTGCCCAGAAGAAACCGAATAGCAGTAGTTGTTTCAGTAGTCTTGAACATAAAAATGTAAACTTGTATATTAATGTAATAAATAATTACCTGATACTTCTAGTAATTGAGCCGGAGTAGTGAATACGGATAAATTCATTACTTGTCGTTGCTATGTGGAAATAAGATTGTTTTTCATTTACGAAGAATGTGTCAGGTACCCATATATTTTTTATAAATTCTGAACCAACGGAGAGCGTCTCCACACCCGTCCGTTTTTTGTATGCTAACCGTGGGTCCGTCCAAAATTGTCTAAAGTAAAAATCCAACGTGAAGTCCTGAGAAGAATAGAAATGCAGAATTAAAGCGTTGAACATAATGCCAAGCGGAATAAAATATCTGATTCAAATTCTTCGTATTTTTAATGCAATTTTTTTTTCATTGAAATTTAACTTGCATTTGGACATAACTTCTACAAAGTTGTTATATCAAATTAATATTAAAAAACTTTGCAATAATATTGTAGGAGCTATGTTCGTATTTTGATTTTGTGAAACAGGTATTAATTCTTTTAACTACGTTTTAAGAAGTTTTAAAGAACTTATCTATTGATACGTAAACATCTAACATCGGCATGCGTATTTGGAAAAGGTTTCTGTCAACACAAAATCTGGGACAACATCGATTGCGACACTCAATAAAATAGTAAATTCGAAGACTGCGAACGTCCGAACGTTGATTTTTCGTGTATAGACGCAAAGTTATAGATCGACATAGGCACTTTACGACATCCAAGAATCAAATCGAGCGGTAAGCTTAAAACAATAAAAACCAAACAAAATGTGCAGAAAGTTTAGACGTGATGTAAAGCCTTTAAACACAGGTGAGTTCTAATAATGAATAGGAAGGTAAGTGCTGTTGTGGTTGTGAAGGGCGATGTGAGGGAGCGGCGGCGTAGGCAGACACCCACGGCTCGATAAAGGCAATCCTGTCTTCACTGAAGCTAACAAGCCCGCGCGTACATTTTACTCATCAGTAAATTTTGGAAAAGATTTGTGGAATGAGTTAACGTTTATTAATGGTCTCGATTGGTGAGTTTGCGATTTGGTATATTATCAGGCGACACCTCTCCCCCGGGCCATGGGTCACGTCTCATTGTGACCTTTCCAACTTTGATTTGGTTTCCACTTCGGGGTCATTCACCCAAACATACGCGTAGCAAGCTCACTCAGTATCTTTGTAAACCGAGTGACGTTCTCCCGACCAGCAAAAAAGCATTGTAGTAAACAGTAAAGTACAAGATAAAGGTCAGGAAGCATGGTTTGAAACAACTGATTTGGTACAGTCAGCTTGTATCGATATTCCAAGTCACTGGAGAGTACAATTAATACAGAGATATTACAATTTTGTTGGCACTATTCCAGTAAATACATATAATACGTACATACACGACAAACTACAAAATGAGTTACGATAAGAGTAGTACAGTCGTCGCAAATCCACAGTGGTCACAATATTTCATTTCATTTATTATTCACTAAATAATTAAACTTTGCACATATTACTGAGTGAACGTTATCATTACAAAGTAATAAGAGTTGATACTTGACAAATTCAGTACATTAACGTGAGTTAACTATTTATAAGTGATGATGATCTGTTATTGTGTCTCCACATATATATTTACATTTTCCAAATTCCGTCTAAAACTTATCAATCTGGTGAATGTTGCAATCTATTTACTGTACGTATCAAATTATCAATAAACAGACGCCATCACTTCTAAACTATACGGCAGCAACTTTGGAATTACGAGTACTGCAAAAAACACACAACTGGATAATTTCAGGGTAGTAATGGTTGCTTTTCTTATTATGACGTCAAGGATGAATTTTGAAAGAAACTTTAATATCACATGACACATAATAAGAAAGCAAGTGGGCTTATAAAGGGCGATCTGCTCCACCAAACGCGGACATGCTCGCAGCCTCGTGTCTGGGGCTGCTCGGTCGCAGCGGCGCGGCTGCCGAAGCGACCGAGACAAGCGTGAACTGACAGTGGCGAGTACCATGAGCACTTCGGAGACGGAGCTGATAGAGAGCACATACATGGTGACGCCCACCTCCACTGGCGGACCTGCAATCAAGCCCAAGTGTGAGTCGCGCGCGCGCCTCGCGCCGTGAAAACCAAACCAGAGCACGATGACGTGCCCCATCGCCGGGCGAGCGGGGCGGGCGTGCCGCGTGGCGAGCGGACAGGGAACGCGAGAGGCGCGGAGTGCGTGTGGCCAGCGGTGGCGAGCGGTACGCGCGGACGCGGTGCGACTCGTCGTCAGCGCGGCGGCGGTGCGGCGGCGCGGCGACGGCGACGGCGCGGCGACACAGCGACACGGGGCACGACGCACCCGCGCCCGCGCGACCCACGCGCCACACCATGCGAATGCGACCCTATCATGTGTCACGCCTATGTTACAATGCAATCGAACCGTGGACACGGGTGCTACGATGAACGGTATAATGCTGGTGATGTACTAAGGGACAAAAATCTTGCTATGTATGCGCTGTGTCTTTAATACATATTGCATTGAAAATCAGATACCATTTTCACTTCAGACAGAGAGCTGATGGAGAGCACGTACATGGTAACCCCCACTTCCACGGGTGGTCCTGAAATCGACATAATACACAACACATAACAAGTGTAAGGTTTTATTTATCACGTTGTTGTTCTTCTCATTGGTCTAGCTCAATATACGTCCTAAACAGGTTAATATAAATAAAATCCCTCCTAGCTGAATTTCGGCCACCCAGGCAATCTCAATCAGACGGCAAACCGACATAACCAGAGAATTATCAGGCACAGGACCAATAGCTTTACATGTTCTCCCAGTCACTGGAGTATAGTACCGCCACCTGAGTAATTTTCATGACAAAAAAACTTAGTGACAATTTTTTGGCCCGTCCCGGGTTTCAAATCTGGCACCTAAGTGTGGTAGTCGTACGACGTACTGCAGCTTATATCGCCCAAGTATACCAACAGGGAAGTTACACAGGCGATAAGTGCTTGATAATACTTTATAATAGAGAGGAAGCGGTTACTAAGTTATTTCTATGGTATATTTTAAATTAATAACCCTACCTACTCCTTATATGCACTCGACACATCAACTACCGCATTACATGCGCCACTTAAATTAAACTTAATAAAATTGTAGAGGGTATTTTGATAGGTAAACTAGTTCCGGGAAACATCGTGTTTATTCTTAATTTTCTTATATACTTTCATTAAAATTGGGACTATTATTATTGTTCTATACGAACGACAAAGTAAATTCTGGGCAAATTGTATATTCAAAAATATTATTCTATTATAAAGTTTTCAATAACATGAAAATTATCTTCATAGTAAGTAGCATTCAAACAAACTATTATTAAAAAGCCAGTTCCATACCTAGGTAAGTATTTTATTTTTAATTTCGTTGAAACTTTCTTTTAATTTTATTAAGTATTTATATAATATACATATTATTTATATGATAATTATCTCTGTTAGCCATAATATCATTTTCATTGGCATAAGCGTCGAGCTGCTAATAATTATGTTCTTCAACTAAATTAACACCTATTTACGTGGTACCTGATAGAGGAGATGGCCGCTTTTTGTATGTCTCAATCTCAAAATCTAACCAGAATCAAACTTTATCGATATTAAAGGGAAAAATGTAGATTTTGAATCCAATAAAAAATATTTTTAGATCCCTCCATCTATAACTTTTTAAATTACATTCATTTTAAGTGTAATTTTAAGCAAAATAAAATCAAATTAATCTCTAAATCTAAGGACTTTAAAATTATACGATTTATTGCAAAGGACTAGTTTTTGCGAGCACTATCCAAATATATATCAAGTATCTTGGTTAGAAACTTAAGCCCGTTTATGGACTTGTCCTTTATTAAATAAAGAAAAATGTCTGTCTTCATAGTTATTGTAACAAGAATAGTACTAAACATTCGTATGCTATTTCGAATTTTTATTCATGTCTGATTTATTTATTTAGAAGAAAAATAAACTGTGTTCCGTTACTTACCTCCGTAGTTCGGCCTTACTCTTTTGTCGTAACTAATACTAAATGAATCCAAAATGGCTGATATATTTACGTCACCAAACATGCCGCCCCCACCCGCACCCCTGCAACAAAAATATGGCTCAGAACATATTCAATTAATAAATCCTTTCCTGAAAAATATACATTTGAATAATGAAAACCCCATCCAAATCGGATCAGTAGTTTTTGAGAAAATCGCGGCCATACAAACTTAAATACATACATACGGGTCGAATACATAACCTCCTTTTTATTAACATGCACGGGTGTTTAACGCCGGGGTAATGAACCCGGCGTTAAAAATAATAATTATGTACATTAAATTCTACCATTTTGAATAAAATGAATTGTACGAAGTGGCAGCTTAATTTTTTATTTTTTTGTATAAGTGGAAATTAATTTATTATTCTAAGCCTTCTGAAATAATATATTATACAATAGATGCGATACTCGAAAAGATATCGTCGTATCTAATCACTAAAGAATGTTTAATTCTATTGAAACAGTATCTCGTTGGGCTAAATTATTATACTAACCCGATGAGTTTATTAATCAAATATAAGTTATTGCAGAGAAGAGCTTTGTCGGGAAACTTGTGATAAAAATGTGTTCCAACAATTTTTCATATATCATTGATTCCAGAAGTGTTTTGTTATTGTTTCAACAAATTAAATGTTATAATTTTTTTAAGATATTTTTGAGCACAATTATTCTTTTGGCATGTTGAATAATTTCGCAAACATAAAAGTACAAATACATTAATATATCTCTAATTTTATTCAAATACTGCTTCTGGTATATTAATGAACTTTGGAACTCTGCATTATCAAACTTATAACATTTGTTTCTGAATATATTATTCTAGGAAAAGAGGAGTAAGGTCAAATGTTTATATAGCGTATTTCTACGACCCAATCTTGGTCTAAGCTGTTTATTTTGTTGTTGAACAAGGTGCTATATTTTGTTTGCATGCTGTGGAAACTTACTTAATATCTTCCTACGCTAAAGGAAATTAATGTTTCTCTAATGGAGCCCCTACGGTGTTTTGATTTATTTCTTATTATGTTATATTTTCACCTTTGGTATATTAATATATACCGTTTCTTGTATTTTGAGTATTAACAGAGAAAAATTTATTGGATAAAAAATCGTATTATTGTGTTCGAAAGAAAATTCCTCAGTGGAATTGTAGACATTTATTCAAATCACTATTTAATTTTTTCACTAGTAAAAGCTTCAAATACAGATAGATGTAGGGGATCAATAAGTTTTACATTCAGACATTTATAAAGTGAGTGGTTCTTTCTTCAATCCATCAAAGTACTTATATCGTAACATCAAAAGAAGATGTTTTTTACTTGATAAATGTTTATCATTACATTAATATTCTTTAGGAGATTTATAGATTCCCGTTATATCTTCCCTTCGATGAACCTATTCCACAATATATTATAGAATAGTTGACTACTTGTTTTAATTTAAATACATTTATCGAAAATGCATATTATCCAAAAATAAATTGAAAAGAATTTTCACAATGCACGCAATCTATACTAATATTATAAAGCTGAAGAGTTTGTTTGTTTGAACGCGCTAATCTCAGGAACTACTGGACCGATTTTGAAAATTCTTTAACTAATAGGAAGCTACATTAGTCTTGAGTACGATAGGCTACTTTTTATCCCGGAAAAACTTTTCCACGCGGGCGGAGCCGCGCGCAAAAGCTAGTAATAAATAGTTACAATGTTTTGAAATTTCGTAGATGGAGTAGCTGTCAAATTTAATAACAGTAATAGCAAACTGTGAATAATCGACGTAAACGCATCATTTCCTAACGATTAAAGTACCTTTCATATCAAACCTACTTTTTTAAATATGGTGTAGTAAGTATTAGTATCAAACAGGATTAAAAGCTAAGTTTAGATTAGCAAGTTCACTCTGCAATATATTGCGCAAGTTGAACTTCCAGGTGCGTTTACACTAGCGGCAACATTTCTTTAGCAACACGCTTTTGCAAGTGACAACCAAGATAACTTGCACAAGTTCTTGTAAAGCTGTTTACATTACTCGAGGAATATTTATTGCTTGCCATGTTCTTTTTTCTTAAAACTGAATGACAAGGCACGCAATCCTTTTATCCGATTTTTATTAATCCAATATAATGCTCATTGGATGATGATTGTAAACAAAATAATCGCATAAAAGTACCAAAATGAAACAGAATTTTGAATTACCTATAAAGCACTGCGTGGTATTCCACTGAGCTCGTCATCCTGAGTCATAAGATGTTACGTCTTATAATGCCCAGTAAACCACTGCTTGGCGGCAAAAATAGACATATCGGTAATAATACAATCTTATAACTTGGCAGCATGGTTTTTGACCTTAGCCCGTTCCGTATGGAACAAATAAAAAAGAACGTAATTTACTGGCTCAGCAAGTTAAAAGTTTTATCTGCACGCAGAATAAACTGCAAGTTGTCAAATGGTGTTTACACGCGAGGGACTTCCTAGAAGTCTTGCAAGCTTCAAAATATTGCAAAAGTCAGCTTTCCGTGACTGTTGACACGGTAAAAATGGCTTGCGCAAGCATGCAATATAACTTCTGCAAGTTTTCGTGCTAGTCTAAAACCCCGCTTAAGACTTCAATCAGTTCACAAAATACAGCTCATGCATCTAATGATGCCACTACACAAAAAAGCAGCATTTCAGATGCAATAAAATTCATAGATTATCTCCATAGAAAATCGCGAATATTTGCATTTTCCGTTGAGCTATGACATAAAAAATTCAAAACATGAACCGACATTGGCGGTGCTACAATTGCTGAATAAAGTATGCTGTTATTACGTCGCGGATCGGAATGATGCAATTAATACTGGTTTCGTGTCAAATTAATATAAAATGAGTAACAATAAGTGTACATGATTTATGTTGTATAGCTGTTGATGTTACCACTTTCTTAAAAGCCATACAAGCGTTGAAACTAACATTTCTCCAACTGTTTATTCGCAGTGCGCGGTTCTTAAATATCCACACGTTTCGTTTCAGTTCATAATGAGAATCAGTTACCTTTGAAATGGACGTCTCGAAAGGTCTATAGATGTTTGAATTGCAAACCCAATTTTTTTTTTGACATAAGTAATAATTGAATTTATATTGTTACTTGCAATTTGGAAAATATATATATATATAAAAAAAATATAACAATAAAAGACCTACGCTGAGTTTCTTGGTGCTTCTTCTCAGGTCAGTGGGCTTTTCCGAAGCATTGGTAGAATCTTTTAGATGATAAAAATATTGTAAAAAATAACGTGTAAAAGTGCCCTTAGGGGCCTAATACTGAATAAATGAATTGAATTTGAAATTTGAATTTAAGTTAATGCTGCATGAATTGAATACTGAAGCCCTGCAATAGTATAGTATTCAAATTTATACAAAGTATAACGCCTAATCAAGGTTTTGTGAAAAAATAAAATGAATCGCATATAATTTTAATTCATTGTCATCATCATCATCATCAGCCACATGACGTCCACTACGGAACATAGGCCTCTCCTAAAGATTTCCAGACAGACCTGTCAAAAGTGGCCTGCAACCTTTATCAAGTCGTCTGTCCATCTTGCCTTAATTTTAATTAATAAGGTCAATTTCAATTCTTGCTGTATCTTGCCTCAATAGAAAAAATCAATTTACTAAAATGCGTTACTAACTACGTACAAAGCAATTAGCAAAACATTTTAAAAGATATAATCTAGTCACAACAATATCTAATAATAAATCAATTAATATAATCGTTTCGTCTTAAGTTAAAGCACATATAAATCGTATTTACTGGTCTTTGAAGGGTTTCATGACGTTGTGTTAAGTGTTTGTTTACTGATTCAAGTGAACAATCTTATTTTTATTTTATGGACGATATATTTATAGTGTTTTAAATAATTGTCGTTTAATATTCGGTTACACAGCGTACTGGGTGACAATTCTTTATACGAAAGCATAAGTGGAAAAACTTACAAAATAAGTAATATGGGTTATACACATTGAAAAATATATCTAAGACACTTTTTTTATTTTTTATGGCATTGAATGACGAGACGAGCATGCCGTTCGCCTGATGGTAAGCGATACGACCACCCATAAACAGAAGCAACACCATCCAGTACCTTGAGTTACAAAGTACTGTGTGGTTCCACCGCGCTCGTCATCCTGAGACATAAGAGGTTAGGTCTCATTATGTCCAGTAGTTACACTGGCTACAATGCCTTTCAGACAGAAACGGAACAGTGCATGTACACTACTGCTTGGCGGTAGAAATAGACATTGCGGCGGTACCCACCCAGACGGACTCTTACATATTAGAGACCTACCACCAGTATTTAATAACGACATCTTGAAGATTTCAGATCAAATTATTACATGATTCTTGAGATAGTTATGCACTCGTGTTGGAATTTAAATTTTTATTACCTATTTTGCGAGTATATAAATGAACTGCTCTAAACATAAGTAAACAAATACTGAATTGTATTTTTTTTTTCGCTACATAATGCATTGTATTTTTTACCTTGAACTGATTTTGAAAAGAGCAACACTAGAGTTTCTTGCCCGTTCTTCTCTAGTGAGAACTGCTTTCCGAACTGGTGGTAGAGTTAATATTGAGGGAATCTAAATAATGTATAACATTTTATGGGTTCGAATAAATTATTTCATTTCATTTCAGTAACACATACATACCTAAGTCGTTTGGGATTGGAATTTGAGATCGATATCGCAATCCGCTCTCCCCTTATCAGTCATCATATTATGGGACGTGCATTTATAAGTTCGCCAACATAGGGGTGCATGGTTGTATTTCTGCCTACCCCTAAAGATGCACGCTTAGGTGAATGAGACCCGTATTCATAAACATTACTACGAGAACGCACAGTGCGCCCGAACCAACGGCAATTTTATAGTTTTCTTTTATTTTGTCCAGCTTTGTTCACCTTACACTTACTGAAGTAAAGTTGTTTTCAATATTAGCCAATCACAGCGACCCTATGCCTACGAACTGTGAGGACTGTCAACCCATAAGCACTGAGAATCATAAACAAACAGACAAACAAACACTCAACTATTATCATAGCATTGCTCCGTATTTAGCTAAGTAACATTTATGAATAAGTAATGTTCCACTAAGCTAAATTAAAAGTCGCGATTATTATGAACAAAATAAACAACGCTTTAATCGGTCTACGAACAATAAAAAACTGTAGAGCACGAAACAATATTTCAATTTGAAATCATAGGCGGTAATAAGTACGGAGATGTCCCTTGTCGCAGTAACGTTCGTACTTATGTAAGCACTACAAGCGGCATGCGGCCAGCTGTACCCCTGGATTATTACACTCATTTACTCCAGACAGGAATGTTTTCTGTTTCGTAATTCTCAGTTTCTTTTTTGTTTTGTAAATTGGCCTGTCATGGATTCCGCAGTAGTTTATTGAAGCGGATTTCATAGGTGTGATTCCTATAACAAAGAGTGAGTGAACATAAATAATATCTACGTACACACCTATATGCCATTTGAATTTCCATCGTCGATATTGTTATAGACGTCATACACTATCATAAACTAAACACTCCCTAGCTACGCCGTGGTTGGCTAATAAAAATAAACGCCTCACTCAAACCAATGACCCTTATCTATAACCTAATGAGTTTGCGAGCGCCGTCAATACAAACGACATACGAGCTAGCGTCTATAATTACGTAAATAGTATCTAAACATCATAAGCATTACCTAATATTTTTACATAGTTCAACAAACTCAACCAAGTCACCATCGAAGTAATTTCGTCTAAACATAAAACTAGTACGAAATTATACGAAACTAGCTTTTGCTCACAGCTCTGCCCGCGTGAAAAGTTTTTCCGGCATAAAAGTCCCGCTTTATATTTTCCCGGGATAAAAAGTAGCTTATGTCTTTTCTCAGGCATTAGAATATCAGTGTACCAAATTTCATTTAAATCGGTTCAGTAGTTTTGGCGTGAAAACGCGACAGACAGACAGACAGACAGAGTTACTTTCGCATTTATAATATTAATAAGGATAAGGAACAGGGGTAAAGATTGCTCTGTAGTTCTTCTATTTATTTAGTTCGGAGAAAGTTTTGGAAAGTCGACGTGGGTCCCTGAAGAAGACCAAAGCAGCATTACCCCTTTCATCGAGCTAAAATCCTTTGGACTAGAATTAACACAGCAACAAATTCAAATCATTTATTAAGTAATTAGGGCCCCTAAGGGCACTTTTACACGTCATTTTTTACAACGTTTTTTATCAATTGAAAGATTCTACCAGTAACAAAAATATACCTACAGTTTTATACTGTTCAAGGCATAATGTTACGTAACAATTTATCTTCTAGTTTAAATGTAAAATTCTTATTGATATCGGGCCGTTCAAGTATTGCGTAAGCAGCATTTTAGTATTTTAACTCAAGGCTTTGTTTAGTCTTTAAAAGCTATTTCCCTTCCTGATGCAGAACCCGACAACACACTATTAAAATAACATCAATACCTAAAATATGAAGACGTATCCTTTATCCCTTTATCTTAACTTTTACAACTCACAAATTAATCTTAAACCAACTGAAATATATGGGAAAGCTAAATTACAGAAAATTTAAGGCCACAGTCCAAAAACACAAAATTACTTTTGCTCGGCGCTTCTCCCTGTTTATATCCCCATATATTTAAAATAAAATCCAAAAACATTTTGTATCAAAATATTATCCGTGTGTGAAGCAAAGAACAAAATTAAAATTCTGTTAATAAAATATCGACTATGAAGACATAGCGAGATTCTTGAAAATACATGAATTATTTGATCATTTCATAACATTATACAAACATAACATTACACACACACACCTATACTTTAGAATTTGTGTCGACATTACCGTTAAAGGTAATTATGTACCTATAATTTGGATAAATAAATAAATAAAATTATCCATTACGTAAAATTAAATGGCGTTTAAAAAAAAAACAATTTACCTAAAGCAAAATCCACCAAATCAGCAATAAAGTTGTTAAAGCCGCCGCGCCGCCCACATAATATATTATAAATATGATTTTCAACTAGAAAATGCGTTATTTTCGATGCAAATGAACTGCTGATTTAAATATTAATTTATTCTCGAAACCTGTTGATGCGGCGTTGGAGCAAAGGGCTTCAATAGTTAATTGAAAAGCAGTTGAGGCCTCTCACCGCAAGTGTCGTCGCAAAACAAGTGGAGCATCAAAACTTTCTCGCCGCCCTTTGACGAAATTAATCTCTTCAAATAATAACGTCAAGTTGGTCCGGTGCATAACCGCATATGCTGTTATGAAGAAAAGTGTTATTTCTATTTGAATAATGTGGTTTTAGGGGTTGTTTTTATCTTAATAGAGTTTTATTTTAATTTTTGTTAATATGTATTACGCAATTAATAAGAATCCTCAAGCTACGGTATAATACCCGATTGTTTAATTTATAAAGGAGCTTTTACCAGCATCTCCGTTTATAAAAAAGTAGAATATGTACGAAGATACAGGATTAAAATTCAATTGCTTATGTCACTCTCAAGCTCTGTTTCATAAAAACCTATTTTCATCCTTTTTTTAACCCTCGAGAGTAAATAAACCGAACTCCGGACTAGGGAGATAAAAATACTTCTTTCGCGGTCCCCCGACGCGACGATGCTTGGCTCAAAATATTACTAGGTACTTAAACGACAGACACGTTTATTATTTTACTTTTTAGAGTTTTTTTTTGTGTCGGGGGTTATTTAAATTTAAATTATATATTCATTTCAAACTTGTTAAATTACTATATTATCCATCATGGGTCCTTGATAATCAAATATCTAACACCTACTCGTTGAGAACATTCTTATGAGCCCACACACGCTATATCTGCTATAAGTTGCTAAAGAGTTGGATATCCCGCAGACTACTTTATGCTGCCGCATCAGCTCAAAGTTAACATGTCTTAAAAATATTGCCGAAGTCACAGTACACCAAATTTTAAATCAATCGGACTTGTGAAAGTTGGAAATGAGCTGATAATCTTCAAACGCCTAAACAGATCTTCATAAATTGTAGCTAAGAACCATCAGATCACATCAGATTTTAAACAAAAAAGAAACACGTCAAAATCGGTCCATTCGTTTGAGAGCTACGATTCCACAGACAGACATACACAGATACACACCCTAAACTTATAACACCCCTCTTTTACTGTCGGGGATTAAAGTTTCTGGGGGTTTCTGTCGTCACCTATGCAAATGCATTAGAACATACTTTGACATGATCGTAATGTGCAAATTGGCATATGTCCTTCCGAAAATTTATTTCTTTACAAAATTTAAGCATACTGAGACGTCTTGTCACACGCACGTGACAGATAAGACAGGGATTTATTACCGATTGGTAATAACTTTTGGATAGAAAATTTGGTCCTGATGTCCGGTCTATACGTGTCTAACTATACTGTTTAATGTCTTTATTTCAATCAAATAAGCGCAACTATTTACCAAAAATGGGAGTCGAATAACTATCTTGGAAGGCACGTATAAATTATGTCTTAGATGCCACAAACGTAGGCAATGTTCAGCGGCCCAATAACTTACCAGTTCCAACAAATTAAGAGCAATTTAGAGGAAACCTCGGGTGTCAAGGTGAGTAACGGCATACTGATATGCAATTTGAAAGTTCACTAGGTACTTCACATATATTTTTTGTGAATATAGTTCGTGATAGATTTAATATCCGGCTGGATGGTATTATGGTAAAAGGCCGGCATTATTTCAAATTAAGCGTAGTAAATTACAGAAAACGCTCAATATTCATAAAACACTTGAGATAACTTGAATTAAACGAATTATATGACTCTTGAGATGTTTAATAGGAAATAAAGACTGTGAGGTTGTATAAATCGTAAAAAACATCCAATCCAAATCGATTAGAATCCTGTGAGAATAGATAGACTTAAATTTAATGCCAAACTGTTTATTATAAACGAATTCATAATAACTATAATGTTGCGCCCCAAACTCTGGGACCTAACGCTGAGAACAAATTATTTCTAACCAAGGCTCATGCGCAAAGCAGTGGCTGGCAAAAAACCATAATCAATATATATAAAAGAGAGTTGTGTTAGTTATACCATATATAACTCGAAACGGCCGAACCGATTATCATGTTCTTTGCTTTTTTGGGTTTGTATCCGTTCCGAATAGCAGAATTACTATAAAAATAAGGAAAATTTCACGATCAAGGAAATTATGAAGAAAATAAATTTTCTCATACATATCTCATATACATACAGATGGCGGGACGTCTTGCACAAGAGGGCCGGCAGCGACTGGATGCATAAAGCAGCAGACCGGGCTCTGTGGCGAATCTTGGGAGAGGCCTATGCCCAGCAGTGGACTGCAACTGGCTGATGATGATGATACATTTTATTTGTAATTTTAAAAAATGAACATGGGGTTTTGTTTTTTATCCTTTGACAGCTGCTTCAGTTGTGCAGTCCATGTGGCGGTCGCAAAGAGTATGTTAAAATGTCATATTACCTCCTTTCATTGCATACCGTTGCGCGCCATTGATGTATTAAAAAACCCTAATGCATACGTCAATGTTGCGCGCTTAGCCTTTACGTGATTAATTAGCTTTGATTGGTAAATATTCAAAGTTAATAAGCCTCTTTTTTGACTGTGTTTGTATTTGAATTTCTTTTAATTAATTCTCTTCATACGATTTTTTTAAAATTAATTAGCGTAAAGTGATTTCAAAGAGATGAGTTCGAGGGTATTAAAAATGCTCTTGGATTAATTCAAACGATAATTTTCGTATTCGGGACTGTGTGTTTGATTTACAAAAAGTTTATATTAACAAGAAGATCAAGTTTTTTTCCAAAGGGTACATGGCGGAGAATCATTTGGCCAAATTAAAACAGTCTTTTGTACATTCGTAAACTTGGAAAAAGCTTACATATGATTGCGTGCCGAGGTATTAGCTGTGTCATTAACGTATGGAACTGAGGGGCGCTTGTTGAGGGCATTGAAATATTTGTAATGAGAACTCCAAAGCCTGTATCAGGGTAAAGGGAGCAGAAAAGGGATTCGCAATACTGTGCTATTGTCGACGCTTATGTAAAGAAGTGAATGCTGGTTTGACAGAAGAAGCACGAAAGTCGAGTAAATGCGGTGGAAATGCTCTCCTTACAGAGTATATTATGTGGAATCACTATTTCTTATCGCATGGGGATAGTATGATAAGATAACCTTATAAATTTAAGGATGAAGTGGTGATTAATTTCTCAAAGAAGTATACTGAGATAATTTGGGCAGGTGAACAGGACGGTTGAAAGGCGAGTCACGAAAGGTATTTTTCGAGTGAATGTGGATGGTACGGATGGAAAGGATTCCCATACCCTGCGAAAATGTATGAGAACTATGAATGTGGAAGAGGTGTATCATAATCGTGGCATGTCACGTTCAATAGTCTCTGCTTCTCTCGGTCTCTGTGTATGAATATAATATGACTTTAATTTTGATTTTCGTATAGTTGTTGAGGTTTGATAATTCATTAAACCTTAATAAAAAACTAATAAGCATTGATACTGAAGCGATGCGAAGTTCGCCGGGCCAGCAAGTCCTTACTAACTCTTACTAATATTATAAATGCGAAAGTAACTCTGTCTGTCTGTCGCGCTTTCACGCCAAAACTACTGAATCGATTTAAATGAAATTTGGTACACAGATAGTCTAGAGTCTGAGAAAGGACATAGGCTACTTTTATCCCGGGAAAATATAAAGCGGGACTTTTATCCCGGAAAAACTTCTACACACGGGCGGAGCCGCGAGCAAAAGCTAGTATTATAAATAAACACATAATACCTCATATCAATAAACTATAATCCGATCAATGAAATGAATCTATCATGACTTGCAAAATGGAAATGTTTATGAGGTTAGTTATTATTCTATTATGAGTAATTTCAGCAAGTTTACTAAAGCTAATTGAGGTGCGCGTAAAGAGAACTCCAGCAATTATGCAAATTACACTATATAGCAAAATGTGTTAACATAATTACAGTATAGTGTACCTACCGCTAAAATAATAAGATATAATAATGGATATATTTTTTAAACGAGCTATTTATTATTTATTTGTTTTTGATATTAGCAAGTGACTTGCATAATACGTATGATATAAGAATTTGTTAAACAATTTTGATCAAATACTACGGTAAACAAATATTATAACCTGATTAAAGATGTAGGAATATATATAAATATTATTATGATATATGTATGATTTATATTGCGGTCATGAAAAAAATATAATTTTATTAAATAGTTACACAGGCTAAATTTACATTACTTAGGGCCGATATCACCGCTTGCTGATAAACACTATTTGTCACATAGATGTATAAACCAACCAAATACTAAAGTCACAGTCTAATTTATGCTCCTAGATCAATATTTCATTATAGTCCTTAGGGCTTAATTGAATACAATCTGAACCAAAATCAAATAAAATAGTAAAGAATTACATATTATACATGCGGTGTACCGAAAACTTTCTTCCCTTTTTCGTCAGTAAAAATTGGAAGCTCTCGATAAAAGCTTCACTCGGGCGTGGCCGCAAGCTAAACCTAGTACATTAATAATACAAACAACAACATCAGATTATAATATAGATGACTATAAATAAATGTTAACCGGACCAACGCAACTTACATTTTTAAGGGAATTTACGCCTTTTACAGCTTTCTAAATATAGTCCAGATTGCGAGCTCGGGGAGGGCACGGCCCGGGCAACGCCGAAAACTAAATACCCCCGCCCTTTTACCTCGGGATCAGGGTCTCATTTCGCTCGCAGCCATTCAGCGAGCTGTTTTAATATTCTGTACACTGCCTTACAGGTATGTGATGGAAAATGCATATTTAAAATTTTGCAATTCAAGCAATGGATACATTGGAGCTCTCAGAATACGTTATATTTAAATGTAACGCGTTAAGAGAATCAAACCCATAAGAAACGATTGTTCTTTTTTGTGTACATGTAAAAAAATGTGAAATATAGACACTTTTTAACCGACTTCAAAAAGTAGGTTCTGTATTCGAACGGTTTATGTATGTCCGCGATTTTCTCAAAAACTACTGTTCCGATTTGGATGGGTTTTATACAAATACAAATCATTTATAATATGTTTTTAATTAAATTTTCCGGAAATACATTGTCATAAATATTTTTCCGTTCCATATGGAACTTAATTGTAAGTATACAGCAATTATAATTGTCTCAATAGAGATGACTGGGTATTAAATAAGTCATAAATGAAACCGCAGATGCCAGAAAGTGACATTGTTACACAAATTTATAAAATCAATGCTACGTAAGATGCTTATTATTATTTTTGAAGTTATAATTCTTTTGGCGTTTTAGGGAAAAATTATGAGAGTAAATTTTTACGATGCGCGCGCACACCGTCACGAAAAACCGACACCCTATAGTTAGCTATAGTTAACATTTTAGTTTTGAATTTTGAACGTAGAATAAGGCGAAAGATATTGAAGTTATACTTCTTTTGGCGCGTTATTTAAAAATATGTTTATCTTGTTACGCCAAAGAAGTATAACTTCTAACGCGTGTACATAAGTACACACACTTTTTTTATTATTGCATTTCAATGACGAGCCGCTCGTCTGACAGTAAGCGATACCACCGCCCATATACAAGGTACAGCGTGGCACTCCACTGCACTCGTCACCCTGAGATATAAGATTAAGTCTCATAATGCCCAGTAACTACACTGGCTACAATGTCCTTCAAACCGGAACACAACAGTGCATGCGCACTGCTGCTTGGCGGTAGAAATAGACATTGCAGTAGTACTTACCCAGACGGCCTCCACATACGAGAGACCACCACCAGTGAAAAAATATTCTGAGTGTTTGAACATCAAAGTATTACCTAAGACACCATTGGTAAGCAAAAACAAAGAATTAGAGTGGAAGAGCTACGCCGCATACATATTTATCTACACAGAACGCACCTTTAGAACGAAAACGACACAATTCAAAAAAATCTAAAATTGAGTTATCTTCATAAAATGACTTAAAACGAAGTTCTCAATACAACAATAGTTCAAACACAGCCATATTCAAGTGGGAAGAAGACCAAACTGTTATATCGGGCCTTTTTTATTATATTTTTATAAAAAGGGACCAGTTATAAGTCATTTTATGACGATAACTCAATTTTCGATTGTTTTGAATTGTGTTGTTTTCGTTCTACAGGTGCGAGAACTACGCAAGCTAAAGCAGGGTAGTATCACCGTCCCACAAAATGAAACGGTATGATACGTTTCATTTGTAGCCCAAATACTCCTCACCCTAACCTCATTTGCTTTAAGCTCAGCAGGCCACACATAATTCTTTTGGAATCGTATTTGTCAAGCTGTGGACATGACTTAAAATCAGGTGACCCAGTTTGTTTACCTAAGCATAGAAAAAATATCTAGGGTAAGTGGTCACAGGCCACCACAATAAACAAAGATAAAGTATTGTATGCCGTCCACAATGATCATAAGGCACGTTCACAGTACTCACACCCATACAATTATACACAGTATGTTGATAGACGTCAACAAAAAGTCACACTTGACGCTAGATTTTTTTTTGTGTTTATTCACAGAAACTACATACGCGCAGCTTATGAATGTGTTGTACGCGACAGCTTACAGTTATGAACCTGTAGTAGTATTGTAAGCATCTCATCGATATTTCAAAAATATCGATATGACCTTAGCAATTGCAATCTGAAGATTCGAAAGTAACCCAATGGGGATATTTTTTTTATTAGTGTGCGCTGAGTTGTGCGCATGTCATACATCTATACCTACTAATAATATTATAAAGAGGAAAGCTTTGTATGTAAGTATGTTTGTAACGAATAAACTCAAAAACTACTGAAGGGATATCGATGAAATTTGGCACACAGGAAGATTATGTCTTGGATTAATACATAGGCTACTTTTTATCTCGGCAAAATATTTTTATCCCGGAAAAACATTTTTCACGCGGGCGCGCGGCTGAGCCGCGACCAGAAGTCTAGTCATTTATAAAATGTTAGAAATTTTTGCCAAAATGTCGTCATTTAAAACATTATTTATTTATGTATTTATAACTTTATTGTACATCACAACATAATATTATAGTATTTCAACATAATAAAGGCAGAGAGGTGGTACAATTGGCGGTCTATTTAGATCATACCCAAAATAAAAGTGGCACTATTAAGTATAACTGAAATGCTGTGTTATTATGGCTTATAGTAGATACAATTTATTTTCTTTTCGTCTACGTAAAATTAATTCATTAAAAATATAATGCGCCTTATGGGATGTAACCTCCACCAGGGATGGAATTCCCAGAAACGCTTACTTCCTACGCACTTAGATACGTCACACATTAATAAGTTCTCTTACTTGGATTTCGTACTTTGCAATTAGTCTTGAAAGGGCTCAGTCATAGTAAGACCTTAAAACGACTATAAGTCAAGTAAAATAAATAGAATTTTAAAATAATTATGTGAAAATAACATTGACATAACTGATTTTAAATTCAAATAATTTAAGTTAAAACTTCTAATTAAGTATATAATCTTGAATGAATGATAAAGTGGGCAGTAGACTAGGTAAAAATAATAATGTATGGGTATTGGGTGTTAAATAAATCGCGCTACATTTTTGGAGACTACGCATGCGCCCAATGTTTTCAGTTATAAGTAAAAAATTATTGCTCAATATGCGTTAACCACGAGTTGGATTGTTGCCCAGAATTTTACAGTATATGGTCAGTTTTTATTTATGTTAGCTAATTCATTTTACTTACATAAAATCTGTATTATGTTAAAATAAATATCTTATTTACGTCATGGCTGCGTAGTTTTATATGAAGGAAGTAATGAACAATTATTGAACTCGAAAAACCGAGAGTAGTCTTACTTCAGTCTATTTTTTCGGGGGTAAAAGCATAAAATTATGGTAACTTAATTATTGTTCTTTACTATTTCCTCTATGAGACGTAACTGTGTGATTAAAGTATATGTTTAACCGGAATTTCAGTGCCAATATAAAAAATATATTGTAACGTGGCATCCTAGGCCATTTGGACGCCTATTATCTGGCGACCTTTTTAGACCCAAGTTTATTTGTTGGCAAGGCATTATATATAATATTTAGGCTTTAAAAAACTTCGTTCAAATTAATAATTTATACATTAGTTATTAGTTTTTTGTTGTTATTTTTTTATTAGTAAATAAATTCTCAATTATTATTGCGGTGCCTGAATTATTTGGTCGTATGCCGCCGTTAGCATGCGTGTCATTGGTTGGCCATCCCTGTACCAGGATTATATTATTATGTAAGTAGATTTTGTACCACTACTCGCAGAAAATATTGCGTGTAGTATAGTAACGCATTTATAAGTGAATAACAATGCTTAAGGCCTAAGGAATCCGTCAGTAAGTTTAGAGTTCCAAGATTTTTTTTAGAACATAGACTAGGGCGTCAATTTAGCACATATATAAAAATCTATAATATAATATTAATACTTAAAGAAATAACTTTATAACCCTTTCAAGCACATTGCATGCAAGAAGGGGTGTAAAATTTTGTACAAATAAAGTTCGTATAGATATGCACGCTTTTTCGGTCCAAGTCTTTGCTCAGTCGTAGTCTCAGTTACATTTTTTTATCGACTCTCCGGTCGGTTAATTGGTAATATCGTTGTGAAAGTATTTCTGTAAAATCATTGGTAGATATTATTTTATTTAAATCAAAATCGCTTCAGTTTCTAACAGTTACAATGTGTTACAAATATATTAAATTCTGCTGTCGTCGTCATCTGTTCGAATTGTAACTGGACGTGGTTTAAAAAATGTATCGCTTTGTTTACCATAATAAAAAAAAAACACACACACACACACATTACGCTTCAGAGGTGCAACCAGGGCACCAACTTTTCGCCATACGTGTTCCGTCCCATGATGTGATAGAATTTGGCAGAAATAAGTAAATATTAGATACAACATCCCTCAGAATTACCATGTTCATTAAAAGGCACGGGCCTACTCTATTCATAAAGATTCAGGTCTTTCATCTACACTGGACTTATGCAGAATGGAAGAACTCTCATTAGAAATAATTATACAAGCTCTCGCGAATGCAGGTCGCCGCACAATATTTTTCTTTGTCATTAGTAGCACGAAATAAGTCAATTTAAAAAAAAATAAAGTAAAAAGTAATCAAACAATATAATTGGGATCCTTGTAAAATGGTATGCGATTATCAAGCACAGTGACTACGATACGCTTCTGTCGGAAATGTAATTGAAATTATTGATTTTTGGCCACAAATAAAGTCAACACGCAAGCAAATTGCCTGCGGTGGGGCAATAGGTAATTTGCATTAAAATAAAATTTAAGTGTCGCGGGTTACCAAGGAGGGTTGAGCTAGATAGCCGAACAATTCGATGCCAGACCAATCGTTTTCGAACATCACACGTATTTAAATAACTATAAATTACAAATTAGATCTGCAAAGTTTATAATTCACAGTTTCAACGTTTTGTGACTGCAGCAAAGTAAAATTGAAAATATTATCCAATTATACTGTTTATTTGAAAGGTTAATATATAATTACTAGCTGTTGCCCGCGGCTCCGCCCGCGTGAATGAGTTTTCCCGGTATAAAAGTCCCGCTTTATATTTTCCCGGTATAAAAAGTATACATGATCTACCCGTGTGCCAAATTTCATCGAATTCGAAAAGTTATTAAATTACTAAAATGGCTATTAAAAATAGGGGTTGATTGTAGAGGGTTGAAAATTTAGGGTTGTATGTATTTTTTAATGCCACATTATAGAAAAATAAAAACAAAAATTTTTGTCCAAAAATTAAAAAAAAAATGTTAAGGGTGAACAACCCTTATCACTTAGGGGTATGAAAAATAGATGTTGGCCGATTCTAAGACCTACTCAATATGCTCACAAAATTTCATGAGAATCGGTGAAGCCGTTTCGGAGGAGTACGGGAACGAACATTGTGACACGAGATTTTTATATATAAGATAAGTTCAGAAATAACATCGTTTGAATTGTATAATTATTATTTACTATAACTATTACATATATAAATATTAATAATTTTATCATAATATATTATGATAATATGAAGTCTACATAATTTCCGAAGGAAATTGGTGAATATAACAGGGTAAGAAAGTGCAGAAAATTAAGGACCAGTTGTCGTCATAAAGAATAAGAAGAACGTTTTTATAATTGTAATTTACCGTAAAACAGAAGCAAAATCCTATTTCAAGGATAATTACCAACATTGAATTGCGAAACAAAGAATCGACCGAAATAATATAAAAGTTTCACAAAGAACTCATTAAAGAAATTATTGAAAGATAAAGACTCATTACTTAGCACAGCTCTATTGTTCAGCCCATTCCACGTGGAAGAGAAAAGAGAATAATTCTGTAAGATTTTACTATACATTTGCTATGATTTTGACTTTCCAAGCCAAGTGCGAGTTCAAGTTATGCACGCAATGAAAGGACATGTCCAAAAACGGGCCTGAAATTCTAACCAAAACAGTTTATATATATTTGGATAGAGCTCCTAACAAATAGCATTAAACAAAAAATCGTTCATTTTTAAAGACCTCCGGTTTTGAGATTTATATAATGTTATTTTGCTTAAAAACTACACTTAATATGAACGTTTTTAGAAAAGTTAGTTATGAATAGAGGGGTCTAAAACATTTTTTTTAATGGATCCAAGTTCTATATTTTGCCCCTTTAGTATCCCTAAAGTTTGAGCCTGGTTAGATTTTAAGGCCCAGCACCCATACAAAAAGCGGACATCTCCTTTAAACGTGTGTGCACAATGTTGTACGATTTATTCGCTATCGACGCAGTGACATGCAACCTTATTCTATTTTAAATAAGGAGCATTATTGTTTTATTTAAATCATTGTCACCATCATAATAGATGGAGAAAATAAGCATGGTCTATATTAAGTACATACATAATCTACAACTACCGTAAAATGTATTTCTCAGCGTTATGTTTCTTAACAGTCCTCTATAAGTATTAGATTTTGGTATGAGACATTAAAACAATTTAATAAGAACGCTGTTTTTTAAAAAACGTATTATGTTTCTTAATGTCTCACCATGACGAACAAAATATATTGATTTAGTAAGTATGTCTGTACTTTTACATCGAGCACACGTAGCACATACGAAAATAGGCAAGGTTTCCAAGGCCTTACCTAAAGAAGCTCATTAGCCAGCCCGGCAAAAAACCTGCCTATTTCATGAAAGCGTTAGAAGAAACTGTATCAAACGAATAAAATATTATATACTACCCGACAGACGTTGTCTTGCTCTAAAAAGGAAATAAAATCCTAGAAACCGAGTACAGCGTCACCTACCGGATCCAATCGTTAATCTAAACCATTCCTGAATCCATCTGAAGACACACAAAAAATTTCATTAAAATCGGTCCAGCCGTTTAGGAGTTCAGTGACATACACACGCACAGAAGAATTATATATATAAATATATATATATACATATATATTATATATTCAGATGAAATTTGGAAGCTACATAGCTAATATACCATGTACTGTTTTTTACATGGGCAAGTAACCCCACTAATGGTAAGTGGAGTGGCAGGTGGTAGGGCTCTCATATGTAAGAGTCCGTCTGGGTGGGTACCACTGCAATGTCTATTTCTACCGCCTAGCAGCAATGTGCATGCACTGTTGTGTTTCGGTTTGAAGGACATTGTAGCTAGTGTAACTACAGGGCATAGCTCACTATGCCCTGTAGTAAAAAACGGGGCCTAAGTCTCAACTTAGGCCCTGTTTTTTCAACGTTTTTCAAATCAATGTTACATTTCTTCAATTTAACATTTGTATTGCGCGTTGTGAAAGGGGGCTGAACGGAAAGTTGTCACGAAACTTTTTGCTATTATCTTACTAATATGAACCTTAAATACAATGCGTAGAACCTATAATTCTTAGATTTGTTTATTAAATCTAAGAATTATAGAATAATAAATATAAGATACAAAAGAATCGAACGTAACATTCTTTTTTCAAATTTTGTTGATTTATTCTACTTTGGTTACTGACATTTATCAATAACAAGACTAAACGTGCTTTGCTCGCGTTTAAAAATCTACTTTATGTGGTAAGCGTAAGATCGAATTTGTGTTTAGTCAATCAAAATTTGTAATAAAAATGCTATGCAATAGCTTTACCGCGGTAGTCTCCGAGTGCCACACGTATTTATTTGTTTTTTTCTCTAGAAACTTATGTATTGGAACGGAAATAGGAAAATATTTAAATATTTATATATATACACACTCTGTTATATAAATAAAATTTTATTACAATTCCTTCACTAATTAATCGAAAGGAACTTCGTTCCATCCGGGTGTCCCTTGACACCTCTCATTGCTTTTTTTTCTATACTAATATTATAAAGAGGAAAGATTTGTATGTAAGTATGTTTGTAACGAATAAACTCAAATACTACTGAACGGATTTCGATGAAAAATGGCACACGGGTAGATCATGTCCCGGATTAACACATAGGCTACTTTTTATACCGGGAAAAGATTTTTATCCAGGAAAAACTTTTTCACGCGGGCGAAGTCGCGAGCAGAAGTCTAATATCCAATAAATATAATGGAACATTTAAGCAGGTATAGGTTTCCCTCACGGGTAGAGTGACAAGCAATTTAAGTATAACTTTATGTTAAAGCGATAAGTGATTAACGTTCATAGCTCATTACGGCGCCTTCTTAAAAAATGTTTATATTATTATTATAAAAAAAACACATCATCGCCATACGAAAACTGCTTTCGTAAACAACAGCTTAGCAACAGCTCTTACCTTGATTTGAATACCTTAGACTCGCTTCCCTAAACCATATCCATCTTATTATTACGCTTTCACTCGAAACATTGGTTCAGCACTTAAGGTTGGGTTAAATAGGACTTCGCGTGTTACATTCGCGTGAGTAGATTACCTAAATCGAATGCAAATGCCTACAATGTAGAGGCCGAAAAGGGGCTTAAACGAAAAACGTGTACAAAATTTTAAGTTTTTCAAATATCCAAAGTCGTAAAATCTAGTAAACATTACGAAAAACCAGTGACTCATCCACGTGAGCCATGTTTTCTGATTTTTTTTTAATAGAAATCTCATAGTAAGGACACAATTCATCTCATCACTATGACCTTTTGTAATAAAATATTAGAAATTGTTTAATTTTTTTGAAGGTTCGCGCATCCTATGCTACATCCACGACAGGACGCAGCGTGTCACATTGCAAAGGAAGGAATATGGAATCGCATCGGGGCGCACCGCAAGGCAATAATGCAATCAGTCACTCATTGGTACTCCAAAGCGAGGGATAATTCTGACGAAGAGTTGTATTTATGTAACTCACACTGAGGCGGGCTGCATTGTAAGCCATGACATCGCCGCAAAAATAAGCCTAGCAAGCAATCCGCTAGCGCGTTGCGATGCGGCTAAGGGCCATTTATTTTTTATATTTTGCCTGTTTTATGGCTACTTAATGAAATCTCTAGGGCCATGTACTCTTAGTGTTTATGAAAACGTTTCTGGCAATCCAATTTAACTTATGTTTTTATAGTGTTTTGTAACATTTTTACTGAGTACTTTAAAGTTAATAAATGGCTTAAATTTGTAATAATTACGAGCTTGAATTGTCATTGTAACAACAACGCCGAGATTTGGACGCGATATTGACGTTGCTACTACGACTAAAGCGATAACATTGCTTCAAGAAATCCGTACGTTCGTTTTTCTAACATTTCTTCATTTTCAAGCATTGTCCTAATGGATTTCAAAAGACTTGAGGAGTCACTAGAAGACAGCAATCTAGCAGGAATAGAAAAATTACTGCCCATGGGGTACACGCGTACAAGTGCACGCAGAGAGCGAGGAGGCCCGTGCTCAGCAGTGGGCAGTATATAATACAGGGCTGGTATGGTATGGTTACGCCATATAACAGGATCTCTTGTTTGAGTAACGGCGATCAAGTCTCCAGAAGACGGCTAGTGCGGATTCCATTGACAAGTGCTCATTGTGCAAACCGATTCACTTTTGCAAGGCAGCATATATTGCAACATAAATTCTTATTTTTCTTGTAGTGCCTCTCCAACTAGTGAAGGTTGGCAGTCAGCTCAGCATAATATCTTCTTTTGTCCTTTGCAAGGCGAAATATTTCTGCAGCGCTTGCAATCCCCGTCCACTCGCGGATGTTCCGCAACCAAGATTTTTTCCTTCGATCGGTTTTTATTTAGCCCGCTACTTTTCCCATCATTATGAGTTGAAGGAGCTCGTACCTGTCAAGTCTTAGTTACTAAGACATGACATACGTACTGTACGTCTCCCAAATGAATGATTGGAGCTTATTAATTTTTTATAAGAGTGCAAACTCATATATTTTATGATGCGATAACGCATAACTGTGTGAAGACAGCAAAGTAAGCGTTGCATGCATTTATGATTTCAAATGCGTATATCTACGAAAATAACAGATTTGGATGCCCTAATGTAATGTTACGGGAAAGCCTATCGGACAGAACCGAAGTTATAATTTTAAACACAAGCACAATAACAGCTCAGTGGTACATCGAGGAGTTCATGAGACCCCATGTGGTGCCATTTGCACGGCGAGTGGGTGTTGGGTTCAAGTTGATACACAATGCTCGAGATTATAAAAGTGTTGCCGAGGCTTGCGAATATCCCAGACCTAAATAGAAAAACCTGTGGGTTCACTTGAACAGATAAGAGAGCTGCTTAGAGTGCATCGAACTGTCGCGTATAGAAAATACTTAATATTTACTGTGATGGTATTTTACTGTTTATGACGACACAATATCACAAGCTATTGATTTCTAAAAACACATACCAGTCTACAATATCTATTGTTAATATTTCTGTTTATTGATAGAACTCACTAACTGCCAAAAATTCAAGTTTTTGCTAATACGACGTATAAAATTGTGTACTTGAGTTCTACATGATGCAAAAGCTTACGTAAAATACTAAAGGAACCGTGATGCTTCGCTGTAGCTGAGTGTTTTCACCTAGCTTACTGCAACTCAACCAATTTATGTAAGCTAATGAAAGAGCTTTTTCAGCAAGCGTTCGTAATATTACGAACGACGAAGATACGTCACAGAACCGGAGATATAGAGAAAGAAGGATATGAAAATATAAGAAATGTGCGCGAATACTGAACATGCAATACGACAAACCGAGGTAGTTAGAGAAGAACATCGCGTTTGAGTATAATATCTTTAGAAGGATAAACTTAGCTGATTTCCAATACTTGATGATAAATCTGTGCATCAATACCCGCCATTAAATAATAAAATAAAACAAAAAAAAAATAAGCAAAATGGTTGTATAAAACGGCCAAACGGACTCGTATTAGAATTCATATTTCTTATATTATATAGATATATACGCCACGGTCAACCCTTTGAACTGATTTAAGCTTAAATTTATTATGTTTACATACAAACTATCATCAATACATGGTGTATGGTTTTAGTGTATGCCACATCATTACTTATGAACTTTAGTGACTTCTATCAAAATTAGCGACATTCAACTTCATAATTTTGAGGTAAAGTAAAACGAATTATTGTTCATTGATGATTTTAAGCGCTTCATTCAAACTTTCTATTAGAAGGAATCATTGGCGGTTTTTTTACTTACTTAATTCTTGCTTTTTGTTCTGTATCCAGTTAATCTTAAAAATATTATGCCTTATTTTATTTCTTATATAGGTACTTTCATGGTTGGAATGGTATAAGCAGTTCAATTGAATAAAAAATAATTCACAGTTTCCCACCAAATTGTGTTTATTTAAGATAATAAGTTTTTTTTTTATTGCATTGAGTGACGAGACGAGCATGCCGTTCGCCTGATGGTAAGCGATACGATCACTCATAAATAGTAGCAACACCATCCAGCACCTTGAGTTACAAACTACTGTGTGGCATTCCACTGCGCTCGTCATCCTGAGACATAAGATGTTAAGTCTCATTACGTCCAGTAGTTACACTGGCTACAATGTCCTTCAAACCGAAACACAACAGTGCATGCACACTGCTGCTTGGCGGTAGAAATAGACATTGCGGTGGTACCCACCCAGACGGACTCTTACATATGAGAGACCTACCACCAGTAAAGTAAGTTCTTGCAATAAGCCAATTATATGCGGTGACGAATCACATTTATTTATTTATTTATTTATTTATTTTATTGGATCGCCAGTGGATCTTAAACCTAAGTATAAACAAACATACACTTAAATCATGCTATCCAGTTACAGGCAACCACATCTAACGGTAGGTATTACATCAGACTTAATTCAGATACAAAGACCAAAAAGGAAATAAAAAAAATACATCAACAATTATACAACAGCAGCTAAAACAAACCAAAACAATAATACGAGAGAAGCCAACAATCATGAGTTCTTAACACTGTACAAAATAAATGGTAAACTAAGTACCATGTGTTTAATACTGTAATTTAAGTTAATCTAGAGTCATAAAGCTGACAAATTTTATTTTTAAAACACAATAGACTATCACTACATAAATCTACGTTTGCAGATCTGGACACATCATTGTATAATCTAGTCATCCTTATTAATGGCGAGTTAAGACCAAGGTTGGTTCTGTGAGTCCGTACATTAAACAGCTTGTAGACATGCGAGCGTGGCAATCTGCTTGGAGCCGAAATATTTATACGTTCCAAAAGTTCGGGACAGTCTATCCTATTGGTAAAAAGTTTGTGGACAAATAATAAATCGAGCAGCTTACGTCTGTCAATGAGAGATAAGAGCTTGAAATATTTAAGACGAGAGCTGTATGACTTCAAGGAATGGTGTAAATTCAAACTATATGCGAGATGACCAAGGAATCTTTTTTGTATTCGTTCGATTCTATTTCTATGCACCTCATAAAAGGGAGACCAGACTTGCGAGCAATACTCCAATATACTACGAACTAACGAGCTATATAAAAGAATTCTTGTTTTAGGACGTTTAAGTGTTATGGTGTTTCTACAAATGAAAATATACATATTATAATATTGAAAAGTCTACACACATTACGTTTAATCTGAGCAAAATATTTTATCTGATATTATGATATTTATTTTATCACGCCTTAATTTTCAGTTACTGGCAAGTTTGTTTGTGCAGACATCTTGGCATGAGTTGCTGCAAGTAAAATTAATGATACCCGCGATAAATAAAATACAAGATGCAAATATATATACTCAGGAAGTCAGGACACATGGAATGATTGATTAAATATGCAATGCAATGCAATCAGCCCTGTATTATATACTGCCCACTGCTGAGCACGGGCCTCCTCTACTACTGAGAGGGGTTAGGCCTTAGTCCACCACGCTGGCCTAGTGCGGGTTGGCAGACTTCACATACCCTCGAAATTCTTATGGAGAATTCTCAGGTATGTAGATTTCCTCGCGATGTTTTCCTTCACCGTAAAGCGAACGATAATTGATAAACAATACACACGTAACTTCGAAAAGTCAGAGGTGTGTGCCTCGGGTTTTGAACCTGCGGACATTGTCTCGGCAGACCGTTCCATTCCCAACTAGGCTATCGTCCACTTGATATATATGAGATATATGTATCCAATATGTATTTGGTTGTGGGCTCCTTTTTACGCACTTAGCCCGTAAAGTGTCAGGCCATTGTGCGTGAGTGTATCCAATATGTATTTCAAATTAATTAATTCATAATATAATATATATTTTTAGACTAACAGACCAATGCTAAAACTGTTTGTATAAAGATCCCATTTGTCAAAAAATGTGAAATGAAAAAAATAGAGAAGAGAAATTTAAAGAACGTGATAATAATCACAATAGGTACGAAAAGGAAATTAATAATACCCTAATGAAGATACATTTTTTACAGTCGCTTATAGAACTAATGTATGTTAATATTGTATGTAATAACACTATGATTATCTTGATACTCTCGTCTTCCATGTGGGTTTGAAATCCTCATACCTATTTCTGCTGCCATGCAATAAGCAGACATTTAAAGTTTCTTTGAAGGATATTGCATCCAGTGAAAGTTCTAGGCATCATGGAGTCAAACACATCGAGCTTTTTCAAGAGTAAATTTCATTGATTAAGATTGTATTCATATTATATTTACCATAAATTTACTTACAGTATAGTCATATGATCATGTTAAATTGTAAATTTAAGTAATGTTTATTGTTTAGTCTGCCGGAAAAACTAAAAAAAAAAAAAAAAAAAATAAACATCAACCAACATATCTCACTTTTTACTGGAATTTATTTCCTCTATTAATTCTAAAATATTTGCAGTATTTATATACAAATACCAGACTGTAAACATACTAGAAAAATACCATAGATATTTTAAAATTAAATAAGAAAAAAACTGTTTTAGCAAAAAGTGGGAAATGGTTGTGATGTTCTGAAAGGCTCGTTGTGATGTCTCATGGTGACGAGCGTAGTACTGTGGCATGCAGTAATTTCAATATAGATGAATTACGATAACATGGCTCGCCCGATAAAACGATATAGGTAAGTGACACCGCTAATCGAGCAACAAATCCTTGGATTTATTTTTCTTATTGACGGCCCACGCGTCACGCACACATGCGTTGTGAGTCTTGGTGGGGCTTTTAAAATACTTTAAAAGTTTGGAATTTTGGAGGGGCGAGCCATGTTATCGTAGATGATCTATACAAGGTGTTAGGTAACGTTGCCACTGTTATGATCAGCTGAGGTAATAACCATGAGACCGACGACATTCTTGTGTTCTCGTTTATATAAACAAGTATTATTTGCAAATCAGTTGTGCATGAAAGTTATTGATAGAAATAAAAATAGATTAAGGGCCAATGGAAATTACAAAAATGTTTTGTACTAAACCGTAATTGGAAGTCATTGTTAAATGTCATTAATTTTTCAAGTTACATTTAAATATAAATAGACAAAATATTTTATTATGTCTAGAACAATAATAGTTATACATAAAATAATACTAGTGCTAAGTGGTTTTATTTGGTTTTTTGGTTTGGGTTAATTACTTAAAACATACTTTAAATTGATTCTTCGCTGGTCACTGTTTATAAATAATTGTGGCCGCACTTGTTGAAATTCGACCGCAATTCGTAATTTTTTCTGCACTGCTTCTTTATATAAACCTTAAATCTGCGAAATTTTACACTCCTCCCTGCACGCAATGTGCTTAAAAAGGGGTAAAAAGATTTTTCTTCACGTATTAATAATTATTATAGATTCTGTAGTCATTCTTTTATTTCACATTATTTATGTATATGACAAACAACAAACACAGTACTTTAGTTCAAGGTCTATTGATGATTGCATTTGAACCGGGAAAAAGAGACCAATGAATGAGCCTTTTAAGACTGCAAAGTTGCCACCAGCTAGAAGTACTATAAATATATAGCTGCTATTTTCTATAAAACCTGTCACGTGTTCACTGTATCCCTGAAAAACTAATGTTCAGGGTTCTGAAAACAACACACACACACACACACACACACCCACTCACGCCCTTTATACCCGAAGGGGTAGGCAGAGGCGCAATTAGTGCACCCACTTTTCGCCGTGCGTATTCCGTCCCATGATGTGATAGGGGGCGAGCCTATCACCATATCGGGCACAAATACCAAACTCCGGGCTGATACTGAATTAAAAACCCAATATCATTTTGCCCGACCCGGGAGTCGAACCCGAGACCTCAGCATTGCAGTCATACCGTAATACAAATACGCCACCGAGGCAGTGCCGCGAGATACATCTTTATAACTCGGACCATGTGACTTTCTTCTTTTTTCAAAAGTCTGAGGTTTAGTAAAAATGTTCTACACATTTGAATAACCTAAAAACAGCAGTAACGACCTTCAATATACACGTCTAAAGCATGAACTTATTTAACCTCAAACAAGTGGAAAAGAATTATTTTTTGGATACGTTTTCAAAAGTATTATTGAAGTGTTGGAGAAATCAAGAAGCACATTAAATTCGTATTCTCTAAAGAAAAGAGACATCATGCAATCGTACCGTCCCCAAAAATATCGATTTCTGTGACGTAATTTGAACACAATTACTTGGCTACTAATTATTATTAATTATATTTACAATGTTATTATCTATGTTATTATCTCTTATTTTGATTTATATGGCGAAGGTATTTAATAATTAGGTTCGAATATTTTTCACCCTCTTAAATATTTAGGTGGACATCCTAAATCCAGCGTCCTTAATAGTTCTTTGTAAATCAAAGTATTGTATGTATATTATTTAAAATTGTATGTTCAATATTTTGGCAACGCTTGCGACACAGCCTTAGGCACTGTATCACAATTTCATCAGATCAATCATGAGCCTTAAAAATATTTGTTGCTAAATGGTTAGCCTGCCTGTTTTTAATCCATATAAATAAATATCTTTGCATTTCTATTTCTTCTATTTACATACTTATGCTCATTGTACAATATACATCAAGCACATATTAATATAGAAAATTAGCTCCTTTGATAAAATAGTGCCCACTTGAAGAACAAACTTTTACCCGCCCATAAACTACACGCTGCAACGCCCAACTTTAAACTGTTTTCGCTATGTGAAAATATAACCAAAGTTGTTTTATCGTAAAAGAAAAATAATAACGTTGTCATACATCGTAAATGTAATGCATTTCGTTTTACTGCCCCGCCGAGATTTACGATCGTCTCAGCTTATCGAGGAACTGTACTAAAGTTTTACGTCACCAGGGACGCTAGTTAAAGTGTATGCAGTACTCACGCAACATGGTTTGCCTGCGGTAGGAAGGCGGCTGCCAACGCCAGCAGAAGCGGCGCGCTGCGGGGCCTGGCGCCGCTCATGTCGCGTGCGGGCAGCGCATGGGAGCGAGTTGGCGCGTGCTAGACGACGCTCGCCGCTGTCGCTATCGCTCGCCGCTCACCGCTTGCCGCTCACCCGCTCACCGCTCACCGCTCGCCGGTGTCGCGCGGCGGACTGGCCTGGACTGGCTCACTGTTCGCCTGGCTGCCGTACTCGTCTAGTGGCGGAGCGCGTAATGCTGGCTCGCAACGAGTGTTCCCGCCGCGCTGCTATCGATCGCAGCAGGCGTGACCCGGACCGCCACCGCCTGTCGCTCCAGCTATCGACCGTCGCGCCGCCCCAACCGATGCGACGCGTACTCACCTCCTAATTACTACACTACTGGACTTCTTGGCATTCAAACTTCAAACCTGCGCGCGACACCGCGGAAAATAAATCTCACTTAATTTAAGAGACAAACTTCCATAAGTATTTACTTTGTAAAGTCCATCTTTTGATGACACGTTTTGACGTTATTAGTCCTTATGGAGATATTTTTATTAAGAGTTTATAAGACATGGCTATTAATATAAGTAAATTTCGTTAAATAAAGAGTGAAACACCTATAATTAAATTGTATTGAGGTATAATGACAATGATTATAGTATTTATAATTTTACGAATACAATGTAAAGGATTACGTTTTCTTAAAATTTTCCCCGTCATGAACGTACTAATGTTAAGTGTATTAGCCACTCCTATCACCTTCTATAACAATAAACTCAAAATCTAAATTTTCTTTACTCAAATACTCTTTCTTTTGAATCGTCACGAATCTACCACCGTTTTGGAACGTGTTATCGTTATGAAGAAGAGGCCTAAGAAATCCTGTCAGCAACATGATCTGTCAAAGTGATATATATAATAACCTTTTATTAATAACTATCCATAAATAACATAATAAACACAATCTGAATAACATAAGTAAGAATATAAGTCCATTAGCTGCATACTTTATTATCAAACAAGCATTACGATTCGTATGGGCCGTGCATATGCATCGGTATTACCGGCCGCTATTTGCCTACCAATTAATAATTCACTTCGCAATTAGCCACCGATGCATAGGCCTGCACACGGGTCCAAAGTTCGTCGCTCAAAGCTTTTAGTTGCCAAAGCACCATCGGAGTGGCATTTTCTATTAAAATTTGCATTATACAGATTTGTAGAACTATTCAAGCAAGTTTCTATGCTTATTCAATTTAATGGAAAGTCATATAAATCTCGGAAACTAGCAAAGGAAATTGTTTTTATTAAACTGGACCTTTTCCTTGTTTTGTATGAACTTATTCCGCATTGGTCAACGACGATTCATTGTGGCTTATTTTTTGCATTGCAAAATATAACTTTTTTTGAGTTTGTAGACGTTTCTCTAATAGTGATTAGTCTTATCTAATATTTTTACACTTTATGACATCAAATTGTTTACTTAGAATATTAGTTGCAACTCAATTTTGCCTTACTGTAAGAATCCTACTTCTAATTTAAATTTATTATTGGGAGCACTTCTTCGTTGCCCTCTATAAATTTATTTAATCATTATTTTTTACAAACTTGCGTATCCACAAATACTTTTTTCGCAACAGTCTCTAGTTTGATGTATCAAATTGATCTAGGTATTAGTTTTATTGTCAATCGTAATGTTATTGATACTATTGTAGTTAAAAATTTTATGTCAAGCAAAAATCGATCTTTTAATAGCGCCTCGCCTGTGTGGATGTTCTATCGATAAAATTCATATGCGCTGTTTTCTAGGGTCAAAAGTAGAGTATAATAATATGTAACATCTGCCAAAATTCCTTGCAAATCAATTCAGCAGTTGCTACTTTTACTTTTAGCAATTATCCAAATACCTTCATTCAGGATTTTTAATTTCACGTTAGTATATACAGGGTGTCCAGGAAATGAAGGATATCCCTGTAACTGCGGATACTATATGATAGAATTTAGATTGAGTAAAAGTCCCACCATTTTAGTAGTATTATTATTATTAAAAAAATCCTAGATTGTCATAGTATAGTATATGTGTCATGTGACCGATAAATAAAATAAATTGGTACATATGAGTCCCTCGGTGGTGTAGTTGTATTACGGTACGAATGCAATGCTGAGGTCTTGGGTTCGATCCCCGGGTCGGGCAAAGTGATATTGGGTTTTTCTACTCAGTATCAGCCCGAAGTCTGGAATTTAGACAAAAAAGCGGGGCGTTATAAGTTTAGTGTGTGTATCTGTTTAACCCCCGACAAAAAATCGGGGTGTTATAAGTTTAGGGTGTGTATCTGTATGTCTGTCTGTGGCATCGTAGCTCTCAAACGAATGGACCAATCTTGACGCGGTTTTTTTTGTTTGAAAGCTGATATGATCGCGATGGTTCTTAGCTATAATTTATGAAGATCTATTCAGGCGTTTGAAGATTATCAGCTCATTTCCAATTTAAAAAGCCCGATTGATTTTAAATTTGGCGTACTATGACTTCGGCAATATTTTTAAATATGAGCTGATGCTGCAGCATCAAGTAGTCTGACCAACACGTCGGGGGACCGAATTCCGGACCAGGGAGACGAAAATACTTCTTTAGCGGTCCCTCGACGCGACCACGCTTGGGTCAAAATATTACTAGGTACTTAAACGACAAAGACACTTTTATTATTTACCCTTTAGAGATTTTTGTGTCGGGGTTTTTTTTTAATTTGAATTTAATTTTTATGTATTCTATATACATGATCTCTTTTCTTACCTATGGGCGTGTATCCCTAGGCGGAATAACAATACTTCAAACATAAAGTATATACGTAAATCGGTCGATGTACCCCAGCCCATTATGTATCGGTCACTGACTTTTTGTACAAAAAATATTTCTTTCGTGTTGCTTTCGGTAATAGGATTAATTATGTAAATTATTTTTCAATATAATTGTTCATTTGTTATTCCAAAAACATATTGGATACGGTCTAATGCGAATAAATATATTAAAGGCATTGCCAGAGTATTTCTAAGTAATATATTCAAAGAAATTCATTCGCTAAGAGCTGAAAAGCGTATTCGCCTCCTCGCCTTATAAAAAAACGTTTCAATCATTAAAATAGAATTAGATTTTTTTCTCCACAGCCACAGACTTTGAAAAAATGTTGATAATAATTATAAGTACAAAAGTACAGTCGGCAACACAAGTACTTCATACAAAGAAAAAAGTTTTGATTGAACTAAACGAGTATAGGTGATTTGAAATTTTGAATTTGTTCAGCTACTTATGTGGCTGACTGTACCATCATGTCGAGGGTTTACAAATAAAATCGATTTATAACTTTTTTTTGTACAAATTAGTAAAAGGGGAAAATTTGGCGGTAATTTTATTGTTTCGTTATATGAAGTGCTTGATCTATCAAGTTGGTCAACATATCGGTATCCTTGAGACGAGTTTCATATTATTCACATATTCAGGCTTATTAGCTGTGTGCAAGTTATGCTTATAAATAATATTTATTTTGTTTTATTTTAAAAAATCCTTGAATACATTGAGCTAATTAAAATAGGCGGATAGTGTTACAACGAGATATGTAAAAAATAATTTTATTGACATGGATAAAACTCTATACGATTAGCGATACCATTTTACGGTTAAAGATGAGGAAAATTATAATTTTGTATTGCAGAAGATATACAATTAGCAAATTAGCAAATAATATGTTATAAATGGTGATACCATCGTGTTAAAGCTCACACTACCCGACAAATGGCTGCCTCACCGACCTTTAAAAAAGAAAATTGGCCAGATGGTGAGCTTCTATTGGGTCTCCAATAATCAGTGAATTTATATTAAATCTCACAAAATCCAAAAACAATACTGCAACATAGCCAAATGTCGAAAAGACATCCGGTACCAACCTGCAGGTGGTAGGTTCAGCTCATTCACCTTGCATGCAAAACTATACAGTGCATGTCTAGAAAATTACAAATATAAAAAATTGATTTAGTTTCATAGTTGTGGCAAGCAAAAGCAGCTTAGACTGTATTCCGGACAACAGAAAAAATATCGCGTGCAACTCTACGTGAGGCTGAACAAAACTTTTATGGCAATAATTCCATCATTGAATTAAGATTTTTTTGTATCGTGACTACGGACTTACCGTCGAATAGTATTCAATGGTTCTTTGAGACCCACTATCAATGAAATGGAAAGATTACGGCGCTGAAATTAGAATTACAGACTTTATTTTTTTTGTTCCGCAGGAAAAATCCGTCTTATGGATACTTATCTTGAGCCTGGGGAGGGGAAGAATAGTTATGTCGGACTCACCGGCGTTCCGACCCAGATGCCACCTAAATGACCTCTGGAGCTTGTCCATCAAATTATGCCGGCATACCGACTAAAACCCGCGGTGGCCCGCTTCTGCGCATGAGGGACGGTTCCGGGGGGTCGTGAATGCATCCGAATTCGCCGGAACCGTCTCCGCGCAATACCGCTTCGCGGCTCGCCTCTTTGGACTCACAGGTCCCCTTCTTTAACGGCAGCACGATGATTCCGTGCTGCCGTTGACTTGAGAATGCGCATTCCCCGCTGCGTTGCCGCAACTCCCACTAGCCCCCTTTTAGTCGCCTCTTACGACAGGCAGGGAATACCATGGCGGAATTCTTTAAATGCCCCCATACCACAGGGAGAGAATTACAGAATTGGTTTAATAATAATTTAACTATTTTAAGCATATCTGTATTTGTTGACTGCAAGGCGGCTTTTCATTTGCACAAAAAGCAAGAAGGATTCAGGAAAAAGAAAAATGGGGCCACGTGTTATTTGGATATACAGCAGACCCGCAGTAATCCGCCAAACGATTTGCAAGACAGTGTCGGATTGTCGAATTTGTCGGACTACAGGGTACTGCCATCGAACCCTGTAGACCGGAACTTTTTGGAAAAGGAGTACCTTGTAATCCGACAAATAACGTACTTATAAAAACTTAGATTGTGGCGATGTGTACTATATATTTGTGCATTGACGAAAATGTCTGTCATTGGCTTGTCGGATCATAAGGGGCGCCGGATTACCGCGGTGTACTGTTTAAAGTACTTCTTGAAATTAGAATGAAAGAAAGAAATAATGCTTCTATGCGTTCAAAGCACAATCTTTTTTCAGTAGTTCTATTATAGTCTAAGCATTCCCTTTATGGGCTGCGCGATCGCTGTATCACTCACAGTCTCTGCCAGTATTCATTAGACAGGACTCCATCTTGTATTTTCCCTATAAAATTCAATCAACGTCACCATGGTAACCATGCAACTATAATACGAATAGCTTTAAACAACGAAAGGCAAAGTGGAACCGCGTACTTTATGGATATATTATCTCTGCCGTTTATTCTACCTGAGAAATTTAATTAATATAGCCATGGTAACCACTATCCTTATAGCTATATACAACAAAGAATAAGGTTTGTTTATTTATCCCATTTTGTAAGCAAAAAACAAAAGAGTTCCCCTGTCATGAGTACAGGTATTGTTTTGTAAGGTCAATGACATGAAACAAAACAAAACAATGTTTAACTATAATATCTATGTAATATATATGCAAGAACATTGTTAGTAAGTAAGCGCCAAAGTACAAAAGGATATTTTAATACTTAATGTACTTAACATGCTTAGGATTGTAGTGAACCTAAAATACTAATTGATATTAGGAATACGACATGTAATAGATGGTTTTGCTTTGGAAACGCGTCTATCGACGTTTTTATACAGTGTGGTTTACCTTTACGGTCTCCAAAATTCATGTAGTAGGTAGACTTAGCCTACGTAATTTGACTGTTGTTAATCTTATACCCAAAATTAGGATAAGTTTTATTTTGAATGTTTATGTCGTGTTCTTCAATTGAGATTTTCTTAAAAAGCTCCTATTGATACATTTCCATTGACTGACAAACAATGCACAGCTTAGAATAGGTATAATATCTTGAACGATTGTCTATTATCTTCAAACTTGTAACCGCATTTACTGAAATGTACTTTTTTTTTGCTTAGAATGACGAGACTAGCATACCGTTCGCCTGATGGTAAGCGATGCGACCACCCATAAACAGTAGCAACACCATCCAGCACCTTGACTTACAAAGTACTGTGTGGCATTCCTCTGCGCTCGTCATCCTGAGACATAATTAAGATGTTAAGTGTCATTATGTCCAGTAGTTACATTAGCTACAATGTCCTTCAAACCGAAACACAACAGTGCATGCGCACTGCTGCTGCTTAACTGCACTTAACTGTGGTTTCATAAATATATGCTACGTGTTACTTTTACATATTTTTACTTTATGGAACACGATGTCTTGGTTATAATTATTGTCCAGCAATTTTATTTTTCATTTCATAAGATGATTGAAACCGGTTTTATTTATTTATTTAATACTTTATTGTACATCAAACTAAGGTGAATGTATAAACATAAAATAAAACTAAGATGATAAAAACACAAGTACAATTGGCGGTCTTATCGCATTCCGCAATTTCTTACAGACAACCTTTGGATGGATTGGAGATGATAAGAAATTTAATAGAGGGGTGTCGACTGATACAGAAAGATGAAGTATATACTATGATATGTAAAAGATGACGATTTACCTACTAATATAATAATGTAATAACTCCTATTGCATACAATATATGTTTATAATAATAAAATACATACACAATTCATAAATAATTAACAAAAATAACATACATAATAATATCATACATACACATAATACAATAAACACGAGTATAAATATTACCAAAGGTATAATATAATATAAAGATTTTGTGTGTGTGTTCGGTTTGGTGTTTAATAAATAATTTTTGGGGTTGAATTTTATAGATAACAGTTGAGCGTCAAGAAAATATTCTAGAAAATCACAGAGAAAGAAGACTGACTACTGATATATGGATAATCAGATAGGTCGCTTACAAGAAATTATTAGACCGTAATCATGAAGTGGAGTTGTAAGAAAAGAACTAAAGTATTTTGAAACGAACACATCGGTTTTAAACTAACGCACCCTCCGTTGGGGTAATACCGAATCACAGGGTAATTCCGTTGTTTCAAGAGTCACATTCTAATTCAAAGTTGTGGTGTTGCTTATTTATGGGAAGGTAAATCAATCACTTACGATGAGACAAACGACGTGTGTCTAGTTCGATTAAGTAATCATGTTTTGCAATTCAATCTATATTAATAGAAATCATATTTCTTTGTATATTATCTATGCGTTCCATAACCATTTGTCCGATTGCTCTGAAACTTGGTTGAATAAGGTAGTTGACTACTTTTTTAAAGTACATTATACACAAATGTATGTCATCCAAAATCTAACAGAAAAAACATTTTTAAAATCCACGCAATAATATATTATCTTACTTCTTAGTATATTTTATATTATTCTACTAACATTATAAATGTGAAAGTTTGTGAAAAGGTTTAGATGTAAGAAGTAAACTCAGAAACAACTAAACGGATTTTGATGAAATTTAGCACACGGGTAGATCATATCCTGGAATAACACATATGCTACTTTTTATCCCGGTAATTTGCTCGTTCGCTTACATAGGAAGTAATGTATATTTTTTATCTGATTATTTAAGTAGATGGCGCTGGCGTTGTACTGTGTTTTAGGGACTTTTGTAGCGGGAAAGGCTTTTCACGCGGGCGAAGCCGCGAGCTACACCTAGTAAGTTATAAACCTTTGAAATTTGGTGGGAGGAGCAGCTGTCAAATAAAAGCAATAGCAAATTGGGACGTCACCGAGTTGCACCGGCCATACCGTGTGCGTGAGAAAGACAGAGGACGATAACCTCACTACGCCCCACTTTTTGCTCACAATAACATTTCAAAAATTATGAACTGAAGAAAGAAAGGAATGTATTTTATGAATAACTGATTTATGTTTCAACCAATTTTGATGCTAATTACACAGAAGTTTTTTTTTTATCATTTTATGTGAAATATAAAATCATATACAAAATTATCACAGGAAGCTTCCCTAATTTTCAAGTTCGCATAAACGAAGTTGCAGGCAACAGCAAGTTCTATAAACATTTTGATACTAAATTCAGCTGCGAAAAGCTCACACACTAAGTCGCTTTTACAGCTGTTTCGGACGTCGCGTCGGTAGTATTAAACTTACACAGCGCTCCAACCTTTCTGGTGACAGTGACTTGACGCTTTAATCCCGAATATGACGTAATTATATTAAGTCCATGTAATAAAGTTTTGTTTCATTAAATTTTGCCACGAAATTAACAGGAGTGGTGAGTGCTATTACTGACAATCATGTAGCAGTATTTTTATGAATATGTTTGAAGCATTTTATTGTGTCTGGATCTTAGAAATAAATGCCGAAAGTGCTGAACGCATTTGGATGAAATTTGACACTTGGGTAGGACCACGTTCTAGATTCATAATTAACAGAGCCAAGATTTAGCCTGAAAAAGTACACAATGGGACTTAAATTTTTAGGTAATCTTCTGATTAGCCCAGCGTAATCATTATCATCATCAGAAGTCATCTCGCTATAGATAATATAATTAGTGCTACACGTTCAAAACTGGGACGGTCGGTAATATATAAAATATCACTTTCTTAATAAACAACAATAACAACGAGGAAAACCAGTTTCTCAATCGCTATTCCCAAATTATTATCAATTTTTTACCTTATAAAAAACCTTTTCAAGAGCATTAATGCATTTTATAATAATATTGAGTTACGTACCAATGGACAAAGGTTTCAACGTATACAAAAACACCCTTTGTATTTGTCAAATACATTGTGTGGTTTCTTTACATTTGACGGTATTATCAGATACACCTACCTAGTACCTACATCTCACCAGTGTATCAATATAAGATTAAAAATGATCCGTCCCCATGGACATAGAATAATTCCAGTTCTACGTTTGATATAATCTTTTGATCTGAACCTGAATAGGGTAAAAGATTGCTGTGTGTGATATTGATAATGTGTTATATTTGCGCATTGTGTGCTGAGCAGTGAGAGTGGTTGCAGGAACTTTATCTGTGTGCGATCAGCTCGTGCTATTCATGTTCGAGGTTTTGAGATCGGCTACTGTTTTTGTTTTGATATTACACGGTTATTATTTAAACCTCATTTAGATACCCAGGTTTTGACTCATCCCGTGCGGAGTTGCTGGTCTCCCATCGGGCGCGTCTCCCTGGGTGGCGGATAGGGGAACGCCCCCCAAATTTGGGGGGTACCGGAAACGGCGTGGACCAAAACCAGCAAAGAAGATTCTTCCGCGTTCCCTCTGACTAGCAGAGGGTGCAGTGGAGGAATATGTAGACGGGTTCCGTGTGCACTCACCCTGCCGCGGAACAGGCCGGGGCAGAACTAGTTCTCCTTGGCCACCGTTAGTCTCGGAATCTCAGGGGGCGCTGTGGTCATGTTTCGCAGCGACTCCTGGGGCCGAGGGTCTTGGCTTAACCGCCTGGACTGCGAGGGAGATAACCTCTATAAAAAGTTACCCCGAATTCCAAGCGGCGGCGCACCGCGAGGGGATGCATGGCCGATGGGTAGTTCGGTCTCGAGTGCGACCCCCGCCAGAGTACCGGCCGACACTCTGTGCGGGTTACGCTAGGCTTAGCCAGGTACAGGGGGCACTGCCTGGTCGGACTGTTATTTCCCCCATACTCGTGGGATTCATAATGAACAAATCAAAACCCAAAAACACATTGACGAGGTTGCCTACTCCACTTCCGGCTGGAGAGGCGGAGGTTGAAGGGCGCAAGCCCAACGACGGAAAAATAGAAAGGGGGAATGTGGGCGTGAGGCTCACTGAAGACATGTGCGTGGACTCCGAGTCCAGCTATAGTGGCTCTTCAGTGAGAGGCGGGCGATTTTGGAGGAGCCTGTCGACCGACACGGACGAGCCGGCGCCGAAGACGAGGGCGACCGTTGCTCGCGGTAGAGGGGGTCCACCTTCGGTGGGCATCTTAAAGAAGGCAGAGAGGGAGCGCAGCGACGCGAAGCGTGCCGAGGCTCGCCAAAAGTCGGAGGTCGTGCCGAAGCGGCTCCGCTCTGCCGGGTCGCTGGCGCGCTCCAAGGCCACAGACACCACGGTCACCGGCCTTGAAGACGAGGCGAAGAGATGGCGGGAAAAGAGCTCCCGCCTTGAGGCTGCAGTTAAGCAGCTTCAGGAGGAGAACGCCTCCCTCCGTCGCCGCCTCGAAGACCTAGAGGCGGCCGCCAGCAAAAGTTCAACGGAGGAAATGCTGGGGATGATAGAGGCGAGGGTGGAGGCAAGGATGGAGTCACTGCTCATGGGACCGGCCGCAAGACCGCCTCTAGCCCATGAAAATAGGGCCCAAGTAGTGGAGCTCCCGGTTCAGGGGGGGTATGTCGGGGGTCAACACCGGTCCTTGGGCAAGGGCAAGGGAAAAGGTAAGGGCAAAGGAGCAGCCCAACCCAGTCCTCCCACCCTGATCCCAATCGCCGGTCCCTCCAATGTTCCGCCCCGATTCATCATGGCGGAACTATTGGGGGTGCAAGCGAAGGGCCAAGGAGCGGAGAAGCGAGTCGTTCTGGCTTCCACACTTCCTCCAGTGCCCAAGCTGAAGCCAGTAAAGGGGGGGAAAAATAAACCCAATCCCCCAGCGCAACAAGCTCCCCGTGAGCCCCGCCCGCTGCCGCCGGCTCCAGTGTCTATGGACAGGGAATGGACGGTAGTAGTGGGTAAGAGGAAGACAAAGTCCAAGTCCGGCGCGGCGCCTGCTGCAAGTTCGCAGCAACCGCCGCGCCGGGCCGAGCCCAAGCTCCGCCCACCGCGCTCCGCGGCTGTCATGATAACCCTGACGCCGACGGCTGTGGCGAAGGGGCTCACCTATGCCAGGGTTCTGACAGAGGCGCAGGATAAGGTGAACCTCACCGGCCTTGATATCACAAGGCTGAGGCCTAAGTTTGCGGCCACGGGTGCCCCAATGTACGAGGTGCCCGGGGCTAACTCTGATGAGAGGGCCGACTCCCTCGCCGCAAGGCTGAGGGAGTGTTTCAATGGGTCGGAGGATGTTCGGATCTCCCGGCCCATCAAAAATGCGGAACTGCGGCTTACGGAGCTGGATTACACGGCCACTCCTGAGTCAGTCGCAATGGCCCTCTCTAAGGCCGGTGAGTGTGCACTTGAATCTATCAAGGTAGGGCAAATCCGACCTGACCGTTCTGGTGTAGGTACGGCTTGGGCTCGGATGCCAATAAAGGCAGCTCAGAAAGTGCGAGGGGCGGGCCGTGTAACGATCGGCTGGGTCGCGGCTCGAGTTTCTGTGCTCGAGGCACGGCCCCTTCGGTGCTTCCGGTGCCTGGAGCCCGGGCACGTTCGGGAACGCTGCGACTGCGCAGTGGACCGTAGCGCGCTGTGCTACCGCTGCGGCCAGACAGGCCACAAGGCCCGTGAGTGCAGCGCTGCGCCAAACTGCGTGGTCTGCGCAGCCTCCGGCAAGCCCGCCGGGCACCAAGTCGGGGGGAAGGCGTGTCCCGCCTCCTCCCGCCGCAACCGTCGTCGCCCCTCCCGACGTAATGCTGCTGCTGCTGTGGCCACAACCCAGCCGCAGGCAGCAAGCCCACCGCAAGAGGCCGAGATGGAAGGTGTTGTAGAGATCGCCCAATAATGGACCTAAAGTTCCTCCAGGCGAACATCAACCACTGCGCCAGTGCCCAAGACCTGTTGTCCCAAAGCCTGGCGCAGTGGTCGGTGCAAGTGGCCGTGGTCGCTGAGCCGTACTTTGTCCCTCCCCGTGACAACTGGGCTGGGGACACCGACGGTTTGGTGGCCATAATCACACAGGGTGCCGCTGGCTCCCCGCCCTTCGAAAAGATATCGAAGGACCAGGGATGCGTGGCGGCTCTGTTGGGAGACGTTTGGGTTGTAGGAGTATATTTCTCTCCCAACAGACCCCTCGCCGAATTCGAATCTTTTCTCGTTCGGCTGGGGGCCCTAGTGGAACAAGGCCAACCTTACCCGGCAGTCGTCGCCGGTGACTTCAACGCCAAGTCTGTGGCTTGGGGTTCGCCGGCGACGAGCGGTCGCGGTAGGGTCCTGGAGGACTGGGCGATCTCTGTCGGCCTGGTCGTCCTGAACAGGGGGTCGGTGCACACGTGCGTGCGGCGCAACGGCGGGTCCATAGTTGATCTGTCGTTTGCAAGTCCCACCGTTGCGCACCGTGTCCGGGGCTGGAGAGTCCTCGCGGGCGTGGAGACGATGTCGGACCACCGTTACATTAGGTTCGACGTCTCCGCGTCCGCGAGTATCCAGCCCGATCGTGAAACGAGCGCCCCGAATCAGGACGGCCCGCGGTGGGTGCTTCGTCGCCTCAATAAAGAGGCCCTAGAGTTAGCCGCTCTGGTGATGTCGTGGCTCCCCGTGCCGGACGGGCCGGTACGGGTTGAGCAGGAGGCGGAGTGGCTCGGGGTGGCAATGTCGGACGTTTGCGACGCCGCCATGCCCCGGGCCCTCCGCCGTTCGACTCGGCGGCAGGTGTACTGGTGGTCGGCGGAGCTAGCGCAATTGCGCGCGTCTTGCGTTGCTGCGCGCCGTCGATACGCCAGGCATCACCGTCGCCGAATTCGAACACAGGATCACGCAGACCAGGAGCGGCGGCTCTATGACCTCTACAAAGAGGCGAAGAGAGCGCTGCGGGTGGCCGTTCATAGGGCCAAGGTCGCGGCACGCAAGGAGTTTCTGGAGACTCTCGACGGTGACCCGTGGGGGCGCCCCTATCGCATGGTGATGAATAAGCTTCGCCCAGCGGCGCCCCCGCTGTCGCAGAGTCTCCGGCCAGAATTACTGGCCAACGTCGTCGCGGCTTTGTCCCGGCCACCGTGGAGACCACTCCTCCACCGATGTCGCCACCGGATGTGGCGTCATCGTCGATTGAGAATCCGGCAAGGGATATCCCAGAGGTTTCGCCCGCAGAAATGCGGGCGGTAGTGCTTCGGCTGCGGAGCAAAAACACGGCCCCAGGGCTCGATGGCATCCCCGGAAGAGCCTGGGTGCCAGCCCTCGAGCACCTGGGTCCGAGGCTCCGCAGTTTATTCACCGCCTGTTTGGAGCAGGGCGTCCTCCCGGCGCGTTGGAAAACCGGGAAGCTCGTCCTGCTTAAAAAGGAAGGACGACCCGCAGAGTCGCCGTCGGCCTACCGGCCCATCGTGTTGCTCGACGAGGTCGCCAAACTCTTCGAGCGCATCGTCCATGCTCGCCTTGTCGAGCACCTCGAGAGGGTCGGACCGAACCTGGCCGACAGCCAATTTGGCTTTAGGAGGGGACGTTCCACCGTCCACGCGATTCTGCGGGTGAAGGCACAGGCGGAGGATGCAGTGGCCGGAGGCGGAATAGTTGTCGCGGTGTCCTTGGACATCTCCAACGCGTTCAACACGCTGCCTTGGCCCTGCATTCACGAGGCACTGCGGTATCACGTGGTGCCGCCCTATCTTCGGCGTCTGGTGCACGCGTACCTGTCTGACAGGGACGTTGTGTATCCGGGCGCCGACGGGTGGCACCGAAGAGCGATGTCGTGCGGTGTTCCACAGGGCTCGGTTTTGGGCCCTCTCCTGTGGAACATCGGATACGACTGGGTGCTCCGTGGTGCAAATCTCTGGGACGTCGGCGTGACGTGCTACGCCGACGACACATTGGTCACAGCGACCGCCAGGACATTCCGGGACGCCGCCACCTTGGCGGCGGTGGGCACCGGCCAAGTAGTTAGTCGGATTCGACGGTTGGGTTTAAAGGTGGCCCTCGAGAAAACCGAGGCCATTTGTTTCCACGGGCCTCGGAGAGGGCCACCGACCGGTGCCCACATCGTGGTTGAGGGGGTGCGGATTCCCATCGGCAAAGATATGAAATATCTAGGCTTAGTCTTAGATAGCCGATGGAAATTCCGCGCCCATTTCAAGAAACTGGGGACGAAACTGTCTCGGGCAGCGGGCGCTCTTTCCAGCCTGCTGCCCAACCTGGAAGGTCCTGGCATCCCTTGCCGGAGATTATATCACGGAGTCGTGCGGTCCATGGCCCTCTATGGCAGCCCCGTTTGGGCTGACTCCCTGAACCGCCCCTGCGTCGCCCTCCTGCGCACTCCGCAGAGAGCTTTGGCGCAGCGGGCGATCAGGGCGTACCGCACGGTCTCTTTCGAGGCGGCTTGTTTGTTGGCCGGATTCCTGCCCTGGGATCTGGACGCCAAATCCCTCTCCGATGTCTTTCATTGGCGGGAGGAGGCGTCCAGTCGCGGTCAACATCCGGCCCTGAAGGAGGTGGAGGCCATGAGGGCCTCCCTACGGCGAGCCGCCGTGGAGGAGTGGCGTCTCAGGCTGGAGGCCCCGTCAGCGGGGCTCAGGGTCGTCGTGGCAGTGCGTCCTGTCTTTGCCGAATGGCTGGACAGGCGCCACGGTGTGGCAACGTTTCGCCTGACGCAGGTGCTCACCGGGCATGGCTGCTTCGGTGAGTTCTTGTGGCGGGTAGTGCGGAAGGAGGTGTCGGCCGTGTGTCACCACTGTGACAACTGCCCGCTGGATACGGCCCAGCATACGTTTGAGTTTTGCCCAGCCTGGGATGAGGAGCGCAGCGCTCTCAGAGCAGTCGTCGGAGGAGACCTCTCGCTGCCGGCCGTGGTCGCTTCCATGGTCGACAGCCGGAGGTCCTGGCGTGCGGTGGCACACTTCTGTGAGGTGGTTCTCTCGCGGAAGGAGAGTGCCGAGAGGGATCGGAGGCGCGGAGATCCCTCCCGCCGCCAGACGAGACGCAGGAGGCGCCGGGTGGACGACTGACTGGCGTCTTCCGCCCTGTGGATTGGGGGCGTTTGGAGAATTCTACCACGGTATCCCCTGCCTGTCGTAAAAGGCGACTAATAGGGGCCACCGGGGGTCGCAGGCGGGCAGCAGGGGGCTGTCCGTCTTTAATTTTTTGTGTTCCATTAGCACATTGTAGCGATCCCTGTGATGGACGGCAGCGTGGCTGGTAGGCCTCACGTTGCCGTTGACGCCGAGGGTGTCCTTCGGTGCGCGGGGGTTTCTGAGCCCCCCCCCACAACAGGAGACGGGCCGCACTAGGCGGCACCGCGCAGGGGCGGCTGCGGATGACAACTTAGACACTTCCGTCAGAGGAAGCCCGCAGCCGTCCCTAATGCGCCGAAGATGGCCACAGCGGAGTTTTGGTTGGTATGCCGTGCGTTGTACATAGGTTAGGGACTCGGCCCGGTGGTCGCCCGATGGTAACATCTCTCCGGGCGGCGTAACGCCGGGTCGTAAGGTACGGTGAACCCAACATAACCGCTCAGTCGCCCCCCTTGAAGGCTGGGCGGTAGTAATAAGTCACTTTCTCCGCGAAAACAAAAAAAAAAAAAAAAAAAAAGGTTTTGACTCATACTGTGCGGACAAGAACTAAAAACTTGCATGCGATTATGTTACAGAAGAATCGCCTCGCCGTTGCGCATATTCAGAAAGGGCAACTTTTTATTTTCTTTCAAGAATCACACTTGCGCGGCAGAAAAAGCTCCATGTTAATGACCTTTAATTCTAAAAAAAACTAGAATCCCGAGCATCCTCATCCTTTTCCTAATTCCAATACTTTTCTTTAAGGCTAGCATCATATCCATGACACTTAATATTATAATTGTTCGTGGGAAATGGAGATTATCACACTAGGTGACCCGCCCGATCGTGTGCCAAACTTATCCAATAAAAAATCGTTCCATTAATAATGTACAGTGAAAAGTGGTAGGTCTCTCATATGTAAGAGTCCGTCTGGGTGGGTACCACCGCAATGTCTATTTCTACCACTAAGCAGCAGTGTGCATGCACTGGTGTGTTTCGGTTTGAAGGACATTGTAGCCAGTGTAACTACAGGACATAATGAGACTTAACATCTTATGTCTCGGGATGACGAGCGCAGTAAAATGCCACACAGTACTTTGTAAGTCAAGGTGCTGGATGGTGTTGCTACTGTTTATGGGTGGTCGTATCGCTTACCATCAGGTGAACGACATGCTCGTATCGTCATTCAAAACAATAAAAAAAAAAGTAAATGCAATAAAATTATCAGCAAAATAGGAGCTAGACGACAAAAAACGATAAACATAGTAAATGCGTACAGGATTAGTTTTATTTATTGTAACTTTTATATGGATGATGTCATGAGTGTTCAAGTATAATATATGTGTATTAATCAATGGCATTCAACAATATAGTTAGTTAAAAACCGGACATCAGGCTCGAATTTTTCGTCCAAAAGATATTACCAATTGGTAATAAGTCGCTGTCTTATCTGACACATCTGTATGACAAGACGTCTCGGTATGCGCAAATTATGTAAAGAAAGCAATAATTTGGAAGGAAATATGCCAATTCGCGCATTAAGATCATGTCAAAGTATGTTCTAATGCATTTTACATAGGTTGCTATTTCACGGTAGATTGAGTTACTGACGAACAGGCTCAAAATTTTTGTATGATAATTTTCCTAATGTCCGCCCTATATAACCTTAGAACTCTTTGGAATTAATAATGTTTAATTGTAGTGTTATTGGTTGAAATTTGATAGGGCTAATGCTACAAGTGCCAAACATATTGTACTCATAAAGTTGTCGCGGCTCTCATTTACGCATGGATGCGAGGGCTCAATTTTCTAAATATGCATAACTTTTGATTAACAACATCAAACACGCTATATATCTGTGTACTGTGACCACGCGATGCAAAATAGTATTAATGGTTTAACTTAGGCGACGAATTTACAAAAAACTCTTTTATTGGTCCCTTACGTAATGTAAGGAACTCTTGAACAGTTTTTATATTTCTAAAGCCACTGGTTTAAGTGTTAGGCAGTGTTAAGAATTTTATTAAGCGGAAGATTCAGCGAATATTTTACTATAAGTTCATTATAAGTTATATTATCCCTTTTTTTTGTTTTTTTTTTTTCGCGGGGAAAAAACGCGTTATCGCTACCACCACTGGGGGGTCAGTGGAACGGTTATGTTGGTTTCACCGGTCTTACAGTCCAATGTCGACCCTTGGGAGTATAGCATCATCCAAGCGAGCATTGGACCGAGTCCCTAGCCCTATGTACACCCTACACCGGCATACCAACCGAAACCCGCGGTGGCCTTCTTCAGCGCATACGGGACGGCCCCGGGGTATCTTGTTGCACTAAGATATCTGCACGGGACCGCCCTTGCGCGCTGCCGCATTGCGGCCCTTCTCTATACAAGAGGACTCAGATGCCCCCAAACTCTAAAGGACGCTTATAGCGTCTACGACAGCGGGAGACCAACCACCCACATTGTCGTCCACCTCGAAGTCACTTGAATTGGAATGAACAGCCCCTCACTGCTCATCCCGCGACTTTCTCTAAGCCCCATTTAGTCGCCTCTTACGACAGGCAGGGGATGCCGTGGCGAAATTCTCTAGATGCCCCCGGACCACAGGGCATGAGGCACCGGTCAGTCGTCCACCCGGCGCCTCCGTCGTCTCCTCTGGCTACGGGCGGGATCGTTCTGCTCACCATCCCGCTCGGCGCTCTCCTTCCGCGAGATGACGCACTCGCAGAAGGAGTTCATCGCTCGCCATGACCTCCAGCCACCGACCATGGCGGACACCACGGCCGGCAGCGAGAGGTCTCCTCCGACGACTGCTCTAAGAGCGCTGCGTTGTAGGTCCCAGGCTGGGCACTCCTCGAGAGTGTGATGGACTGTGTCCTCGCGGCCGTTGCCACAATGGTGGCACACGGCGGACTCCTCCTTTCCGATCCGACACAGAAACGAGCCAAAACATCCGTGGCCCGTCAGCATCTGTGTTAGACGGAATGTCGGCGCACCGTGGCGCCTGTCAAGCCAGCTTGAGAAGACAGGTCGCACTGCCGCGACAGTCCTCAAGCCCGCACTCGGGCTCTCCAGCCTGGTATGCCACTCCTCCACGGCGGCGCTGCGGATGGAGGCCAATTGGGCCTTGACCTCCCTCGGAGCCAGTCTTCGCCCGAGACGGGACGCCTCCTCACGCCAGAAAAATACTGACGAGAAGTTATATTATCCCTAATTCTTTAGTTTGCATCATCTACTTTAACATAACCCCCATATTTTTATTACATAGCTACGTTCAGATTCTATCTAACGTGGTCTAACTTTATACAATATTATATATTTTGTCGGATTAACCCTTACACGACCATACGAATGGACATAACGTTTTCTAAAGTAGGATTTACTGCCGACGGGAGCCGTGGCGCGTTTACGTTTGCCAATTTCGACAATAATATGCACCGCATTGCGACTTATATACGGAGGCGGGTAACATCTTTTATTTATCGTAAAGTAAATCCGTGACTATCAAACGGTTTCGAACTAAATGTTCGTAGCGTCGATTTCGTGAGGTTATTTGATTTATAAAAGCTAGGTTACACGAATATGTTAATGGCTTGGTATAGCAAACGTTTAATTGCGGTGGTGAATTTTTAATGGTGCCTTATAAGTAATAGGCTATTTCAGATATTCGGTGTTACTGCTTTATTTAAATTTAAAAGAAATAATTAAGATTGCTGTAAAATACATATATGACGATCTGAAGGTATTAAGCTTCTGTTTTTTTTAGGTCTTTGTCGCGTTGAATGAATCTCGGGCTTCAGCTTCGTTTTACGAGATGAATAGAAATCTTCAACGTAACACAAATTAACAATACCCATCGTTTTTTAAATTTAAAGTTTTTTTTTTCTCTATATGATTCGCCTAATGATCCGATTTTTTTTCCATCCATATTTTAAAATATGATTTCTTGCATCTTGTATCAATATGTTCTTAATCCTTGGACGCCCGCGGTGGACACCGGTGTCCATTTATATAAGGAAATTAGCTTATAGCTATATATAAGACGGCGTTGACGGGTTAAGGGACCAACATACGAAGAAGAACATTTATTGATTTACTTAACACTTTACACATGATGTATAGGGGGCTTAATGCCATAGGCAATAATAAAAGGAATACCTGTGGCAGTATAATATCACAAGTCATACCGCTTTAATTAAAGTTATAGATATCACATCTAGAGACAGCGGTTGTATCTAATTGACGTCACACTTTCATTCGTTTGTTTGCTCATATTACAGGTTATGGTGAAAATGTAGGGCAATGCCGTATCGCGGTAAAAGCCGTACCTAGTATAGAGTACGTGTTACTTAAGCAACTAGAAAGATAATTGGATTGCTGGCATAAGGATCTAATACATAATACATAATGTATAAACTTGTAATAAAATCTTTTGGCTGTAGGTACTATTTGGATCTGGCTGGTTTCGATGACATTAAAACGGTTACATTTCAAAAAAAGAAACAATCTAGTAAAATGTTGTTTTCAGCTATTTTTCATTTATTTTTCTTTGTGTCAAAATGAGTGAATATAATGAAGAAATTCAATACATTTTAAAATTGTATTATTAATAACAAAGACATTAAACAGTATAGTTATAGACCGGACATCGGGCTCAAATTTTTCGTCAAAAAGTTATTACCAATTGGTAATAAGTCGCTGTCTTATCTGACACATCCATGTGACAAGACGACGCGGTATGCGCAAATTTTGTACAGCAAACAATATTTTGGAAGGAAATAAGCCAATTTGCGCCTTACGAACAGGCTCAAATTTTTTGTATGAAAATTTTCCCAATGTCCGCTCTATATAATCTTAGAAATCTGATTAATAAAAAAAAATGCACAGCAAACCGCAAAAAATATTGTGACGTTTACGGACCTAATGCAGTGTCAGCAAGAGTAGAACAAAGTTGGTTTAAGTGTTTTCAATCCAGGAATTTTGATGTCAAAAATGCATCTCGCTATGGTCGCCCTGCTACGGTTAAAGTGGATGTCATTTTTGAAAACTGGAACAAGATCGACATATCAGTAGTTACGACATAGCTGAAGAGCTGAGAATTGACCATAAAATAGTTTCGATCCATTTGAAAAAAGCTGGGTACACAAAAAAGCTCGATATTTGGGTGCCACACGAGCTCACTGAAAGAAATCTAATGAACCGTGTACTCATTTGCGATTCTTTATTGAGACGTAATGAAACCGAATCGTTTTTGAAGAGATTGATAAGTAACTTTTGATGAAAAGTGGATCACGTACGACAAGAACGTACGAAAAAGGTCGTGGTCAAAGGGCGGTCAGGCTTCACAGTCTGTGGCAAAACCTGGGTTAACTCGCAATAAGGTGATGCTGTGTTTATGGTGGGATTGGAAGGGCATTGTTCATTATGAGCTTTTACCGTCAGGCAGAACCATCGATTTGGATCTCTACTGCCAACAACTAATGAGATTAAAGCAAGAAGTTGAGAGAAAGCGGCCGGAATTGATCAATAGAAAGGGTGTGGTCTTTCATCACGATAGCGCTAGACCACACACATCTTTAGCCATTCGGCGAAAATTAAGAGAGTTTGGCTGGGAGGTGTTAATGCATCCACAATATAGCGCTGACCTTGCATCTTCAGATTTCCACCTGTTTCGTTCTCTTCAGAATTATTTAGGCAGTGTCAAGTTAACATCAAGAGAGGACTGCCAAAACTACTTGTCGCATTTTTTTGATCAGAAGTCCCAAAATTTCTACAGCAACGGGATCATGGCACTACCTACAAGATACCAGAAAGTCATCGAACAAAATGGCACATATATACTGTAATTAAATGTGAATAAACTTTGACAAAAGAAGTCTTGAGTTTTCATATAAAATGCTAAGAAACTTTTTCCCCGACCTAATATAATTACATTTTTATTGATTCCGTTAAACATGATATTAATCTGTTTTAGCTAGAAGTGAATTAATTTCAAATTAATTTGTGAATGAAATAGAAAAACACCGTTGGGCTTCTTGACTTGATATAGATATTTCATTTATAATAATATAATATGATTTGATTATACTGCTATCGCAGTATGAGAAACAAACTTTGGAGTTATATTACTAAATCCTTACAAACTAGCTTGAGTTGATTAATTTATAGAAGCAGTACTAGTTTATGCTACTAATACACAAAACATATAGATTTAATAATTAGGATAGTTGTCGAGTTATAAGTAAAGTCAAAATAAAAAAAAAAACGCGTTGCACTCCGCGAGTGCCGGCAGAAGTGAAAACTTGAACAATAGTTAGGGAATAATTTCGCACCAATTGCTTTATTTATCAGTATAAAAGTACTAGCATTTATGTGGTTAAAAACAATATTTATTTATTGCGCTATCGTACACAAAAATGACAATTTCGCTATTTCTTTATAAATCAAAGGACTTGTCCAAAAACGGGCCTGAAAATTTAAACAAGAAAGTTTATATATATTTGGATAGAACTCCTAAAAACTAGCCTTTTACAATAAATAGTTTAATTTTAAACACCTCCGATTTTAAGATTTATGTAATTTTGTTTTACCTATAATCACACTTAAAATTAGTTGTAATTAACGTTTTCAAAATAAAAAACTTCGTATATTGGAACGCACACCCAAAAAAAGTAAAGTTGACAGTTGTCACTTGTCAATGGATCAACTGTCATGTCTGATGTCATGAGTAGCTCTAGTTTATTTGTCTCTGATGAGTAGCCGTAGTCCGCGTAGGATTGTTTTGTTCCAGAGACTTTTCGATAGTATTAAAAATATTTTTATCATGTAAATTACTGTGATATACCTAAAAGTGAATTCGCAGAATAAATCAAAGAAAACATTATGGATTATTTTTGCATCAGGGACTTTAACGTCTTGTGACTGCGCCTTCAAGGATGTTCATGTGTACAAAACTCTAGATACCATATATATCGATGCTAGATACTAAGATACGTCTCCAAATGCAATCACGGATGTTTCAGCATTTTGACGACTCCGATCCATGAAACGATCGATAAATTCTCAATACACAAATAAATTATGAAAATTGAGAGGTGTGTCGCGCGAGGTCTGCATTTGGAACCTGTAACTTCGTCTTTGCAGTCTGGTCTTTTCCAATAAGCGATCGTCGCCGCTCACTATACCCATATATATAAAACAATAAAAAAGTTTAAAATATCATAAAAGTGTTTAATTCAATACATAGCTATTCCATTGTTATGATTTTAATGGGTATGTATTGTATGTTCATCTGTTTTGCACCTGATAATTGGGAATATTTTTTTGGTATATAACCTAGGTACACGTAAAACAATAAACCTACACATAAAAAATGAAATGGGGCTCAACCAATACTTTATCATGAAATTATAACCCCCAAATTATTTCAATAATAAGTGAGTTCAAAAATTAAAACCTGACTACTAATAATTATGCTTTAAAACTATGAAATAAGCAAAATATTATCATTTAAAATTGTTATGCAAGTACAAACAATTTAATGTTTATCATATATTAAATTAAAAAAATACAAATAATATTGTTATAATGTATTTAATACACAATATTCATATTTAGTAATGTTTAGGTAATATCCGTGGTTGTATGCCACCTACAGAAACAAAACTATACATTCTAACAGTAAGAAGAAATCAATTAAGGGCAGTGGCATATTATGACCATGGCTATCATTATGAATATATATTAAATACATTTAAAACATATTATAATATGTTAGTTATTCATTTAATAGATGATACAATTCTGAAAAGTTTGTACATAACAACTCCAGATGGGAATATTTTCTTGGTTCATATGTTTCAGAGCATAATTTTTTTAATTGAAATGAAAGTCATTCTTATAGTTTATGTACAATTATCTATTCTATTTCAATGTCCTCTGGAATCATTATGCAATCTAAAACCTGCGCAGGTGGAATAATATTGCTTTGATGCCGAGCCCATCCAAGATACCAAATAATGGTCATAACATGAGCGCAGCTTCCGACTGTCCTCCTGCCAATTATGCAGCTACAATAGTGGCTTATCAAATCACTAGTCTACTAGTCTAATCAAGTCAAATATCAAAATATCGCCGAGGAAATGCAAGTCGAAGTCGAGATGAAAAGGCGATGCTATCGTAATTCATAGCTCGTGTGTAATATCGAAGGATCTGTTGTTTGCCAAGTCAGTTTAAACAGAAATAGGTAACAGATAAATTCAACGAGACATGAATCGAACATCGAAGCAGAATAACCGCGAATGCAAAGAGCGCGAATTTTTAGTATTATAGTCTCTTTGGCGCGAATGTTTTTTTTTTTTGTAATTGTGCACAGACATCAATGAAGTTAATGTAAGTTACTCTGCCACGACATTTCTTTATTATATTTCTAATAAATGGAGGGGTCTAAAAATATTTTTTTAATGGATTCAAGATCCATATTTTGCCCCTTTAATATCCCTAAAGTTTGAGCCTGTTTAAATTTTGAGGCCCAGCTCCCATACAAAAAGCGGACATCTCCTTTGAAAAAAGAATGTTATGCTCTTTTGTAATCGTGCCGTAGCAACGCTGGGGAAATAAATAAAAATGTACTCGTTTAAGAATTATACCTTCTACGCATTGTATTTAAGGTTCATAATAGTAAGGGATGGTAAAGCCTCCTACGCATTCGATCGGGGTCACGTGATCCTGATGCCAGTTTAACATTAATTTATTCCCATCCCAAAAGTGCTCAACGCCGCTAAAAAAGTTTTCACTTCAAAAATCTTTGTAATAAAATTATAAATTATTCAACATAAAAATACATGCTTTTTTATCCATGGCTCGACAAAGTGGCTTCACTGCACCAGAAAAAAGTAAATAATTAAATAAATGAAGTGAAGCCCAAAATAATGGCGATCGGCAAGAGATAAGTTACAGTTACATTACATACAATTATGCCGGCCTGCATAATTGCTTCTTCACGCTCCGCTTGAAGGACCCTAAACTTTTATAGTAGGTGGAGTACAAGTAAAAATAAGAGACATGTAAATATAATATAGTCAACATAACTAACAGAGTCTTACAATGTTATAAAATTCGTCTTTGTATTAAAACCATGAAATCTAATATAACATGCGATTTCCTAGCGCCATAATGTCTCCAACTGTTGCGCGTATGAAAAAAGTTAATGAACTTTCTTGATGTACGGAAATATATTTATGTAACAACAATTACGAGCCGGGCTTAACCCAATAACCATGGCGTGCGTGCAAAAACTGGATCACATAATGGGGCAGATTGAAGCGAACACACAACCAGTGTGACCTAGAAGTGTATCAACAATCAACCATTTTCATGCACAATTGCCATTAAATCACGCGAGCAAATACCGTGTAATAGCCAAATTGGGTTAAGGGTTTTTAAAATGCAAAACTGCCTTTGTTCTTTATGATGACTTTCTTTTACTTTTTATAATATAAGAGTAACAAACCATCATGTATGATGACGAGTGAGTGCTGGCTATGTATTTAATGCCTAAATTTTTACGTATGATAAGTTATGAAACAGGGTTGAATCACTTCTGCCTATGGGTTCATAAATATACGCCATTAGTTTGCAGAAAATAGTAAAGAATATTACCTATACACAAAACGTTGTCTAAAGTTCAAATGGTGCTGCAAGATGCATTGCAAGGATGTAGGGTACAAGTACAAAAAACGAGCCTCAGAACTGTGATGAGCGCTATTTTGGGAGCGTTTTTATACTGCCTTAAACCCTTTCAAGATTCGCCAAGCAAAGTGGAAACGTTCTAGTGGGTTTTGTTGACTATACTCATACAAACTAAAACAGCGTTGCCTCTCTCAGCACTAAGGTGCAGATTTATTTTGCACTAGTTTTTGAATCAGTATAATACCGTATGCATTAATTTGGCACAGATTAAAACACTCGAAAATGAACTTAAACACAACATAAAAATGTATATTCTACGACGATAACATTAAATCCACTCCACAAAATGCCAATGTATAGGCAAAAGGTTAAAGCTAAGATAATTTTTTGTTTGATCACGATGTAAATGTATTTTGACAACGTCTGTAGCCGAAAGTCTCAGTCGTCAAAAGTGTAATGTACCAGAAAAATATTTACAGAAATACGGTGGCTTCGCAATTTCGTTACTTACCTACTGAATTTAATTCTCAGACCGCCATGAGACGCTTCATTTTATATCCTTTTTAATCTTGTTTCTACTAAAATTATAAGTAGTAAGATTGTAAAGATATTTGGATGTTTATAAATAAACTAACAGCAGAAAATTTACGCACAGCAAATCCTGGATTGAAGTATAAATGTCGGAAATTGTACAGTTGGATGTTCACATTGTTCACGGATTTCAACTTAGAAAGAATTTTTTACTCAGAATTTAAGAAAAACCATGCATCAGCCTCAGCATCAGCAAGCGCAGCGTCGGCCGTCCACAGACGACTTGATAAAGGTCGCAGGAACACGCTGGATGCAGGCCGCTTTTGATAGATCCGTCTGGAAATTTTTGGGGGAGGCCTATGTTCAGCAGTGGACGTCATGTGGCTGATGATGATGATGATGCATCAGCCTTTATGGATAATAATAGGGGTTAATAAATCGTGAGGATTGTTTGAGCTGTTAGACGGCACAATCATCTATTTGTAACACAGTATTACTACAACAATCTTAGATTATAGCCTAAAATTGTCTTATATCTTTCATCTAAGTGTCATAAAATCCGATGACCTGAGAGCATCTAGTTTGCGCACAAACAAAACTCAATTTCATAGCGAGTGATTTAATTAAAGTGCATTGTAAAGCTTCAAAATTAAAATAGACTCCGCGAAATATACAGCACACCTAACGCCTATATGAAAACGGACTTACCCGAACCAAATATGAAATAAACCGCACATATATGTGAGATTAAAGTGTAATGTATGCCTTTGTTCTGCATAAAGAGAACTTAATCTCTGCCGCATCTTTGTGGGCGATTCGGGGTCGAAACTTAAGCGCTTCGTGCTAAGTTCAAGATGATTTTTAACTTTCGTACGCTTGCCATTGTTTTAATAAGCAGCGTTTGCGTGTGTGAGTTCCCGTACAAGTTTTTGTATTCTTAAGTGTTGTTACTTCCTTGGAACGATGCAGTGTACTACATGAGTTGCAGTCGGTAAGGATGAACTATGCATCAAAACCATCCACCCCACTTAAATACACACAAAAAAATAGCCACAATTGGGCCAGTATTCTAGGACGAGGTCAGTGACGTACACACGTACAGAAGAATCAAGGGGCACGGCATGCCCCCGCCAAATCGAGCATAGCCGTACCATCACGGCACTTTTGACCCCCTCTAACTTCTTGTTTAAAACAAGAACTATGAATTTTAAGAGACCAAGAGGACATCTTATAACCGATAGTCAATATAGGGGTCGTCCATTAATCTCGTGATGTTTTTTAGCAACTTTTAACCACCCTCCTACCGCCTTCTGGTGATATGTGGTGAGGTTGTAGACGACCCGCCCACCCTTTCCCTCTACCCAAGATCACGTGTATTTTTTAGTACAAAGTATCTTGACATCTTCAAATACAGGTAAGTATAATCTTAATTAATTTGAATCGCGCGTTCAACGAAAAGAAATAAACACACCTGATATATCACTACTATGTTTGATTTTGTACATTATTTTATACTAGCATTGCGCGCGGCTCCGCCCGCGTGGAAAAGTTTTTCCGGGATAAAAAGTAGCCTATAGCACTCAGGAGTAATGTAGCTTCCTATTAGAGAATTTTCAAAATCGTTCCAGTAGTTCCTGAGATTAGCGCGTTCAAACAAACAAACAAACTCTTCAGCTTTATAATATTAGTGAAGATATAGAATAGCTGTAACAGAAAATAATACGAAAAATAAATCAATCAATCAGTTATTCAAATTTGAAATATTGTTGTAAGCAAAAGTGGGAGCGTGGTGGGGTTATATAACTGTGGGCAGAATTTGTGCCTTTAGATTGAAGAGAACGTGAATAATATTATAATACTTTAAGGGGCAAAAGGACATGTCCAAAAACGGGCCCGAAATTTTAAACAAGACAATTTATATATATTTGGATAGAACTCCTGAAAACTAACCTTTTGCAATAAATCGTTTAATTTTAAAGACCTCCGATTTTGAGATTTATGTAATTTTGTTTGGCTTGAAAATTACACTTAATATGAACGTTTTTAAAAAAGTTGGTTATGAATGGAGGGGTCTAAAAATATTTTTTTAATGGATCTAAGTTCCATATTTTGCCCTTTTAATATCCATAAAGTTTGAGCCTTGTTATATTTTGAGGCCTAGCACTCACACAAAAAGTGGACATCTCCTTTACAAGTAACTTAACACTTTTTATTCATCAAATTAGGGTACACATTTTAGCTACAAACGCTTAGTATCCCATGTGACCGCGTTACCTTGTGTAATGGTATTAATGGAGGCCGCATGCGACATAATAGTAGTTGCATTTAAAATGTGATTTACCCTACTTTTTAAAAGCATTAATGTAACGGACATACAAATCCCGGACAATTTTTATAGCAAATGCTGCAAAGTGAAATTATTTTATACTTTTCGTTTACAATAGTTCCAGGTATTTTCAAGGCACACCACATGCGCGTTTCAAATATGCTGGATATTTCACAGTATTCTCGCTTTAATATTTATCCAGAAGTGAGAAAATTTTCACCGACACGCGCAATATTTACTTTCACTTCAAATATCATCGATAGCACTTTATAAAATGTCGCAATAGAAATTGCGTGGGTGAAAATAGTGATATATTTGTTATATACCAGTTACAGTTAGATATCCAATTATATGCTTTTAAATAGGGTTTACTAACTAATGTTCTTTCGCTTTCTTTTTCTCGTTAGAAACCAAATGAGACATAACGTTAGGTTAGTCTCAAATCCCAAATATAATATATTGATAAGGCCCTACATCTAACCCGTAAATGCAGACGAAACGCGCATGCATAAAATTACGCATTGCAGGTATTCGCGAAGGCGCTTCCACATATCAGTACCACACAATTGCGAATCCGAATGATTCGCAGCACTTAACCCTATCGAAAATTATAAAAGCGAATTATCCTTTCCCTTTATAAGAACTGATCTATTGTCCACATCGATTGTTCCTGCCGAAGCCGTTTCTTCGCGGCTTAAAACGATAAGCGGATTTATCTCTATCGACGCGGGCTTTGAGTGGAAAAACAAACATCAAGATAAATATTTTTTTTCAAATTTCAGTTTGAACAATGACAATGTGTGAATAAAATGGTGAAGATGAAGTAAGATAAAGAGTATATTTCTTATAGGTGTTGGTTTTTTTTTTTATTATTTTTTTATTGCATTGAATGACGAGACGAGCATGCCGTTCACCTGATGGTAAGCAATATGACCACCCATAAACAGTAGCAACACCATCCAGCACCTTGACTTACAAAGTACTGTGTGGCATTCCACTGCGCTCGTCATCCTGAGACATAAGATGTTAAGTCTCATTATGTCCAGTAGTTACACTGGCTACAATGTCCTTCAAACCGAAACACAACAGTGCATGCACACTGCTGCTTGACGGTAGAAATAGACATTGCGGTGGTACCCACCCAGACGGGCTCTTACATATGAGAGACCTACCACCGGTAACCGCTATGCCCGCGTGATTCCGCTCTTTCCAGAGATAAAACTAACCTAATAAGTGAATCTATAAGTTGGTGTAATTGTGTGCATAAAAATTTATTAAACGGGTGATGCGTTCTTCTAGTTTTAAATATATAAAAAGTTCGCGTTCATAATGTTAGTAGATTTGGTAAAAAAATATTTTAAGTGTACTATGATGAATTTTTAGTCTGTAGTAATATATTTAAGTGGACGTATGGAGCGACTTGGTCGTAATATTCGACAAAGCTCCTTAAAATAAGAAAAAAAAATGTTCGTAGATAGTGGATGTGTTCTAAATAATTTATTGACTAGAAGACAATGGTTGATAACGAAGTATAAAGTCGAGTTACCAGCCTAAATTTGGCTAGACGTGAACTTGTAAACTAAATAATCCAGGTAAAGCTTTTAGCTACTTTGCTAATAACTGATTTAATTACTATGTTTGAAATTTAATTTCTCAGCTTTGTTTTATAACTTTGTAACGCATGCTCACGCCTTTTATCCCCGAAGGGGTAGGCAGAGGCGCAACTAGTGCACTCACTTTTCGCCAAGCGTATTCCGTCCCATGATGTGATAGGGGGCGAGCCTATCGCCATACCGGGCACAAATTCCAGACTCCGGGCTGATACTGAATAGAAAAATCCAATATCACTTTGCCCGACCCGGGGATCGAACCCGAGACCTCAGCCTTGCAGTCGTACCGTAATACAACTACGCCACCGAGGCAGTCATAACTTTGTAATATAACTAAAATAATATTGTAATTCACCTAGCGACTTTCGACTATTATAAGTATGACCAACAAAATATGTAAACCGAACCAGTAGTTATCAAATTGAGATCGTCATTAAAATGATTCACATGACATGACACGATTCGACAATTTTCCCGATATCCGAACATATCATTTACTGCATTCCTTGGGGCGCCTTACATAACAAAAGCAAATTGCCTCAATCCTTTTCCGATATTTTTTTGTTTTGCTTTTCTTGTATTGATTAATAAATTATTTTTGGATATCTGTAAGTAAAATACAATAATTATAGCAATTTTAAATTCATAATAATAAAGTAAAATTTTATGAGCAACTATTTTACAAATCGAACCTTCTCAGTGCTAGAGTTTAGCTTGTGCCCAGCATTGGGACAGTATATAATACATGACTAATATTATATAATTAATATTTTGCAATTAATACATTACTATCTAAAAAATACAATAGAATGAATCCAATTATTATGGATACGTCATTGGAAAACTGAGACCATAAAATGTAATCTAGACTGCGTGCTTTTGTGGAATTTTATATTTTTCGAATATAGAAGATCCTTGTGAAGCCACAAGGTCCTTTTTATTACTCACAAAATCAAGCTAGAGATTTAAAAAATATACAATTTTTTATAAGTTTGTAACTAACAAAATAGGAAAAAAAATCATAGTCGAACGTTTGACTTTCATATAATCCTAAGTAACTGTTCGGATAGAAGTGAATCTTCGTTAAAAGTGCATTTAACTCCATTGTTAACAAACAATGGCGCATCTTCACATTTAACTAAGATTAGACTTGAGTGCTAACTAATCCCATAGAGTGCCGGCTTTACTCAGACGTTTGCGCTAGACTTAATCAAAATGTACTCTACATTACTGTACATAGTTATGAGTTATAATAATTTTAACATAATTGACTACATACAGACCGTTCGATAGTTTATTTTAAATACCATACACAGGTACAGCATCAGGTTAAGGTTACCTTTGTCTTGAAAATACCACCAAAGTAACAGTACACCACATTTTAAATAAATCGGTATTGTGAAAGTAGGAAATGAGCTGATTATCTTGATACGCCTAAATAGACCTTTCAAATTATAGCTAAGAACCATCTCGATCAAATAAATTTTCAAGCAAACAAAAAAACTGCATCGAAATCGGTCCATTCGTTTTGGAGCTACGATGCTACGGATAGATGTATGTCTATCAGATACACAGGTACACACCATAGACTTATAACACCCCTCTTTTTTCCGTTATTTTAATTTAAATCTGAAAATGCGTTATAAACGTACATACAGCGCCTTCGGCGCAAACATATAGCTAATATTTTTCTGTTTTTTAGAATAAAAGTTGTGAGTATTATACCTTTTTGAAATCTCTATTAAACAAGGAAGTGTTTTTATGCAACATGCAGTAACATCCCAGTATAATTACTTTTCATTATCGAAGTTCAAAGTTGTGTAAAATATTTTTCCCAAAAATAATCGTGAGGGAAAGTGTTAATTTTTGCAAGGTTTTTGTATGATATTTAATAAAATGATTAAAGGGTATGGTAGACCCACTACTCCCGAGTCTGCTGCAGAAAAATTAAGAAAATATCTGATTATTTGTGCGTACAGCAACAAAACATAGGTCATAAAAGGGGATTTTTCGGAAAAAGTACATAATCATCAATATGTCGAAAATTATGACACTTTTATAGAGGTCATTTTTTTATATCTGGTAGAGCACCATTCAAGCTATCTCCCCTTTAAGTTTGTCCTACCATTTATGGGACACCCTGTATATATAAAAAAACTAAATTCAAAATAAAATAGCGCACTTGGTCTGCTCTTATCGAAGGTACAGATAAAATAATCGATGACCAGTAAAATCACCATAAAATTAAGCGAAATGGGATCGAACACTAAAACAGGTCAGTTTTATGGAATAATTCAACCATTTAAGTGCGGTCACCTACTTGATCTTTATAGTGTGCGATGCCACTATAACGCGACAATTTTTTATTTTATACTTGAGTCGACGTAAAATTGCGGATCCTGTACCGCATAGACAAATTCAATAAAATATTGTTCAATGTCTAAAGTATAAGACCTTCGGTGATAAAGGTTGCTGCGTTAAGAAAGAAAGAAAACATTTTAAAAATTAAATAGTATTATGATTAAAATGTGAATGAAATTAGTCGAAACTGCCATGAATACCTATATGTATACATACCTATATGTATGTGTACACTGTATTCGCTCTCTAATGCCACTTATACTATGTCGTTATATTCGATACAACTTACTTAATAATTGCTTTCATTCGTAGTTAATGGAAAATAATTTAACAAATGTTAATGCCGTGTTCAGAAACAATTGTAACGAAATCATGCGTGTAATAGAATCACCTCCAGATTGCGACATTAACGTAACATCAAAGTTCCTAGCTGATGTTCGATACACCCCGCCCTTAATTCCGTATATCAATAGAATATACCCACCATTATATAATACAGGGAACTATTGTACAAGCTGCAGCCTCGTGAAGTCGGAAAAGTCCCGAAAAATAAATTAACGTAGCATGCAATGATATAACTTACTGCCTCGGTGGCGCAGTTGTATTACGGTACGACTGCAATGCTGAGGTCTCGGGTTTGATCCCCGGGTCGGGTAGTGATATTGGGTTTTTCTACTTAGTATTAGCCCGAAGTCTGAAATTTGTGCCCGATATGGCGATAGGCTCGCCCCCTATCACATCATGGGACGGAATACGCACGGCGAAAAGTGGATGCACTAGTTGCGCTTCTGCCTAACCCTTCGGGGATAAAAGGCGTGAGTGTGTGTATGTGTGCAATGAAATAAGATGTCCAACTACGAATAGCGATTCGCGTTTTGTTGTTTCCAATATTTTAAAAGTCAATAAACGGAGAGCTATAGCGGCTTCGTTCCAGCTTAATTGCAATTTTCGTTCCACCGTTCGTTTTGTTACCAAGAGTCCCACTTTGCTAACTTTACTATCCACTTGTAAAATGCTTACGTTGAGCTTCTTACCCAATGTATTACAGACATTTATGGCCGGTTTAAATTTTTCTAGTAGCATTCCAGTGTAAGAAATAAATGTAGCGTTGGACTTTTAGTATAGCATGATAGATATAACAATATGTTAAGATTAATTCAGAGAAAAACATAGTCGAAAAGTAAAAATAAAATAATTGATAGTAAGTAACACCAACCTTGGCCGTAGACAAGAATCAAGATGCCTTTCGACAGTCGTTAACTCTATAAGAAAACAAAAACATGTATGAAAAAGAATATTATCCTAATGTTTAGTCTAGCGCTAGGATATAATCATATATTTTTGTTTTTTAAGCGGTAATGATGGTGGGAAGGCGTTTTGTCTACGGCCCAATATGTTGTTTATATAATAATATAGGTTTCAATGATGAAACTGCAATACATTTCAGTCCTCGGCAATTTTTGTCGGCGAAAAATGTTAATGCCAATTGCCAGCACCGGAATTACGCTGAATTGGCAGTTTACACTATTCTAGTGGTACTAAAACACTGCAAGAAAAAATATTTATTAAAGAAAACAAAATAAAAATGACGAGATATAAAATTCGTTATGATTATTATTATCCCTTTGTCTCGGAACTAATGCACTTTAACTACAGCCGAACTCACGATTAAATTAGGAAACTCAGTTAAAATTTTCGAAATTGTACAATATCACGGGAAAGTTATAAAATGAATTATTTCATGTCATGTTAATGGATGCACACACAGAATTGCACTCGGTGTAAATGTCACATTTATTCAGACAACAGAAAAGTTGGACATAAAATAATGTGGAGCAGATTTGCTTAATATTCAGACGAGTGCGTTGCTGGTAAGGAATGAAGGAAAACTCGGTTGAAAAAGTTTTAAATGTTCAAAGAAGTCGGAATGCATGAACGCGCGGTCATCACAATTGCAGCCTAGATAGTAGATTCAAATAGTCGCAAGCTTGCATAATTTATGGAAAGTGTTCGCGATGAACTAGCTCCTTTTAAAACGGCCGGAAACGGGAAAATCAGAAAGACTTGAAATGTATTTCTGCGCAAACCTCTCGAATAGATGCCGATAGAAAAGGGAAATAAAATGTAACATTTTGTTTTTAAATTACATCTAGAGATTAGACAGCCATATCTGTTTTGAAGAATTTTGAATGAAAATTACAGGAATATTTCTATTAATCACTGGTCTGCAAAAAAAAACAGTTGCTTTCTCTCCTCCTTATTATTGTGTCCGAATATAATAGATTCGGTACTCCCGAACAGAAGATTTGTAATTAAATATAGAAATAACACACTATTTGCTATTCCATTATACTTAAGTTGTATAATGTTTAGCTGGAACGTTATATTAGTTATTATAATTAATATATAACATTTAAAACTATTGTAACAACTTTATTACTTGTTGTTAATAATAATTCACTTTAAATCTCTCTTTCTTCTCAATTTTCAAATAACGTCGCGACAAATCGCCCCAGAAAAATCAACAAGCTTGCTTCTGACAATTTCTCGTTGTAGCGCGCCTTTATGTGCAATAATATTTCCATTTGTCACAGTAATTTAAAAATTGTTCTTAATGATTCAGATGTTCACTATAAATCATGGGTAAGTGGTATGAACTATGACTTCCTTCAAGCCATTCTCTCAACGTTCGTGAGCAACTTCCTATAGCATAGTTTCGCAAGCCAATTCTTTCTCTATTATTAACAAGAAAATCAAAGTAATGTTGATAAACACTTGTCACCGGGCTAGACAATGCATTTCATTGACACGTTATACTTAATTGACCACTAATGGCGCAAAACTCATGCGGGCAGTTTTCGCAAGTTCTTGGCATATTTTGTATATTTAATACAAAATTTAATCATTTCGTCATAAAAACGGATCAGTGTTCTAGTCATGCGATTTTATTTTGTATACATTTTCCTTTCACGTATTAATATATTTAGAAATCTTGCAAAAATATTAGATAAAAATAATAACAACCAAGTATACAATCTTTTTAATAAACTTAGTGCCACCTAGTTACCAAAAACTGCGCTGGCGCATGCACATTGCAGTAAAAACTTTATGTATGACAATTTTAGTGCGCAATATGCATAATGAACGACTAATAAGACGTCTTGTGTAAAGCCCCATTATTCATGAACAAAGTTCAACCTTCAAGAGACTGAAGATGTTTGACTCAAGTTACGAAGTGTATAGACACATCATAACTTAAAGCCCTGAAGAACTTTCTAGAGACAGAATCTCTAACAAATATTAGTTTGTACGTACATGTTTATTTATCAAAACGTGCACGATTTTAATTATGCTACACTTCTAATTTTTCACTCACTAATCGTTACCTTTCTTAATACATTTCGGATTCTATGTTCTTTAATATTTATTATTTTAGGAAAATTAATATAAAAACAATATGTATTCAAACAGAAGTGAATCTTTTTCGCTCTAATGCCAGATCATCGCCATATCAAATAAACTCTACATAAAATGATTCGCTAAGCAAACGGAAAAAATATTCATCATACCTTTTATACGCTCACAGAGTACCACTTCACATGCATTCACTCGACGTCTCGCTAAAAATTACACGAGGAATGCAAAACAAGAAAACGTCAAACATGAAAATAGCTAAGAATAAAGGTACAGCAGTGTTTAAGTAACAATAACAAAACGAAACCTTGACAAATGAGCCTTTTTGTGTAACTTCTACGTATGGAGGAGACGTGGGACTGTTGCCAAAATGTGCGATACAGTGCTTGTAGCAGGCAGCAATTGTGCCAAGTGGATTCTGCTCTCGGTTAGATATCTGGCACAACGTAAGGGAAAGTATCGAAGGTTAGAAAATAATGTGTTCGAATGTGATTATTAAACTCATATATCACCTGGGTGGCTATGCCGGTAATCGATACGTAATAACGAAAATCGAATACGTGGCTATCATAACAACTCAATATAATTACTGCTACTAACTAGTGTAGCAGTGCTATAACTAAGTTAATATCATAAGTAAAATCGTTAATGAAAAAAGACAAATTTTGTTGTTATAATGATTTATTCCAAAATGTTATGGTAAAAACAAACAAAGTAAAACGGACGCCCCAAAATCATTCTATTTTAATTATACGTTACCACTTCGTTTTTTCCCAGCTTTATGTAGTTAGAACCTCAGTACCTATAACCCCCATGAATTAGTAGGACAGCATGTTGCGATAACGTTTTTTCTTCTTCTTCAGCCCTTGGAAGTCTAATGCTGAACATAGGCCTCCCCCAAAGATTTCCAAACCAACCTGTAACGTTGCAATAATGTTACATTATCTCATAATGCAATGGACTATTTATATGTTCTTAGAGCACAGATAATGAAAGAACAACGTACTTAATGTGTAATAATTATTATGTTGCGTATTATGGTACGTTGCATAAAATAAAATGCAATTAAGAAGGTTCTTTATGACACTGATAAAGGGTACCCGCCGGCAGATTTTCTTCTTTGTACAAAGACAATGCAATATATCGGGATGATGGAGGATTAAATAAATACGAAAATCTTGATGAACCTTAAGAAGCTTTTAATCAATTAACTAGTTTAGTGAGGGATCATCCACTCACGTGATCTGGTAGTGGTTGGAATAGTCTAGATAGTCGGGTACAAATTATAATAACTTTTATAAATAATTCGCTTTCGAATTTACAAGCGAAGCTAATTTACAAACGTTTTAATCTTGGATCTATTAAAAAAAATATTTATAGACCCCACCATTTATTACTAACTTTTTTTAAACCGTTAATTTAAAGTGCAGTTTTTAAGCAAAATAAAATTACATAAATCTCTAAATCTAAGGACTTTAAAATTATACGATTTATTGCAAAGGACTAGTTTTTGGGATTACTTTCTAAATATAATACCAAATATACATAAACTAAGTATCTTGATTAGATTTTGTAGCCAATTTTTGGACAAGTCCTATACTTTCAATATCAAAAATATAGGAGACTCAACTCATATCCTATACTCATCTTATAAATTGAAAATCGTCCAATAACAAATGTTTTGGGCCTCGCAATGAGGGACGTATACGCCAGAACGATTCTTTTACGATTTCCTACTCCAACGCGATTAGGAATTATTTTCTTTAGATATAAGGATTCATTTTATTTGAAGATTATATAAATAAACCGTACATGAGATACTGGTCTATAACAAATTGAAAGAAATATCTTAAAAAGTCACCACATACCCCAAAAACCACCGTCTGTTATGTGATTATGACAAGGGGCATAATTAATCCGTTTTTAGGGTTCCGTATCTCAAAATGAAAATAGAAAACCCTTATAGGATCACTTTGTTGTCCGTGTGTCTGTCTTCCAAGGCCCTTTTTATCAGGAGAGCGTAGAGATGTCAATTTAAAATATATATTTAATACTCGGGTTAACGACCTCTTTCAGCTGTGAAAAAATCAAACTTGTAAGTCAACGCGATCAAAAGATATGACCCTTTATATCGCATATTTTGCAATTTCACAAGGGATCAAAACCAATAGGGTACTTCCCGTTGACCTAGAATCATGAAATTTGGCAAGAAGCAAGGTTACGACCTTGCACATGTCATGTCTATGGCCAAAGCGAAAAGCTTTTTTCCGAGAAAAAGTCATTTGGTTCGATGACATAGCCCCTAAGATCATTAGATTGATCCAGTTGTTACTTTTTGTTGAGAAATTAACTGTATTTTAGGGTATACAGTAACTTCTCCAAAATAATAAATGCTCTATAATAAATTATTTGATGTGAACTTCAAGAAATCTCTTCAGTGTTTAGGCAACGAGACTTCCAGTAATTACATCAAAAATCATAGCATTTGGTAAAAACTATTTCACTACATAAAATCCGCATTATTTAAATGCAAAGGCTGAATTCAATTATTTCTAAAAAACAAAATTTTCCCGGCGGAGACCTTGTGTAATATGCAATAAATATTCGCTTAATCATTCATTCATCACCCATTTAGGACTAAAGCCACTCTACTGATTTTCCAATTCCTCTAAAGCTTTCTGCGGACAATCTTTCCAATTCATGTCCAGATCACTTCGCCACCATTTCCCAGTCTTGCCTCGATTTTTGAGTATCATATGAACATCGCTCTGTGGCTATTTTCGCCTACAAGCCTTCAAAAATTCTGCATTATTGGCATTATAACCAAAGTTGGCAGTTTGGTTTTCGGAACGCAGCGTAATTAGTCACTTTGCTGCAGAATGAAGAGCTAGGTGATATGTAATTTATTGCCTATTTATTATGCGACCTTATTGCCTAAAGGTCGCAGGAACATGCTGGATGCAGGCCGCTTTTGACAGGAAATCATGGACATGGAAATCTTTAGGGGAGGCCTATGTTCAGCAGTGGACGTCGTGTGGCTGATGATGATTGTCTAAATTTATATTTTTATTGCTTCCGACGGCAGATGACTGACGAACTATAGTCCCACCTAATGGTAGAGGAGTTCTCTTGAAACCTGTGAATTAGGCCCTGTAACATTTTCTGAAATCAATTTGCCTCCAAATCAGTGGCGCTACCTTGGTGGCAAAATAATAATAATGACTCCTTAAATAAATGATTATTTAATTTAAAAGTATTTTAATCATGGTCAAATAATATAATAAAACGACTCTATTCCCCCGCATTTACTGTACTGAAAAAATATCAGTTGACCATAGGCGAACATACTTATTATATTACATCCATACTTCAATTAATGCTAAAATCGTTTATTAGCTATTATTCTTGTAAACCCTACTCCATTTTCATATAAAACCTGAGCGGACATAGGATGGATAACAGTTTAGGTTACATAATATGCAGTTCACATGCATTATGCATACCTACTGGAGAGCGTGGAGCTGAATACTGTACGCATCGTAAATAGGACACTACCTTAGTATGTGAGGGCCCGATAGCTTAGTTGGGAATGGAACGGTCGGTCGAGACGGATGTATGCAGGTTCAAAACCATTACAAAGTTATGTGTGTATTTTTTATCGACTATCGTTAGTTTTAACGGTGGAGGATAACATCGTGAGGAAATCTACATACCTGAGAATGTTCCAAAAAGAATTTCGTAGGTATGTGAAGTTGCACTTATGACAAAGAAGATGTCCGCTTTTTGTATAGGTGCTGGGCCTCAAAATCGAACCAGGTTCAAACTTCATGGATGTTAAAGGGGCAAATATATGGATCTTGGATCTATTAAAACAATATTTTTAGACCCCTCCACTTATAACTAACTTTTTAAAAACATTCATTTTAAGTGGAGTTTTTAAGCAAAATAAAATAACATTAAGCTCAAAATCGGGGGCCTTTAAAATTATACGATTTATTGCAAAGGGAGTAACGTTTTTGCTAGTAGTATCCATATATATATATAAGCGGGTATAGTCTAGCTGGGAGTGGAACGGACTGCCGCGACGAACGTCCGCAGGTTCAAAACCCAAGGGCACACACCTCTGACTTTTCTAAAAAAGTTATGTGTGTATTCTTTGTGAATTATCGCTCGCTTTAACGGTGAAGGAAAAGATCGTGAGGAAACCTGCATTCCTGAGAAGTTCTCTGAATTTGGAAGTTATGTGCAGTCTGCCAACCCGTACTAGGCCAGCGTGGTTGACTAAGGCCTAAACCCTCGAAGTTGTAGAGGAGGACTGTGCTCAGCAGTGGACAGTATATAATACAGGGCTGGTATGGTGATATGGTATGGTATCCAAATATATATAAAGTATGTTGGTTAAAATTTTAAATCCGTTTTTGGACATGTCCTATTTCGGCAAATAAAATACATCACGTAAATTATATTTTTTATAAGATAGACTCAAATCGCATAGACTTAGGATTACTGTTAAAGGTGTTTATTGCAGCAGGTGACAACTCAAATATAATACATCGATACACTCTGTAATATTAAAAATTGATAGCGTATATCATTTATCGCAAAAGGTTGGATGTAGGCGGCAGATAGAAATATTAATGAGCCTATTACATGCAGAAACTCGTGTTATCGATCAATGTCACAATACCCTTATATACAGAGAAAGTTTATTTTCGGCATTAATCCTGCCAAAGATGTTTTTCATCAGGAACTACAAATATAAATACACTCTACTTGTTCATCATCTTCGTATTTTGAAGCGTCTTTACGTATCTTGGTTTTTAAATATGATCCTTTGAAGAACAGTTTACCTTGTGAGCGAAATTTATGTTATGATTGAAATGATAAATACTCTAACACAATAAGAGAATTTAGATTTATATTTTATCCAATGCTTTTAAGATAACTATCAGACTGGTTTCCATGATATTATGAAATATACTTAGCTTGCCTTGCAAAACGACTCACTAAATATAATTATCGCTAAATATCTTTATACGTATAATTATTCTGTGCGTGTGTATGTCACTGAACTCCTTCTAAACGGCTGGACCAATTTTAATGATTTTTTTGTATATCTCCAGGTAGATTCGAGAATGGTTTAGATTTACAATTCGGTCCAGGAAAATGTATACTCTTAGGACTCTTGTCCAGGAAAAAAGAAGAAGAAGAAGCCGCGGGCAAAAGCTAGTATTTTTATAATAGTGCTGTATTTGTCAACTCTTAATGCATGACAGTGACAACACGAGGTTTTACATGTGTTTAGCGCTACATATATTAAGTAAGTTGTTGGGCAAGCAAGTTTAAATAATAAAAATAAAACAAACTAATACCTAATTAATAAAACACCTTTCTTTGGAAAAGAAATCATTTAAGAAGTAGGTAATATTTTTTGTGAAAGGTAATCTAATAAGCCACGTTATATTATAAAGCGACTTTAAATGCTTGTTACATATTAATTCTATTGGTAATTTTTGTAATGAGCATGCATCTGAAATGAAATTACAATAAAATATTTTATCTATAGGCTTTTTTCATTGACAAGTTCTGCGAAACAACTTACGTGGTGAAATTTCCACTACACACAAAATTAATTGCTAAACTATATGAACAAAAGGTAGGTAGTGAGTACGCACCGCTCATCTAAAACCATAGCAACCAAAGAATTTTTTAGACGTTGAAAAGTAGGTAGTTTGCGACTGGTTGATATCCATAATGGCACAGTATAAATATCTATACAGTAAAATATCTTCATACAAACGGTCGCAACGCGAGTGATACCCACGCACCTCGAGTTTGGTACACATTAAGTACACAAACAGTCGCGAGTGCGCCGCAGTGACGGACGAAAGGGGTGATGGTTTTGTAAGCAGTCAGCGTGCATTTTGTGAATATTTGAATCAAATAAGTATAAGTACTTACCTAATATGTCAAAGAGCAATTATAGACTAAATTGTGCTGCTTTTGGTTGCTTGAATTCTTGTCCATGTTTTCCAAAAGTGTACTTAATTAATTTTTTTATCCGAATGCGGATTTTTTATACTATTAAATTTAACAATAAAGCTTTTCGTTCGTCTCTGTCAAGGCGCAAATATTTTTCAGTCTCAAATTTATAAAGGATTTTTTTTATTAAATCTACTAATCAAAAAACACAATATGTATTTTATTGAACACTTCTTATTTCATTCACAAAGAATTTCATTTTTTAAATAATATATTTTACAATCTCAAAACTAGAAAGAAACTCAAGTATCTTATATTAAATTCAAATAGTGTAGACGGGCAGCCCTATCGCGTCTTTACGTACCGCGCGGCTGTAGGTAATTATTTCAAGGACACGGCCGAGTCAGAGTACTTGTAGATAGCTTTACTTTGATAATGTTGTTGAATTTAAAAATCGAATTATAACAAACTGTAATCAACCGCAGCGTGAGTGAAATCTATTTGAACTTGAATTACTTTTGCTTTTGGCAGCCCTATTTATCAAGGCTATTATTAATTTACAGTAATCACATGGATCCAATGTCAAGATAAATTTAAAACGGTCGGTATATGCCCCTATGAACACACAAAGACTTGCTTTATATTATAATTGTAGAAAATACGGGCTTGGGATTTAAATATAGTATGAAGGTGACGTTATCGTTTTATTCAAGTATAAGTATTTGCAACTTCTCATGTAAAAAAAATAAACAATTATATAAGTAGTAAAGAGAGTTTAGACTGGCGCATTTGGAATTTTGTTCAGCTACTTATTTGACTGACTGTACCTTGCATTCTAAAAGTTATATGTACCGTAAATATCTATTTTTACGAATGCAATTCGTTATAGAATATAATCATTTACAGGTTTTTTTTATTGTCAGTGTAAAATTGTGTAAGCAGCCAATTGTTCTAGAGTGTAGACATTTAGTAGTGTGTTTTTTTTATTAACAGAAAGTTGATGGAAAATGAGCCAGGTCACAGAATGTAGATATAGGCCGCTTCCAACTTATAGTTATGGACATTTTGCGGGGAAAGCTATGATTAGCAGGGAACAGTAATGATGATGATGTACCAAAGTCATAAGGAGCTAAAAGTCGTGTCATCTATACTAATATTATAAAGCGGGAAGATTTGTTTTAATTTTGATTGTTTGTAATGGATAAACTCAAAAACTACTGAACCGATTTTAATTCTTTCACCAATATAAAGCTGCCTTATCAACGAGTAACATAGGCTACTTTTTATCCCGGGAAAATATAAAGTGGGACTTTTATCCCGGAAAACCTTTATCACATAGGCGGAACCGCGGGATAAAGCTAGTACGTATAATATAAAACTCAACAAACCAGCATAAATTTTATTGTTCTAAATACGAACACAAAATATTAAGCTTGTCATAATTTTCATTACAACAATTTACGAATGCCAAAATATATTGTTACACGTTAATAATGTGTTAATTTATCGGATATGCATTAATTGTAATATTGTGTTTCCACAAATTGGCCGTTCCACTGAACTGTATTGTTGTTCGCGGGTTCAGATATCGCCGAAAGCCGTCGCCAATTAACAACGAACAATAGTGGTATTATTTTGTCGCGCATGAAAGCATTTCCAAACAGAGTGGATAGTTTTGAAATGCTTTTTCCGCCAAAATGGTTGTGTATTTTTATTTTGCCGAATATGATATTTCTTTCCTAAAAAGATTAAATAATTAGTTAATTATTTTTATCTTTATAATACTTTTCATAGAACAATCGCATCTAGGTCAATCCGTGTTATTAACTGTTTTCTACAATTTTTACGTATCATATTATGACAGAGAAGCAATGTCAATAAGATTAATTCTATGGTAATTTTATTCCTTGTGAACCGAGGGCCGTAATCCGGCCAGATCGAATACGTAATGAAGATGTATGCAAATTGCCTTGCGTGGATGGAGCAGATGATGTGATAAAGGACAGGCTTAGCAGTTCGCTCACCAACGCACGGATTTGTTTCGCTATCATAAAATATAGAAAACTGGCTATTAATCGCGGGTTCTCCCTAGTGAAGTTCAACATCATCATCATCATCATCATCATCAGCCACATGACGTCCACTGCTGAACATAGGCCTCCCCCAAAGATTTCCAGACGGACCTGTCAAAAGCGGCCTGCATCTAGCATGTTCCTGCGACCTTTATCAAGTCGTCTGTCCACCTTGCAGGTTCGGTATGTGAAAATTATATTAAAATAAGTAACCTTCATTTCCATTTGTTCAACCTTTCCCCGCACAAGTTGTATCAAACTGTTTGACAAACTTACTTTCGCATTTAGAATATTAGGATATTATATTGGAAGATTTTTGGGACAGTAGCTGATCTGGATAATAAGTAGAAGAACTACTGGACCGATTTTGAAAATTCTTTCACTAATAGGAAGCTACATTACTCCTGAGTGCTATAGGCTACTTTTTATCCCGGAAAAACTTTTCCATGCGGGCGGAGCCGCGCGCAATGCTACTATTATATAAAATGTTACAAAAAAAAAAAAAAAGATTGCACGTGGCGTCGTGGCTGTGACACGTAGGTGACCACTCAGCATAATTAGATTTAGCGCGTTAAGAACCAAACAAACTCTTCAGCTTTAAATAATAGTATAGATATGAATATACGTAAGTACCAATTATTTTATATATTATGTAATATGTAGAACAGAAAACATTGTAGTTTTAATACAATAACCTTTATTTATACGCAGCAATGAGTTATTCAATTGCACCGATGCTATTCAGTGTATAACGAACTGATTAAGTTATTCTTGTATTCACAGATTTATTAGCACGGCGCAAATGGAAAATGCTAATCGTTTTCTATCTCTAAAAGATTCAAAGCATTTCCCGACGGTTTATGATTCGCGTAATGGACAGACAGACTGTTCACTGTCAAATTATATATCAATCCTATTTATGTATCGGTATTGAGGTTTGGAAAAATTTGAAGATTGTACTTATAATGAAAAAAGAGATAGTTAAAATGTCATGTTTATAACGGATATGGATCATATGGAAACATTTATTGGACTTTATTATGCATGAACATATATACACGCGTCTTGACTAAAGGTAGATTTTAAATGAAACATAATATTATAATAAGATATAGATATAGCTTAAGAGTATCTTTGTTATTATTAGTGTTATAAGGCAATAAACTGATTTATTATTATTATTATAATATACTTAGAATTTAAAATTATTTAAAAAAAATAAAAAAATCCGACTGCATCAATATCTGCCATCTTTATTGAATTCATTGAAGAATTGAATAGATAGAAACAAGATTTTAATTTGAATATTTTATTTTGGTTTTGAATAATGGTGGTGGTGATATAGGCAACAAAATTTTGGAGTGAGCAGATGCCTCCGACTGCGTTTGTGAACACTGTCAACTAATCTTATTCAAAATCAAAATAAAATATTCAAATTAAAATCTTGTTTCTATCTTTTCAGTTCTTCAATAAAGATGGCAGATATTGATGCAGTCGGGTTTTTTTTTCCATCTTTTTAGTTTTCAAGCACCTTTATTAGCATTTCCTTTTCCAAGCTCCAATAAAACATATAAGTTATATATATATATTCGTAATCACTGTCAAAAATTATTTATTTTGATATTACACTCGATTTATTATAAAAAATTTTTTTTGGAGATCACTTTTTGCCGCCAAAAATCGTTAATGTTGTTTTTTTTATTATTTTGATGTTCCCAGTGTCACTCTCACGACTAAGACGAATCTATTGATACCACTAACATAAAAATACGACAAGCCGTTTAGGCTGTAGGGCGTGCCAAAGAAATATACAAACATGCATACACTCGAAAAACATTACCCTCCTTCTTTCGCAGTCGGGTAAAAATAGCACCGACTTCAAAATCCACTATAATGTAAAAAATAGCTTGTACTCACTTTGCTTATGGGTTATAAGGAAATTTAAATAATACCAATATTATTATATACACTGCCATTCGTGTAATTATATTTATGAACAATGAATAAATCTTTGCAGGCGGTGCCTAATTTTTTTAATACTAATTTGGAACTCAACTAGTGTTTTTTATTTCATTCTTTTGTTAAGTATCTAGTTCATATTACAATTTAATTTGTGTAGGTATTATAAAGATATTTTTTATATATACATATATTTGCGTAGGCAGCTCTTTATATGACACATTGGTTTACACTTGTTCAATTTTTTATTTATGACCGGCACCGACTCCAAAGATTTATTCATTGTTCATAAATATAATCACATGAATGGCAGTGTGTATAATATTGGTGTTATTTAAATTTCCTTTTAGATTTTGGTTTGGGGTATAGATTCCTCGAGTTTCTAGTAAATCCTGAAATCAGGTGGAAATCTGAATGCTCCATTATGTAGCAATGATTAACGATTTATTAAATCAGCAGTTAAACATTCCTTTGATTTAATAAAAACGCAAACTTGCATGGACGTTTTGCGTCACGTACATATATATTACATTAGCTACCGTACCTATTAAAAACCTCCTGCTCGTCATCCTAATATGTTCGTTCTCAAGACTAAATAGCTCATATTTATCATATTTTGAGGTCCATTAGAAGTCTATAGATAGATGATATAGTTAGATACTAACCACATTCTAGCGAATCTGTCGAAAAGCGCCTACTCATTTTATGATAGCAATATGACAAATCTACGTTTCCGCTATTTATGACATTTTTATAAATAATTGGTTTCATATAGGGGACGTGCACGCCTTAAGCACTGCCATCTGGTCGCGCAATCTGACTCGTTTTCAGCCCATCGATATTTGACATCGACGTAAAATATTCATTAAAAGGATAAAAAATAAAATTTAATTTGTTGATAATGTATTGCTGTGTATCTGGATGCTTCAAAACATAAAAATAAACAAATCAAATGGTGTGAAATTATTTTATGTTCCCAATAACAGTACCTAAGTACTTACATTCCATTTGTATGCGAAAATCGATAAAAATAATAAAATCTGTATAAAACGTACATAGTTATGACTTACTGAAATTACTCAGTCGCAGCTCTGAGTCAGGAAGTTGGCGATGTGATACCCCCGTGCTTCGAAAAGCACGTAAAGCCGTTGGTCCTGCGCCTGATCTCTCTCCGGTCATGTCAGTTTGCCGTCTCACCGGAGTATGAGAGTGAAGGAATAGCGAGTGCACCTGTGTATTTTTTTTTTTTTTTTGTAGGCGATCCTGCAGTCAACACCGGGGGAAACCTGCGAATGGGATACTGGAGTCCCCCGGCTTGACGACTGCAGGGGCCTGGGAAGGAAGCGGAAAAGGATGTGGGAAGGAAAGGTGGGGAGTGGAGAAAGGTTCTCAGGATGGGCGGAAAGGAAAAGGGTGCCAGGAAATGTTCGCGGGCCCTTTTAGGCCTCAATGTGTTATGCAACCAAGAGGTATACACACTGACTGTGTGCCTCGGCCCGCGACTAATGTTCCCCCGCGCATGGGCGTGCATTGGGTGTGAAGACCCAAAGCACAAGAATTGCCTCGGGGGGCGTGCACCTGTGTATTGCGCACACACTTGCGCACTATAATATCTCCTGCATACCTGGCTGATCTCCGTTGAGATTGGCCACTGCGGCCGAAATTGGTTCGGAGGATTTATTTATTTAATAATCAAATATAATATGGAACGTATAAACTTTTACCTAGTTTGCCTACATAGCTTTAACCAATGGGTTGCACTTGCCAGTTTTTATTACTGTTTTACTAGATGTTTATGGTTCAGCTGTTGTATATTTGGACATTCCTAATTGTATTTGAGTCTAATGCCGCCACTCTGTGGATAATATCAACAGCCATTCTTGCAATATATATGTCGCAGACAGCGGCGGGCGATGTTACTAGGTATACGTCGGCATATTTAATAAAAGTCACAAATCAATTATCTCTTCAACTTACTATTATTTGATCGTCGGTCAATTATTGCGTAATAAAATGTTCATAGAGTAGAATGCCATGCCAGGAGTATTTTTTTATTATTTTTTTGTTTTGGCTCTACCGGCCAGTAGCCTGACGCGAGTCGGCTTTTCTGGCCACACCGGACTTTCGGGTGAACGCTTTAGGCGCTCGCAACCCTTGATTTAAGTAACCATGCTGAGGGCAACCCACTAACGGGTTACGAACCTCGGCTCAGGACGGTCACTGGGAGAGGATGAGACATCAACGATTAGTGGGGAAGGTTGGTGTTTAACCTAATCCTATCCATTTATTTCGTCGGCACGCGGACCGGAACTGTTAGGAGGGTAAAGTATTGTTAACTTTACTTATTATAACGCATTCGAATTCAAGACAATTACTTGACCAATCTCAACTATAATCGACTCGTCTAGTAACCAACCCGAATTTACATAGTAATCGCTTAACTAAGCACTGACCGATATGAGAACCACCATAGTTACTCCTTAGTATTGAACTGACCCGAACTAGTTAGATACTTAATTTTTTTTAAGGCATTGAATGACGATACGAGCACGCCGTTCGCCTGATGGTAAGCGAAACTACCTGGGTGGTCGTTTCGCTTACCATCGCTTTAACTTAGTATGTATTGTTATTGCTTACCTACTCCAGCATAGTTATGAGAGACAAAAGTCGTATTATCAGTTTTTTTAATTTACATCGAAGACGAGACGTGCATGTCGTTCGTCTGATAGTAAGCGATACGACCACTCATGAACAGTAGCAACACCATCCAGCACCTTGAGTTACAAAGTACTGTGTGGCATTCCACTGCGCTCGTCATCCTGAGACATAAGTTGTTAAGTCTCACTATGTCCTGTAGATCCACTGGCTACAATGTCCTTCAAACCGAAATACAACAATGCATGCACACTGCTGCTTGGTAGAAATAGACATTGCGGTGGTACCCACCCAGACGGTCTCTTACATATGAGAGACCTACCACCAGTAAATAAAAAAGATACATTATGATTCGGCAGGCTTTTTATACACCCGACTATTAGTAAGTACTTTGACATCTCGACTGGTTTTTGTACGTTTATTATTTTATCTTACCCTTCGTTATATATTCAGACACCCTCAATGAGATCGATAAGAAGAATATACCCGACATATAATATTTAAAAAATATTTTTATGTGTTTTTTATTGCAAGAATTAATTTATGTTAATACTATAGAAAAAAAATCAAATCTCTAATGCCGCTGTGAAATTATCGCAACAAATTATAGAAACACTTATTCTTCGGTGATTAATATGACAATGGACGATAGGGTGGCTGCAGCATAATACTTGGGTAAACACACACACACACACACACACACATCACCCCTTTATCCTTGAAGGAGTAGGCAGAGATGTAACTGGGGTACGCGCGTCTCGCTATGTTGTCGTCTCATGATGTGTTAGGGGACGAGCATATCATAATAATAATATTCTTAAATATCTTACCTAAAAAAATCAGTTTTAATTTTACAAATATCGAAATCATTCAAATAATATCTATAATATTATGTCAATGTCTATAGTTCCATTTTTATGAAAGTGACCATCATCATCATCGGCCACATGACGTCCACTGCTGAACATAGGCCTCTCCCAAAGATTTCCAGATGGACCTGTCAAAAGTGGCCTGCATCCAGCGTGTTCCTGCGACCTTTATCAAGTCGTCTTTCCACCTTGCAGATGGACGGCCGACGCATTATACACATGGCCGAATATAGCCATATAATTTATTAATAGATTGAAGCGTCGTTGTATCACGTATGTGTCGTGTTACTATTTTCAGCCAGCGAACTACTGAAATATTCACACGCAACCTTTCCAAAATGCTGAATTTCAAACCGTTCACACAGCCTTCCAAATCAACAGACAGCTTTTAAATTTACAATAACTTATGCCATTTTAATCCGACAGGGCCGAATGGAAGAGTTATTTATGATTCTTACAGTTTATGTAGGGCATAGAATGCTGCATTTGATAGTTAAAACAATTTAATCAAATGAGGTAACGGTTGTATGGTGAGGTTGATAATGTCCTTCCTTATGAATTTGGAATTGTCGGAGTACAGCGGTGTCTAATCACGACTATACCTCATAATTGATCATCATCGTGCTTCCTGCAATGTACGATTTTATAAAGATATTTTTGTTATAATATTTAAAATATAGCAGATACATCAAAACACCTTATAATTAACTCCGCGTTTTAGTTCGTTTTTATTGTAAACATGATTCGGTTATTTAACATGCATTGGATTTAATCTTTATTAAATACTCACGTAATTATGATTTAGGGTTAAATTATCTTATTATATTGATAAAAAACGATTAGGTATGTTTTGTAGATCCAAAATAAATTTTCATCCCATTGATCCATCCAATCCATCAATCAATCCCTAATAAATTTTTAAGACATCATGTTGCAGACTTATTTTCGAGAAGCTGTGAATGATTCTCGGTAACAAGTTGTCAGTGTCTGTATAATGCCTAATGCCTATACATATAATAAAGCAGTAGAACCTGGAGTACCGGCACATTGAAAAAATTGTGATAATAAAGAAAAGGATGACTAGAAAAGAGTAATGGAACACAAATTATTTTCTGTCTGTCTGTTTTTCTGTTTGTTTTTACTGCATAACTCCGAAACTACTGAACGGATTTCGTTGAAATTTGGTGGGGGGATAGCTTGAGACGTTAGAAAGGTCATAGGCTATTTTTTATCCCATAAAAACTCTTTTACGCAGGCGAAGCCGCGAGCAAAGGGTAGTTTTGTTCTGAGACGCCTACAACGTTCTGTTCGGCAATGTACTCGCGAATACTCCACCTGTGGGAGTATTTATGACAGTGACCCCTTACCATGGGGGGACCGACTTCGTTTACCTACCCTCTTTATGCCATAAAAGTCTACAATTGCCGACCTGAAACCTCAAATTATGACAAGTGCTGACCATCACAAGCACTTCCGATAGTCGAAGTTGCCAACCGTGATTCCGTCTGGCCTCGATTAAGGCTTGCATTGTACACTAATCGACCCAGTACTAATCGAATAGTTATATTAACAAGCGTTGAACTATAGCTTATTACAAACTGCTTCATGGCCGAGACATAGAGTTTGGTAAGCTCAAGTTTAACCGCTCCAATTAATATAGACGCTGTAAAGCACTAAATCAATTTTAAATCCTATGCTTGAGCTACGAGTTGAAGGACTGAAATAAAGGATGAAAGGAAATGAGTTACTGCAATTGTTAAAAGTATGCACTTGTTTTGTTTGTTATATCAATAACTAGCTGATAGCTGACCCAGCGAATTTCGTACCGCCGCAGTATCAATAAATATTGTGTTTGCTTATTAGCTGAATTAAATTATTTTTTTAGAAAATTAATTTTTAACACACATTAAATTCAATAAATGTATTTTTTTAAATACACACAATCGTACACACTCACGCCCTCATCCCATAGGGATGGGCAGAACCTACTGAGCGCCACATGTTACGCTCTTGACACACGTAGTTTGCCTCTTACGCATTTATGGTTTTCCTGGGTATACCTAATATACCTCAACAGAAAAAAATAGTCTCCATAAAATATTAGCCAGTGCTCTTAAGGGTTGAATAAATATTTGTTATGGACCCAAAAATAAAACTTAAGGACAGTTATCAGTTATGATATAAGCACCACATTAAAATGATTTTTAGGTTACTCAGCATAAGTCTGTGGTTATTGTAGCGGAAATAGCCTAACGAATAAAGTTCAATTAGCCAGCCGAACAGTGCTTCATCGTGCCATTAACTATTATTACGAGACAACACTACTACCACTTGACAATGTCTTTACATCAATACTACAGTAGAACTTCTTAATAAAAAGTATCGGACAGTTAATAAAATTAACTAGCATGTATATGATGTTTTGCTGCGATAAAACCATACGAAATAGAAAAGCATTACAGCTCATTTTTGATATTTAAATAGTTGCGCGGGCTTTAATATAAAAGCGAATGCAAATCGATTATATAAACGGAAGAACTCGATCTAGAAAACAAACTTTTCTCGCATGAGCAAAGGCAATAAGAACAATCATAAGTATAATGTGAAAACATAAACAGATTTTCGTAAAATCTAGCTTTTAAGCCTTTTGCTGTTATTAGCTTATTATTTATGTAGGACTAGACTTTTGCTCGCGGCTCTGGCCGCTTGAATGAGTTTTTCCGGAATAAAAGCCCCGCTTTATATTTTCCCGGGATAAAAAGTAGCCTACGTTCGTCACTGTTAATGTAGGTTTATATTGGTGAAAGAGTTTTTAAAATTGGTCTAATAGTTTTTGAGTTTATTCGTTATAAACATTCAATAACCTCCTCCTTTTGGAAGTCGGTTAAAAATACAAAACTTTCCTCTTTATAATATTAGTATAGATATACAATATAATACTATAGGCCTGTAAACAACATGAACCACCGCGTGGAGCGGAAGGTTTTGTACGAAAATGTAGCGAAATTTACGTACAAAAAATTCCACCACGCGATAGGGATTAAAGTGGTTACCCGGCAGTCATACCTACTCGTGTAAACATTGGCCGTGATTATTTTAAATTAGGCAAGAGATTAACAACCGTTCTTCACAAATGTTACTTAAATAATGGAGTAATGCTATGATAATAAGTCTCAGTCTACGTCTCACTTATCAGTACTTACGGTATGACAGCTTACGCAGTGTATATGCATATAGTTAATTGACTTATATTGAGACACAACTTTACTTCAGTTGACAGTCAGATGACCCCAAGTGAACAAAGCCAATAAACTATGAAATTGCCAACACTATGCGCTCGGGTGCACAGTGCGTCGTCATAGTACTGTGTATGAAGACGGGTGTAAGTCTGCTTTTCAGTGCTTGCGGTGTGATATCTTTCGCAGTGTGAAGGCATATGGGTACTATACTCGACTTATATAGACATACAGATATACTTCAGTTGTCTATCAGGTAAGCACCGGTGAGAAAAGCTAAAGAAAATTATGAATTTGCCGAAATGATGCGTTCGGGTTACTTTACTTATTAATCTGAGGTTCAGGTGCACTGTGTATTGTTTGTGAATATAGGTGTATACTCTCTACAATGTATACTTACTTGACTATCTACAGTGTATACTCTCGGTCAAATAAAAAACATTATTGAACATGGTTAACTTAACTTAGTGATTGTCTCTACATCAATTCCACACCAAATTGTTTAAGAAACTACCAGATGAAATTAAAAAAGAACAAAAGTTTTCCATATTCAACAAAAAACTTAAAGTATATCTAGTAGAAAATTGCTATTATACATTAGAAGAATACTTGAAGGTAATTTAGAAATTAAACAATATTACATGTCTTAAATATTAAGTATTTTTATATGTATCTTAAAAATAAATTTTAAGACTACTTTGGTATCCTATGTTTATATGCTTATATAGATTATAGTAAAATTGTATTAATATAGCGCCTTCAAATTTGCAATGTCTGGAAAGGGCTACTAAGTTATAAGCACAAAAAAATGTAACAACAACTATTGTACACTTAGTATGCAAATAAATAAATAAATAAAAATATAATTTTCCCTCGAAAAAAGGACTAGTTGTGAGAGTTGCATTTTTTATCGTCCATCGCTTGTTACCGGGAAAAAGCCGTACCTACCACAAAATTCATATAAAGTTGCTTCTATGTGTGCCGGGCTTTATTCTAATAATTATAAATAATAGGCTACATTTGTCATACAGAGTGTTCTAAGTTTACACGAAAACAGATAGATAGAGCTTATGACATTAGTTTTATTTAGCGCCATCTATCAGATTTCTCAATAAACAAGAGTGCAACAGGCTAGCTACCTGCTCAGAACACCAAAATTTACCCACAAGATGTCTCTACTGTGCTCTATTTAGTAAGCTTTTAGATATTAGTGGTGTTTCCGAAATGGCGTCAAAATAAATTATTATAACTAAGATGATGTCTCTTACAATACAATACAACTTACTCCTGTAGTAGTAAGCCCCGGTATCCCTTTCAAGGTGATATTCGTTAATTACATAAAGAAAAATTTCATTTGTTAATACAATAATATGCCTACAACCTCATCAAAAATACTCCTACCTATCTACCTCTAGTTTGTAGAGTTTATGGCTTTAGATTCATATCTAGATATTTTGTATGATAAGTCAGCAAAATCATTATAACATAATATAAATCTAATAATTTAACTAGTTACATGTTTACGCACTTTATAATAATTGTAATTTTAACGTACATATGTTACTAACTTTGATTAATTATATACCTAGATAGAGTGACGCGCTGCAATGAAACTAAAACAAACAGGCCAACTTTTCTTAAGCTAGTATGCGTGACAGCTGTGTCATACGCTTTCGCTGCATCATTTTTCGTATCCTTGTGTGCGCGCATAATGATACCAGTTATTACATGGTTTTTATTAAAACGGGGAGAAAATTATATCAATGAAAAACAACAAATATTGTTTCACTCGATCTCATTTAATGAGGAACAGTTCGCCTCTATTTTTTTTCGACGCGTCCGAAACGTTGTGTCTATCTAGGTATATAATTAATCAAAGGTCATTAAATAAAACGGGCTATCACAAGAAAGAGCTTTATATGCATCAACCCGCAGAATAGGTAACGCAAAGTATATAATATTATAGGTAAATAATTGGTTGCATCTCTTTTGCTGATTGGCAATAATGCTTTAGGTCATGGCTCTAGTCTCTACATGTAGAGACTAGAGCTCTTGTTTACGATATTGGATCGCATACAACGTACACTCTGTTCATTGCTAAAATATGAGTAACTCACTGCATTACACACCCAACTCATAATCAAATCATACAAATTAATTGCTGTTCTTGTGCATTCACATTTCACACTGAAGTCATTTTTGCAGAGCAACATTTGGCAACAAAAAAACATTGTGTAACCTACTATAACATTTGTGGTCCCTTGTTTCTACTCGTTGAATGTTGCTTGTAGCTTCCAAATTGCCAATAATATAAATAATATAAAGAAAACCAAATTTAGAAGATTTCAACTATATAATCTGTAAATTAAAAAAAACCGGACAAGTGCAAGTTAGACTCGCGTGCCGAGGGTTCCGACAAACTTGTAAATAAGGTATTCTATCTAAGTATATAATTTCAATAGTGCGCAAAAATTATTTAATAAATCAATCAAATTTAAAATATTTCATTTTTCGAATTTACAAGCGAAGCGAATTTACAAACGTTTTAAAGGAGATGTTCGCTTTTTGTATGGATGTGGACCTCAAAATCTAACCAGGCTTAAACTTTATGGATATTAAAGGAGCAAAAATATGGAGCTTGGATCAATTAAAAAAATATTTTTAAACCCCTCAATTTATAACTAACTTTTTTAATAACATTCATTTTAAGTGTAGTTTTTAAGCAAAATATACTTACATAAATCCCAAAATCGGAGGAATTTAAAATTATAAAATTTATTGAAAAGGCCTAGTTTTTGGGAGTAGGCACTATCGAAATATACATAAAGAATCTTGGTTAGAATTACAAGTCCATTTTCGGACATGTCCTTTGATTAATTTAATAATTAATTTTGGCGAACCATTGACCTTATATTAGGTCCTTACCTACATATTATTATGAAATTGGCATTTTGTATGGGAGGAATACAAAGTCGGGTTTTTTTTTTTAAATGTAATTAATTAATAATAGTATGCACCATTGTTATCTATGCACTTTTGCCATGTCATAGGGCGTTCATTGATCCCTTTACTAAAAAAACCATGGGGACGAGAATCAGTAAACTCTCTGAAGGCGGTCTGGACTGCCACATCTGAGTAAAATTTTTTTCTTGCAAAATGTTATCCAATTTATGTAAAAATGGTAATCTGTTGGAGCAAAGCCCGGGGAGCACAGTGGATGTCGCAGATATTCCAATTGCAGCTCCTCTAGTTTAGTGGCCGTCTGTTGTGCAGTGTGTGTGTTGTTTCAAGCTTTTGTACTTTCCTTTGCTTCAAGTGGATTAAAACAGTTTTATCACTCACACCGAAGCCTGCAGCTAACTCTGAAGTGGTTTGCAATGGATCCACTTCCACCATACCATACCATACCAGCCCTGCATTATATACTGCCCTCTGCTGAGCACGGGCCTCCTCTACTACTGAGAGGGTTTTAGACCTTAGTCCACCACGCTGGCCTAGTGATGGTTGGCGGACTTCACATACCTTCGAAATTCAGAGAACTTCTCAGGTATGCAGGTTTCCTCACGATGTTTTCCTTCACCGTTAAAGCGAGTGATAATTCACAAAGAATACACACATAACTTTTTAGAAAAGTAAGAGGTGTGTGCCCTTGGGTTTTAAACCTGCGGACATTCGTCTCGGCAGTCCGTTCCACTCCCAACTAGGCTATCGCCGCTTCAACTTCCACTTCCACAATAGCCTTTAATTCCTCATTATCCACCTTGGTCTCCGGCCGTCCTTAGGGCTTTGTCTGAAGGTCGAAATTTCCAGAACGAAAACGTTGGAACCAAAAACGTACCGTGTTTTCTTTTGCAACAACAGCGCCATACACATCGTTAATTCTTCGAGCTGCTTCTGCAGCACCAGTGCCACGGTGGAACTCATACTCGTAAATATAGGTATATTTCATGTTTTCCATAGTGCGATATGAAAGACACCGTGGAAAAAACTAATCAGGAAAAAATAAATAAATGACTGTTTTCGAAACTCAAATGTACCAGTTAAATGCATTTATTACTATTAATTTGGAATTCTTAACCAAAGAACAGATATTTCAGATCAAAGTGGCTACTGGCTAGTACGACAAAACGCCAATTTTATATTTAAGGACCTAATACTTAGATACTTACCTTATCTATAAGTTTATCGGAACCCTCGGTACTCGAGTTCAACTCACACTTGTCCGGTTTTATTTTCCTTGTGACTTGTGAGGTACGGAGCCTTAAAAAATGCGAATGATAATCCGCCGATAAAACTACCTTGCCTGTATACTACTTCGCATAATATAAATAAAATTCGACTCGTCAGTATAGTATGACAATTTGGAGCAGCTTCACATTGTGCTAGCGATCATAACCGGCGGCATTAATAACCCACTGCTTAGCCTCGGGGTATTCTCCTCGTAAACTCCGACCGAAATGCCGCGAGCGTACTGACTGCCGCCAGCTTAGCCTAGGGGTATACCGTCGGCTTATTCGTTACCGACGTAGGCGTGCATATAGTTTTAAGTTTGCCCCGGGATAATGCCGTAGGCATTGGTGGGGTTCATGGCCTTCTTTGCGATGAAATATTTAACATCTGCGTCAATAACATTATTAAAAGTAATTTCAATCGTCTTTGTATTGGTATTTTATATCATTGCTGTTACCGCTGAGATTTCAAGACAATTATAGTTACATTAATAATCGAATACATGCTTGCTATTTTTACTCGTCCTTTGCAAATACCCTGTTCCCACTGCAGAGAGGATATTGACGACTGGTTGGCCTGCTTGAAATCAAATGCCGTCGGGCGATCTTGTTCTTAATCCTGCTAGAAAAAGTATTACTATTTATAGAAATTAAACCTAAGACTTCCCCATCTACGTCCTATTTATGCTACTTTTAGTCCAAAAGTGACATATGGGTATATTATTACCCGCACCCGTGAAATTCTAAACAATAATATAATATAAACAATAATGACACACACACACAAACAATCACGCCCATTATCCCCGAAGGGGTAGGCAGAGGCGCAACTAGTGCATCAACTTTTCGCCGTGCGTATTCCGTCCCATGATGTGATAGGGGGCGAGCCTAGCGCCATATCGGGCACAAATTCCAGACTCCGGGCTGATACTGAGTAGAAAAACCCAATGTCGCTGCCCGACCCGGGGATGGAACCCGAGATCTCAGCATTGCAGACGTACCGTAATACAACTACGCCTCGGTGGCGCAGTTGTATTCAGGCAGTCAACAATAATATTGAACAATTGTAGACATAATATTGTTTTGGGTCGTGGTTAGACAAAACAAATGAAATAAGTAAAGCATAATCTTTCCTTAAAACAAAAACGTTATACCTACGTAGAACAACAATTATTATATTATAAAGACAAAGAAACCTTTTGTTAATTAATGATATTTTGTACTAAAATTTAAATTCTTTTTTTTTGTTAGTTCCCGCAAGTAATAATATCAGTACTATACCCGTAGTAATACCAGTTGCCTGATGAAGAGTACACTTCAGAGGGTTTTTTAATATATCAATGACTGCAGGTCAAAAAAATGTTGAAATTTATACACGTCAATCTCATGAGAGTTGCAACAGTGATACCTCTGAGGTGATAAGGAACGTGCACGAACTATAGGGGGCAGCAAAAAATCAACACAAGAGCCACATGTGGAAAAAAAGGAACTTTTCAGAGATATAAATTATATAAATATTCTTTTATTATGACAAAAATGATAAAATATGGGTTCCGGGCCAATTTTATTGATACCCAGCGTGGCCAGAATGAGGTGTTTTGAGAAGGTAGCTAGTTATTTTGATGTTATTGAAGCAAAATTAGGAGGTTATGTTCCCTTAATTACAGATTTGTTTGTATTGAATATTATCTTGAAAACTTCTTTATCTTTATAAATTACGTAATGAGACATTTCTAAATGCTTTTGGGACTCATAATTATTTATGTTTTATACAGCTTTTTTTGTCTATTTTAATATAACCATGGAATGTAAGTACTTAGCTAATATTCTTGGGATCGTAATAGAATCTTACATAATTGGATGTGTTTATTTTTATGTTTTAGAGCATCCAGATACACATAATACATTATCAACCAATTAAATATTATTTTTCATCCTTTTAATATGAATATTTCACGTCAATGCCAAGTATCCAGTGGCTGAAAGTATCAGATTGCGCCACCAGATGGCAGGATTACGACGTGCACGTACCCTGTACCGGGCTCCTAATCTAACATTCCCTTTAAAGAACTTAATACTATTGGTAGACTTATGAAAAATAATATTATGATTAAATCTTTCTAATATTGGTGGTAGGTGGTTGGTACCACCGCAATGTCTATTTCTACCGCCAAGCAGCAGTGTGCATGCACTGTTGTGTTTCGGTTTGAAGGACATTTTAGCCAGTGCAACTGCTGGACATAATGAGACTTAACATCTTATGTCTTAGGATGACGAGCGCAGTGGAATGCCAAACAGTACTGTTATGTATTTAAGGTGTTCATACATTAATATATGTGATCTGGCTGGTGGCAACTGAGACCTCGGCCGCCGTGTCGAACTTCTCGTCCTAGTGTGCGATACCAATACGTAATAATAAATAAAAATCACTTACATGTACGGCTGGTTGTGGCGTCTTTGGGTTGCAACCCCTTTGCTGCTCCGAAGTATTGAAAATATTATTTAATTTTGCTCCCGCGAGCTGACGAACCGTCTCGTCCCGATATTTTTCACACACCTTTTTTTTTGACGTATTTTGACGCACCGCACTTGTTATTTATTTTATTTTTATTTATGTCCACCAAAGAGGATAATATATGATAAACTAATAAACTACAATATATATATTAGTGTTTGTATATTTGTATGTATGCCTAAATTTATTCGGTCTAATATGCTTCCGATCAATGCCCATAAATATTAAACATACCCCCGCCCGAGAAAGGCTGTGAAAAGCCTTTATCAATAAAACACAAACTCCTCTTTTTTTTTAAGCAAAACTATCTCTCCGGAAAACGGTTCACGATATAAATTAAATTTAAAATTAAATATGAATACTATAATCTAATCCAGTGGCAACTTAGCAATTTTACTACTGGCCCCAAAAAATTCTCTGAGAGAGTTTTTAACCTCACAGTCCGGATCACTCCATCCTTCCCATGCAAAAGTTCTATAACTCTCCCCCGCTTCCATTTAAGAACAGGAACATAGTCCTCTTTTATCAACACGAGGTCCCCCATTTTAGGTGGATCCTCCGGCGTTGTCCATTTGTTCCGCTTCTGGAGATAATGGAGGTACCGGTCACTCCAATGCTTCCAGAATCATTGAGTTTCAACCTGTACTAACCAAAAACGCCCTAACCGCATAGTAATGACGTTTTCCAAATTATATTCAGGTACAGATAGTAACGATTTGCCGACCAAGAAATGTGCTAGGGCCAACACTTCGAGATCCGTAGAATCATTAGATAGAGGATATAGTCGACGAGAGTTGAGTACCGCTTCAACTCTGGTAAACACCGAGTCCTCATAAGTCAAAATCTGCTCCCCAATCAACCGCTTGAATAAAGTTTTTGCAGATTTGACAGCCGCTTCAAATAATCCCCCGAAGTGATTCCCAAAAACGCATTAAAAATATAACCGCTAAAAAACCGCTCTTGGCCGATAAATTCGTCACATTATACTTAAATTCCTGCAGTAGCTTTGGCCCAGCATGTAATCTATTAATCATTAAACCCCAGTCGTAGTCTTACAGCTAGCACCAAATACCACACGAATTTAATCCGTAAATTTTCACAATCCCGCATAAATTGCACTTTTCACGCGTATTTAACCGTGATACCGCATTTGAAATTAACCGCTTCACTATAGCCATAAACCGCTCCTTGACTATCGAGATTAAAATACCCAGATTCATAGTCTAAAAAATAACCGCACTGCAAACTCTCTATTTGCTCCCGTTGATGCGTATCACGAAACCGCCTTTCGCGACCCGCATCTTCAGGACTAACTAAATCCGATTCCGAATCCTCCACCTCCCATAATTTTTGTAAAATCTGGTCGGTGGTGATCTGAACCGCGAAATATTCCCGAAACCGATTCTGTGATCTCTTTGTAGAGCCGCATGGGATACCGGACCCATCAATACGTAACCAAACACCGTATTCATTGCGCGTGGTAAGTAATCATTTACTTTCACACAGTCACCTATCATTATTTCGCCCATAAGATCGGCACCTATTAGAATATCTACAGGTCGACTAACATTAAATTGATCATCCGCTAAATAAATACTTTTATACTTCTCCGCTAAATTTTGAGACAGTGTTTCAGACGGCAGGTTGTGAGTAATAGTACCTAATACTACTGCCGTTGTTACCAACCGAGGATGTTCCGAAAATTTAGGGCACATAATCAAGTTCACCCCTCCTCTACAATCACTCACAAGTCCTCCTCCTAAACCCGTAACCGAAATAGAGTTGGACTTAAACCGTTTTAGTCCAAGCCTCTTAACACAAGTATCAGTGATAAATGTAGTCTGACTACCCCCATCCAATAGCGCACGAACTTCATGATATTCCCCATATCTATCCTTGACACGCACTATTGCTGTTGCTAGTAGCACTGTCCGTCTACAACTATTCTTTATGTTAGTTAAAGCTGATTCATCATTCACTGCCGACGCAGTAACCCCATGATGGCCCTTAACTACTCCCCCTACTCTAGCCGTAGTACAAGTTGCCTTTTCCCCCCTTGTAAATACTCTGCATCCGCCTGCCTCATTTTGATGAGCATTTGGTGAACGTGGTCCCCCGTCCGCTAGTGGAACCACCGACACCTCCCCTGCTGCAGCCACCGGCCGTAAATCAAAGTGAATAAGGTAGTGGTGTTTGATAGAGTTGCATTTGTAACATGACCAACCCGATAGACACTGATCAATGCTGTGCTTTCCTAGACATCTAAAGCAAAGCCGTAATTCCTTTACACGGTCCTTCCGCTGCCGTGCATTCAATGCTAAGAACTGCACACATTTTGATAAATGATGACTTCCCTGCCTACAAAGCTTACAAGCCATCGGTTCACCTATAGAAGTAGCATGGTGAGCCCGTGAACTCACAGTGCCACCCTTGCCGCTGAAACCATCACTGCTGGATTCTAAGATCTTAACTTCCTTTTCCAAAAATTGAATAAAATCAAAAAAACTAGGCAATTCCTTGTCAGCTACCTTAGCTTCAAATCGTTTTCTTAAACCGGTGTCAAGTTTTTGAAAATTTATGTAAAATAAAAGGTAAGACCATGCCGACACAGGAAAATTCATTTTCTCTAAACCCCTGGTATTCACAACCAAAGTATTAAGAAATTGTTTCAAAGAAGAATAATTATTGATAACTCTAGTCGTTGCCAATAAATTATATAACAGTTTATCCGCTAATGCTCTTTTACTACCATATTGTCTTTTCAACAACTCCAAAGCTATTGAATAATTGTCACCGGTGACAGACAAATGTTTGGTGAGACTCTTTGGCTCCCCATCCAGAGACCCCAGTAAGTAGTATAGCTTCTCAGTATCCGACAATTTTGGATCTTTACCAACCAAAGACTCAAATAATTCCATAAAAGATGTAAATTCCTCTAATTTCCCGGAAAAGGTTTGTAACCGAACCTTGGGCAAAATGGCATGCTTGCTCTTTGCCCTATCTATGGAAGAAGCAGTGCCATATTCAGAAGACTGACAACTGCCCTCAGGGTATAAATCTAAAAACTTTCGTTTCACATCATAATATTTCTGGTTGTATACCATGTATTTTTTGGTAAACTCATCTATCTCAGATTCATCCTCTAAGCTAGCTAAGTATTCCATATGACTAGATGTGAATTCCGTGTAAATGTGTTCTAAATCAGAATATCGTACTTTGAATTCACTTCTTTCTCCCTCAGAACCAAGCCCTGACTGTGAAATCTCATGAAGCTTGTTTAAATTTAATAACGCTGTATCATACTTCACTTTCAAAAGTTTTAATTGAACCTTAGGAGGCATTTTTAAATATTTAATTTAATTAATATTTAAAAAATATAATAATACTCTCTCAGGCAATTTAAGGCCTGAAATGAATATAACACAAAATGAACAAAATATAAAAAACTTAGAAGTGGATTTGAACCCGCGTTCAAGATCACACTTTTGAATTGCACAGCACCAACCGCTGTGCCGTCAACCGCCTTACAGAAAACCGCTTTTAAAATTATTTAATTTGACACACAATTGTCAAAATGCAAAGAAAATATGTCCCCATAAAATATATTATTTTGCGTTTTATAATACGTAAGTATAATCCTTATAACCGCACGAATTATACTTACACATACGCAATTATTCCGCAAAGACACGTAGGTATACAGATTAAACCAAATAAATTCCGCAGTGAATGTGTAATGTATGGTATACTATAATAAGGGAACGTGACAATAAATATGTGTAGCCCTACCGCAATATGTTGAATTTCTCTGTGAAGTGTGAGAAGAAACAATGGCCGCTATCGCACCGAAAATATGAATTTAAACAATTATATCCGCAAATTTATTATATATTATTCGTGTTTATAGTACCGCATAACCCACGAATAAATATTTCCTTAACGAAAGTACTCATACACCGCCAGAATACTTCGAGAAGGAACCGATAGTGTTTTTTTTTTGTGATAGAACGAGAACCCCACACAACGGCAGAAACCACTAGAAACCAACCAATCCGGCTCGATTAGGACCAAATGTTATGTATTTAAGGTGTTCATACATTAATATATGTGATCTGGCTGGTGGCAACTGAGACCTCGGCCGCCGTGTCGAACTTCTCGTCCTAGTGTGCGATACCAATACGTAATAATAAATAAAAATCACTTACATGTACGGCTGGTTGTGGCGTCTTTGGGTTGCAACCCCTTTGCTGCTCCGAAGTATTGAAAATATTATTTAATTTTGCTCCCGCGAGCTGACGAACCGTCTCGTCCCGATATTTTTCACACACCTTTTTTTTTGACGTATTTTGACGCACCGCACTTGTTATTTATTTTATTTTTATTTATGTCCACCAAAGAGGATAATATATGATAAACTAATAAACTACAATATATATATTAGTGTTTGTATATTTGTATGTATGCCTAAATTTATTCGGTCTAATATGCTTCCGATCAATGCCCATAAATATTAAACAAGTACTTTGTAACTCAAGGTACTGGATGGTGTTACTACTGTTTATGTGTGGTCGTGTCGCTTACCATCAGGCAATCCATCCATCCAACCATCATTCAATGCATTAAACAAAAAAAAATTACAAATGCGAAAGTTTATGAAAATGTTTCGATGTTTGTTAGAAGTAATTGCAGAAACAACTGAACGGATTTGTATGAAATTTGGCACACGAGTAAACTATGTCCTGGATTAACATATAGGTCACTTTTTGTTCCGTTAATTAGCTCTCATGAGAAATAGTGGATATTTTTAATCTGATTTCTTAAGTAGATGGCGCTAGCGTCGTACTGTGTTTAAGAGACCCTTGTAGCGGAAAAGGCCTTCCAAGCGGGCGAAGCCGTAAGCAACACCTAGTATTATATAATTTAAAACTGATATATTATACATGCACACTAACCGCCGTTTTCAATAAACGATGTCAATCGCTTTTTTCGATCCAACGTGAAAATGGACCACTCGGAACAAAGCTTTTTTAGTCATGCTTTAAATGGACTCATTATTATTGATTGATTCTCGGGATTGCGTAAAATATTACGATAGGGTCGTTTATAGAAAACAGCCATAAGAGATTGCTTAAATGTAAAAGTAGAGTTTTCCTTTTTCTACGAACCTAAATCAAATATGGCATGTACAGACTACAAATAGCCATCTTTTGAATAATTGCTGACACTAAAAGAGAACGTACTTAGCAGGAATATTGCTATGTTTTAATGATGGTGATAGTACAGCATTCTGACTCAGACCGTAAGATGGCGTTTAATAAAGTATTCTAAATTCCCCTAAATCCAGAAATCCGGAATAGTTGCCAGCTTCTTATTGTCTTTGCAAAGAGTAAAGAAATAAATACCACACATTCATTTTAACATCGTTACATACATACATAACTCACGCCTTTCTCCCATTGGGGTAGCCAGAGACTATAGAGCGCCAAGTGCTACGATCCTAGCATACGTTACGAGAACTCCTCGTAACCGACCGTTCCGACCGACCGACCGATCGTTATTTTATAATTAACACTATAGCTATATTAGTCCTGAGCAGAACTTTCCAGATATAAACGATTTCATAAAATGATAATAAAACGATGAATATACTGCAAACCTATATCTGTAATTTCAAAGTGGGGTGTTTTTCTGCCGAAAAAACATGATATGATGGGATATACAATAAGAAGAATTTAAAAACATCCCATCAATTTCTTAAAGTAATAAAAAATTTACAACACTACCGATTTGTGGCGCAAATAATGTCTATTCCACTTTAGTACTTTTTTATTTGTAAAAAAATATTCCCAACTTGATTCGATTCAGTTTTTGCCCATTTTTTCATATTTAGATTATAGTACTATTATGTACTTCTTTTATCTCCATGATTTACATATAAGTAATTTTTTGAGGCTCTTTGGGTTAGAAATATTTATATAAATATTTTTCCAGTAACTAATAGTCCTACCATGTTATATTCCCTTATATAACATTTTTGTAGCGCCAAGCTTTTAATATAATATTATCAAATTGAAGATGGGCCTAAGCTCATCTTAGTACCTAAGTCCTATCATCATCATCTTAGTATCTTAGTGTCTAAGTATCTACTTTTGTCTTTTTTATAAATTCAGCTACCTATTCCTTAACCACATTCACGAATATAATTATTAATTACATTACTTTGATGATTTCGCTATGTTTAGAGTACGTGTGTACGTGACTGCCTTGGTGGCGTAGTTGTATTACGGTACGACTGCAATGCTGAGGTCTCGGGTTCGATCCCCGGGTCAGGCAAAGTGATATTGGGTTTTTCTATTCAGTATCAGCCCGGAGTCTGGAATTTGTGCCCGATATGGCGATAGGCTCGCCCCCTATCACATCATGGGACGGAATAAAAATGGCGAAAAGTGGGTGCATAAGTTGCGCCTCTGCCTACCCCTTCGGGGATAAAAGGCGTGAGTATCCGTATGCGTAGAATACGTGTATTTCCAATAATTACTACGCGTGCACAAAGTGTATATTATTTTTCTTTTGTTGGGATTTATAGAAGGGCTGGCAACAATGGGCGGGAAATAAGGCGGGTTGGCTTGTAGTGGAAGCGAGAGGTCGGCGGAGCGGCTTGGCATTCTAACTTCGGCAGTTTTCTCTTAGCTGGCGCCAGGTGCGGTTGTGTCGCAGTTGTTCGCGTTTTGCCGCTAATTCTATTCCGAGTTTCTAGCGTCTATCGTCGTGTTTGCCGGTAAGTCGCTAAAATAACGGAGTATTTTTAAGAGTTCAAATATGTAAATATTTGAACTCTTAAAAATATTCTAAAAATAAAAATACTCTTAAAAATACTAACAGCGTTTATTAGCATAAATATCGATATGAATTTATTATACAGGTTGGAAAGTTCACATGTGCTCGGATTTCTCTAAAATTATAGTCACCTAGACCCGAAAATATATTTATATATTGCTCCAATTAAATGACACTTAGTTCTGGTTTTTTTAAATACGCTTCTTTCTATCTGAAATGGAGTACTGTAATGTAATCTTAAAGTTTCACGTCCCTGATAACCGCTGTAAGATTCAGAATGTTATTTTTCCCTTGGTCTCGTTTCAATTCCTGACAAAATATTAAATTTATTTTATCTAACATATTATAAAATGACTTTGTGTGCAGTTTTATTGTATGACCAAATGCTTATTCATTTTTAGGGTGTCGTACCTCAAAAGTAAAAAAAGAGAAACCGAGATACTAAATATTCGGGTTTACGGGTCTCTTTCAGCTGTGAAAAAATCAAAGTTGTAAATCAACGCTATCAAAACTTATGACCAAAAAGTCCTATATATGTAGAGCGGATTATATAGAGCGGACATTGGGGAAATTTTCATACAAAAATTATCGTGAAATAGCAAAACACCTATGTAAAAGGAATTACAACATACTTCAGCCGTTAAACGATAGATAGCGCAAAAAAAAGGACATCAAGATATCGATGATTTGTAGTTATCGATATTTGAAAACTAAAAATTAATATATTTTTATCAACTTAAAAAATATTCCGCTTTCAAGCCGTTAATATGTACCTATATCATGACAGCGATTTGTCAATATCAATCAATGGGAAAATAAAATCGACTTGAAAAACCACACCAAACCAAAAAAAGTATGTTTGAAGTCCGTACATAATTTAAATTGCCGGCTAAACAAAGTAAATACTCGTACAATAATATACGAAACGAGTTTTTAATTTAAATTAGACACCGACTCCAAATATAACGTTAATATAAAGTATAAACTTTATTTTTTTTATATTTTTTTTTGTTTGAGGTGGTTTTTGAAGGCGGTTTTAATTTTTGTTAAAAAGATTTTATGTTTTGTTAGTTAACATAGCTAGCAAAATGAGGGTATATTGTGAACATCTGTTTAGTCCCTTAACCGTACAGGCGTGATGTTACATTATGGAATGGTGGAAACATAAAACAATACATAGATATACGATCGCAGCAATCGCAGGTCATTCGCTTTTGGTTATTGAAGAGTTCCATGGTCTATCTCGGAAGATCTTCGTCATATCCTAATATATTATTTATATTTAAATCTTCCCTGAAAAATATACGTCTACGTGACGACAACCGTATTCAAATCGGATCAGTAGCTTTTGAGAAAATCTCAGACTTGTAAGTCCGGGATCCGTATGTATACAGAATCTTTTTTTTGAAGTCGGTTAAAAATGTTGTCGTTATCTCAAATTAATAAATATCATATCTCTAATTGCTATAGCTATTCAACAACAGATGCCGTTTTTAACAATTTTAACATATATTCTAGAATCATCGGAGACATATTGTCAGATATGACAGCGACTTCTTACCAATGGGTAATAACTTTTGACATTGATAGGTAAAAACCCTTAGACGAAAAATTTGGGCCTGATGTCCAGTCTATAACTAACTATAGGTACTGCTGAATGTCTTTGCTTATGACTGTTTATGTCACATATTTTAGCATATTTTTCGATTTCGCAAGGGGATCAAAACCTATACTGCCTGCCTGACTGCCTCGGTGGCGTAATTGTATTACGGTACGGCTGCAATGCTGATGTCTCGGGTTCGATCTCCGGGTCGGGCAAAGTGATATTGGATTTTTCTATTTAGTATCAGCCCGGAGTCTGGTAATTGTGCCCGATATGGCGATAGGCTCGCCCCCTATCACATCATGGGACGGAATACGCACGGCGAAAAGTGGGTGCACTAGTTGCGCCTCTGCCTGGGTAGGCAGATACTCAGGTATAAGGCAGGTACTCACGCCTTTTATCCCCGAAGGGGTGTTCGGGGATAAAAGGCGTGAGTACCTGCCTTATACCTGAGGAACTTCCCGTTGACCTAGAATCATGAAATTTGGCAAGAAGCAAGGACCTACAGCACATGTGAAGGAAAAAATCTAAATATCGTAAATAAGTATGTACTTTAATAACAAAAAAAAGGTAAATTTTTGCGAACTATTGAACATTAGTGTATTAACACTTAGATTAAACCCTCGGTATGCACGTCCAACTCGCACTTGTGTGATTTCTTTATATAACATAATTACGTCATTACTTTCGTACAGTCATTATTTTATACGTTTTAAAAACGATATATTTAATAATATATGACATTACTGATGTTAGAAATTAAAATCATTAAATGTAATAATTTTAAATTTCCTTTATACAATAACTATCTATCTATACAATGTAATTAAAGATTATACTTATATTTTTTATTGACTACTTAATTTTTCTTGTATCGGGATTGGAATATGAATTGAGTACATCGCGTCGTATAATTTTTATCAGACAAAAATATTGCTTTACAGAGATGACAATATCAATATACTTAGAATAATAACGCCTAGAAACCGAGAACATGCACGCTTCACTAAGCCCACTTGCCTCACTAGGTAAGTAAAACTAAGCCAGATGGCTTAGTTACCGAACATCCCGTGCGTGGGGCAGAGCGTCAATACGTTTGGCTTACGCCTATATCAATGATTTTTATGCTTCACACTCGACCGTTTTTTGATATGAAGCTATCGTTCTAGGCGTTATTATTCTAAGTCTATATATCTATCTACATATATAAAAATTTCGTGACACAGTGTTTGTTACCATACTCCTCCGAAACGGCTGAACCAATTTTGATGAAATTTTATATTTACACTTGGTAGATCTGAGAATAGGTTGTTCTCTATTTTTCATCCCCCTAAGTGATAAGGGTAGCGCCCCCGCAAATTTTTATTTTTTATTTTTCGAACAGATTTTTGTTTTATGATGTGGCTTTCAAAAGTACAGAGAACCCTATTTTTTTTTCCTTCATCCATCACCCCCTATTTTTAATAGCGATATAAGTAATTTAATAACTTTTAACCCCGGTCGGTAGCTGGTCAATAAGGTAATAATTTTTTTCTACTTAAATAATCTCTAAAAATATTTATATGGCAAAACAACGTTTGCCGGATCAGCTAGTATATGAATATATAAATATATATATTTCTTTCATATCTTCTATGTATATAAAAGAGAGTTGTGTTAGTTACACCATTTATAACTCAAGAACGGCCGAACCGACTATAATGTTCTTTGATTTTTTGGATTTGTATCCCTTCCGAATAGCAGAATAACTATAAAAATATGGAAAAGTTCACGATCAAGTAAATTATGAAGAAAATTCATTTTCCCATACATTTTATTTGTACGCATACGCATGCTCACGCCTTTTATCCCCGAAGGGGTAGGCAGAGGCGCAACTAGTGCACCCACTTTTCGCCAAGCGTATTCCGTCCCATGATGTGATAGGGGGCGAGCCTATCGCCATACCGGGCACAAATTCCAGACTCCGGGCTGATACTGAATAGAAAAATCCAATATCACTTTGCCCGACACGGGGATCAAACCCGAGGCCTCAGCCTTGCAGTCGTACCGTAATACAACTACGCCACCGAGTTTTATTGATATTGATATCATAAAAATGAACATGGCGTTGTTTATTGTCTCCTTTGACAGCTGCTTCAGTGGCGTGCAGTGATCCCTGTGGCGCGGCCACAAAGAGTGTTATATTACAATGTTATATCATCCTCCATTCATTCGTTGCGCTTACCCGTTACGTGATTAATTAGCATCTCTTTTGAGCTTTCATCAAATTTTATTCAGTTTTCGACCGTGTTTGTATTTGAATTCGGTTTAATTAATTCTCTCCATACTATTTTTTCAAGGAAAGCGGGGTGAATCCCTTATCCACCACGACTACAACCTTATGCATGCCCACTTCGCTGTGGAGGAAATAATCCCTGAGATTGCATACCTCGCGGTTATGCAAGTCCTTAGCATTAAGTAAGCCTCGGCCCCGCATCTCCGCGGGATGTACAAGCTCATCACTGACCACCTTGGGTGATGCATACGAGATGCAGTCAGTAGGGTCCGGACCTTTCGATCCAGGGCGTCCAATTCAGTGTGAGTCCATCTGAGTATACGAAAAGAGTACACGAGAAATGAGTACAGGCATAATCCAACCGTTGAAAGCACAAATCTTGTTTTCACCTTACAAAAAAATGTTAAGTACTTTTGTCAGGCGGCCGAAGTTACGGTCCTTCACCGATTGTTTTACGTCGGCACTCATAATACCCAGTGCCTCACGCATACCCAGATATTTGTAAGCTTCCGTCTCAGAAAGGAATCCAAGTCTTACAGTCTCTAATACTTGTATGTCACCACAACCTCTCCTCGCTTCACATGGATAACCGCACATTTATCTACACCAAACTCCATATTGATTGAGTTGCTAAATCTTTCAGTTATTTTTAACAACTCAATCAATTCTGTTTGTTTTGATGCAAACAACTTGAGATCATCCATGTAAAGCAAGTGAGATATAGGCTCACTCCCTCTCCGTAGACGGTATCCTAACCCTGAATCCAACAACAGAGTACTGAGAGGATTCAGGGCCATTCAGAACCTCAATGGTCTCAGACTGTACCCTGTAGGCTGACCCTGGAATATACCACGCTTTATTCTAATCGGTTTATCACAATCAGGGGGACTCGTACCACCTGGATATTTATAATATAATAATAATAATAATAAGCCCGCAGGGGCGGCTTTGTGGCGAGCCGACGGTGAGTGGCGACACCGCGTACCCCGATTCCGTGGGGGCTAAATGAGACCCCCTGACCCTTGGCTTGCCTTAACTGGCCGGCTAATGGTGGAAATCGCAAGAGCTAAGAACCTGAGCTCCAGGGTGGAAGTGCTCAAGCTGCGTAATAGCGAGGAAACCCGCTCCGGGACGCGTCAGCGACCCGCGATGGTGAAATCGGTGCACACCTCTCGACACCCTTTAGCCACCCACACCGATGTTGCGTCCTTGGCATGCGCCACTTTTTGGGATGCCCATCTAGTGGGGGGGCAAGTCACCGTCTGCCTTGATTACAAATGATTGAGACATTTTACTTGGCAGGCGTCCCGTTGTCTCAATCAATAGCCCAGCAACCAGTCCAGCTAGATCCCATCCATAGACCCGGTATAATTCCCATCTTCTCCGCAATAGTCCTTGCACCTTGCGGGCGCTGTCTTTGGCTGTATTTCCATAAGTACAGACAGAGAGAGTACCTACAAGGTGTACACACCCCAACTAGAGTAATGTATCTTAAAGGGGCCTCTACGTGTTGGATCCATATCCCCACGCAAGCCTTCCAAAAGGACCGGCCTTCGTGCCGTGATTACCCGCAGGAAAGATACAACATAATAATAATAAAATAATATAATAATATATATAATATATAATATATATATATATATATATATATATATATATATATATATATATATATATATATATATATATATATATTTATCCCGCAAACAAACTTCCGTCCGCTGAAGGTGAAAGTGCATTTAAATTGGCGTCCACCAGCTTTTGACGTCCGCATACCGGACGCCACTTTTTTGGCCAGTGTCACTTAGGTCCTATTGGTCCTGGCTAGCTGTAGAACAAAAATCGATGGAAGCCAAAAACTCGATCCCTTGGCTGCAATAATATATTGGATAGTTCACGGAAAAATCTCTGCCGGGGTGAGGCGCTGCTGCAGCGCGTATATCGACAGCCGTATACCTCGGTAATTTTCTGACGACCATTCCGCGTATTTGGCGTCCGCAGTTGCGACGTTGCCAGCTCGCTCATTAAATCTGTGTCAATAAATCATAACATACCGCAAGCAACACAATATTCACCATCGCAGATCACTATATGGACGTCCAACAGCTATATGCGGATGTCCGATAGCTGTACCATACCATACCCCCAGCCCTATATTATATACTGCCTACTGCTGAGCACGGGCCTCCTCTACTACTGAGAGCGTTTATGCCTTAGTCCACCACGCTGGCCTTGTGCGGGTTGGCAGACTTCAAATACCTTCGAAAATATTTTTTGGGTATTTCTCAGGTATGTAGGTTTCCTCACGCCGTTTAGATAATTGATAAACAATACACACATAACTTTAAAAAATTCGAGGTGTGTGCCTTGAGTTTTGAACCGGCGTACATCCGTCTCGTTAAACTGTTCCATTCCCAACTAGGCTATCGTCCAGCTGCTAGCTAGCTCATATACGGACGTCTAATACCTATATATGGACGTCCAATAGCTATATACAGACGTCCGATAGTTGTACACGGACGTCCAATAGTTATATACGGACGTCTAATACCTATATATGGACGTCCAATAGCTATATACAGACGTCCGATAGCTGTACGCAAACGTCCAATAGCTATATACGGACGTCTTATACCTATATACGGCCCCCCGAGGCAATTCTTATGCGCTGGGTCTTCACACCCAATGCACGCCCATGCGCGGGGGGACATTAGTCGCAGGCCGAGGCACACAGTCAGTGTGTATACCTCTTGATTGTTAATCACATTGAGGCCTAAAAGGGCCCGCGAACATTTCCTGGCACCCTCTCTTTCCGCCCATCCTGGGAACCTTCCTCCCTTCCCTCACCTTCCCTTCCATATTCCTCTCCCACATCCCCCCCAGACCCCTGCAGTCGTTAAGCTGGGGGACTCCAGTATCCCATTCGCAGGTTTCCCCCGGTGTTAACTGCAGGATCGCCTACCCAAAAAAAAAATACCTATATACGGACGTCCAATAGCTATATACAGACGTCTAATTACTATATACGGACTTTCAATAACCAAAAGTGGACGATAGCCTAGTTGGGAATGGAACTGTCTGACGAGATAGATGTCCGCAGGTTCAACATTCAAGGCACACACCTCTTATTTTTAGAAGTGACTTGTGTATTGTTAATCAACTATCGTTTACTTTACCGGTGAAGGAAAACATTATGAGGAAACCTACATACCTGAGAACTTCTCAAAAATAATTTCGAAGGGATTTAAAGTCTGATAACCCGCATTAGGCCAGCGTGGTGAAGTAAGGACTCAACCCTCTCAGTAGTAGAGGAGGCCCGTGCTCAGTAGTGGGCAGTACATAATACAGGGCTGGTATGGTATGGTAATAGTTATATACGGACGTCCAATAGCTTTATACAGACGTCCAATACCTATATACGGACGTCCAATAGCTATATACGGACGTCCAACAGCTATATGATAACGTGGCAGACAGGTATGTGGCCCCCCTGATAGGAAGCGATTCTCACCACCTACGGACGTTTGCAACACCTGGGGTATCACCCTCAAGCAGCCGCTCAAAATCAACACTTCCCCATGAAGTCTGGCGACCTTACTAATTCTGCATCACCCAAAGGTTGACTGTTAGAGAATGCCTCAGGCATTAAGTCATAAGTCACCTGTATTCATTTACTGTATACAAAGTTGAAATAAATAAATAAAGTCCGTTCAGTAGTTAATGCGTGAAAGAGAGACAAAACAATCAATCCATCCATCTATCCTCAGTTCAACAAAGAAGATTTTCATATTTACAATTTTAGAAGGATAGGATAAGATACTCGTAGGTACATATATAAATATCGGGCATCCGTTCAGGTATAGCTCCTACGAGTAGATTTGAAGTTGAAACGGTATACAAAAGACAATGCGACATGCGATAGTAAAAGAAAGAGATAAGTAAATCCAAAGCTGGCAACGTCGCACTCCCAAATACCAACCATCCTGTGAGGACGTTAAATAGGCGACGCATTAGGTATATCATGATCAATATATCCAGGAAACCAAAAATCTATGACCATGTAGCGGGGTTCAAAAATGTCTGGGCATGACTGCAAAAAGAATATTGCCCCAAATAAAATAGCAGGAAAATAAAATATCCCATGAAGCAGAAAATCGAAAAACTAAGCAATATTCACAAAGACATCCTAAAAAATTTAAGTGGAACTGGGGGACGCCGTAATGATGCACAGTGTGCATGAAGCCAAATGCGTTGCTGGATGTAAATATATATATATATATATATATATATATATATATAATTGAATACAATTGATTGAGACATTTTACTTGGCAGGCGTCCCGTTGTCTCAATCAATAGCCCAGCAACCAGTCCAGCTAGATCCCACCCATAGACCCAATTAATTCCCATCTACTCTGCAATAGTCCTTACACCTTGTAGGCGCTGTCTTTGGTTGTATTTCTCCCATAAATGCAGACAGAGATAGTACCTGCATGGTGTACATATCCCAACTATATTAAAGTATCTTTAAGGGGCCTCTACGTGTTGGATCTGTATCCCCACGCAAGCCTTCCAAAAGGACCGGCCTTCGTGCCGTGATATTCCACAGGAAAGATACAATAATAATAATAATAATAATCCCGCAGGGGCGGCTTTGTGGCGAGCCGACGGTGAGTGGCGACACCGCGTACCCCGATTCCGTGGGGGCTAAATGAGACCCCCTGACCCTTGGCTTGCCTTAACTGGCTGGCTAGGGGTGGAAATCGCAAGAGCTAAAACCTCAAGCTCCAGGGTGGAAGTGCTCAAGCTGCGTAATAGCGAGGAAACCCGCTCCGGGACGCGTTAGCGACCCGCGATGGTGAAATCGGTGCACACCTCTCGACACCCTTTAGCCACCCACACCGATGTTGCGTCCTTGGCATGCGCCGCTTTTGGGATGCCCATCTAGTGGGGGGCAAGTCACCGTCTGCCTTGAATACAAATGATTGAGACATTTTACTTGGCAGGCGTCCCGTTGTCTCAATCAATAGCCCAGCAACCAGTCCAGCTAGATCCCATCCATAGACCCAATTAATTCCCATCTACTCTGCAATAGTCCTTACACCTTGCAGGCGCTGTCTTTGGTTGTATTTCTTCCATAAATGCAGACAGAGATAGTACCTGTATGGTGTACATATCCCAACTATATTAAAGTATCTTTAAGGGGCCTCTACGTGTTGGATCTGTATCCCCACGCAAGCCTTCCAAAAGGACCGGCCTTCGTGCCGTGATATTCCACAGGAAAGATACAATAATAATAATAAAACTCCGCGGTGGCCCTCTTCGGCGCATTAAGGACGGCTATTGGCATCCTCTGCTGGAAGATGTCCAAAATGACCCGCAACCGCCCCTGCGCGTGCTTCCTCATGCCGCCCGTCTCTATATGTGGGGGAGGGGGGGGGGGGGGGGCTGAGGAGATGAATTTTAATTTCAATAATTGGTACCTCAAAAACATGGAATATGTAAATGCGTCCTTAATCCTTTCGATAGAGCCTATTACAAATGCTCTTTGATTAATCCAATCGGTATTTTCGTATACAGAGAAAAGCATTATTTACAATGCCGCAATCTTGAAGAACAAGAATATCAAGTCTTTTCCATAAGGTACATGGCGGAGAAACATTTGGCCAAATCAAAACAGTATTTCGTGCCTTCGTAAACTTGGAAAAGGCTTATGATCGTGTGCCAAGGAATAAGCTGTGGTCAACGTTGTCATTAACGTATGGGACTGAGAGGGCCGCCTGATGAGGACATTGAAGTCTCTGTAATCAGAACTCCAAAGCCCATTTCAGATAATAAACTAATTTTTGAAGTGAAAACTTCTTTAGTGGCGTGGAGCACTTTTTTGGGATGGGTATAAAATGTTAAACTCGCGTACTCGCGTCAGGATCATGTGACCGAATTCTGACGAAAATGCATGCGGAGGTTTTATCATCCCTTACTAATATGAACCTTAAATACAATGCGTAGAAGCTATAATTCTTGAAACGAGTGCATTTTTATTTATTTGCTTCATTAAAACCATCTTTTACTAATATGAACCTTAAATAGAATGCGTAGAAGTTATAACTCTTGAAACGAGTGCATTTTTATTTATTAACGTCATTAAAACCATCCCTTACTAATATGAACCTTAAATACATTGCGTAGAAGCTATTTCCCCAGCGTTGGCACGAGTACAAAAGAACATGACATTATTTTTTCAAATTTTGATTTATTCTACTTTGGTTGTGATGACCATTGTTGACATTTGTCAAAAACCACACTAAACGTGCGTTGCTCGCGTTTAAAAATCTACTTTATGTGGTAGGCGTAAGATCGAATTTGTGTTTAGTCAATCAAAATTTGTAATTGTTTGTGTCTTTTTAACCGACTTCGAAAAGGAGGAGGTTATTTTAGTTTGACTTATCGACGACACTTAGCTATTGATGTGTTATTTGCAAGAAACTGTGCATCTTGGGTTTTTTAATACATCAATGACGATAGCGCAATAAATAAATATTGTATTTAACCACATAAATGCTAATACTTTTATACTGATAAATAAAGCAATTCGTGCGAAATTATTCCTTAACCATTCCAAAATATTCAAAAATGCACAACGTTAATGTTCAAGTTTTCACTTCTGCCGAAACTCCCGGAGTGCAACCCGTTCTTTTTTTTCTAAAAGAACCGCACGTGCGCGGCTGGAAAATTTCTTAATCTAAAGAAATGAGTCAACAAAAATAAACGTTATTTCGTTTTTATTTCGTAAACGTACGACGTCAACACTCTTTTGTGTTAAAGTTGTGACTTTCGTAACAATGCCAGAACTCAGATCCTTTGCAGGCTTCAGTAAATTTCGAAATGTAACTACTGTTTTTATAAAACTGGTGATTATGACTACGTCTTTATTCACATTTTTGTACAGTCGTGTACTAAACGAATAATACATGATAATATGCATACATGTAACCCTAATAAAAACTGCATAGCTTGATAAAAATATATATTAAGTATGTGTCTCTGTATAAAAATTACAATTTACCATTTACTAACATAAGTTTACACGAATATGATCACAATATGAAGTCATTCGATTTATCTACGAGTCCATATTATCATAAAACGGTAATTACTAGCTTACCCGGCAAACGTTGTTTTGCCATATGAATTCTTTTTACACGCTTTATATTAGCTTCACTTGTATGTTTGTATGTTAGTATGTTTCGTTTAGTATGTCACGCTTTTTTTTACAATAAAATATTTTTTTTCTTATTTACACTATTCTTAATTCATTTTTTTTTTATTTTTTAGTTGGATTTTCTATAAAGCGTGTTTTTTAGTTTTTTTCAATTATTATTTATTCTCGATTTTTTAGTTCTGTTCTACTGTTGTCCAACAAATGTCACTAAATAAACGAAAGGAGTTTTGGCGGGAACTTGGAAGTGTCATAAGGTGCTCTTGTTTTAATTCATTATTTTGGTGATATTTAGTGTTATATTGCATAATTATGGTGGTATATTATCCAATATAGTTCTATTAAAGAGCTCAAATGAAGTGAATTGAAATAATTGTGCTAATCAAGTGTTTTTTTTGTTGCCGCCAAAACTCCTCGATAAAGTCTTGGTAAGGTCTCAGACCAATAACTAAAGCAAGGTAAGGTAGCCACTGCTTTACTTCGACATACTACAGATAATAAAAAAGACAAAACCAAACTTGACATTGGCAAAATGTGAGCACAAATGCCATTATAAAAAAAAAAAAAAAAACGAAAGCGCCATTTTAAAGATCTACGTTACATCATTTATTTATATAAAAATAGTTAGTATAATTATTAAGATCGCCCGCAGATATTTTATTTTAAACAAACATTCAATCTAGATCTCAACACGAAACGTTTGTTTGGTCTACAAAGTTGGTCTACGATGAAATATAAGAAAACAATTAGATCTTTGTTAGAGTGCGTTTCTACTCATACTTCCGATGGCGTGATGTTGGCACCCCTGTCTGTTTAGATGGTGGACATTATGAAGAAAACTATGCAGATTTTTAAAATTTTATTTCTGTTTCCGAAACATTAAAAAATGGTGTAATACGGACTGTGTTGAAAGTGAAGAACCTGTGTGAGTGAAAAACGCAAAGAAACCCCACTTATTCCTTTAAAATGTGTTCGGCCCGTATTACCGCCATTTCAGTTCAAAAAATTGGGTCACCAGGGGATTAATATATTTCCTATAAAATTTAAAAACATATCAAAAATAATAAACAATAATTGTATAACATCGATTAAAATAACAATAAATAAATGGCCAGTGTAATATAAAATGATAAAATGTATTATATGCTAATTGATATGTTTTGTGATTTAGTGCTGACTTGTCATAATAACTTTTTAATAATTTACCTCTATGATTCATAAAAACTAATGTCATTCCATTATGATAAAGAAATATTCGTCTTGTTTTATTTGTTAATATACTATGCTAAATCTATAATTTAATGAAGTTAATGATGGTTTAGTAGATAAACATACTAAAGTTTATTTAGCTGCTAAACATCTATCTACCCACTCATCAATTATGTTTATAGTGCTTGATTTACTTCTGTAAGTTGCAGATTAATTTCATGGTGTAATTTCGTGACATAACTATTTTTAGTTTTGCACCATACATCTTAGAAAAAAAACAAGCATTTATTGAAAACTACATCGCTAGTTAATTATTATTTATATACTTACGGCAGAAGTCAAAGATTCTAATAATAAATTATTTGAAAAGTGGGTACATAACTTATGCTTATTTATTTTAAAATTTGATTTGTATATATTAGTGTTTTGTTGCTAAACAAAACATGTTCCCATTACAAAAAAAAATCCTTTATTTCAAGGTAACACATTTTGTGTGATGTAGCAGCACTGCATCATAATAACAGGCGATGGGTTTCGGGAAACACTCATATCTCATATATAACTTTTCGTTCAAAATCTTTAAGTCAGTTGCGACCACAAATGTGAGCCGTAAACACTGCCACATTATCGATTTAATAAATAGTATATCCGCCTCTTGCACAAAAAATTGGTGTTAAAAAAACAAACAGATTTCGGGTTTTCAGAAAAATAGCATTATATATATCACATTTTAACCGACTTCTTATGTCAAGAATTTGACAGAATCAATATTTTTTTTTAAATATGGAAATTTATCTTATACCGGCCATTATGTATTTAAAATTTTAGCATTACCTAAGGCCCGTTACTGTCCAATTAAGTATATTTGCATTTCTTTCTGACTTAAGTGTATTTTACGCTATCTCTATTCCTTAGTTGTTTAGCATTACATGACAAGTGACGCACCCAATAAAAATAGTGTTTCTATGGCTACGTAAAACGTAATGATGTTGGTACGGCCAATCGTAATGCAGTACTCCGTTTCCTCAAACCTCAGGTAGTTGACAGAATTCATTTAAAGGACATGTCCAAAAACGGGCCTGAAATTTTAAACAAGATAATTTATATATATTTGGATAGAACTCCTGAAAACTAACCCTATGCATTAATCGTTTAATTTTAAAGACCTCCGCTTTTGAGATTTATGTAATTCTGTTTGGCTTGAAAACTACACTTAATATGAACGTCTTTAAAAAAGTTAGTTATGAATGGAGGGGTCTAAAAATTTTTTTTTAATTGTTCTAAGTTCCATATTTTGCCCCTTTAATATCCTTAAAGTTTGAGCCTTGTTAGATTTTGAGGCCCAGCACTCATACAAAAAGCGGACATCTCCTTTGAACTATACGCATGCACGCATGCTCACGCCTTTTATCCCCGAAGGGGTAGGCAGAGGCGCAACTAGTGCACCCACTTTTCGCCAAGCGTATTCCGTCCCATGATGTGATAGGGGGCGAGCCTATCGCCATACCGGGCACAAATTCCAGACTCCGGGCTGATACTGAATAGAAAAATCCAATATCACTTTGCCCGACCCGGGGACCGAACCCGAGACCTCAGCCTTGCAGTCGTACCGTAATACAACTACGCCACCGAGACAGTCTTTGAACTATAATTATATTATTTGTAGGAACTTTATAAATGTTAAATCGCCTTCAAAAATTGCTATACGCTATGCCACGGACAAAGCCGCTAGGTTCGACTGTGGGCTTGCCGGCGGGCATCTATCCCGGTATCAGTGCCGCACAAATGCGCCGCTAGTACGGCCGCCAGGCTTGCTGGCACACGGTGCGCATGCGTGTTTTCCAGGGCGCCGATCTTGGCGCCTTTCAAAAACATTTTGTGGCTTGCGCCGGTTGACGAATCAAGCCGGTAACAAACTCGGGTTGCACAAGTTCGGTGACGATGCTGGCGGCATAGTGTGTATGAACCTGTAAAAAGTCTAGAACATGGGTAAAATGAATGCACTGATGCGAGTGAAAAAAATCTGTGGTGTAAATCGTTTCAAAGAAAAATATACGCCTTCAAACTCGCCATAAGAATTTTTATTTGCACGTCCTTTATACGGATTCGTGCATTCGGTTTTCACAAACAAAGCCGAACTGCATTACACTATGCTGTTATCTATGTAGCCTCTGCATCAATACATTATGTACCTGTAATTGTATACAACGTAGCCATTATAAGTTTAATATAAGTTGCCACGCCGCGGGCATGCTTCGCTGGCGGCTAAATCATAACGACTACAGTTGATACATTATATAAAACCTCTAGTCACAGCGGTAAATACTTATTTTTCATATCGCCGCGCCGACTACATGCCCTGCAGCTATTCAGTGGACATTTTCAGTTTCAACCGGGTTACGATGTTTTATGTCCAGAAGTTATAAACATTAGCTACATTAACATCAAGCCCCTTTGCCTTTGATATATAGTTATGATATATCAGTAGCTGACTCTTATACTCAGATTTCCGGTTTAATTACAAATCTGTAATAATTACTTATACGATAATGCGCATGAACAAGCGCTGCAGGCCCATGGCATTATGTTAACATTAGATAATAAGCTTATGAATCATTCAGGGATGAACTCTCATGTAATGGGAAACTATATATTCGGCAAGGATTAGCTGTGAGCTAGTGATAGTAATCACTATATGGTAACATATTTTGTCGGAAATTTGCCTATCTCCAAGTCTCTAGCTCGAGGCGGTTGTGAGCCGAACGCTCACGATGACTCACAGTCGAATGCTTAAGGCAGTTTCGAAATAATTTTAGAAATGATTGTTCTGCAGATGAACGCCTCGGGTGAATTAGCCCGAGGTATCAAAAGCTGAGCTAGGTGTGCCTTAATATTGTCGGTGGAGGCAGAGCGCCGACGGCGAAGGCGCGGCGCGCTGCGATGCCTCGGGCGCTACCACCGCGCCGCTCGCGCCCGCTTCGCAACCGCCCAATATAATATCCTCTCTTATGATATAAAATAATCATATTATTTGCATGTGAGATTTGCAACCAATATGGCAAAATAATAATTTATGACCTCAGTGCGTTTTATATGTACGAAACGCCAACGGCGATGAGCGAATCGTGATGTAGCGTAGCGCATGACCAACGTTCCAGCTTTCAAATTGTCTTCGAGAATTGGGCATTTAAATGAAATTATTATTTTTGCAATTTCTTAATACGTATTTTAAGACATGCACCAAAAGTGCTAAAACTGTAAGTAACTTACCTCATTCATTTAAATAGTAGGTAAGCACATAATAATGAAAATAAATAATTGATGTTTTTATATGAATCGCTTATGAAAACTGTACTGTTATCGTTATTATTAAATAAGTTTTTATGTGAATAAAAACCTATTCTAACATTGTAGCAGATTAGGTCTGCTAATGCTTGCTATACCTTACTGTTTTATACAATCCATGACGATAAGCGACAATATTTAAAACATCTTGAATAGTTTTTTTTTATTCCTTTGTTGAGAAGCACGGGAAATGTAGAAGTATTTTTAGTGATTACACCTTCACGTACAATCTCTATAAAATGTTCACGAGATAAAAGAATTGGTTTCTTTTTTTAAATCTAATCTATTTCACTGCTATTTCTTTTCACAGTAGCAACGTTTGTTTCATTGCATTGTATGATATAATTAACAGGCTTAATAGCATCTGTCAGAAAGGCATCGCAACAAAACATTGTTTTAATAACAGTCTGATAATTGTTTACCTCTTCCTCTGAATTTGCGAAATAATATGGATCTAGTTCCTTTTATTCCTACGAAAAGTTGAAAATGAACCTTGCAGCGTAGGAAATGAAGTTATTATTTTAAATTGGACCGTAGCGCGATGCTACTTTACTGAAATAAATCATATTACGAATTATTGTTACGTTCACGTGTTTCTTTCTATGTATGTTTCAGTAATTATACGCATGCTCACGCCTTTTATCCCCGAAGGGGTAGGCAGAGGCGCAACTAGTGCACCCACTTTTCGCCAAGCGTATTCCGTCCCATGATGTGATAGGGGGCGAGCCTATCGCCATATCGGGCACAAATTCCAGACTCCGGGCTGATACTGAATAGAAAAATCCAATATCACTTTGCCCGACCCGATCGAACCCGAGACCTCAGCCTTGCAGTCGTACCGTAATACAACTACGCCACCGAGGCAGAGTTTCAGTAATTATAGGATACTTAAGATTACTTTTTGCATAATCCAATGGGAAAGTCTCAATGTACGCTATGTTTTATTATTATCAAAGAGTTCTAAAATTATATAGAGCGGACATTGGGAGAATGGACAAAAAAAATTGAGCCTGGTCATCAGTAACTCAATCTACCGTGAAATAGCAAAAAGCCTATGTAAAAAAATGCATTAGAGCGTACTTTGACATGATCGTAATGCGCAAAATGGTATATTTTCTTCCAAAATATTGTTTTCTTAACAACAGGACATGTCCAAAAACGGGCCTAAAATTCTAACCAAGACACTTTATGTATATTTGGATAGTAATCCAAAAAACTAGGCCTTGCAATAAATCGTATAATTTTAAAGTGCTCCGATGATGAGTACTATGTTATTTTATTTTGCTTAAAAAAAATCTTAATATGAACGTTTTTTATAAAAAATGTTATAGTTAGAGGTCTAAAAATATTTTTAAAGGATCCAAGATCTACCTTTATTTTTGGCCCTTTAATATCCTTAAAGGGTGAGCCTGGTTGGATTTTGTGGCCCAGCACCCATATAAAAAATAAGCATCTCCTTTACCTATACATCCCGAGACGTCTTGTCACACGAACGTGACAAATAAGACCGCGACTGATAAGTCTTATCGGTTATAACCAATTGTTAATAACTTTTGGATGAAAAATTCAGTGTCCCGTCTATAACTAACTGTCTTTGATTATTATGAGCATGCAAAAGGGAAGTCATTTGAAGTAAAGTAACCCATTAAATGCTATTTAATTTTGACGACAATAGTTCGTTCATGAACGTTGAAATGAATGAATTAGTAATAGAAAACGAATCGGCATTTTGATAACAAGTTTAAATTGATAATTTATACCTTCACTTTTGCTACTTTTTGAAAACTATTTGTTTTAGTTGGTATTTTAGGCATTATAATTTACGCACACAATAAAACGTTCTTTCAGTCAGTTCATGAAGATTATCTAGGTATAGTTCGTGAATTCATGCATTGTATTTGTCTATAGCTAACCGACATTAGAATAAACGTGCCTCAGTTTTATCACCTGCGCGTAAAGAATGCTAGTAAAATGAAATTTTAGGTATACAAAGCATTGCTCTTTACCGACCTAACAAACCTCATTTCTTATAAGTTATTCCCTGAAAAGCAAACCGCGCTAAACAAAAGCAAAGCTCCTATTTCATGTCGGTTTTCTGAGACAGAAGTTCGACGCCGGTCGATCTGATCCTTTTATTTTGTAAACAAAACTTGTGCCACCTATAAAACTTTATTTCTTCGGTGCAACGCCATAAATGTTGCTTTAAAGAATAAAGAAAATAAAAATGTAAGTCTTTTATATATCACGTTTTTGATTTTAAAGTTACTTCAGTAGCGCAGTTGTATTGCGTACGCGGTACACCGCTCTGGGGTCCCGGGTTCGAATCCCGGGACGGGAAACGTAATATTGAATTTTTCTGCTCAGTAACAATCTGAACCCTGGAATTTATGCCCGGTATGGTATAATTAGTGATTTTGAAATACAAATACTGCAAACTGATAACAGCAATTTACACTACGCTACGTCGATTTTTGACATTCATTAAAACCATCCCTTACTAATATGAACCTTAGATACAACGCGTAGAAGCTATAATTCTTAAATGAGAAAATGTTTATTTATTTACTTCGTTAAAACTATCCCTTACTAATATGAACCTTAAATACAATGCGTAGAAGCTATAATTCTTATTTTGTTTGTTTGTTACTGCATATCTCCAAAACTACTGAACGGTTTTCGTTGTTTGGTATGGAGATAGTTTCAGACCCTAGATAGGACCTAGGCTACTTCTTATCCTGGGAAAAATAAACCGGGACTTTTATCCCGGAAAAATATAAAGCGGGACTTTTTTTCCGGAAAAACTTTATCACGCAACATCAGTGCCGAGAGCAAAAGCTAGGATCTACTAAAATAAAAAAAATGTAGCCTCTCCGCAGTAAAGCTGACATTATCGATTTAACGGAGTTCATTTCCGGTATTCAAATATTGTCGTTGTGAACACGCCAGCAAACTGTCTAAGACATGCTTAGTCAACATAAACTATTGATAAACGCAAAGAGCGCCTGAAGCCCCTAGTACTGCCGGCGGCCACTTTCTATTGTATTTAAAGAAAAGTGTAAAATCCTATAGTCTACTCCCCTGTTTCTATTAAGTAACAGGGTTGTGTTGAAGACATTGTTGGTGACAGGAAGGTACTTAAAAAAAAATACAAAATATACGAATTGAGAACCTCCATTTTTTTGGAAGGTCTTGTATGGGTAATTTGACGTATATAACAAAAACCTAGATCGGGACCAGGGTGAATGCAAATCGTGTTTTTTTTTTGTTTCTGACAGATTTTATAAATTTATTTTAAGTGTTATGTATCATTTTTTTCCGTAAATGGTATATGTGTACTCTATTAACTGACAAGTCTAAAAAAACTAATTTTTTCCCAAAATTTTAAACAATTCCATTTTTTATGACAGTTTGTCATGCGTTAGTGATCCTTCGCGGGGTGAATACTGCATCCTTCATCGTAAAATACCGGGTACATGAGAAATTCGTTTTTAATTACATTTCAAACCCCAACGAAAAAATCTAAAGCTGCTTAGTAATAAATTATTTAGGTTTTTAAAAGGTTTGAAATACAATGGAAGGGTAACTGCTATCAGATGCAAATGATGACGTCACCGAAAATAAACGGCCTAAACTACACGTGCGTAAAAAAGAGAGCAAGATAAGCCTACAACATTACTACTTTTGCCTACAACATATTTCAAATCTGATAAAGTGCCTCATTTTTCAACCAATTTAGATGCTGATGTCACAAAAAAATCAAGTTTGATTTAAATCGTGATTTAAAAAAAATCACGACTTAAATCACGGATTTAAATCTTGATTTAAATTAAATCAATCAACCCTGATTGGGACTATGGAGTGTAGAAAATAATGAGGACTATCTTATATGGGGGACAAGTTGAAAAGCGTCCAGCGTAGGTATGCAATCAGCCCTGTATTATATACTGCCCACTGCTGAGCACGGGCCTCCTCTACCACTGAGAGGGGTTAGGTCTTAATCCACCACGCCGGCCTAGTGCGGGTTGGCAGACTTCACATACCCTCGAAATTCCTATGGAGAATTCTCAAGTATGTAAGTTTCCTAACGATGTTTTCCTTCACCGTTAAAGCGAACGAAAATTAACAATACACACGTAACTTTGAAAAGTCAGAGGTGTGTGCCTTGGGTTTTGAACCTGCGGACATTGTCTCGGCAGACCGTTCCATTCCCAACTAGGCTATCGTCCACTTTCTCAGCAGCGTAGGTATACCTACTAAATATCAGTTCCAAAACCGTCCAGTGGACTTAGAATGTGACACGAAGACGCAACTCGTAAAACGATGTCGTTTAATTTTGATGTTTGTGATTGATCGAGAGACCAATACGTCAGTCTCTCAACCAATCCCAATAAGACGAAACGGAGACGTGACGTGTTCTTTTGTCACATTCTAAGCCCACAGAATGGCTTTAACGTAGCTACAGAGCAGTATGAATGTCGCAATTGTAGACAGATTGAAGTGCCGAGTATGCAGTATTAATATTTAATACAATATGGTTGATACAAATACACTCCATAAATTTACGTGATCCAAAGTACTTGTGTAAATACCATACCATATCATACCAGCCCTGTATTATATACTGCCCACTGCTGAGCACGGGTCTCCTCTACAGCTGAGAGGGTTTAGGCCTTAGTCCACCACGCTGGCCTAGTGCGGGTTGGCGGACTTCACATACCCTCGAAATTCAGGGAACTTCTCAGGTATGCAGGTTTCCTCATGATGTTTTCCTTCACCGTTAAAGCGAGTAATAATTCACAAACAATACACACATAACTTTTTAGAAAAGTTAGAGGTGGGTGCCCTTGGGTTTGAACCTGCGGACATTCGTCTCGGCAGTCCGTTCCACTCCCAACTAGGCTATCGCCGCTCCCGTTATTTTAGGGTTATATTTGTGTTAATATAACCCTAAAATAACTGCTGTGAGAAAAGTTTGAAGAGTAATTTAATTTTTGTAAACTTTAAATAATACGTTTCATTTTTGTTAACTGTTAAAAATGTATACCTACAACAACAGAACATTGATGGACAAATATTGTATTGTGAAAAGTTGTCCAAGTGGACTTAAATTGAAAAATAAAAAAATTGAATCGCCTCAGTCTCTTCCTTAATTCCAACCAAAACAACAGTATGTAAAATGTTTGTTATTATTTTCTTTGCAAAAGTTAAATTTCGAGCGGAATAGACTGTGACGTTTTTTCAATTCCTTATAAACACACGCACGCCTCTCTTTCATCCCCTAAATGGGTAGGAAGTGGACCCATTAGTGTACCCACTATTCGCCATGTGTATTCCGTCCCATGATATAGGAGGCAAGCCCATATCGTGGCTCATTGTCATAGTTGTACTATTTAGTTCGGGTACGTATGGTACGTGCTGTCAATGGCTTAGCGTTGGTTCTTACCGCCCGGGGCGGACCCGGTAATTTGTCGCCCCAAGGCACCAAAAACAGGTCGTTTCAAAAAATAAGTCACGCGTGGAATGTATAGATAACTAGCTTTTACTCGCGGCTCCGCCCGCGTGAATAAGTTTCTCCGGGATAAAAGTCCCGCTTTATATTTTCGAATCGCATTTTAAATCCGCGTCAAGAAGAAGAAAATTTAATAAACAAGTCCAAAGGGACACTAATTTAAATGAACCAAATAAAAAGTTTAGTTCATATTAATTGGTTTTATTTGAGATAATATATCGTTCTACCTCTATAGCCTTTGTGTTATTCTAAGTCACACACACACAATATCAGCAAGGATACCCGCAATATTTAAATATATAAAATTATGTGCATTGGTTTTAATTATTTTAATAATTGCCAATACATTCATAAATGTCAATAGAAATATATACAGGGTCATTTTGACATTGCGTTCATAAATGAAATCACATACTTATCTCGTCGAAAATAACGCTTTCCATTAATTCATTTTAACCATAGATGTAAAATAAAAAAGTGTAAGTTTCAAACAAAATAAATATTAATAAAAAGTAACTTTAAGTTTACACGACCTTACGCCACTACTACTGCTCTAAGATAATTCGTTGCAGCGGCAACATTATACTTTCATTCAGAAATACACTTTCGCACACACCATATTCGCACTAAACTACGAAATGATCAAAAAATTTGAAAACTACTACCGGGATTTTTGGCAATAATATTCGTTATTCATGGATGATTTTTGGCAAGATGTTAGAAGAGGTAAAGACGAATATGTGGTTTCATTTAGTAATGCAATGTAAAAATAACCCTGTATATTTACACCCCGCGCACCCACGTTCCCACTGTGTGAAAAGGAGCCTTTGTAGTAATCCACGTCAATGCTAAATTTCATCCAAATCCGTTCAATAGTTTTTGCGTGGAGGAGTAACAAACATTCATCAATCTTAAGATACTTTCACGTTTCTGATATTAATTAATGGAATTAAGTACTCATGTATGTAAATTTTATTAATTCTTTGTTATTATTATTAGAGTAATTTTTAAATTATAATCAGAGAAAATGTTGTTTTGTTTCGAGTGATTTTTTTTTTGTATTTCATGGATATAATTTTCTCTCCGTTTTAATACGAACCATGCAATAACTGGTATCATTATGCGCGCACACAAGTATAAGGAGAATGACGCAGCGCTAGCGTATGACACAGCTGTCCCTCACACTTGCATAATCGCAGTCGGCCCGTTTGTTTTAGTTGCTTTGCAGCGCGTGACTATATCTGGGTATATTACTAATCAAAGAATTTATATATTATATATTTATTTACACATTTAATTACGACAACTGAAAGGTGCCTTGGGTTTTGAACCTGTGGACATTCTTCTCTGCAGATCTTTCCATTCCCCACTAAGCTATCGTGTACAATTATGTTAGTGTTTCGCCCGCGGCTCCGCCCGCGTTAAATAGTTTTTCCAGGATAAAAGTACCGCTTTATATTTTCCCGGGATAAAAAGCAGCCAAACAAGGAAGTTTTTTAAGCAATGTGCAGTAACAGTACAATACTTTTTTTGTCATCACCGATGTCCAAAGTTGTGTAAGTAATTTTCCGAAAATAAATTATGAGGGAAAGTATTAATTTTTTCAAGGTTTTTGAATGAAATTCCATAAAATAATTGCGGGCTATGACTTGTGGTTGACCCACTACTCCCGAGTCTGCTGCAGAAAAATTAAGAAAAATATCTGATTATTTGCACGTGCAGCAACAAAACAGGTTGAAAATAGGTTTATTTTTCTAAAAGTATTAAATCCTCTATATTTCGAAAATGATGACACTTTTATAGAGGTCATCTTTTCATGTATGGTAGAGCACCAGTCAAGCTATCTTCCCTTTCAGTTTGTCGTACCAGTTATGGGACACCTGTATATTTGCGATAGTCGTCCTTCTGAACCGATCTATAATATTTAGGCGCAGGTAATATTTACCACAGAGATGTCGTCAATCATTCTACGATAATACAGTTTTTCATGCAGTATAGATAAGAGCAGTTTTTCATACTCTCCTGCGTAACTACATTATACCTATTGTATTGCACAATACTTACGCTGCAAAACGACCTAACAGCGTTTTTTATTTGTTGAAAAGTGCTATGTATGTCGGTTCCGTACATTGTCACAAATTTAAAATCCGCCTTGCACTTTGGTTGTTCGCCTGCGATGTCAGCACTAGCCATGCAATCTAAATTATAAAATTTTGTAATCGCCGAACTCGTATCATTAAGCTACTTCCAAAAGGAGGAAGTTATCAATTCGTGTTTGTATTTTTTTTTATGTATGTTACTGATTTCTCTGAAAATAGGGAGCGTATTTCCTTGATTCCTTCTTTATTTAGTAAATAAGGGTCGCGAAGTGAATAAACCTGAATCATATGAGTAATATCATTCGACGACTTAAAAGTGCCCTTACGAAAGTCTATTAGCCACGCATAAATTTGAGCTACTTTTTTATTGAATAAAAGCATAATAAAAGATAATACATAATATGCATGGTGACCCGTTATACGAATAACAGGGACTCCCAATAGATGGTAAGGGATAAATAGGTATATGAAACGATTTATTTATAAAAAAAAGTAATAAATAGCAAAAAACGTAGATTTGTCATATTGCTATAAAAAATGAGTAGGCGCTTTTCGACAGATTCGATAGAATGTATTTAGTATCTATCTATAGACTTCTAATGGACCTCAAAATATGATAAATATAAGCTGTTTAGTCTTGAGAACGAATATATTATAATGACTTGCAGAATTCTTTTAATAGGTACGTATATTAGTGTAATATGTGTGTGACGCAAAACGCCCATGCAAGTTTGCGATTCTACTAAAGGAAAGGAATGTTTAACTCCTGATTTAATAAATCATTCATCATTGCTACATAATGGAGCATTAAGATTTTCACCTGATTTCAGGATCTACTAGAATCTATACCTACTTTGGTTTGCAAAGTCTAATCTAACTGCGTGTGATGTTCTAGAGATTACATTAACAACTCAACAGTGAGCATCAGGCTGTTCTACCCAAATGATACGAGTCTTTTATATTATAATAAAGACCTGAGCTGTTGTCCTAGCGTGACACTACCCTGGCGATCCTTTAAGTTTACGTTCAGAGTCATAAGACCATTCTCAGCCTAATATCACTGCTACTGGTGGTAGGTCTCTCATATGTAAGAGGCCGTCTGGGTGGGTACTACCGCAATGTCTATTTCTACCGCCAAGCAGCAGTGTTCATACACTATAGTTTCGGTTTGAAGGACATTGTAAATTCGAAGGTAAGTGAAATCCGCCAACCCGCACTAGGCCAGCGTGGTGGACTAAGGCCTAAAACCCTCTCAGTAGTAGAGGAGGCCCGTGCTCAGTAGTGGGCAGTATATAATACAGGGCTGGTATGGTATGGCATATTTATGTAGGCAGTTCGATTTTTTTATGACCGGCACCGATTCCAAAGGTTTATTCATTGCACATAAATATAACCACACGAATGGCAGTGTATATAATATTGGTAGTATTTAAATTATAACCCATGAGCAAAGTATAAGTTATTTTTTACATTAGAGTGGTTTTTGAAGTCGGTGCTATTTTTTGCGCATGCTCACGCCTTTTATCCCCGAAGGGGTAGGCAGAGGCGCAACTGGTGCACCCACTTTTCGCCAAGCGTATTCCGTCCCATGATGTGATAGGGGGCGAGCCTATCGCCATATCGGGCACAAATTCCAGACTCCGGGCTGATACTGAATAGATATGCTATTTGCTATATTTATGCTATTTTATGCTATTTTTTATAAAAGTTTTTTTTGTTTTTTATTTTGTTTGTATCAATTTGGGATTCCTATAGTCTGCATTTGCAAATTGCAAAATTTACCGTCTACTCAAAAATGAGTTAGATGAAAATATTTCATTTTTGATCTCAGATCAAACTGGATGGTTCAAACGCTTTCTTACACGTAAATACAAATACAACACAACTATTTTAAACTTCCTGTTTTTTTAATATTGGATTTGATAGCGCACACGGCGACGTCGGTCGTGTCCTTTTTTCCCTCTATATTGCGTTCTATTTTTATGGTGGGTCGGTTCATATCGTAACAAATATTATACGCTTGTGAGCGCCAATATTGGTTGCATGAAATGTTTGCCAGTCATTTAAATGATAATATTTTAATAGGCTTAATATTTTTTTCTGCACTTGTTTTCAACATAGACAAAAACACATTATAACATATCAATGATTATAAGTCATAAAGTAATTAATTTCCAAGAAAGTAATTATAAAAGTGCACTACGGAATAAAATTATATTGTGCATAGCGTTTTCACTTTGGCGTTGCATTTATCTTTAAATATTCGGTTTGTCCTCAAACAAACTTTTCCCGTGTTCTGTTCGCGCTTGGCTCGCTCCGCCTCCAGGCAGTAATTACAATTGGAATAGAAGGACGGCCCAACCGCGGGCAACGCCACTGGCTCGCCCGATTCTTTGTACAAACGCTAACTAAGAGAGAGCAAACCACAAATGAATAAACAAAAATGATACGTTAACCCGCGAATGTACCGTTGTATGACTGATGTAATTACAAGGATAAGCTACGTAGTAACAGTGGTCAGTGTAATCAATAAGTTCAAAAGCTCAATCCAAAGCTGTGATGACTCCCAGTGTAATTCATTAATGCTATGGAATATGGATCCATTTTCGAGAATGCTGAAAGTTATATAATTTTTAACAGATGACGCAATTTAATTAAATGCATGATTGCGAGTGCCCAGGCAATTACTGTATCTTTATTAATTACATTACCATCACTGAACTGTACAACACCTGTAAAATACTGAACCAATGTTTAATTAATATTCAAGATTGAAAAAATCTTTCAATTTGCCATTTTGATTACAAAACACATTTAAATAACTTTTAATTTTATTCTGTCTTTTTAAAACCGATATAAAATGGATTTGTTTGTTTATATTATTTTTAATGGATTTATGTATCTGGGTATTAACCTCGCAATTTTAAAATTCAACGTTCGTTTGTTACTGATTATGCGCAAATCGTTCATTACGCCACGAGCAATTTGCTCGTCTCACTCTTATACAAACCCTAATAATGATAATTTAACACGTGTAAATAGCGAACATATGAGCGGATGTCGATTGGAACTGTTGTTCGTTACCAATCGAAGGAAGTGCGGTTGGTTACGCCAAGCCGGAAACACGGTACAAGATATCTTCGAACTTGCCATGACTTGTAGAATATCTTATTGACTTATTAGATTAATTGTAAAGTTCAGTATCAATTTATAAAAGGTACTTTTGGTGCTAGACATAGAACACTTTTTTTGCTTTGGAGCCACGTTATAGACAAATTCGTTTACAACATGATTGTATAATATGTCATATAACATTAGATGACTTAATTACTCGAACACGAGTCTCTGCAATAAAAAAGGTCCAGCAAACTGCCCCGAATACTTCAGAAGGTAGGCTGTGATAAAAGAAAAGCACATAGGAATCGCTAAGCTCGTTCTCTTCTATGTGATAAGCTGATTGCCATGTTGGTTACTAATCAATCCAGCACAGTTCAAGTGAGTTCAAATAAATTGTGTCAATTTATTGTTAAGTAATGCGTATTTTGGCATACTTGGTTTCGCTTCGTCAGCAACAAACACGTGTTTACTTAACAAAGTAGTGTAAGCTGTGCCTCTGGCATTGCTTTAGTCCATGGGCGGCGGATCTGCTTACCATCAGGCTGACCGCATGCTCGTTTGCCTACTAAGGCAATAAAAAAAAAAAAAAAAAAAAAAAAAAACTTCAAAATCAGCTTGCGCATTGTTTTGTTGCGTTGCTGTACCGTAAGTCTCTTTTTGTTAGTTAATCAAATCTATATCCTAATTTCGTTTTAAAGGATAATATATATTTTTCTTAGTATAGTTCGATTTACATTTAATTTTATAGACGATATTTTGGTAATTATTTTAAAAATCCAATCCTTTGAGCGATGAAATACACGTAGGTATTCCAGAGTTGAGTCGTTTGTGGATTTTAATCAAAGGGTTGTATCCTCTATCGGCATGTTTCCGTTGATCGTCAAAGTTTAGTATTATACACTTGCAACTCCCTTTTGCGCAAGCGAGTTCTTTTATTTGCACCGTCTACTAAATACGATCCGTTGATAGTTACGTCTCGGCTCCATACTTCATTACGGGGAGGACGCACTGGTTGAACACTTTTGTCTTCAGGCTCTGTGGTATATCCGACGAAAATATGTGGTACAACTTCCTAAACGCTGTCCAGCCCAACTGAATCTATCGGCTTCCTTTTCGAAGTTGTATCTACCCAACTGCATTAGTTGCCTGAGATAAACATATTCCTTGACAACTTCGAGAGGTGTACCATCGATGATTACTGGTCCCGGAGCGACGTGGTCATTAAAAATAACCTTCGTTTTGTCCAGGTTCATCCGGAGACCAATTCGTTGGGAGGCTTCATTTAGGCTGTGCAGCATTTCTTGAACTTCCCGCAGCGATTCTGCCATGACTACGATATCATCGGCAAACCTTAAGTGCGAGATGTATTCGCCGTTTATATTGATGCCTCGCCCGTTCCAGTTTAGAGTCTTGAAAACGTCTTCTAATGCATTTGTAACTCTCCGTTATTGATCAAGTTCAATAAATGCACAGCAATAGTCAAAAAGTTGCGAAATATAATATCTGTATTGTGAAACCCCAAATATTGAATTACGTATGTATTGTTTTATTCGAATAAAAAAAACATATAAAAAACGATTTTATTTTCGAAGACAATAGGTACTTTTCACGTTATCATGAAACACCAGAGAAGTAAAATATAGTAGATATACTTCTCTGGTGTTTCATGATATATATGTATCAAAAAACGTTCCTGCGAAGGGTTGATGAAATTTATAGAACTATTATGGCGAAAAATAGTTAATTCGTTGTTTTTATAACTGTTTATTTACTAAAGCTTATACTTTTTAGAAATAAGAAGTAATTCAATTGCGTTTGAAAGCACACAAGATTCGATAGGTTTATTTAAATAAAGAACAGTGTCTGATAATTTTATATGATTTAATAAAAAAATATCATTCGTCATAATATTTCTTTGTTGAATTGGTTTAAAAACTGATTCCAGAATTTAATCATGTATTATAAATATCACCATTAGACTTTACCTACCAGAAACAAAAATTGCACAATAGCGTTTAACATCAAAAGTGAAAGACATAATTTTATTTGCATAATAAAATGAAACGGTCATTTAATCATCCGCCGAAGTAATGGGCATTATTTTGTACAAATAATTACGAAATATTGACAATGGGTTACTTTGTGGCCACATCGACAATGCATCGAATTCCGAATTTCTTTCTTGCGTTTCATTGTTTTATCGAAATCCTGCGTTTTATCGAGTATCGGGTTTGAATTTTTCTTGCGTAAGACTGAAATTATCTATTTTTAATCCATCAAGATTTTCAACCGCTACTAAAATAGCACTGAAAAGGCTTTTTTTTTATTGCATTGAATGACGAGACGAGTATGGCTACAATGCCCTTCAAAACGAAACACAACAGTGCATGCACACAGCTGCTTGGCGGTAGAAATAGACATTGCGGTAGTACCCACCCAGACGGACTCTTACATATGAGAGACCTACCACCAGTAGATATACATATTAAGAACAATAGACTCTACAATTGACATCGATAATAACTTAATGTTGTTCCAATAAAACTACGCCTTAAAATCATGTAACCTCTATTTTTAAAGTTGTGTTACAAAAACTAAAGTTAAAATATTGTGTGCGACGGGGTTTGGTAGTGTCCGCCGGGCGTGCACGACGGCCTCAAGCATCCACGCCTTTCCTTCATCGACGATAATATTTGGTCAGGTTTATCGAAATGTCTAATATCCTGTCTTCTCATATATTGTCTAATATATTATAGGTAAGGGTTACATTAGAAAAGTAAACTGCTTTATATAACTATCCTGAGGGAAAATATACTTAGTTCATGTAGCCTCACACAATCACAATCAATCTTCTTCACCGTTGTTTCATTTTGATAATAAATAATTTCATAATAAATGCAACTCGTTTTGAAATATAATTATTAATTGTTATACAATAATTATAATACTAAATATCATATTCTACCATCACCAACCACGTATTGTTAGCAAACAAATATTATTATTGGTAATAAATATTTAAGACCGGCTCCACACGTTGATCCCAATGCTCAGGCGAAGGGTTTTTTTTTTAAATGAGTATACAATATTGTTTTCTTAATTTTAGGGGGGTTCAAGGTTCCGCTATTTGGTACCTAACTGTCCCCCCTCCCCCCGGCCCCGTCCGATTGTACAACGGTGCAGGACGATTTCTTATTCTATATATATTATACTGCATCACGCGAACGTCAGGACCAATGCAAATGTTCGGTCTACATGTTGGATGAGTAACGTTGCGGCCAACGTGTGGAACCGGCGTAACAGTATGGGCCCATACTAATAAGACGCAGATATGAAAGGGGATGCTATGAATCCTAAAAGAAGTATAGCGTGTTTATTTCTTCCATGCAATTTTAGACATAATATCGCCTCAAAGTTTTGTACAATAGCCACAAATCAAAGCTTGTTTATAAAACAGAAGAATTTGGGCGGGTTTCACAAGTTTCAAGTATTTTTTTGATAATTTTCGTATTAAAAGGCTAATGAGGATAATACTTATTTTATTACCATTCATTTGATAAAGGTCGCAGAATACAGGCCGCTTTTGACAGGTCCGTCTGGAAATCTTTGGGGGAGGCCTATGTTCATCAGTGATCGTCATGTAGCTGATGATGATGATTTGGGACCATAGATTTAGTGTGTGGTTGTATTTGTTCAGCTTATGCATTTATGTGACGAGTAACATCTACTCAGAAGTTGTGAAATAGACCTTAAGTCTGTTATTTCAGAGTCACAAACATAGTTTGAAGACATAATATTATTGTTATTGGAGATTAGATAAAAAAATAAAACAATACAGCACTTTCTAATAAATATTGTCTTTGTAGGTTCAATATATCTTGACCGATTGTTATTTTTTGATTATAAAATAAAATATTATTATGTTGGTTAGGGTTAGTTAGAGGTAGTTTTATTCACTAAAAATATTAAAGAGTGACCGACCACCTTAAAGGTTTCTAGGGTAAGTTAGAATTTAATTATTTCAATATTTATACAGGACGATTCACGCGATTTTTTATACAGTTCAACAATCACCCTAACTTCCATACATTTTTTTTTAATAATAAATATAAATATTGCTTATACAAAATTATTCATCACGTAGGCACATAAAAGTCAATTATGAAATATAATAAACTTCACAAACTTTCGCATTATTATATTATAACTAGTACCTATCGCTCGCGGCTCCGCCTGCGTGAAAAATTTTTTCCGGTATAAAAATATTTTCCCTATATAAAAATGGCCCATAGCACTCATTAGAAGGTAGTGTAGCTTAGTGAAAGAATTATCAAAATCGGTTCAGTAGTTCCTGAGATAATTAGCGCGATAAGACAAACAAACAAACTCTTCAATTTTATAATATTAGTCCTACTAATATTACAAACGCCAAAGTTTGTAAGAATTTATAGATAAATGTTTGTTACTCTTACACGCAAAAACTACTGAACGGATTACGATGAAATTTGGCACACGGGTAGATCATCCTGGATTAACACATAAGCTACTTTTTCTCCTGGGAAAATATAAAGCGGGTCTTTTATCCTGGAAAAACTTTTTGAAGCGGGCGGAGCCGCGGTCAACAGCTAGTATGGATATAATTGAGATAAGGTAGATTAACTATCCTATACAGTGTTGATAAGGACGGAATTGTGAGCAAAGGCTTAATGAAAACGCAATCTTGTCGAACACTTAATAATATTTTACAGTTAATTAAAATCCTTGCTTTCATAATTATACTTCGTTTTAGTTTTAATTAACTAGATTAACTCTCTTTGGATTATCTTCGAAGGGGCAGACAGAGGCGCAACTAGTTCACCCACTTTTCGCCGTGCGTATTGCGTCCTATGAAATGATAAAAGGCGAGCCTATCGCCATATCGGGCACAAATTTCATACTCAGGGCTGATATTGAATAGATAAACCCCATCTCATTTTGCCAGACCCGGGAGCGAACCTGAGACCTCAGCACTGCAATCGTACCTTAGTACAACTACGCCACCGTGGTAGGCAGCAATTAAATTTTTTATTGGATTACATTGCATAAGCTTTGGGGGGTTTTTCAAATTTAAGGGTGAATAGGATTTTTCCGCCCCCTCTTCTTGCTATTCCTTCACTCTCATAGTCCGGTGAGACGGCAATCCGATATGACCAACGGCTTTACGTGCTTAAAAATATATTGTGATAGCAAAATCGATACACGTTAAAGATATGCATCTGTTTGAAAAATACATTTGGTTCTACAGCTATGGCAATGTTAAATACCGGTGCCCGCGAGTATCCCTTGGGGCTGACGCCTTCGACACATGTGTTTGACACGGCAGTTAATATTCAAGTTCAAAATACATGTAGTTAGCAGTTTAAAAACAGTAGCACCTCTTCATTAACAGAAACTACGAAGTTACCGAACGTGTCCATAATCATTTTTTTACAGTATATCATTAAACGAACAAGTGATACAACATCGTGGTACTTGTCTTAGTACTGGTGGTAGGTCTCTCATATTTAAGAGTCCGTCTGAGTGGGTACCACCGCAATGTCTATTTCTACCGCCAAGCAGCAGTGAAGTACAATTGAATTGAATTGAATAAGTACATGCAGTGTTGTGTTTCGGTTTGAAGGACATTGTAGCCAGTGTAACTACTGGACATAATGAGACTTAACATGTTATGTCTCAGGATGACGAGCGCAGTGGAATGTCAAACAGTACTTTGTAACTCAAGGTGCTGCATGGTGTTGCTACTGTTTATAGTGATGGTGGTGGTGGTCGTATTGGTTACCGTCGGGCGAACGACATGCTCGTCTCGTTATTCAATGCAATAAAATAAGGAAAGATAAAAAAAATCCTATCATAAAAGCGTCATATCAGCTTCAGCAAGTCTCACTATTACCGTGCTTACTAAACAAACACGCATACAAACAAACACACATACGCGCGCAATAGCTGTCACTCTACGTCAGTTAACGTTAGATATTTTTTTTTCCGACGTTAGATATTGTACTACAGAACAAAAGAAGATTGACGTGCAAGTATAGCCTCGTATATGGAGCGGTTTAAATCTGGATAAAGGACATGTCCAAAAACAGGCCTATAATTCTAACCAAGACAGTTTATGTATATTTGGATAGAACTTCTAAAAACTAGCCTTTTGCAATAAATCGTTTAATTTTAAAGATCTCCGATTTTGAGATTTATGTGATTTTATTTTGGTTAAAAACTACAGTTAATGTGAACGTTTTTAAAAAAGTTAATTTAGAGGGGTCTAAAAATATTTTTTTAATGGATCCTAGTTCCAAATTTTGCCTCTTTAATATCCCTAAAGTTTGAGCCTGGTTAGATTTTGAGACCCAGCACCCATACAAAAAGCGGACATCTCCTGTGAAGATAATTAGGTATCATTATCAGGTATAAAACAATAAAATTGTAAGCCTACCCTAGCCTATTGTGGATGTATATCATATTACTAATAGTTAAGGGGAATATAATGCTTTTACTGGATAAATACACCTGACTAAGATCATGGCGACGTTTTGTTTATATACGGTAGTTGATTAAAACTTAAACGTATCTACCTATATCACAAGTTTACAACTAAATCCTGTATAAATTTTGCTTGCTATAGAACAACACATCATCCGTTGAATAACATAAATATTTAAAGGATTTTTAAAAAATATACGATCAATTTGTAATTGAATTCTTGGAATGCATGGAATTGGATTCATTTATTACCAGTGTGGAGTGACCGGTTGTGATTTACTTCCTTCATCGTAAGTCCAACACTGTAAGCTTAGCAGAAATGGAATGGATTGCCGTGACGGGAATGTCGAGTCCGAACGCGTTTTTTCAAAACCATAATCATTAAATCATTACAGAAATTACTTTAAAATGTAGTTTTTTTTTTATAAATGACGTCTAGCTAATGTTACCTCGTTGATGTTTTTTGTGATATCCAAGTAGGTCACCTGATAATTTGTAAGACGTAAAATCTGATCTCGAGATAACAAGCGTAGAGCTTTACCGGGCAGTGATTTGTACATATAATAGGGGTTGCATTCAAGGGTGGCTTGACCACCAGGCAATAAAACACTACCATCGTATCCGAGCGACCCCATTAACGACGCATAGGTTTGTTTTTGCGTGTATTCAAAAATTAATGTCAATTTATAGTCAAAATTTTATCAGCATACTGTGTAGAATTAAAGCGTGTCGATAATCTGGGATTGGCTATGTAGTATGTATATTGCTCTGGCTCGTTTCCAGTGATTAGGTATTTTGGCTGTCGCGGAGCAGGCAAACAACCCGAGGCATATTTATAATGAAACCAGACAGGTAAGAGTGGCTTGCTCTCGCGACGTTACGCCCCCTAGCGGCTCACTGCTGATACATATTATACGGTAGCGGAATATCTGCTACTTGATTTTACAACTGGTTCCTTCATGAGTGTAAATTAGCAAATGATTTATAGTTTCAAATTATGCATAATATTTTGTGTTCTCGCGGCTTATTTAAGCACTCATATATTTACTTGGTATTTTTATGTCAATATTGCAAGATTGTTGTAATTTTTAGTGCACTTGCGTAAATGGCTGTGTCGCAAACACTGCGTAAGTAATCATAAAGAAAGTAGACCTTTTACTTCATAAAAGCTGACGTAGCTCCTGAATAGACCGTTAGGTGTGAAATGGTGAGATAAGTCGCCAGTATGCGACTGTGCTAGAGATGCATTCACAGATAAAAAATTGAAGTCGGACTTAACCAGTACAATACTTGGGAATTATTTTACATACATACTAAACTACATCGAGTTAGAACGTTCTAGAATAATATTAAATATTTCGCATCATTTTTGTTAGTGTTGCAATTTCTTCGATACTTGTGTGAAAATATGAATATGAAAGCCTACACTCTGTGTGAGCACGACGGAATTCCACGAAATTGTAGTTTTAAATTGATAGCAAAGAATGCCGTGGGAGCGGAGGCAGTGGGTCGCGGATGCTCCCACGCTGAAGGCGCGTCTGCAACCTCACGTCTTCCCTGCACTTTTACATTGAGGCAACGCTCAAATTACCCACATGTGTACTTACTTTATGCAAATTTGGTTATATTTACAAATTGTACGTATATTTTGTCCTTTGTAGGCCCCATGCTTTATCACATCACCAAAAGCAATGTTACGTCACATGTAGTAGAGTAAGCCTTTTTGCATTTACCGAGCACAATTCCAGACTCCAAGCACACTTACCGGAAAAACGTAATATCACGTTATCCAACCCGGGAATCGAACCAGAGACGTTTACAGCAGTCGTCCTCAACACAACTACGCCACCGATGCAATCCTAACCTTATTTTTTTGTTCCAGATCGAAATGTTGCCAGTCAAGCCAGGTAGCCCGCAGCCCGATGCGAGTTGTATGGACAAGAAGCCCATCGCGGGCATACCGCGTGTCGCAGCCACTACCAAGTTTAATGCGCCCGTGCATATTGATGTCGGCGGCACTATTTACACGTCATCTTTGGAGACGTTGACCACGTAAGTATTTTTGAATTAGTACGCGGGCAATAATTACACGACAGCCCTTAGGCCATGTTTATGCAGAAACATGCCACATTGTAGCATGCATTACTGATGATCGTTCAGAAATGGAGGACAGGAGAATATTATGCCTCATGTAACAATTTGGTGCAGACGCCGGCGTCATAATATTACGACTAATGCTATTTATTTATCACATTATTTTACTTTTCCGAAAATAAGTCTTCTATTTAGTTTCTAGTTTTATTTATTTGTTCGAGAAATCTAGATACCTACTTAATGAGAAATTGAAGATGGTCGGCAGATTCACAGAAACAATTTCCTCATATTTTGTAAACATATGCCCGGTAGCCATACAACATTTACTCCACAATATTTTCAATTTAGCACACTACAAAACAACACGTGACACAATAGTAGCCCCAACCTTACACCTATATTATGCACATAGACAGTAGCAAATGAAATAATCTATAAAAATACTAAGAATAACGTATATAAAAAGATATGTAAGGATACATAACCATAGTTAATACGGATACATAGGTATTTAAGATTGTAAATAAGCTTGTTTTTATATGGCCCGACGTGGTTTCTCGATGAGAGAGCGCTATAGAGCGGCACCGCCGGGGGCATGGCCGCGGGCCCTACGGGATGCTGAGCTTTGTGCCCCCGCCTGGCCATTCTTACCCCCTCGCTCTGTCTATGATTAAGAATCATCTCACTCAAGGGCACAACAGCAAATATATCGTCGATTCTATACCTGTACATTCGGAACGTTTTCTTTGGTGGTCGCTTATATTTGTTGAATTTATTTTTTGTGCAGTTATAGAATGGTAGTTGGATGTTTGTATGAATACAGTGGTTTATGAAGAGATTATGATAAATCAGTATATTTCATAGTATAATAGTTTTTAGACAGCCTCGGTGGCGTAGTTGTATTACGGTACGACTGCAATGCTGAGGTCTAGGGTTCGATCCCCGGGTCAGGCAAAGTGATATTGTATTTTTCTTATCAGTATCAGCTCGGAGTCTAGAATTTGTGTCCGATGTGGCGATAGGCTCGCCCCCTATCACAACATGGGACCAAATACGCACGGCGAATAGTGCGTGTACTAGTTGCGCCTCTGCCTACCCCTCCGGGGATCAAAGGCGTGAGTATAGCAGTTTTTAGATTATGTTATTATAATTATTATTATTTTCTCGAACTTAATTAGTTCTTTACGTAAACTGAGTACAAGTAACGGAGTATGTTTTCAGCTAGCTAAACCAGATAAATACATGAAGAAATATACGAAAACAATATTTATTTTTTATAAGTCACCGACTCCAAAATTGTTAATGGGTATAGGTAAAGTTAAATAATTTTTCGGTTTTTAGTGGGTTTTGAAGGTGGTTTAAATGTTTTATGTTAAGCATTGCTAGCAGCTCTACCTTCGTCGAATCAGTTGGCGGTTTCTTTATAACAAACCTCCAAACGGCTTCATAAACTTGTGGGGTTTAAATAAAATAAATAAATAAAAATAAAATAGTTTATTCATCACGTAGGCGAACATAGTTGCACTTATGATAAGTCAAGATACATTAAATTAATAATAATAATTATTACAAAAAGTCACTTATATGACAAATAAATAATAATTGACTGGTGGTAGGTCTCTCATTATGTAAGAGGCCGTCTGGGTGGGTACCACCGCAATGTCTATTTCTACCGCCAAGCAACAGTGTGCATGCACTGTTGTGTTTCGGTTTGAAGGACATTGTAGCCAGTATAACTACTGGACATAATGAGACTTGACATCTTATGTCTCAGGGTGACGAGCGCAGTGGAATGCCACACAGTACTTTGTTAGTCAAGGTGCTGGATGGTGTTGCTACTGTTTATGGGTGGTCGTATCGCTTACCATCAGGCGAACGGCATGCTCGTCTCGTCATTAAATGCAATAAAAAAAAAAATAAAAAAAAAAAAAAAAATAAAGAAGCCAAGCCCGGGCTGGCAGGAAAGGGAAGATAAAAAAAACGATGAATCATTTTTATAATAAATAAAATAATCGGAGGAACGCGTTGCGATCCTCACCGGTGAGGACACTACAGGCCCTAACCTAGCTAACCTACCAAGTTTTACAAGATATGTTTTCTTACTTCCAGGTATCCCGAGTCCCGGCTGGGCAAGATGTTCAATGGTACTATCCCAATAGTGCTCGACACGCTCAAGCAACACTATTTCATTGACCGTGATGGCGGAATGTTCCGTCATATTCTCAACTTTCTTCGCAACAAGAAACTGCTTTTGCCGAATGATTTCCCGTACTTGGACCTGCTTCTCCATGAGGCACATTACTTTGAATTGGATCGTATGTATTCATTTAAGCCTGTTATGTGAACTGAATCTAATGATCGCAATGAAGTGGTCAGTTAATATTACATAAAGAAAAATAGGCTTGGCGGCTGTGAATCCAGTTGTGCTTCTGCCTACCCTTTTATACGTAGTTACTATACAGCTTTTTATGATATTCCTGATTATTGATGTTTTAATACCCCTTCAGAGATGAAAGGCGAGTGTATTTTAGTTAACGTTATACTATATTCATATTTGCACTGTTCGTGAATGTTGATCTATATTCAAACGTCACTCAACTGCAGTACCTACAGAAATCTCAGTAATTCAATAGGCTGAATACAGCAAGCATACCTACTATCGAATTCTTATTTCTTCTCTTATTAATCAAATAATGGTTGTATCAGATATTGTTTTAATACATGTAATATACTCGGTGAGGACAAAACAATATTTCCCTCCTTTAATTATATTAATCGAGTTTACCAATAGCACCAAAGCAAGCTTTTGCGAATTCGTTTTGTGCCTCCCATACAGCTGTTGATACTGTAGCGTAAATTAAAACTTTGTTTTGCTTGTTCCACTGTGCGAATTGAAATATCAATGTGCTATTTTTTGTTACAAACATTTTGTATGTACCGCATTTCACAGTAAGTTCTGAATTGTGCGAGATAATAATATATGCTCTTAGTGGTGCCTCGGTGGCGTAGTTGTATTACGGTAAGACTGCAATGCTGAAGTCTCAGGTTCAATACCGGGATCGGGGAAAGTGATATTGGATTTTTCTAATCAGTATCAACTCGGAGTCAGAAATTTGTGCCCAATATGGCGATAGGCTCGCTCCCTATCACATCATGGGACGGAATACGCACGGCGAAAAGTGGGAGCACTAGTTGCGCCTCTGTCTACTCCTCCGGGGATAAAAGGCGTGAGTGTGTGTGCCTATGCGTCTTAGTGGTGGTAATATATGTGTTTCGATCCATCCATTTGCGTGGTGTATCCGTGCACTGCAGGACAAGAATTCCTTAGAGTGCGTCACGCTGGGCGTGCTTAGATTTGAATTCTCCAAGACATTTATTTGTTTAGTTATTTGCACTTTATATATATATTATGTGAAGGCGGACTTAATGCCAAAGGCATTCTCTACGAGTCAACCTGTTTTCCAGAAATGAAGTAGGAGTGTTGCTTAAAACGACTCGAACTAGAACTGGAATATCAGTTTCATATTCATTCGGCTGGTGTTTATGGTCAATTTATACTTACTTTGTTGTATTATATGTCAAATTTTAACAAACTGATATTGAATGATTACATTATCAATCTGTAGCATCAGACGTATCACAGAAAACTTGCGCAGCGACGACACGACATTTGCGCAGCACCTTGTACGCTATTATTCAAACTACCTACCTTTTTTTATGGCGTTGAATGACGAGACGAGCATGCCGTTCGCCTGATGGTAAGCGATACGACCGCCCATAAACAGTTACCTTGAGTTACAAAGTACTGTGTGGCATTCCACTGCGCTCGTCATCCTGAGACATAAGTCTCATTATGTCCAGTAGTTACACTGGCTACAATGTCCTTCAAACCGAAACACAACAGTGCATGCACACTGCTGCTTGGCGGTAGAAATAGACATACACCTTAGCGAACAACTGTCCTGCCAGTGTTATTCCGAATCAGCTCATGGGTTTTTCAATAATTTCAGATATGGTGTTCGCTGTATCAAAACTGAAAAATGTTCGCGAGGGCCGCAGTGAGCCTGAGTGGCAACAGGCTTCGGAGAGACTCAAGAAGGAGACTGAATTGCTTTTCCAAGAGAGGGATCGCTTGCAGCAACGATGGTCTTGAAACGAGGTAATAAAACATCTCTGAGTCTTTTCTCAGAGAATGAATAGATGTATGGGGGTTGCTTAAGGCTGGTTTGATTCTTGCTGAAATAGTGGAAGGCTATAGGATGATAGATGTTTGTAACTCTTAAAGAGTTCTTAGGATTAAAAATTATTTATTTATTCATATTCAATTTTATTATTATTTATATGCATAATATAACCTACCCGAAAAGTATAAAAATATATTATTAGCTCACAATATAAAAATATCCTCCTAGCCAGTTTCGGCCACGGCGGCCAATCTCAATGGAGATTAGCCAGGTACGCAGGAGATATTATAGTGCACAAGTGTGTGCGCAATACACAGGTGCACTCGCTATTCCTTCACTCTCATAGTCTGGTAAGACGACAATCCGACATGACCGGAGAGAGATCAGTCGCAGGACCAACGTCTTTCCGTGCTTTCCGAGTCATGGGAGTATCACACCGACAACTTCCTGACTCCGAGCTGCGACTGAGTAATTTTTAATATGGAAAAATATCATTGCGCAAATCGTAGTCGTAACGCGTACGCAAATAACTACGCCACCGAGGCAGTCTCACAATATAAATCTATCAGAATATAAAACAGTTTGGCAAAAATAACAAGATTAAGTACAGCCTTAATTATTGCAAAGCCAGATTGTCCGTGGATAAGCCAAAGCACTTATAGTATTTTAGTTCCTCCTAGTACATTCTTATTAGATGGCTTATGACAGCTTGACGTTGTAATACGATAGCTTGCTTGTCTTTATTCTGAGGCTGATACAACTATAACGTGACGCGAAATTGTAATTTTTCAGGAGAATTATTAAATTGTCTACACTTAGGGCCCGTTTTTGCAACTGTAGTTATTTTTTTGTCAGGGTGTTATTAAGCTGGACGCGCTCGCAGCTCCTCACGAGTCACGCGTCACGCCGCGCCGGAGCAGTCGAAGCTCTGCGAGCACGTCCATCTTAATAAGACCCTGACAAAAAGATAACTACAGTTGAAAAAACCCGGTTTTAAAATCACATCAAACTCAAGCTCAAATTTTTTTTTATTCAAATAGTCTTTCTCAAGCTCTTTTGGATCGTTATGAATCTACCACCGCTTCGGAACGTGTTATCGCTGTGAAGAAGAAACGGCGCAAGAAACTCCCTCAGCAACATGATTTGTCAAAATGTTTTATGTTTTTTCCAACAATTTTATAGTACCTACCTTATTTTTTAACATGTAACAACAAATACTATAAATGAATAACATTATAGACACAATTTAATTATAGAAAACTAGCTTTTGTCCGCGGCTCCGCCCGCGTGAGTCAGTTTTCCTGTAGTAACCTATATGTTAATCCAGGACATAATCTACCCGTACCTATGCCAAATTTCATCGAAATCCGTTTTTGCGTGAAAGAGTAACAAACATCTATACATCCATACTTACAAACTTTCGCGTTTATAATATTAGTAGGCTGTGTGAATCTGAGCAACCATTTGTATCTTCTGCATAATCTTTTATACTGTTATAACCTTTTTTGCCAAGACGTTCTAATCATCAATGTGTCACATTAAGTTTCAAAATTGAGTCACAATATCATGGGAAGGTCAATGCCGTCATTGCCATGAGGGTACACGGGGCCCATGCCCAGGGCCCCCATCCTCATACGGGCCCCGAAGGACCGACAATTTCTTTCACATTTATCCTCATAACATTTTTGTCGAGCACGTTACACTATTTTACCAAAAAAAGTTACAATGAAAATGAAATAATGGAAGTATGTACTTCCTAAACACTATCGTAATCATCATCGTAATCGTAACGGAATAACCAGCACTAATGACATATTTAACATAAAACTTTAACATATTTGATTACTCATAATTAAAAATAGATCATAGTAGGAAAATGATAGTATAATTCGCTTTCTTTACTTTCCAAAAAGGCCCCAGCGTAGCTTAAGACGGCATTAGGGACGGTTTGAGTCCATGTCAAAACAGAGTAATGCAATGGAAATATCGCTATTTTTAAAGGAAATGTCCTGTTTCAACATATGGTTATGTACGATTATAATATTGTTATTTCTTACTTTTCCAGGCCTGCCAGTCTGACGTGTGTAAACGACGCCGCAAATCCTAGGTAGTTATCAAAAATGTGCACTATATATGTCTTAATAAAGTCTAAATATTTGTTTATAGATCGCAATTGCTAAATGTTTTTATTACAGCTTTGTATTTAATGCAATATTGAAAACTATGTATTCTTGCCAATTGTTATTTAAATCAGATTTCTTGTATACAGTCATGTATTATGCGGAATAAATGTGTAAGTGACACCATAAATACTAACGATAACACTATGATAAGGTTTGCTTTAATATACAAGCTATTTTATTGCCATTTTAAACGAAATAATTTCAAAATTTCATAGCAAACAAATTAAAGCCGCCAATTGACTAAGTTTAAAAAAATACTGCATTTCGTGGATTATTACAGAACATATTAATATAAAACCTTTTTAGAAACGCTAATAATAATATAAAAACTGGTCCAAAAAGGAATACTGAATGAATAGCATGAGTCAATAGCGATGTCACTTACGCACATTATAATTAAGAACTTAAAAATATTGAGTTTAAAAATTGTTACTTTTCGAAAATATGTTACTAGTTTATTTTGGATTTTAAAATGTGTTGTTCTATAAAATATATTCGATAGGTGCGGTAATATAGTTATTATCTGTGTAGATAATCTTAAATTGTACTGCGTAATGCTTGTCTTTAATTGCATTTAACATAAACCCAATTGACTATCATCCGTATACACAAACAATACCTACTATTTTCTTTGCCCGTACTCTTTTTTTTATTTATTACTATTATCACAAAAAAACAATTTATTTAACAAGAGATGTAGCATAAACTAGGTGAAGTTTGGTTTCTTTTTTTATCCACCTGTGGCTCTTGTGTCATTTTGTGCTGCCCCCTATAGTTCGTGCACGCTCCCTATTGTAATATTAAATTAACTATGTATGGGATAATGTGCCGTTTTTGAGAGCCGAGTACAGTATAGGTGCCGTATCTACACATTTTTATTAAAATATCATTGCTTATTATCATAACATTACGCTGTACTTCATTAAGTATCGTTTGTGAATACGGACCTTTGTATTGTTATTTTTGTTCTAACCGCTTTTTTTGACCAGACTCAGACCTTGCAACAAAACTGCATTATTAAAACGAACTTTTATGACAGTCGTGAATGACTTCACAAGTTATTCTCCGTCAGATGAACAGCAAAAACCAACATAAGTAAAGTCATTCTTCAAATCTCAGTATGAGATTTTACATTCGTCAACTTATATTTTTTTTTAATGTAGTTAAGTTCTTTTTGTAAGTTCTTCAAGTTCCTTATAAAAAAATAAGTTGATTCAAAAGAGCTTGGTTTAAACAAGGCGAAAATTATTATGTTGTAGAAGTTGTGTTTTTCTTATTAATAACAAACTTGTAGCTAATAGAGGTAATTTTAAGTTTATTAAAACTTGTATGAGCAGACGTACGTCATAGTAGATAATGAATTAAGATACGAGTTCGACTCGAGTAAGACTAGGCGCCGTTGTTTCATCCATTGTCAAGTTAACAGTCTTATTATACTGGAAGAGTGCGCAGCGCCTTCGCCTTACTTTGAATTCGCCGGCAATTCGACAGTTTGATAAGACCCTTAACATTACCTGACATCTGATGAACCCGGATATTTAGGAAATTGTAATAGTCATCTCAGTAGATACTTTCATACTTGTTATTTTCCTTCACATTAAAACTGGCTTTAGTCCATAATTTGCTTGTTTTTAAAGGATATTTCGATGTTTGTTCGTCTAAACGATAATACGTAATCCATATCTCGATTGCATTCAATTATTGGGCAGAATATAACGATGATCAGCTCAATGAATAACTTGGAAATGATCTTCTCGTAGATATACAAGGGTCTTAACTAAATGAAGTAAAACCTCAACTTATTCCAAATATTTATAATCTGGTTTTGTAGTTAAAAAATATTTGTTACTGAAAACAATTGGAAATAACATTCAGGGAGAACGTCTTAGTCTAATTTAGCTGTATTAAGCATGAAAGATAAATATTTTTGCTATAATCATACTATCAAAGCCTTAAATTCGTTTATAAACTAATATCAATTATAAAGATGTCACCCATTATAAAAAAAAGCTGGTTAAAAAAGTAAATACTTGTGTGTCTACTATAATTACATTATTTTAAATTAATTTTATATAATGGCTAAGTCTATTGTACACCCGATTCAGACTGTTTCCAGGTTTTTCGTTGTTTTATTTGGATATTGTATGTAGTATATGCGGCATATTGTAATAAAGTATTGAAAAATTCTTACTTTCATTATTAAGTCATACTTTGATGAGTACGTTAATAATGATAAAACCCATCCCTGTATTATACAGTGGGCTTATAATGTGACACAGAGACGCAACTCGTAAGACGATGTCATTTAATTTTTATGTTTGTGATTGATCAAGAGACCAATACGTCAGTCACGTGTTAGTCTCTCAACCAACCCCAATAAGACGAAACGGAGTCGTGACGTGTTTTTTGTCACATTCTAAGCCCACAGGGTTATTTTGACAGCGTGTTAATAAATGATTCCACACACTTTTCTTTACCTCTGTTAACATTGTGCTGAAAATCATCCATAAATAATAAATATTCTCACAATAAATCCCAGTTTTACTTTACTAATTTCTTTATAATTGTATGGGAAATCGACCAGACCTTACCATACCATACCATACCAGCCCTGTAATATATACTGCCCACTGCTGAGCACGGGCCTCCTCTACAACTGAGAGGGTTTAGGCCTTAGTCCACCACGCTGGCCTAGTGCGGGTTGGCGGACTTCACATACCTTCGAAATTCAGAGAACTTCTCGGGTATTCAGGTTTCCTCACGATGTTTTCCTTCACCGTTAAAGCGAGCGATAATTCTCAAACAATAAACACATAACTCATTAGAAAAGTTAGAGGTGTGTGCCATTGGGTTTGAACCTGCGGACATTCGTCTCGGCAGTCCGTTCCACTCCCAACTAGGCTATCACCAGACCTTCGGATGGTGTTAAATTCTGGACTGTATCTACCACTCACCTGCAACTGCACCGCTAGTTTCCCTGGGTACACAGTGCTGGTGAATGGCCATAGGTTGCTGATCGCCGCCAAGTATTGCACCACACGTGTCATTAGATTTTCTTGGATTAATGTTAATATTTTGAATATAAGACACAGCGCGCACAGAACTACGTTGCGTTCGAAGCGGTTGATTTAACGGAAGAGGAAATGCGTCTGTATTGCACATTCGAGGTGGCAGCACTTGTCGCTGCTTCGGATTTTGTGGCAGATACAGATCCATTCGTTATAGAAAATAAATAATTGTATGCCGTAGTTTTGTGCTTACCTGAATTGTAAATAAATAAAAGTACGGAACAATAATTTTGTAGTTCAGTTCGAATATGGCGTGTGCTAGAGTGTATTTCTGACTGAAAGTGTGATGATGCTGTTGCTAAGAATTATTTTAGACTAGTAGTAGTGGTATTAAGGCGTGTAAAATTATAATTTACACTCTTTATTTTACATCTACGGTTAGACGAACTTATTGTAACGTGTTATTTTGGTTGTACATGGTTCACTTTTTAGTAACCTAATGTCAAAATGGCTGTTCCACTGCTGGGGCTGGGCCTCTTCTACAATTTGAGGGGTTTTAGGTTTTAGTTCATCATGATGGCCTAGTGCGAGTTGGCAGACTTCACGTATCTCCGAAATTCCTAACTACGTTACTAATTTAATATTTAGGTACTATCTGACTGGATATTTATTCTTTTGAAGTGGCGGTCATATGTGTGGTTAAAGTAAATCGTCATATTATCTGCCATTTGCCAGCATTACATCAGGTATCTTTTAGTGAAAACTAAAAGAACTGTGAGTGTGCACCAAAAGCTCTGCCTGTTTATTCCTTGATGAGAGAAATGTTTGGAATATATGCGATATCATTAGCCGCGTATGGACTTGGCGAGCACTCGCAAGGCCGCTTCTGGCGTTTGATGCGGGATAAATTGCCGCGCGAAGCAGGCTTGGCCTGGAGTCTATTGCACGAGGCTGCTGCGCGCGTAGGGTTGCTAGGCGCCCGGATAAAGCCGGACATAGTTAGGCTTTTTGAATGCATGTCCGGCCAAACTACGGCTTGTCCGGCTTTTGCTAGGCTTTTTACATTGGACCAGTGACTTTAGAGAGGCCGAAATTAAACGGCCATGGAAATACACTTGGGCGATAAATATTCGAATTTATACTAAGACACAAAATCCTTAATAATTCTGGGTGTCCGGCCATTTTATCCAAATGTACAGCCAAACTGTCTCGTCTGTCCAGCTATTAGGTTTGACGACCTGGCAACCCTATGCGCGCGGCAAGAACGAGCCAATATTTTTATCTTGACTCAAGGCCGTCATGAGGCTGCACGGTCACCACCACTGCGTTCATACTAATAGGCTATTTTATAGTATGCATAATAATGACTTACTTATTGCCACCCACGTAGATTATCGAGTTTAAAAGCCATTTGCAATAATGCATAATATAAAAAATATTGAATATATTTACCAAAAAAAGTATTTATTTTTAGCTGGAAACACGTGTTCGTAAATGTTTTCGACTGGCTAAAATTGGGATAACGTCACACGTTTGTAAACATCACTGTCATCGCTGCTAGTATGTATAATGCGATTCAAATAAGAATAGGAACGTCAATGACCTTTATGTGTCAAATGTCACTCGAAAAGCACAAAATTTGCATAAAAAACTTATAAGCATATCAATAGCGGCTTATTTTATTCTGTTTAATTGACGCTTACAACAAATTTAAATTAAAACGTTATTGCTAAAGTAGCTTAATATAATACTTAATTATTTAGACGTCACAATATGGCGCAATGTCGATCCTATTCTTATTTGAATCGCATTGGAAAGGGAACGTGCACTTCGTAAGCTCTGCAATCTGGTGGGGCAAACTAAATCTTTCAACCTATCGATACATGGCATTGACGTAAAATATTCATATCGAAAGGATGAAAAATAAAATTCAATTTGTTGATAATGTATTGCGGTGTATCTTGCTCCAAAACATAAAAATAAACAATTCAAATGGTGAGAAATTCTATTATGTTCCCAAGAATAGTACCTACCTAAGAACGTACATTCTATGGTTATGTGAAAATCGACAAATTAATAAAAGCTGTATAAAATATACTACATATTTATGAGTTCCAAAAGCATTTAGAAATGTCTCATTACGTAATTTATAAGAATAAAGATGTTTTGACGATAATATTCAATACGAACAAATCTGTAATTGAGGGAATATAACCTCCTAATTTTGCTTCAATAACATCAAAATAACTAGCTCCCATCTAAAAAAAAGCTTATTATGACCACGCTACGTATCAATAATATTCAGCCGGAACACATATTTTATCATTTTTGACATAATAAAAAAATTATAAAAATAAATTATAGCTTTGAAAGTTCCTTTTTTATCCACATATGGCTCTTGTGTCGATTTTGTGCTGCCCTCTATGCCCTATAGTTCGTGCACGTTCTCTATAGCCCGAGCAAGCGAGTAGACAGTTTATTTATTCATTATAATATATTGTATTTTTTATATAAAATACTTATAATAATAAAAAATAAATAGGGTCTCATTTTTAAGGTCTATAGACACCACAAAATGATATTAGATGGTTTCCAGAAACTAGTCATACAGTCTATTCGACTCATACAGAAACAATCGGAATCCGTTGAAATCGAATTGTTAACTGTGAACAAATTATTTGAAAACTTGAACTCAATGATGAAGAACACAATTTTACGAGAATGAGTAAAAGTTAATTTAAAATTCTATACCGTCTCATCGGTCTCACAAATGCTAAAATATTATGCAAGATGGACACAAATTGTATAAGTTTCAGACATTGTTCTTTATCCATGGCGCAAGGGAGGCAAAACACATCCATCTCGAGAACTAATAAAATAAAAAAAGAACATTTGAAGTGACAAACTAACACGGGGCTAATTAATAAAGCGGGATAAGAGTCTAGCATTCACAAACATAGTTGCGATAAAAGGTACTTAAAGAGCGCTAGTGAGACCAGACATTGCAAGTTGGAACTCATCCAAAAGGAATCCGCTGTAATTAGTATCTGTCTTTTTCAATTTGTCTCTCTTTAACCTTATATTAGCAGCCAACAAGGGCCGTCAACATAGTTGCGATTTTGACATGTAATTCTTAATTGATTGTGTGACACGTTATTACTTAATTGGTGTGAATGATTGAAAACGAAACTTTAATAATTTGCTCACTTACAAGTGTATTTATTATAAAATTGATCTGATCGTACTTCAGAAGCAGCGATGTACCTACCGATCGTTCTGGAATTGATTTCATCGGATGTGATCTTTTTCTCATTCAGTAAAGTAGTAAAGTAAGAAGCTTTCAATAGCAACGAAAATCACTACAATCCAAAGAAAAAAGTCCGCAGGTCCCTTATTTACCATATCTTTAATTAAAATGCATAGCCGATTCATGAAAATATTTGTGAATTTTGGGTGTGCAGGAATTGCTCCAAATATTACGCAACATTAAATTTATAGCCTTATTTAAATTAAATTAACTTCCTATTCATTGAAATGAGGGTTTTTCATAGTGGCGTATATGTTTATTCAAAATAAAGTGTTTTTACATTTCAAAACTTGATCACCAATAAGTATCTAAAATTTATAATATAGGTACCTAAGTATTATAAATTTTGAAACAAGTCTGGTCCTATTTATGTTATTAAATCTATAGGTACATCACATTTTTTTCTTACCTCTCTCGTTTTTGGCGACAAGCTACTAGCTTCAACATATTTTGAAAATAGGAAGTAGGAGGTATGGTTAACAAAGTCCGCGTAGACGCTGAACTCCACAGCAAAATATATATCTATGCAAAAGGTACTGTGAACCATGTTATAAGTAGCATTCTTCTTCTTCTTCAGCCTTTAGAAGTCAAGTGCTGAACATAGGCGTCCCTCAAAGATTTCCAGACCAACCTGTCAGAAGCGGCCTGCATCCATAATCCTCCATCCAGTAGCATTATCTTCATAATATTAGTGGAATAATTAAAGGGTATTCATCAGCATCATAATCATCAACCACATGAAGTCCACCGCTGAACATAGGCCTCCCGTAAAGATTTCTAGACAGACCTGTCGAAAGCGGCCTGCATCCAGTGGCTTCCAGCGACCTCTATCAAACCTTGCTGGTAAGACGTCCAAAGCTATGCTGTTTGAACGTGATCTCCATTCGAATTAACGGGAATTATTATAAGCCTCATTATAAGACTTAAAATCTAATGTCAGAATGAGGACCATAAATTACAATGCTCTCACAATCTAATGGGTAAGTAGAGTTTCTATTAGGCCCTCCAAGTACTTACATACAAAACGTACGTACAAAATGTCTTGTCGTCATTAATTATAATAATCATTACATCGATAAGATAATGTATTTACCTATAGTGAAAGTTGGAATATTATTAAATAAGGTACAAATTAATAATTGAATTATCATTTCTTTTAAATTGGTCCTTATTACACCCTTACGCAGACCGGCGTAAGATAATAAGAAAGAGAAGCTAATTGAATTAGGCGTATTTTTTATTTGTAGATAACTATGTTCAAAAGACGCAGAAGATTACACGTATTCCAATAATATTATTATGCGTATAACTTAATATTTCACAAAAATGTCGCTTAAGTTAATTAGCCTTACAACCGTCCAATGTAATATTTTAGTCAATATTGACATAATCGGCCAAAAAGAGAAAATTTTCCTTTTTGAATTGCCACGTTTCTAAACTTTATGTGCCTCCTTTACTTGCAATATATTTTTAATTTTACATACAACGAAACTCAAGATATGTTTTGATCTTGTTGTATCGAATATGAGCCGTGAATTGGGAGATGCAGGGATTATATTGGCAAATCGAAAACATATTTTAGTATGTGTTTTTCTAATAATCTTTACCTAGGACAGGATCTTAACCTTTCAGTATCGGCGTGGTCGAAATCGACCATGACGTCACCTGTCATCTCTGTCGTCCCTACCATTAAGGTTAGAGACAAAAAATGATTTGTGCAGTGGTGCCAGAAATACGAATACTGGTCACGTAGCCCATGGTAAAAACTATTACAACCGTTGTGCAACATTGGTTGAATAAAAAAAAATTGTTACCACCATTTGAATTGGGTATATAGATAAAGATATTTCACGTTTACCATACACAATATTTAATTAACACAATATATCGTCATACTCATCATACCACATAATTGTTCAACCAATGGATTTCCAATAAAAAAACTGTATGATTTATTTCGTATTTTATTCACTAACATTTATACACAAAAGATTATGACAATATATGGTAACATCTAATCTACTCCGTGATATGCGTCTCAAAGACACAGTGCTTTAATTTTAACGCAAGCATACAAGATCATTCCTTTTGCGTTTTAATCAATACAAATATACTTGATAAATGTTGTTTCCTTCGAATAAAATATTTTTATTGTAGTCAAGATGAATGACCAGATTACAATATTGATTTCTCTAATGATTATTTTAAAATTTCTCAGAATATTATCTAAGTTTTAAACATTTTTTGATAGATATCTATTATTTCACTAAATAAGTATACGGCAATTTATACGTTGCATTGTTCTAAAATTAACGGATTGATAGTTATTTGTGCCAAACATTTATATTTTTCCTTATAATAATTTTACGACATTTTCTACATAGATTTATGGGTTAAAATTCGTGGTCCTTGAAATGTTATTTTTATTTTATTTATGTTTTTTAATCAACAAAATAAAGAACCATAAACAGCTAATAAATGCCACGCTGCGAATTCACATTCATCTTGACATTTTTATAAACCTGATGAAATAATTAATTTATACATAAAAGTAAGGACGGCGTTTTACAATACTGTTGCTTGAAGTATATAAAGTTATGACTCCTGATTTTTGCAGGTATTGCATCTATTAATTCACATGTGCAAATGTGTGAACGGAAACAATCAACCTATATTTAATCTGTATTAAATTACAAATGAGATTCATCGAAAATTGTCGCTTACGACATTATATTAACGATCATGATTAGACGTTACGCATATCATTTTGATTTTTATTCCCTGCTACATCGATGTATTCTTAAGTAGATAATAATATTATATTATAATTCTTTAAACAACAAAAATAACAAAATACGTAATTTTATACTCAAATTCAGTCAATTAATCAAATAAATCAACTTAGAGCCCTTTGGGCTTTTAAAATGTTCAAAAAAACACTTTTGATACATGTTTTACATTCTAAAATATTTGTATATCAAAATTCGGCCGATACGCGTCGTATGCACAAGCCCTTACGACTTAATATTATTATCTTTAGTATTTATAGACGTCAATAGATTGACGTCAGTGACTAAACGGTGACAATTTATTTTATTTTTGTCTTTCACAATTAGATACTCTACGGGTGTATGCACCATGCCGCAAAGAGTTGTGTGACACATATAATTCACCATTATATTAATTTAAGCACCACGTTATATAAGAACCATTTTAAGCGGACAATCGTCTAATGAAATGCCCTTAAGAAAATTGACACGATGTCGCATAATTCTTAATGTCGGTTACAATACTTGTGACGAAAATTTGATTAACATCATTTAATTATAACCGACAATTATATTATACATCCAAATGAATTTATTTTTTATAAAAATCATGAATATTATGTAGGTACATTTAATTTACGTACCCCGTTACCTAATGTTAAATTCCAATACGACTAAAAATCACCGCGGCATCACAGTGGTTTTCTGTCAGATAGTAGTACCCATGTCGTCGTGTCCGCTATATTCAGACTGCTGACAAAAATGCCTGTACATAGCGCTACCATTTAATTTTGAGAACTCAGAAGTATTTATTTTTAACACCTTATTTTCTAAGCCACTATCCAAAGCTCGATTTAAATTTCTCAGGGCAAGAGATTTCATTTATTTTTAAAGGTTCTTTAATGGTTTTAACATATATTTTGACAATAGACGTTGCTTTACTAGAAAAGGTATTGAATTAATGTGTCACTTAATGTTTTTTTTTTCATCCAATTAGTATGCCTTAGGTTACCTATATGCTAACCTAAAGCTTGCAATTCACAAAACAATTCATACAAGAACTTAAGACTAAAACAAAAAGTAAAAAAAACTTAAAAATATTATATAATTAGATTCCTAAACATCAATAAGTTGCGATTACAGACATTCAGATGCTCAAAAAAGTTTCTGCACTATATGTTTATATTAATTGTTGGCACATTTAATGAATTAGAAACTACATTACTAATCATGGATATTATAAGAGACGGCTAAACATTTTTGCGATAATGCTTGTGCGCAAAGATTAGATGGTATTCGCTTTGTCGTAGTTGTTTTTACAAAGTCAACGTCGTTTCTTTATGACGTCAGTCAAGTCAGTATAGTTATAAACAACTATACTGACTTGATCATAACTGCGAATCACTACGTTGCAGTGGTATAATATCCTAAAAATATCTAGCCAATAATCGGCTTCACTTACACTACAAGTATAATAAAGGGAAAATATGAATAAGAGGACTTCTCAACAAAATATAAAATAAAGTCCCTTAAAGGTAAAAGTTCCATAAATATGTTTAATTTCACTTTAAGGATTAAAACTATTCGCTACGCGAATTTTAAAATGAGACAAGATAAGGGACATCTCAGATTCAAAATATTATAAAACAAAATGCGGAAATGTATAAAATTACGATTAATAAACTCTTTACAAATAAAAAAATATAAATCCCAACAAATAAAAATACTCAGTCTTACGATACGCAAATGAAAATTCTAAATATACTACGCAAATAAGAAAATCTATGAGACAATTGGCTTTTATTTTGGTATTTTAATATTTTTATAGAAAATAGAAATACGGGTCGAGTGACTAGGCTTCAAAACGCTACTTTGGTAAAATAACTGCCTTCAGATAACAATATTTTCGTAATATTAAAATTATAGTAAATACTAGATTACATGAATACAATATAAACTGAGTTTGACATAAAATATTTTAATATAATTTGAATAAGCTCCAGATATCACTCATTTATCAATCCTACACTTAGAATATAAAATAAACTTTTAGTAGTCTTTTTGTAACATGGTTAGGCCTGTCGTATAACCATAAAAATAATGATAATATAATATTTTAAGACAGAGTGAAAAAAATATTTTGTATTCTGGTATTTTTTTCTTTTTACTTGCCATCGTCTTTTATTATACCAGTTTTTGCCTAATTTGGCCCCAAGTTATAATTTTTTGTGTTTTGTAATGAATTTAATGTTAATTTTATAGATAGTCTTTAAATTTTATTGAAGCTGCTAATATTTCAAATATTAAAAAGAAAATATTGTCATAATAACGTGAATACATGACATATTACGTAACGTAGGTCAAATGCCGATAGCAAACAACAATAAAAAGACCTAAACTCTACTACGTAGATAACTATTGACTACTGAAACCCGTAATTTTGATATCTTGCAATTATGGCTGAGCGATACTAAATAAGAACTTAGCAACTAATAAAATTAATAGAAAAATCTAAAAATTCAGAGATCTTGGTAATAAATAAGTAGACGAAGTTAAATCACTTATTCAATAATAATATAGGTACTTCGCATTGCAAAAAATATTATTCGCATCCGAGAAAGTACCATCTTGCTACGCGAAATATGTGCCACTTACACTTTATAGATCAGATTGGAATTTGTTCCGCTATGAATCAGTCATATTCTAATAGGTTTTCCTTAATCGCTTCAAGCGTCTGCCTTGTCCGCCTCTTCTGCAGATATTTGCTTCTCCTCGATCTGCTGCAAAATTTCCTGCACCTCATTGGAGATCTGAAATAATGAAATATTTATACTTAACTTCTTTTTTTCTCAGTTTAAAATGGAGAAAACATACTTTAAAAAGGTTTATATATTTTTTTTAATATTATTTTTTTGTGACTTTAGCATTTACAGTCTTACTTATAAACTCGTCTTATTTTTTAATGCTTAGCCACCGATTAGAAAAAATTCAAAAAAGTCAATAATTGGGTTATCGTCATAAAATGACTTAAAACTGGTCCCCTTTTTATGAAAATATAGTAAAAAAGGGACCGATAATTGTTTTCTCCTTTTCCTGCTTGAATATGGCGGTGTTTGAACTATTGACGTATTGAAAATTTCGTTTTAAGTAAATTTATAACGATAACTCAAATTTCGACTTTTTTAAAATTATTTATTTATTTATTTAATGACACACCAACAGTTAATAATTAATTAAAATTACATACTTATGGACTAGTCTACTCACTAATTACAGGTGTGAGGCAGCATTTATATAAAAATAATAAATTTAAAGAAATGCAATAAGATCAAATCAAAATTTACAACACAATTAAAAGAATCTGACATAACAAACATAAACTAAAAAACAATTACATAATTACCAAGTAATACCAAAAGAAACTACTCAAAACACAGCTTAAAAGTCACAAATCAAATCAATTGTCCGATAAGCATGATTGCAGCATTTGTCTTCTGAAATATGCAGTGGAATTCGAAAAGACATCAACAGATAAAGTAGTCTGGATGTCATTATAGGAACTCTGGATCCTATTGAGCGGCGAAAACTTTCCCACACTGGATCTATGACGGCGTGTACGGAACGATACGAAATTGTGTCGTTTTCATCCTAAAGTTGCGATTTTGTGTGCGAAAAGTTAAGCATTGATTAAGGGCAGACTAGTTAAGACGTAACTAAGCATAGCTTTGCGATATTTTTATAAGTAAGACTTTTAACGTAATTATAAATTCATAACTATAACTTACCAATAGATCCGGAAATGTTGGGTCAATGCTCTGCTCCAGTGAGTTGATGGCTGATTCAATTTGCTTGTCCAACACTGAAAAGTAAAAGTGTTTTTTTCATTCCACAATAATGTATATAATACGTATGTAATAAGTATACGTCAGCGGACAGCATGGCTTAGATGATGATCCAATAATGTGGAAGATACTTTAAAAAACCTTTTAAAGTGCTTTGTTTTCTTTGAATTAATGGATACTAGATAGATTATAATTTACTATATCAGGATGTTATATTTGTCATAGAAACATACGTCCAAATATAAGAAAGTTACTTACTTTCTTCATCAAATAACGCCTCGAGACACGAAAAGTCGTCATCCGGTGACTCATCATCCGAACCATTGTTCACGTTGGAGTGCTTCTTCTTAATAATGCTGCGCTCCAGACATTCATTTGGGCGCTTCAAGCTCTTGGTTGATGTGGGTGTTGATTGCAAGTTGCTCTGGCTTACAATCTTATTCTCCTTAATCTCAGGGGCTAGAAGCACCTGGTATTTTAGCTCAATAGCAGACTCATTGGCTTCAAGCTGGAAGAAATTTCCACTGGCATAATCATCCACTTGCAGTGGTGTCATTAAGCTGTAAGGAGCGTGCTCAATGGGTTGTGTCATCAAATCGAAATCTGTGTACACCGGTTCCAAGCACACGGATGTGGTTGGCATTTGCAGTGACACCTCCAGCTGTTTTTGCACATAAAGGTTCTCCTGGGAGCCACCTGAACTTGAGCTGGCATTAGAGCTCAGTTCGGTCACTGTTACAGTGCCTGGAGCATTCTGGGCTCCTACTTGTTTCTCAACCTCATTTGTGATGACAATGAGATTATCCTCCTGGCGAGGTTCCTTGGGGAAAGTCTTAATGACGTTATAAATCTTTTCAATAGCACTGACAATGCGTTCCTTCTTTGGTGGGATGATGGCAAGTCCCCGTGAATTCGAGGCGCCGCAAATAGATGGCTTGTTAGACATATATCCCTCACCCTGGGATGGCAAGTTTGTAACTAAGTGGAGAATGACTTTCTCAAGTTGTCGTGGGTCCTCGACTGGCAGATCTTTCTTGTCGGCTTCCTAAAATCAAATAAATGTTTTTATAATTTATTAGAATGAAAAATATTGAAAATGTAGCCGATAATTAAATATTTTACTTTAACTATGAAATAACAATTTTAACGCTTTTAACTATAATAATATAAATGCTTTAACGTAATGTCAGCCAAAATAGCAGGTATTAAAAGCTTACCTCCTTGTCAACCAGTTTAAGTAGTTCTCCCTCCTTCTTCGTCTTAATGTTGAACTTCTTCTTCATCATCTTGATCAAGTATTTCCCCTCTGCTTCATCAACCACGGTGTTGGTGCAAACGAAGCTAGTGACGACCCTGGAATCTTTATCGACATCCAGTCGTCCTCGAGTCTTCATATAAATGAACTCTCCGTTCTTTGTCATAAGTCGGTAACAGGATTCGCCATATAGACGATGTTGATCATACACTGCAAAGAAGATACGTTTTTTCTAAATATGTTCTTAAATACCTTATACCATTTAAGGTTCATTTTAAGATCTACAAATTAAGACAAAATATACTTGAAGGAGCTTGATTACTTCTACAAAGCTAAAATAATAAATGTCTAATCGCAAAAAATTGTTTCGAAGCAATTTTGACAAAATATATTAATTACCATCCTGTGGTAATTACCACCATTTTTTCTTCTATGGACATGAAAATAATATTTTATCGCATAAAGTCCTTAAGGGCGATATTATGTCCGTGCCTATTTACATTTCAGTACATTTTCTCTCATTTTAAATATAAAATATTTTGATTTTCGCTGGCTGCAATAGGGGCATATCGTTTTTATACACTCCTACGAGAAAGCTGTGCTGTAATGACTTAATTTTAAACAAAAGCCGCAAGACGCACTATTTATTAAATAGCAGTCTGTTTTCAATTATAACATTTAAATATGCAAATACAAGTATATATTTTTTTCATATTCACGGCATATAATGTTGTGGGTACACTTTGTTTCTTTGAACAGTTTACACAAAATACGATAATAGGGTAGTTTCCTACGTTCTGTTTTGTACATTATTTTATATGTAACAGAAAATAATACGAAAAATAAATTCTACTGTGAAATCAGCATCAAAATTGGTTGGAAAATAAAGGAGTTATTCATATTTCAAATATTTTCGTGAGCAAAAGTGAGGGCGTGGTGGGGATTTCGCGCTATCCCTTTCGCACGCATGCAGCGTTATGGCCGGCGACTCTTGTCGACGTCACAGAGTAATATTACTCTTATTTGACAACTACCCCTTCTACCAAATTTCAAAGCTTTCTAACTTAATTATTATTGCGCCAATTTTGAATATTCTTTTTCCATTAGATTTTGGATGGCATATACATTTTTGATAAATATATTAAAAAGAACCTTATTACATACATTTTCAGATTTATATTTTTAAGTTTAAAATAATCTCACGTTATTAATATTGAAGCCAGGAGAAATTTAAAAGAGTGTCCTTAGACAAATATTGTATCAGCTTGAAAGGTATTGTAGTTTTTACTAAGTACTTTCAACTTTGGCGCACATATGTGATCGCTATCTATATCTATACTATTATATGCTAAGCTGAATAGTTTGTTTGTTTGAACGCGCTAATCTCAGGAACTACTGGACCGATTTTGAAAATTCTTTCACTAATAGGAAGCTACATTACTCCTGAGTGCTATAGGCTACTTTTTATCCCGGAAAAACTTTTCCACGGGGGCGTAGCCGCGCGCAATGCTAGTTCAGGGATAAATTGAACTGCCAATGTCAAGTAGTATTTATGTTAATAAATCAGTTTAATTGATAATGCACTTGTCGTTATGCAGAGTAGTGGAAATGTAGAAAGCGTTTATCTCTAGCAATAACAATTTATATAGATAGGCAAGATGCAGGCGGTAAACAAGTGGCATGGACGAATAGATTTGCTCGATAACTGAGTGATTTTATATAGTACGTGCTCTAAAAGCTATTTCACTGCTTTACGCATGCTCACGCCTTTTATCCCCGAAGGGGTAGGCAGAGGCGCAACTAGTGCACCCACTTTTCGCCAAGCGTATTCCGTCCCATGATGTGATAGGGGGCGAGCCTATCGCCATATCGGGCACAAATTCCAGACTAAGGGCTGATACTGGATAGAAAAATCCAATATCACTTTGCCCGACCCGGGGATCGAACCCGAGACCTCAGCCTTGCAGTCGTACCGTAATACAACTACGCCACCGAGGCAGTCAGCATTTCACTGATTTATGTAACCACGATCTATATTCGTATTAACTGATTATTAGGAGTTAATTTGGGATGCTTCAATGAGTAATATCAACCATTATAATTTATGTTAAAGTGTAATCTTTTGCGTAACATTCTAATAAATAATATACGACCACTCCATCCTCGATACTTCACATGAGTGTTGGAATGATTTATCTTTATAATAGGGGCCACTTGTTATTAATACAAAAAAATGTTTTATTACGATAATAAAATAACAGTGTGGTAGTTCGCCACTTTAACGTAGCAACGCAGCTTTGTAAGCAAAAAATATTAACAACAAAAGGCGTTGAATTTACAGAAAAATGAGAAGCTATCATATATCAGTGTATTAAATTCTGTATGAATAAGGATATTATCCGTATGTGAAAAAAAGACGTAGCTAACTGATATGCGTGAGCCATGTTATATCTCTAGATGAAGCTATTAAGGTTCTATTTGCATTGAACAATATTGTTAAAGTTTTGCTGATTATAAAAATTCTTAGTCAGGGGAAAGCTTCGTTTTCGCAACAAATAATTATATAATATTATTATGAACGTTAATACATACGTGCCTATTCATAGGCCTTCCCTTTCATTTAGATGTAGAACAAAATCCTTCGCACTCTCCACGCGGGGGTTAGTGGCATGAAAAACATTGCTCATTAAAAAAAATCATATTGTATTTTGTACTCTATAAACGACATAGGCTAATATTTTATCCATTATTATACTTGTATTTACTCGCATTGCACATATCCCAAGGCATATTTTGCTAACTATGATCGTATCGCGCGCAATTTCAAGAAAAATATCTAAATCCACATAAATATGTAACGCATATAGTGCAACATTCGCCATTGCTATATCAGAATACGAACCAAGACCTCATTAACGCTTTAGCGGGTACTCACCGGCATCAGATGTATATGACCGATCATTTAAACTGACGTGCTGGACGTCAAAAAGCGCACGAATCTGCCACAGCCCGTCCCCACTACGAGTGTGTGTGAACAGAACATTAGTAAAGGTTGGTAGGAGGGTATTTCATGAGCGCAATTGTAGGTAAAATTGCGGTTGAACTACATTAGAAAATCTTTGTCGGGCAGCGGAAATTAACGTGTTATTTTATATCGGTAGTGCTTCTATAGATATTTTATCAGCTTGGTGTAAAGTTAAGGCGATACATGAAATTCGTTCATAAAAGTCATAAAACGAATACCGGTGAACCCATCAACTTGTGTATGCACTGCACCATTGTAATGTGATGCTCGTTGAATAATTCTGCATTGTCACATGACACGCGAATGGTACCGGTGGGTACCCGCCTTTGATAACGAAAAGATACTATACTACTAGCCTACATGAAACAATGTAATCATTAATGTGATTAATAATATATTTGCCAGAGTAGGTACCGTACATAGTATAAATTCACTTTGGTCCTAAAATATCATTGTATTATCAGAACAGTTTTTAAAGCATTTAAAATGCATTGCCACAATGTTTTGGAATTATTATTCAGGATAACTACGAGAAAGCGTATAATTATGCGTAACTAATAAAAATAATAATTGTAAATACATGTACCCATATCATCATAATATTAAATACAACACAATAATAAGTTGTTTTTAAATTGCAGGGAATCATCATAATATTGTCACAAATACCTGCACCGATCCACAAAATTAACCAGAGAGTCATATAAATGATTTAATTTTTCACGCAGTCGCGAAAAATAGTGATGTATTTTCAAATCTAGAATACCAATGTACACCGAACTTCAAATGTAGGCTTTTCAGTAATACCTTGAACATTCAAAAGGCCAAAGACATCACAGTACACTTTTCCCTCATTAACAGCTAAGTGCGTTTTTTTCGCTGCCAAGTATCAGCCGAACTTACTATCACGCAATGCGATGATGACCCAGTGTACGTCATCTTTGTGCATGAAGTTCATAGCATTGACTCCCTGTACTTCATGGATCATATAGCCGGTGACAAGTGCAATGCGTTGCTCGCATTGTATGATCTCACCGTCGATAGAGTGGCGTGTTCTGTACTCCATCCGGCAAGATTCCAGTCCGATTTCCGTTACAAATGTTTCCACTTCCGGTCGAACCACGCCGATGAACACCTGAAACAGTTGCCGGTTAAGGTTTTAATGCTGCTGAAATGTACCCTTTTACATATGCTACGCATAGCTAGTCTTTTATCAATTTACACAAGACCGCTTACTTATTGCATAGAAATCGCTTAAAGAAACAAATTGACAATCATTAAAAATCGATCCTATTTTAATTCTGAAATATCTTTACCTTTACATTTTAGATCTCAAATACCTATTTAATTTACAATATTTTTAAACAATGCCCATTTATGAACTACTTAATATTATAATTCTAGGGCTAAGTTGCTGAGCTATCTATGCCATCATGGCTATTACGTACATTGATAAGTATAAGGCATCGCGCAGCCAGATGTTGAATAGATTAAACGCCAACAGCATATTGTATTATCTATTTACCCTGGAGTAACCTTTAAAAATGGTGACCATAAGGACAATATCGAATTTTCTACCAATACACGGCAATACCAACTAAAACTCCGCAGTGGCCATCTTTAGCGCATTAGGGACGACTGTGGGACTCTGACGGAAAGTGTCTAACTGTCATCCGCAACCATCCCTATGGCATTTTGTACTTAACCATCATAAATGGTACTACATTTAGGCGGGTAGGCATTACCTACCACATCATTGCCGCTGGTGCAGTGGTTCTCGCTTCTAGCGCGCGCTCGGCGCACCATTTGGCAGCAGCGGTTGGGGCCGGCGCACGCCTTATCTGATTTGCGGAAAGATCCTTCCACGTGACATCGGATGTATTGGTCTGGCTCAGAGCGTTGTCCGAGCTTCTTAAACCTTTAATGTACGTTACACGTGATTCGCGAGGGCATTAATATCAGTTGGGGTGACACGTTACAGTATATCAATACCGGTTTCATATTTTGACAGCACATTAATAGGTTTCATAATATAAATTACCCCGTAGGGATAATGTTATGGGCATATTCAATTTTCATAATTGGAATCAAAACATTTCATTTTCGCCAGTTGCATCGATGTACAATCACCCAAATGGTGCTAGTAAACTTTGTCAAGATAAAACGCCCATTTTTCATATTTTACCAAGCAGGTGCGATCGTTTCGGAGATGTACAAAGGAAACAGCAGATAAATCGTATTGTCTACCTTAGTTGTAAGTTGCATGTCGCTGAAGGACGACGCGCAAGCGAATTATTTAGTACCTTAAGGTGGTCGAGCATTCACTTTTCTGACTGTAACTAATCGCATATTTTTCTATATTATTATGTTTTCTATACTATTATTATTATATTATATATTTTAAGAATTATAGACGTTATCGTATTTGTTTGTATTTATGCCTTATAGGACGAATAATGTTATATTATAATACTAACCTCACAATAAAGTTCCTCTTTTCTCTGCCGAGTGCTTCTGTTACCTTCATAATTCCATCGGGTTCGTCCGGCACCAGCAACTCTCCATTGGTGCCCAAGAAGTCTTTCTTCGGCATTAGTTGCTTCATCAGCATGGCTTGATCATCTTTGTGAGTTAGAGACACGATATTGTGTCCGAGCAACTCAAGCTAACAGCAAAAGTGTATTATGTTATAACAGGCAATTGAAATATCTACTTGACGTAAAATTAAATGAAATTTATTGTGATTTTATCGAGAAATAAACGGTCAGTTTTGCGTATCTTTTGCATCAGCCGAAAGCTTCAGTTATCTAATTTTATGTGTATTATGCTCTATATATTGGCGATAGGATCAACGAAATCTGAATATTGAATTCTATGCCGCTCGTAGCATGATCGATATTCTTATGCAAATCTGAACATAAAGTAATAAATACTGCATATTGCCCTTGTATATGGTTATGCTATACACATATTACATATGCTGATCGTGATTAAGCCAAGCCAGCAATTTAGCCAGCTAGTTTAGTACTATATCATAAGATCTTCAAAGAAGAAAGTAAATGCAGGTGGTCTGTCAGTTATGCAAAGGCTTCGTTTAACTACTTCGATGCTATCATATTCTACTAGTCACCTTTTATAGTTATAGTAAATAGGTTGAGATAAACTTTTCTTTTGATGTGTTTATTATTTTAGTGACAATGGATTTGGTCAAATATTTGATGTGTTTTAAAGTTACATTAATTTCATAAAGAATAGTTAATGACCTAACTTTTTTTTTATTTAGGAATATTTACATTATTTTTGTTTTATTTTAACCCAAGATATCTCCTCTTAGAATCGATGTTAATACTAACTCTATAACTTACGGTAAATCAGTTGCAATAAGATAAATGATTTAAACAAAATCAGTTCAATAAAAACAACAATTGTAATTCAGAACGTGCCTTTATATGTTTTCTTGTTACTCTATCGCATCGGTATGTGCAGAACTTGGCAAGGAGTTATAATTTGGCTCGTAACAATATATTACATTATAACTAAAAATCTCGACTTGTGATATAGTATTACTACTCGGAGTTTCAACATTGCAAATAATCTAAGGCACTATACTACACAGATAAAAATCTGCAGATAATGTCAGAATATTATGAAGATATTTATTAATGTGATAGGAGTTGTATCGCCATACTCTCGCAGGTTTTATCTTAGAATGTTTCTAATGTAAAGTAACAACTATTCACTTTTTTTTTATTGCATTGAATGACGAGACGAGCATCCCGTTCGCCTGATGGTAAGCGATACGACCACCCATAAACAGTAGCAGCACCATCTAACACCTTGAGTTACAAAGTACTGTGTGGCATTCCACTGCGCTCGTCATCCTGAGACATGAGATGTTAAGGCTTATTATGTCCAGTAGTTACGCTGGCTACAATGTCCTTCAAACCGAAACACAACAGTGCAAGCAGACTGCTGCTTGGCGGTAGAAATAGACACTGCGGTGGTACCCACCCAGACGGACTCTTACATATGAGAGACCTACCACCAGTAAACTCTCATCACTTATGTGATATATGTTATATGTATATGTCACTTATGTCCCCATGAGACAAAGGTAATTAATGTAGCATGAAAAAATGTCCTGAGTGCCGTTACTTGCAACCCTCCACAACCAGATGTTCCTACCTCTGTGTATCCAAGGTACTGCTGCACGTTCTCAGAGATGACGACGATGATGCCTTTGTATGTCACGGTGAGAAGGAACCCATTGAAGAGTCCCATGACGGCTCGCATGGAGGACGACTTGAATTGTTGCTCTTCGACAGCCAGAGAATCACCAAACACTGTGAAGAAAACTCCCTATAATACTCAAGTCAAACGGCCAGTGACACTTTGTTACTGTTGCTTAAATTACAACGTTTGTATTGTGACCACTCCTAAGCCGGATTGGCAAGAAGACTTCTGCAAGCGATTTTTACTGCGTGAACAGTCACAGCAAGCTGACTAGTGTAAACGCATCTCGAAATTCTGGTGCAATATATTATTGCGAGACCTTGCTAGTCTAAACTTAATTTTTTGCCTTTTACTTTAGCATTGACTTCTACTGTCCACTTTGTATCTGGTTGTAAGTGTAGCTGAATTTAAGACAAGTCTACCTCCAAATTACTATAATATTTTAACTTAGCTGTTAAAAATCTATAAACTTCGGTTTTATTGTAGAGCTAAAACCACGTCTGAGTAAGACTATAACACAAAAAATTGTTGATGTCTATGGGTGGTGCTTATTGACAATCAATCGAAAAAAATACATATAATATTTTAACTTAGCTGTTAAAAATCTATAAACTTCGGTTTTATTGTAGAGCTAAAACCACGTCTGAGTTCTTACTCAGACGTGGTTTTTGTGTTATAGTCTTCTATAACACAAAAAATTGTTGATGTCTATGGGTGGTGCTTATTGACAATCAATCGAAAAAAATACATATTTTCCTGTCTAAAACACATAACAACAATTAAGATTTATAAACTAACAAATAGGAAAATATATGTAACAAGTATGAATGGCGATAGCCTAGTTGGGAGTAGATGAGCAGCGATAGCCTAGATGGGAGTGGAACGGACTGCCGAGACGAATGTCCGCAGGCTAAAAACCCAAGGGCACACACCTCCGACTTTTCAAAAAAAAAAAGAAGTTAAGTGTGTATTCTTTGTGAATTATCGCTCGCTTTAACGGTGAAGGAAAACATCGTGAGGAAACCTGCATAACTGAGAAGTCCTCTGAATTTCGAAGGTATGTGAAGTCTGCCAACCCGCACTAGGCCAGTGTGGTGGACTAAGGCATTTAACCCTCTCTGCTCTCAGTAGTAGAGGAGGCCCGTGCTCGGCAGTGGGCAGTTTATACTACAGGGCTGGTATGGTAAATAGGAAAAAATCTTGAAGACTGTTTGCGGTGAATACCCTAGTGTAAGTTGTACTTATTAGCAATCGATATTAGGGACAAATAAAACTAAGAGCGAAAGGATTTTTGTCACCAATAATCCTTCTTCTGCGCTTGTCTCCAATGTCTTTGATCACTTTAGAAGAAAGACTTTAGTGCAGCAGTGGAGGGCTATAGGGAGTAATAACAATAGTTGAGTCAGTCCAGCCACGAAGTAAGCGGGTTTTTTTTTCTTTATGGCATTGAATGACGAGACGAGCGTGCCGTTCGCCTGATGGTAAGCGACACGACCACCTATAAACAGTAGCAACACCATCCAGCACTTTGAGTTACAAAGTACTGTGTGGCATTCAACTGCGCTCGTCGTCCTGAGACATAAGGTGTTAAGTCTCACTATATCCTGTAGTGGTGTTATTTTCATTATGTTGTGTTTTTGTATTATTATATTATGAATATTTATAATTCCTATAATGGAGAATCCGCATATTATTATGATACCTAAGTTACTTTCAGTGCTTATAGTATTTGTGATTTATCACATATAATACCACAAGAGCTTCAAAATTATCGGGTATTTTCCGATAGGTTCGTTGCAAACAAATGAAGGAGTTTTCAGGTTAAAAAATCACGAGCGCGAAGCGCGAGTGATTTTTCCTGAAAAACTTGACGACTTCATTTGTTTGCAGGGAACCTTGAGGGAAATGCCAGATAATTTTGAAGCTCGTGTGGTATTCGGGGGATTATTTTTCCGTCCCAAATGTCGGCCAATAGAATTGCACCATGAGATGAAATGAACAGTCAACAAATAAGAATTTCATAATATATAGTAACGACCAGAGAAAATATTCAAAAAAAATTGTTTCTTATTATATAGTAACGACCAGAGAAAATATTCAAAAAAAATTGTCAGTATAATACCATGTAGGTTGTACCACGTGACGTCGAATGGTGCAATTCTATTGGTCGATATTTGGCTCGGAAAAATAATCGATAATATTTTTGTTATTTCAATAATAACCTCAATTGTTTATTAATTAGTTCAATGAAAACCGTGACTTCATGCTTTAAGTAATATTCTACATCTTACTGTTCTTCTTCTAGTTTAGTGCTGGTGATAATAAAAATACATTATAATCGATAATACACATACAATATTATGTTTATTATTAACGTAATAAAATGTATTCTCGTTCTCTACAATATTGGCAATAAGTATATTTATACCCACGGAGTAAATTTACACTTACACGAATTTAATTTTATTAGTGTTTACGACTAAGTTCATCACAATATGTTGTTAAAGAAGTGACTAATCCGTCGAGACCTCGGTCATTATTAAATACATAAATTTTAATTCTCATCGCGACCGGAGAATTGTCGGCTAATAATATTCTTTGTTATGAATGTTAAATAGACCCGGTTAAAAATAATAAATACATGATTGTATTTCGTAATATCGGTCACGGTGTGATAAAATAAGTTCAGGTCGCGCAAACTCCACGCTGTCTAAGCTGACATTGAAACGAAAATAACTGAATTCGTACGATGTGGCAGCGCCCTAAGAAAGCATGGCGGTGCACGTGCGTATGCGCAGATCCTCACGTTATTTCACACGATTACATTCGTTAACAATTATACTCATCCACACTACATTTTAGATGTAAGAAATGTTAATTATTACCAACAAACTTCTCCGGCACTGAAAATGTAACGGATATTGAGCTGTGGATACTACAGTCTATTATAATAGACACATATGCATAAAAATAAATACGACATTGATTTCACACTTGCCAGCATCATATTTTGAATTCGTTAATTTGCACGGCGCGTATTCTATTAATTTGCTATAAATCTATCAGTCATCGGAGTTGTAAACAAAATGATAAATCATAAACTATTATGCAACATGCAATCAGACTGTTACAAAGTCAACTATTCTATGCAAGATGTTCGGGAAGAAATTTCAAATTATGTTCTGACTTCTGTTACAATCCAAAAGTGACACAAATGTGAGACATGTACAGGAATAGCCGCGCACTTCAACACGGTTTATTGGCCGCTACTAAATGACTCGATTGCACTGAATATTTCAGATACTAATCATTTTAGCCATTTGCAACATATTCTTATATTAAATTCGTCATGATACTGCAACATACTGCTTTTTATCCAATAGAATCGCAAAAAAAAAAAAATTATATTTTAAAAATCTAGGACTATATCTGCTTTAATCCGAACAGTAATTCTACAATCTGTGTAGACTAATAATACTAAAATTCATTTAAATAATAAATGTTATTCATTTCACAGCTACATAAATCTATCGGTTTATATCTGCTGACATAAGTATCCTATGATATTAATATTGTAATTCGATGAGTCATCGCATCAGTGGTAGCTACTGACAGTTCTGGTGCGCAATTATGTTGCACTTGGTTCAAAATAGTTCATGCTTGAATATAGGTGGTTATTGTTGCTCGTCCATGGTTGCAATACAAACGCTAGAGTAGATTAAATGTTTTTATATTTAATAGATATTAACACCGGGCTTATAAATATTATAATAATTATAAAGTCTCAAAAGATATACATTACATAATAAAGACTGTAAATAACGCAATTCATATATCGAACTGGCTGTCTCTTAGTTATGTTATTGTATATAGACAAGACATTAATAAAACACAACAAAATGTGCGCACCTGCATCGCTGATAATCCTGCTTTATACGTGATTCACCTTAGACTACGGGCGCTTATAGTCTTTAACACACTCCTCATTTTTGCCATGCATATTATCGCGCAAAGGTACGTAATTGGTATGGGTGGAGCTTGCATACTGACACATAACAATTATTTTATGGAATGTGGTGAAACTAGAAAACATTTGCAAATTAAATCGTGAAACTGGATCAACGTCAACTGCGTCGTTGCCGTCGACGAGGTGCGTCGTTTAATTTTTATTTCAGAAGTAATTTGTTAACAATATTATGCAATCCAATGTTAGTTAATAATCACTCTAAATTATAACAAACTGCTTTATATCGTAGAAGGCCACAAAAAGTTTGTTGACATTTTTAAAACTCGACACTGACCTTCCCAATAGTTTATAACAAACTCGAATATGGCATTAAGCGAATATTAATTAGTTACCACGGGTATGACAAGGTGAAGGATATTGAATTAGAATGCAGCGTTGTTGTTAAACTTCTTCTTTCCAGGTAATGGTGAAATGTTACTTCGTGATTGTATCAACTACAACTTTGTATTTCCAAAGGAAATTAAATATTACTCTTCGTAGATAACGGATATACTGAAATATTTATTTAATATTTTCTCAATATTCTTTTCTGAGCTCAAATAGGTCCAATTAGAAGAGTTTAACTGATTAATGCCGTGCACTAATTAGGCGACAAGACGCTGCCAATACTTTGTTACTAAGCCGTAACGTCTAGTAACCAGACGATAAGGTTCACTTTGAGAGGTATTGAAAATATATGAATTACTCGAATTTCTGATCTATTTATACCCTGTCGAGACTTAATCAATTATACTATTTTGAGAAAAATGCCAACCTCTATTTTGTACAATAATTGCAAACAACGTGACGTTATCATAATATGTAATTGAACTAGTTATTTGAAATGTATTTACATAAAATACTTGGTTTTTAAATGACTGCCTCGGTGGCGTAGCACTAGCTGCACCTCTGCCTACCCCTTCGGGGATATAAGACGTGAGTGTGTGTGTGTGTGTGTGTGTGTGTGTGTGTGTGTGTGTGTGTGTGTGTGGGAGTGTGTGTGTTAGGGTGTGTGTTTTTAAATAACGGAATTGCATATCTGTAGGTTTTGCTCCGACGCAATATTTTTAAAATTCTGCTACCTATTGCTTTAGTGCAAGGCTATAAAACATCCTTATTAAAGAAACCGCCACATATAAAAGTTAATATGTACATAGGCAGGGTGCAAAAGTGAAATTTATGTTTGATACTTTGATATTCCACACGTGCGGATAATTTTCATAGTGTAAAGTCGAGTCTAAGATTCTTTTTCATGCAACATTTTATTTTAGAAGTTAATATGTGCTGCATTTTTTAAAGATCCAATTATATTACCGATGTGCGTACAATTTAACGGGGAATATGTAAAAATATTGTGCTTGGAATACCACCACCACCACCATACCAGCCCTGTATTATATACTGCCCACTGCTGAGCACGGGCCTCCTCTACAACTGAGAGGGTTAAAGCCTTAGTCCACCACGCTGGCCTAGTCGGGTTGGCAGACTTCACATACCTTCGAAACTCAGAGAATTTCTCAGGTATGCAGGTTTCCTTACGATGTTTTTCTTCACCATTAAAGCGAACGATAATTCACAAAGAATACACACATAACTTTTAGAAAAGTCAGAGGTGTGTGCCCTTGGGTTTTGAACCTGCCGACATTCGTCTCGGCAGTCCGTTCCACTCCCAACTAGGCTATCGCCGCTGTTAATCCTAAAATTAAATTCCTGTTTAATTGGAATATCCTAAGGGTACCTAATTTATAATAATTGATTTTTTCCGCGTGTTTAAATTAAAAGTAGGAAAGTAAAAAATCTACTGACACAGAGGCTTCTTCTGTCGAGGAAGACATCATATTACATCCGTGCCTTAGTATTTTTATAACGGTATTCATACAAAAGGTTCGATTTATTTAAAAAAAGAATCTTACCGTATTCGTGCGCCCTCAAGTAGTGCGCTGTGAGGCGGAGGACCCCAGTCTTGTCTATCTTCCGGGAAGCCGCTACGACCGGCGGCACCATCGATGCCAGATCAGCAATCGAGCGGTTAAGTTTGTCGCGCCGTTGCTTCTCTGCTTTGTTGCGAATCTCGCGAGGGTTGTCGCTGTAACAAATATTTAGCTATAGCCTCTAAGAAAATTGTGGAGGAGAATCGATCCATAAAGACATTTAAAAATGGAACCGTCGTCGTGATGCTGGCCATTTATCTGAATCACACTGATTTGTAAGCAGTCTCACTGTATTCATTGTTATCTTAGGAATTGCCATGTAATTTTCAACTTTACAAAAACTATTTTTGCGATCCAAATGTCTATATTCCGTTCTCAGAATTAATACATTCTGCCATAAGTTACACAGTTATCAGAAACGGCTGCTAAAAACTGCGTGACAGAACTGGACTGGACAAACTGGAAACGGGAGCAGGTACTATTATAGATCAAAAAGAAATATGTGAAAGTTTCAATTCATACTTTTAGACTATTGGTTCAACCCTAGCACATATGATTTCTGAAAAAACAAAAGGAATTCGAATCGTGGAAGAGTGTAGACCACCTGATAAAACGGAATTACAGTCTCTGAAACCGACAACTACGATGGAAATTATTACGATAATTAAACATTTGGACCTTTATACTGCATCTGACATTGATGGTATTAGTACAAAAAATATTAAATTCGTGAAAGATATTATTGCTTCGAAACTTATAGCCTAAATTAACTATTGTATGGCACGAGGTATTTCTTCCAACGATTTAAAAGTAGCAAAAATTGTACCAGTTCATAAAACCGGAAGTAAATTTGACCCGTGCAATTACCGACCTATATCGGTTCTCGCGGTGATTTCTTAAGTTTTCGAGAAGATTCTTTATAACCGATTAAAATCATTCCTTAAATGTAAAAGCTTCCTTTGCCCTAAACAGTATGGGTTTAGGCCTCTATCAAATACTCTCGCTGCTACAATCAAATCGATAAAGTAGTATCGAAGTAAAATGTCAGCTGCTTAGCTCATAAATATAAATTGAAGAGTTGTTTCTTGTCCATTTTACCAGCATTTCTTTTAATATTTAAGTACACTCTTTCACATAGACGTGGTTAAAATTTAAAAATATGTCATACAATTCATGTGAACTTTTCAATATGACAGCTTATGACTGATGTCCATTGCGATGAAACTTTTATTTGGAAATATAATTGCAATTATTCTTTATTTTAGCAATCGCGGTTTTGAGTGTAATGATAAAGCCATGCTACACAGCATTAGTATCTGCAAAAACTCAGCATCTCCTCCATCCCTTAATTTCCTTTATATGCACGTTCGAAAATGTACCTTTACCATTATAGTCTAAGGATCAATATCATGAAAAGTACATAGTAAGTTTAAACAACTTAGCATGTGGAGCGGAGAGCCAAAGATATTCTTATTTCAAAGTGCAAGATATATTTTTCCTAGCAGAAGTTGCAGTATGAGGGTAGATATCATCATATTATCATACTATAGCTCTTTCATACCAATAACTTGCCGCTAATAAGGCTGATTTATATTTTCTCACTTTTCGCGAATTAGCATAAATTATACCATACTATCGTGTCTACACCCACCAGCAAGTTCTATCAAGTGATACGAAATGTATAAACGTATATCCTACCATAGTGAGCATGAGCTATGAAGTCTATGGGAACGATTCGACAAATACATAATATAATAAATAGCCCAGTTGTTATGATCACAACTGTACTATAAAGGCGCTCTTTATAATGTTATAGAATGATTACATCTTAATTCCAAATACTGTTTCCATATTGTTTATGGTCTTCATCTTCGTCTATGTAAGGCGATCGCGCTACGTAGTTATAGATGACATATATTTTTATCTATTCATATATATATATCATATATGTGTAGATAGTATATCTACACATGTTCTCACGAGGATGTGTGTAGTAGCGGGTGGCGACTCGCTGTTTACTGTTTTGATAAGTGCCACTTGTATATTCATTTGCTATGTATATTTGTGTTTGTATGGAACTATATCTGACTGTTAAATTTAATGTTCGTGATGCCTATATGCATTTCCATCCAACTGTATTACCTTCTATATTTAGGCGACTTAAACTACAATTCTGAGCTGTGATTGAGTTTCTACTGCTAATATCCTTTGAGTTAATTAATCTTGATACGACATATGAGAATGCTATCGCTTAAAATTTAGCTATTTATAATATAATCAATTCATTTCATTTTTATGGCAGTAAGCCAGATAATTAACAATTGAATAATTTGATTTTAAGTGGTTACGATTGTCCATGACCACCCGCAATGCTGTAGTAAGCATGAGAGAGTTGCTGACGATGACATCGACACACTAGTCGTAGATAAACATGATCCATCTGGGATCTACCGTGTAGCTTATCGCTAGAGTAAGCTAAAATTATTCATAGTTAGCCTTTCCCCGAAGGACACTGACATTCTAATTATTAATCGCAGGCAAACATTTCGAGATTTGGTCTAACTTATAAACAAATATATTTTTGATATGTTCTCTTTCTATTATTTTTTTTACCTACTGGTCGAGCCCAGATTTATTAACGCAATTAAATTAAAAATAGTTTTAATGTATCATATTATCATTATTAAAATAGGATATTCGAGGGAAAATATAAAATTATTGACACTCATACACTCTAGCTACGTGGATGTGTCATTTATACATCGTAATCAGCAAGGTGACAGACCAGAATAGTAGCAAAATATTTGCCAGAAAGTGGCAAATATCTAATTCAAAAAGGCTGCATGACATATTTTTATTTAAATTACAAGTCAACGGGAACGGCATGCGTCAGTGTATACAATTTTCCCTCGCGGATTACAAGACCGAAGAAAACTATGATAATAGTTGTAAGATACTAACAGTTCGTAAATATTGGTGATAGAGGTAAAAAAATTACAATATTATGTGTTCAATGAAGAACGCCAACGTCACGACTGCCTCGGTGGCGTAGTTGTATTACGGTACGACTGCAATGCTGAGGTCTCGGGTTCGATCCCCGGGTCGGGCAAAGTGATATTGGATTTTTCTGTTCAGTATCAGCCCGGAGTCTGGAATTTGTGCCCGATATGGCGATAGGCTCGCCCCCTATCACATCATGGGACGAAATAATGGCGAAAAGTAGGTGCAACTAGTTGCGCCTCTGCCTACTACCCCTTCGGGGATGAAAGGCGTGAGTGTGTGTGTGTGTGAAGAACGTGTTATTATTGAAATTCCAATTAATTTCCTCTGTTATTTAAAAATTAACGAAATTAGTGATAGCTTTCCGGCTTTCTCACTCGGCCTCAGAAAGTTAACGATAAAGTGACTTAAACTGATTGACACGTTAAATGGTGGTATAAAATATTTAATGCAGAATTTTAATATCAAATACGCCTCATTAAACCATTGTTATGATGCTTACGTAACACCGTATTTTGCCTACATTTCATCCGTTCGTTCAAATCGGTGCTTAAATGAAATGCAATATTTCCAAGAATATGCCATTGCTTACTAGTTACTCGAAACACGATAGTTTTTAATTCTAAACATCCTGCCCACTAACACTAATGGTAATGATGATTCGGTAACAAAGTAATTAAGTCTTAGAACGTAACGTAGCGTAATAAATTCGTATTTTAAATTCTTCTATGTTTATTAAAATCAATTACGTATATGATACAAACAATGTAGTTAACATTCAATTTTATTTATATTTTGAACGAAAAACTAATGTATAGTTACAACCAATGAATAGGATTTAAAGAAAATATGTATGTAAATACGGCCTTTGACGTCAATAAATCAGTTAAATTCTTTAATACTAGGTATAAGCTATGATACTACCTATCCTATTTGAAATCGGTTTATTATTGAATTTGTTTTCAACAAAGTTAGTTTCTATACTATCTAGTTCTTGTAAAGTGCGCATCTGTCAAAGTTTACAAATATCGATCCTACTTACAAACTTGTTAAGTCCAGTTACATAACTAGCGACATCGTAATGGAAATTGATCTTAAACTTGAGCGTATAAATATGATTTTCAAGAAACCTAAAGAAAAAGGATATTATAATCTCAAAGATGTATAGAACCTTAATTTCATCTTAATAAAATCCCAAAATCTAAACATTACATTAATTGTTTATAAATCTCTTTATAAATGTAAATATATTATTGTTTATATCCAATTAGCGTCTATCATAATCAATTGTATCGCGTAGATCGGTAAGTCTATAAAATTGGCAAGATTGTGTTACAAATCATTCGTTACCTTTTCAAACAATATAATTAGCATTGAACGTAACCTTTATTTTATGTCAACAAAGACGCTTGTTTTGAGCTAGATGTTATACGAACTTTGGATAGGGGGATTGACTTTTATGAGTGGTCATTATTTTAGGTTCACAATTAAGTGCATTAACGTAGCGCAACGACTAAAAGCTATGAAAAAACGTTTTTTAAGATTCTACAAAAGTGTAAGAGAAATATTCTCCATCGGTATCACGTGTGTGGAAAAGTTTGTGATGTAAAAGCAAATAAACCGACTGATACGCGTGATATTCCTGATTGCGTCTGCCCTGGATACGGAGCATCGCAATTTCACAGCATTATACTACCAAATTACCAAGCACGCACACTGCTTTATTACACGAGCTCAACAATGTATTTATTAAAGACCCTTTTAAACTGCAATCAATCGATCTTTATGCAAGGTGTGATATTAAATCATACTAAATATTGTAGATACTATTAAATGATAATGATACTAAATAAGTTCAAAATGTTGAAATCATCTGAACATTAATAAATTAACGTTGAAAATAAACGGAAATAAAAATTGATTTACAATATAATACTGGAATACAAATAATTGCAGACTTTCTATTTGCATTCCTCGTACATAAGATAATATCACTTCATACAATGGGCACACATCGTCAGACCAGGTGTAGATTTGCTATACACACTCGATTATGCATAAAGTTATTGGTGACTAGTCCATTGTGCGAAACGCTGTAGGTAATTGTATATACTACATATTGTAGGGAAATATATGTTACCAACCGCATATTGTGCAGGTCAACACGTATCGAATATCTGCTGCGACTGACTTGTAACAGTATCAGTGCTATCATTTTGTTCGGTCTGTGCAAATGCTGAACCCACAAAACCATGGGAATAAGTAGTAGCAGTGTTAGTTTCCTTTTTCGCTGATAATCGTGTTATTATGTAAAAATACACTAGGAATGGTATTAAAGCAAATAATTTGTAACTCCACACTTTTAATACCTACTGTAAACTACTTTACACATTGGAAAGATGGATTACAGCTCGTTGTATATTTCTCTCGCTGTCGGCTATATGATAATGGATCGGCGACAAAGCTTTCAATAACCTAGAGCGATTCTGTTTTTTTTTTGTATTTAATTGAATTTTATTTTGACATATATTTGTATACTTCCTTATTTCCACTATGAAGTTTAATATTATAGATAATTTCTCCAAATATCCTTACTTGGAATCCTCCTTATGTAAAATACCTTGAATAAAAACTGGTGATACAAAAATTTAAAAATCGAACGTCTTCGTACAACTACAAAATAAATTTGAAATAAATGTTAGACAAATGTGTACCCAAAAATATTTCACCAAAACATCTTTTACCAATTTGATGGTAAAAGTGGAAGGGCGTCCTCCCGATAACGCTTATGCTGTGCGGTAAGCCATGCCAAGATTTAAATATAGAGTACGTCTCGCCATTACACTGTATAACATCTGACAGCCAAGTCACATGAAAAAAATATTGCATATATTTTTGTACCATTTTACAACAGTAATGAAAGAATTTCCTTCCAATTACGGTGAGGTTTATTCACATACATTTATTTCATAAATCACGCACGGATACGACGAAAGAGCTGGTGCCAACTAATTCCATTCTATTTATATTTGTTATTAAACTTGAATTGAAAATTTACCGCAAGAATATAAGCTCTAAATGAAGAGGCAAGGTGAATGGATTAGGGCTCTCTGATAAGCTTTCGCACTAGAGTCTCGGCAGCCGGCTTTGGAGAGTATCAACAAGTTAAAGTGAATAGCAGATTGGAGATTAAACTGCTCTTTAAAGTTAAACAATTGCATTTATAAACAGATTAAGCTTTGATATTCTATTATAGAGATGGCAATACGAAATGATATCAGATATGAGATTAATAGTATACAAATTATGATGAATGAAATTAACATGGAAAAAATATCGCAACGAATGTTTCCCCGTTTCATTCTTATTAGGCTTATTTAAACCAAAAAAATAAACGACATAATTTTAATAGGTGCATAACATAAATCATTATAATATCACCTATGTAATTATTAGTTTGTAATAAAAGGTTTAAAATAGTTCTGCCATACACTGTACCCCAGGTACATGTTAACCCTACTGGTGGTAGGTCTCTCATATGTAGAGCCCATCTGGCTGGGTACCACCGAAATGTCTATTTCTACCGTCAAGTAGCAGTGTGCATGCACTGTTGTGTTTCGGTTTGAAGGAAATTGTAGCCAGTGTAACTACTGGACATAATGAGACTAAACATTTTATGTCTCAGGTTGACGAGCGCAGTGGAATGCCACACAGTACTTTGTAACTCAAGGTGCTGAATGGTGTTGCTACTGTTTATGCGTGGTCGTATCGCTTACATGAGGCGAACGGCACCCTCGTCTCGTCATTCAATGCAATAAAAAAAAACTAGGATATATCTGCAAGGAATAAAATTCATTGATTAGAAAAGAAATAAGATTCATTTGCACAGAATATCAAACAAATTCTTTTTGTATACGAATTCTTTTTAATCTCTCGTTCGAATAACACGCGTCTAGAGTTTTTAATATTTGCATCTATAGCGCGTGGAGTATTGATTTTAGCAGATTGTTTTACCACAAGCGTATTATGATGAACAAACACTATTTTTTCATCATTTTTGCATAGTATTTAAATACCAGCAAACATTTCATTGCTCTAAGGGTTAAAGATGACATGTCCATTTCGACAGCACAGTTGCTGATTGGATTTCTACCATTGTCACAACTTATAATTAAACCATTGATGTATTAGGGTTTTTTAATACATCAATGAATTAAACTCGACATTTTCGCGGGTTTGTATCGATACAAATGCATAAGCTAGCTTTATAAATATATTATAATAATAAATATATTATCATCTTTAGTTTCGTTGGTGAGCTTGTAATGAACTTAAAATAAAATAAAAACAAAACATTAGAAAATACAACAAAATTTTCAAAAATATGAACCAAAGTAAGCATAATCTACAATTTACAGTAAATGACTAGTGTACTAAAAATTCACATATTATATAAGTGCTTTCGGTTTTTTAAATCATGATCGCAATGTGGTTATTATAAATAGTGTCACTCAGCGCTGATACATATAATTAATAAAATTACCCGCTCTATTTTACATAATATACAGGTTCTAATAGATTCGCAAACCCTGGTAGATGATGAAATCCTGTTTGTGCTTTGCACCATTTTTTAATTATTCAAGAAATTTTACCGAGGAATACCTGTAAATAATATCAAGATACACAACATTAGGTCAATTATGCATTCAGTTTTTTTCTATCATAAAAGTATCAATTAATGTTGGTCTGAAGTAACTGAGATATAATTAGAGTTGTTTTAATATTATTATTATCACTAATTGCAGAAATAAATCACCTTATATTTAGAAACTCCTTGTTAACTTAAAGATACGAATAAAGCAGCTAGATCCCCTTTAGAAAAAGATTCAGACCATTTTACAATAATAAAAATAAATCACGCAATTTTGGGTGATATTTGATGAGGATATGAGAATAAACAGGACAATTGGTATATTCTTTAAAGATCGATCTATTTCCAACGTACGCTACCGTAAAAAGAGAACTTGATTGAGTATTGTTTCATACACCACACGGCGGGAACAAAAACACTGTTTTCAAAAGATTCCAGATTATAAAATCAATGAATTCACAAATTGGCTTTTGCCCACGCACAAATGCGTCCCCTTTTAACAAATTAAAAGGGGATGCAATTTGTCTATTGTAACGTTGTTCGGAAACCGAATTTTTGTAAGGTTTAATGTTTTGAGTGCAGTTTAATGGAAAACATTAACTTAGTTTTACTGGTGCAATATCAAATTATTTGCTAGATAAAGTATACAGTAGCTAGGCGTTACTCGTAGTTTCAGTTGCGTAGTAAATCTTCGCTGAAATGTGTGCACTTTTAGATAAAATGTAGCCTAAAATTATAATGTTAATCTAAGACATCATAAGTTGTATGCTATCTCGATATCTCTATATCTTCCAACGATTTCTGCATTTACTAAGAAATTTAGAACATTTTCATACAGTCTCGCATATTTTATTTTAGTAAAATCAATCTGTACTAAGAAAAATCTCTTACTTTGCTTAGTATTATATTTTTATCGAGTTTTAGTGCTAAGTTCGCCTTATGGGAAGAAATATAGAGATATAATAATAGGTTGCAATTAAAATTATTACGTTTATGTTTAAAGTGTCCAGTAAAATAATTATCAATGATGAACATCTCCGTTTCTTATCAAAGCCGAAGCCCAAAGCGTGATTTCACTTAATGGTACCTAAAAAAAACTTTAAGAAACGCACACCGAAGGAACCGTAAGAAAATACCAAAATTTCAAGTTTCAATATCAAAATACAAAAATGTCTCTCGGTATTATAAACTTGAAAAAGGCATATCTTTGCTACCGACAAATAATGGACTTTACTACTATGCAATAAAACAAAAAGAATCAACGGCAGATTCTTTAACTTTGTGAAATGCAATTCTGCAACGTGATAAAATATGAAATATACATTTATTGTACGTTTTGAATTCAGAATTCCAACCATTGAAATTATTATTTTATTTTAAGATAAAAGTTTCCAGTATCACCAAACCACAGTTACTTTGACCAAACGGTCGACACAATGAGAAGTTAACATAAAATCTGTGTAAGGCAGTTTGAAAAAAAGCCTCGACAACGCATCAGGCTGAAGGGTGCCTATTGTTAATCTCATGACGGTCCGCTGTCCGGCCTAAAATAAAAAATGAAAGAGTAGTCGGACATTGATTTTTTCAAATCTGTAATCACTTTATGGAAATATTCATGTTTTTAACTTCGTTTCGTGTTTTTAGGCAGTCCATCGAGGCTTTTCCAAATCAATTATACAAACGTGGATGGCTGGACCTAGAAATGGTTTAGGATTTTTAGGAGGTCGCTGTTGTTTTTAATTTATATTAGAAGTATAATTTATTTTTGTTTTCTTTTTCACTGAAACATGTGATTTCATATATATCGGCCTGTGATATAATGGTAGATTTTTTTTAATGTTTTTTTTAATATATATGCTGTTGGTGTACCATAAGATATAAATAAATAAATAAAGCACGTTAATAGCGAAATAGGGCTATAGAATGCACGCGATAAAAACGATTATTTTATAGTTCGTATTACCTTAAAGTAAGTAATATTATGTGAAGTCTGCCAACCCGCACTAGGCCAGCGTGGTGGACTAAGGCCTAAACCCTCTCATTAGTAGAGGAGGCCCGTGCTCAGCAGTGGGCAGTATATAATACAGGGCTGGTATGGAAGTAATATTATGTTATTTATTTAATCAATAAAATACTTAAATCTAGTTCATAGCGTTTTAAGTAATGTGTTTTAAATTTTTTGGTGTTTTAACACTGCTTCCAGTAACACAATTTTATTAATAACCATATTTATAAAAGTTTTATATGCCTGCACTCTCTATACTCTAGCTTCCTCTGCATGCACTATTGCATTATAATATAATTAATTTTAATAAAAATATAAGCAAGATAGCTCCTAAGAATTCTATTTAGTCCTTTGAAAATATCATATAAGGTAGAGTGCAGCTTTTAACGCAATATGATGTAAGTTACTAGATTACGGAAAATTTGCATAACGTTAAAAATATTATTTCCATTTTGTGAATGTCGCCTATGTTGACAATAGTAACACGTATAACATAACTAAGGGAGGCTTATTTCAAAATGCGATTCAATCAAGAAATTAAATATTCGCTTATTCTTTTCATCAGGTTGGCAACACGCTGTACAACATACAGCTTCTCAAATATGTCATAGGAATATATTATACTAGCATTGCGCGCGACGCCGCCCGCGTTGAAAAGTTTTCCGGGATAAAAAGTAGCCTATATCACTAAGGAGTAATGTAGCTTCCTATTAGTGAAAGAATTTTCAAAATCGGTCCAGTAGTTCCTCAGATTAGCGCGTTCAAACAAACAAACTCTTCAGCTTTATACATTAGTACTAGCATTTGCGCGCGGCTCCGCCCGCGTGGAAAAATTTTCCGGGATAAAAAGTAGCCTATAGCACTCAGGAGTAATGTAGCTTCCTATTAGTGAAAGAATTTTCAAAATCGGTCCAGTAGTTCCTGAGATTAGCGCGTTCAAACAAACAAACTCTTCAGCTTTATATATTAGTATAGATTATATATGAAGATAGTAAATTTTCCGAGGATACTCCATAACTAATCGGAAGCTTTCACAGTTCTTTACGGTATTGATTGTGACGGGCCGCAAGAGCTGTATAGGTTTCTGACGTTTAAGGCTCGGGGAATATCGGCGGGGCGCGGCGGCTAGGCTCATTTAGGGAACAGTACAGCCTAAATTATGTCATTAAAGTCGAAATTTCAATGATAACGGTCGTGGCTACACAGCTTCCGCTAGGCTAATACCGTCAGAATACCAGTGGGTACCTGCATGAAATGGTTAATCCCCTGTCTAGTCCAAGGGCAATGAGTCACACTTAAGGCCTGTTTCACAAGTATCAAGTAAAGGACATGTCCAAAATGGGCATAAAATTCTAACCGAGATATTTATCTATATTTGAATAGTACTCCCAAAAACTAGGCCTTGTTAATAAATGTTATAATTTTAATGACCTCAAATTTTGAGATTTATGTAATTTTAAAAAACTACACTGAAAATGAAGTTTTTTTTGTAAAAAATACTAATAAATGGAGGGGTCTAAAAATTTTTTTTAATGGATCCATGATATATATTTTTGCCCTTTTAATATGCACTAAGTTTGATGGTTAGATTTTAAGGCCCAGCACCCATACAAAAAGCGGACATCTCCTTTTATTTGACAGTTATCTTATTAAACAGCTAATGCAGATAGTACTCATTTAATTACCATTTATTTGGGAGCATTAGAGTATCGATTTTTTATTTATATGACGTGTAGTATTTATCAGCAATTGATGAAATCGGCCCAAAATATTGTTAATTAATATATTCAGTTGCCTGGGCGGCTATAAAGGCACTGTGAAGCAATAAATACTGCCCATCCAATCGTGTTACGAACTGGTTTGTTAGTGCAAGTATATTGGATTTCAGCATTTCCGCGTAAACAGTTTCGACGAGGATATTAAACGCCATGCTGTTGACTTTAATGCCTGACTGTTACTAGGTTGAAGTGTTTACTCAAACGTAACATTTTAGGTCACAAAATAATAAGTCTCTACGGATAAGTATGAATTAACTTTTTTTAATTTTGCTTTTTTTCATTGAATGCCCCGGACGAGCATGCCGTTCGCCTAATGGTAAGCGATACGACCACCCATAAACAGTAGCAACATCATCCAGCACCTTGACTTACAAAGAACTGTGTAGCATTCCACTGCGCTCGTCATCTTGAGATATATTAAGTCTCGTTATGTACAGTAGTTACACTGTCTACAATATCCTTCAAACCGAAACACAACAGTGCATGCAAACTGCTGCTTGGCGGTAGAAATAGGCATTGCGGTGGTACCCACCCAGACGGACTCTTACATATGAGACACCTACCACCAGTAAATTAATTAACTAAACAATGCATAATATAATAAGTGCATCCTCTCATCCTATTATTATAAAAGAAAGTCCCCCGCCGCGTCTGTTTGTCTATCTGAACGCGGGGAACTCAAAAACTTCCAAACGGATTTCGATGAAATTTCGTACGGAAATATTTTGAGACCCTGGGAATGACATAGGCTGCTTTTTATCCCGGTAAAATCATTTCACACAAGCGATCCTGCGAACCTAAACTTGAGGTTATAACTCCTTAATTCGTTAATTTTGTCTCCCGCTTTGCTATGGAGGGAAGTGGACAATTATTTCAAACTCCTCCCTATCTTTCTATTTGATTAATTTCGTTGCGGGTTTAGTGGTCCCTGAGACTCGCCGAGCTTCACCGCTCGATGTCATAAAATGCGTGCCACTGCTATCCTGGCTTACAAGAGCTGCAGTGGCGGGTGTGAGGGCGGGAAAGTCCCTGAAAGCGATGATACGGACAAAAGCAAAACATATTTTATTATGTTAATTTTATTTAGTATGTCTGAATTGCAGGACAATAATGATTCAATGATAAAACACACTGGAAAAACCACATTTCTTGCTTCTACGCTGCATTAAGGTCTTTAGAATAACCTTCCCGTATTCTTAATTAGTAATGTCATCGCGACTGTAACCGACTGGGTTTAAATTAAAAAAAACATATTATCAGTCTCTGTTGGATATATCGACCTATTTTGGTTTAAAAGCAATATGTAATTATAAAATTTTCGCAGCAAATAATTGTACAAGTGATTTTACAGGGGAAAAAATGTATATTTTGTTCTATTCTATGGACATTTTGCCGATAAATATAAATGATACACTAGCAAAACTTCAAAATTTATATTGAAATATTTTAACAATAAACTATACCTAGCGGATTTTAATATGTAAAATAGCCTTTTTCGTGTTGTAGAGGCTTGACACGAAAAAAGTGTAGTTTTTTTAATAGCCTAGGTATGTCCCGAAAAGTCATACTCTTTTACTAACTATACCATTAACGATAAAGAACATTTTTTATTACTATCGAATTATTTGCAATTGTGGAATATTTGTGTCATATTAAATATAAAATCTTACAAATATTATAAATTACGATAGTTAATGAAAATGTTTGGATGGTTGGATGTGTGTTAGAAGTAAACGCAGAAGCAACTAAACGGTTTTCGATTAAATTTAGGCTACTTAATAATGGATATTTTTAATCTGATTATTCAAGTAGATGGCGCTGGCATCCACTGGTTTTTTAGGGACTTTTTAGCGGGAAATGCATCTCATGCGGTCGAAACCGAGAGCAACACCTAGTACCAAATAGATATAATAAGTAATTATTATAAATACGATTGGTTTTGTGCTAGAAAACAACGTAATTAACACTTTTATTTTATGAAGAAAATTTATAGAAAATTGCTCTCAAAACTAGTTTTATATAAATATGGCTGTAACGGTGCGACTCTACCCTTGAATTACACTGAAAGTATGAAAGTAAGTGGTCACTACTTGGTGGTAGTGATTAACACCTACAAGGTTAGAAAAATCATAGGTGCATCAACAATCTTTAGGATAAAGATGGGGACTTGGAAGCGAGTCTATTTTTTAGGCTTTAGCAACTCACAGGCTGTTCTAAATGTAAGAGCAAAATTACGGTGAGGTTCTCTAATCACATACATTCTGTTTAATTCGGTGGTGATATCAATGGTGTTATTTAATTTTGCCGGTTTATCTATTATCTATACTACTATATAAAGCTGAAGAGTTTTTTTGTTTGTTTGAACGCGCTAATCTCAGGAACTACTGTACCGATTTTGAAAATTCTTTCACTAATAGGCAGCTACATTACTCTTGAGTACTATAGACTTTTTATACCGGAAAAACTGTTCCACGCGGGTGGAGCCGCGCGCAATGCTAGTAATAGATAAAATGACCTACCACGACTCTATTAATTACAAATAGTCATTACAAGTTAAAAAATACTGTAAAGAATATATTTAATAATGATGCATGGTAAGATAATACCAAAGATGTTAAAGAAAAGAGATTACTAACGTAAAAATATATGTTTTTTAAGTTTGAATACATTAACATGTCTACTAACAAAAAAGACGGCTATTATATTTTGTCATGTAGACATAGTTCCATCCAATCGTCCTAATTGAGATAATTTCGAGTCTTCAGATTTTTCGTGCTAATGGCAAATTTAAAGTTTTTTAATATAATTACCTGATATTGTCAACTTTTGAGAGGAAAAACATTTAATATTGATATTTCCGTTGCAGGCTCACAGATTATTTTTTTACGTTAGATATATATATATATATATATATAGTAATCAATTTTAAAACAAAACCATTTTAATAAAAAAGTATCAATATTAATTGATAATTATGACTAAAAGTCTCTACTCCGTAACTCAAACAATAACAAAATATTTTGAACTGATTTTTTGTTAAAAGACGTCTCTTTAAAGATACAATGTGTAAACAAATCCGTAACCAAGGAAACCGACGGCGCGGCGTGTCGTTCATTAAACGCCTTAATAACAATAAATACTTACGGCCGACGGGCTGCATGCCCTGTATGCGGTGGTTGCATAGAAGTCGGTGGCAGCAACGGGGGTGAAGAAAGCAGCATTGTGAGCCCGGAAGTTGAAGGCATTTGGTAATCTGGTGGTTGTTCAATGTATTGCGGCATGCACACGTCTTCCGGTAAAGGCACATTTTGCGGCAACGACATATCATCCGGCAAGGGCACACTGGCTGGATCTATCATGCAATCCGAAGGTATCCTCAAAGGTGTTATTGTATTCTGGCTCATTGTCATACTCTGAGAGACAACGGGACTCTGACATGGCATAAACTGTGCCATTGGATAGTCCTGCTGCACTTGTATGTTCTGCATCATCGGATATCCATCTAGCACTGGTAGGTTTTGCGCCATCGACACGTTAGGTGGCTCTATCAAGTATTGCTGCTGCATTATATTTGGCGACGGCGGTAAACTCTGATGCATCGGCAAACTTTGTGATACCGGCAAATTGTGTTCTTCAACACGCTGTTGCATCGGCACATTACTTGGCACGGCATCGGGTAATACTTGTTGGTAACCTGGGAACATGTCGTACTGGTAGGCGTCGTAGTGGTTCGGCCACACGCGCTGCACCGGCGACCAGTCGGTCATGGTGCGTGGCTCGCGGCGGGCAGACGAGTAATGCGCAGCGGGATGCACGCGTGCACCGGCGAACGCACCGCGCGCTCACTGACGCACCACCTCCCTCGCACCGCAATACGATGCAACGTATAAACAAACTGCAAATTTATCCTTTATCTGGCCGTAACACCGTGCACTTGATGTACCTAGTTAGCCGGCGACTGATAAAGGGCAGTCTTGAACCGTGTTCACACATAACTAATTAGATGTCGAGTAGTGAGTATGCGCAGGTCGCCGCCTGTGGGAGTGGGGCGGGTACCATAACTAGCAACTAGCCAGCTCGAGTTTCGTACACTTTGCGAAAAAATATAACTTTTAATGCATAATTTTATTTTTTACTAGGATAGTTGGCTCAGCTACTAAGTTGATATTTATTTGTTACCGCAAATTCTTATGAACTCAAATTACACTGTTGTTTGTTATTCGATAATATTAAATTATTTTTGACTTTTGTAACATCTAGCCTTTACTCGCATATTCATAATATTCCCATAAATATTGTAATAGGTTTGACTGAAAACTTAAACAACAATGTTTACACTTGTATGACGAATCCTAAATTTGCGATAACCTCGCGATAAGCAGATGAAACGGAGAAATATTAACCCTGAGAGCGGCAAGGTGAAGTGTAACCTATATAATTGATTTAAGGTAAACAAATCATCCATATAATCATTACATAGTTGCAAAATAAAAACACCGCACTTGTTTATGCATTAGTGTTTTACAAGCTCATTCTAGAACATAGTTAAATAAATAAGATCAACTATTGTGAGGTAATAATTATAAATTCTAATTCATAATGGCCATTATGTATTACCGATTGTCGCGAATACGGGGTTCGGTATATGCGTTATGTGACACGTATTTTTTTTTTAATTACAATATGTGCATCACCACACAAATGAATAATTATTCAAAAGCAATACCTCTAATATACACTTGACTTAAATAAACTAGAGTTTTATATGCAAACGAACATTCACGTAACAGTTTATCGTTTTAGAAATTACTATTTTATTTACTTACGTGTGCGAACAATCAGTTCAGGTTAGTTTTTTCTATGAAAAGGGTGCAATGCCAGCACTCAGGTGATAGCGTGTATTTTAACGGTAATCCTTAATTTTGGAAATATAGACATTATTCCGAGACATGGTAGGGATGTAATCATTGTAGGACGGGTTTTGAAGGACTTACTTAGCAAGCCTATTCGTTAACCGGAATCAAAAAATTGTTCTTATACTCTCTTGTTACCATGATCTATAGAAAAAAATATTGTTTATGCAGTTTTTACGACTGCTGTAGTAATTTAAAATTATTTCTTTACATGTGATTAAATAACTAGACTATACAAAAATCCACTTGATCACGATATTTATAAATAATCTGGGAGGAAATTATGCACATTTGTTGTTTATACAACGTTGGTGAGCAGTAGTAACAAATTTGATGATTTATCCAGAGAGATTTACCTATTGAAATTAATGCTGAAAAAACATACCAGCAAACGGCATATTTAATATAATAAATTTAACTCTGTATCTAGTTTTCTCTCTCTGCGTCTCATCGTCATCATCATCGTTGTATTGGGTGGCATGAAGCTATATTAGATCTAATATATATATTTTATAATAAAACTTAGAAGAAAATTAATTTAAATGATACGTTTATTTATTAATAATGCAAGAAATTATAAAAAAATATTTAGTATATTTTCTTTTTACTGTATCCTTTTTACAATCTGGGTATAATTTTCTGTGTTCCACACAGAAAATTACAGAGCGTAACAACTGTTTTTGTTCTTCTTTGGCAGTAATTAAGCCATGAAATTATTCCATGAGCTTCACATCTCGCTCTGCTGAGTCATCATTGACTGCTTTTGGATGCATAACTTTCCTTTTACCTTCCTAATAGGGAACGTGCACGTCGTAAGCACTGCCATCTAGTGGCGCAATCTGGCTCATTTTCAGCCCATCGATACTTGGCGTTGACGTACAATATTCATTAAAAGGATGAAAGGTATCGCTGTGTATCTGGATGCTCCAAAACATAAAAATAAACAAATCAAATGGTGTGAAATTATAATATAATGTTCCGAAGAATAGTACCTAAGTACTTACATTCCATGGTTATGTGACAAACAACAAAAAAGAAGCTGTATAAAACATACATAATTATGAGTTCCTAAAGCATTTAGAAATGTTTCGTTACGTAATTTATATAAATAAATATATTTTGAAGATAAAATTCAAATTGGAGAAATAACATTTTACAATTAAATTTTATTTGATCACTATTTACTTGTACATACCGTGGAACGATCGCATGCGTGGGAAATTGTTACAGAACTATGACACAACAATTTGCGCTCGATCCGCCACAGAGGATTTACAAACTACAGCATTACCATATTATAATATTTTTCAATAATTTCATTCTTTATTATAAAGTGGAAATTGGCATTCACATCATATTATGTAGATTTTTTATTGCTGAATTGTTTTTATTTATTAATTATTAGGATTATCTACAAGGTTTGGCCGCCCTTTGGATATTTTTTGTTGGTGGAGTAGACAACCATGCATATTTTTAATACTGACATTGGCTCCTGTATTTCGCACTAATGTTTTTATGGGATATAAGTATTCATTTAATCAAGTTATTTTATGCTATAAGGAAATAAATATCATAATTAAGAATTAATGTAAACGTAATATTATTATCCAATTGTTAATAAACAATAGTACATTTTGAGGGTGGACGAGTTTACATGGAAACAAGAACCACTATATTCGTTACCACTATCGTACAACAACCCTTTTCTACATTTGAAATTGATTATCATAAGTGTATGTCTACTACGTAAGTATTTTTGTATTTAAGATAGTAGGTACTCGTAAAATATAGGTCCTGACATTCGGACGTAAGACCAAAATTTCCATTCGTTTCAAAGCTCAGCAGATTTTATTTATTTGTTTACAAAATAACACATAGTAGTGGCTCTATCTTGCAAACGATTCCTAAAAAATAAATTCTCCCAAACTCGTTGCTGTATATTATGCTTCCACGTCCTTTTTCTACGTTTTCGAATTAACAAAGCTAACAGCAATGTTTTCTCAGCACAATCCATTTTGTTACTAACTGTCCAAAACGCGTTACGAGCCTGCAGCGTGTTCGCTGCGTGACCGTTGCTTATTCGCGGAAAATTCGCTCGCAATCCGCCAGTGCGATAGGTCTCTATTTAGTACTGCTCAGCTCGGCGGCTCACGGTGAAATGTCCCGCTCTTCAGAGACGGTTATTTATATAATTCCAAACGTCAAAAATATTTAGTACTACCGCCAATTCAGATAAATATTTAAAATTAATATTTTAGCTACCTTAAGGAATTTGTCTACAGGCTACGCAAATAATCATTTTTTATGAATATTAACTGCATTATTGTGACGTACCAAAATCATGCAGTAATCATATTATTTTAGGCCCAAATATATGCATTGATTCCATAATGTATTTGTTTGATATTCTATTTGTTGCGTAATGTAAGTTTCATGTTTAACAGAGCCTAGACAGAGCAAGGGGCGCTCATTCTAAAGCAATTATGCAAACTAGTGTAGACGTCTCATTGGGCACTATTCCGATACCAATTGCTCTCGGCCACGGAGCATTCATAACAAGGCCTATACATACAAATAGTAATACCTATACAAAATATATTCTTATGTATTACATGGAGCAAGCGTGTTCTGGAGTGGAGACCGCGTCTTGGCAAACGTAGTGTGGGACGCCCTCTGGCGAGATGGCGGGACGACTTGCACAAGAGGACAGGCAGCGACTGGATGCATAAAGCAGCAGACCGAGCTCGGGGCGTACGTTGATGATATGATGATGACATACATATTACGTATTTACACTTTTTTTTCGTACTGAATGACGTGACGTGCATGCGGCTCGCCTGATGGTAAGCAGTACGACCGCCTATATACAGTAGCAACACTATAAAGAACTTCCAATTACAAAGTACTGCGTGGCACTCCACTGCACTTGTCACCCTGAGACATTATCATCATCATCATCAGTTCTGAGACATAATACGCACGCATGCTCACGCCTTTTATCCCCGAAGGGGTAGGCAGAGGCGCAACTAGTGCACCCACTTTTCGCCAAGCGTATTCCGTCCCATGATGTGATAGGGGGTGAGCCTATCGCCATACCGGGCACAAATTCCAGACTCCGGGCTGATACTGAATAGAAAAATCCAATATCACTTTGTCCGACCTGGGGATCGAACCCGAGACCTCAGCCTTGCAGTCGTACCGTAATACAACTACGCCACCGAGGCAGTCACTGGGACATAATGCCCAGTAATTACTCTGGCTATAATGTTTTTCAAACCGGAACATAATAGTGCATACACACTGATGCTTAGTGGTAGAAATATACATTGCGGTGGTACCAGGGTTACCATTCGAGAATTCTCGAGGCGGGAATTCTCGATAAATTTGGCCTAAGTCGAGACGGGAAAAAAACGAAATGACCCGAGGGTTCGAGATATCAATTAAAAGGATAATAATTTTCTCGTAACTCCATCCATGCCACTGTGTAGCAGTTACTTGTATTTTATTCTGAATTTATTTATTTCATGTTTTTTTTTTTTTTTTTTTTTTTTTTATTTATTGCATTTAATGACGAGACAAGCATGCCGTTCTCCTGATGTTAAGCGATACGACCGCCCATAAACAGTAGCAACACCATCCAGCACCTTGACTTACAAAGTACTGTGTGGCATTCCACTGCGCTCGTCATCCTGAGACATAAGATGTTAAGTCTCATTATGTCCAGTAGTTATACTGGCTACAATGTCCTTCAAACCGAAACACAACAGTGCATGCACACTGTTGCTTGGCGGTAGAAATAGACATTGCGGTGGTACCCACCCAGACGGCCTCTTACATAATGAGAGACCTACCACCAGTAAAAGTCATGTTCATCATCATCATCATCATCATTAGCCACATGATGGTTACTGCTGAACATAGGCCTCCCCTAAAGATTTCCAGACCTGCCAAAAGCGGCCTACATACAGCCTGTTCCTGCGACCTTTAACAAGTCATATTACTTATTTGATGGAATTATATATTTATTTTGTCATTACAAGATTAGGATAGGCTCAGTAAACAGAACAGATTATTTTGCTTATTAATAGTATAATATAGATTTTTTTTTTCTAGTAGAATAGTAAATAAGTACGTAAGTAAGTAGATCACCGATACAATAAACAACAGAATAGAGCGTAAACAAAGCGCTTCGGATGAGAAATAATCAAATCAAATAAAAAGATAACTGAAGCATCGCTCCTTAAAGGATGCAAGCGCAATATAAAGTCGGAAATATAAGAATGTTCTAAAAATGTTCTTTGTCCCTCAACAAGCGCCCTGGAAACTATAACGGCATATTCCTAAAAGTTAGTGGGTTGCCCTCAGCATGGTCGCTTAATTCAGGGTTGCGAGCGCGTCAGCGTTCACCCTAAAGACCGGTGTGACCAGAAAAGCCGACTCTCGTCAGGCTACTGGCAGGTAGGGACAATACTCATACCTTTTTATTCGGGATAAGAATTTTACAAAAAATATTCCTTGCCCTACAAAATTAATGGTGCTTAGAATATTTTACTTAACTGCCTTTTGCAGACTTTGATCCTGTGTGATCCTTGCACAATTGTGTAATAGTACAATTAGGATTGGCAAAATTCCCAAACTGCAAAAATCCTATTAAAAAAACGTATTTAACGCTAGTGCAATTATTTATTCACTAAAACCAAATACGATGTAAAAATACCTATAACGTAAATCGGCATTGAATCAGGTACCGCTCGAAAAATATCGCGCGGGACTTTATACTTAGCGTTATATTTAGAATGAAAGACAGGTAAAATAAGATCTAGTTCTTAAAGATTTTCCAAATAAAAATATGTAGGTATTATGAAGTGTGGTAGACAGCATGAAAGGATCAGCTCGATCATAGTGACAGACTCACAGAAAACGGATGTGAAATCTCAGCAAGCTAGTGCGTATACTGAGTGAAATTTCCAGACGCTGGGACGTGTTTCCCTTCCCAATAAGGATAAGAGAGAGTGAAGTGAAATGAAAACGATTTCATTATCACAACTACGAATGACTTTTCTTTGATTCAAAGGATCAAATTCAATAAACGACACTATGACGTACAATATACCTAACGTAGGAAAAAAACTTCAAATTAAGAGGAACGCTGCTCCGAGTTTGCTGATTTGTTTTTTATATATCAATGGCTCTACCTAACCTACATCAAAGCTATAAATGTATATAAAGTATTTTTTTAAAGTAATGTCCTTTTGTGAGTAGTAGAAAACAATATGCGAACGAGAATTATAATAGTTATCATTAAGCGCAGTTTACTTTCAGAATCCATAGGTAAACTTTGCATCTTGTATTGCTTTGCAATTATGCTTTGTCCGTTATAAATAAAGATGAAAATCGCACTAACAACGCATGATTTCTTCCTGTCACCTTAAACGTGTGCAAAAGCAGTTACTTTTGAATTAAAATCCATTTTTGTTCTATTTTGGCGAAATTTTGTTTGAAAGAGCTGGGTTGTGTCGCTGGCACAATGTTTTTAACTTGTTATTTTTCTGGCGCACGTCAGCTACGTCAGTTTAGAAAAGCTTTGAGTGGGTTTATAGGGCTTGAAGACCAAAGCTAAACGAAACTGTCAGAAAAAATAACATTTCCACAAAGTATCAAAAGGTTTAAAAAATGAAAAAATATTGCTGAAGCTATATTCCGCAATTGGACGGAAGCTTTCTTCCACCGCGTCAAATCTTACAATGGACTATTCTAAACTATAAAACTCTAAGTAAAATATGTAGATATTATATTGATGTAAATTAAAGTGGTTACGTTGCATTTAAAACGAGCCTATTACAAGGTCAAGAAGGTCCAGTAGAGTATTTTTAGGTGACAAATAACAAATGCAAAATTATCACAATAAAATTTCATTGATAATTAATATTGATTATGACAACAAAGTTAAGCTTCGGTATGTTTCCGTAAAACTATGCAATGCAATCAGCTCTGTCAATAGTGCCCACTGCTGAGCACGGGCCTCCTCTACTACAGAGAGGGGTTAGGCCTTAGTCCACCACGCTGGCCTAGTGCGGGTTGGCAGACTTCACATACCCTCGAGATTCTTTTGGAGAACTCTCAGATATGTAGTTAGGTTTCCTTACGATGTTTTCCTTCACCTTTAAAGTGAGCAATCATAGTTAAAATGGATAAACAATACACACGTAACTTTGAAAAGTCAGAGGTGTGTGCCTTGGGTTTTGAACCTCCGGACATTGTCTCGGCAGACCGTTCCATTCCCAACTAGGCTATGGTCCGTAAAACTATGACACCGCTTAATAGTCATAGGGTAGTTTCCTATGTTTGATTCTGTAAATTATTTAATATGTAACAGAAAATAATACGAAAAAGAAACTCTTCTGTGAAATCAGCATCAAAATTGGTTGAGAAAAAAGCAGTCATTCATATTTGAAATATTGTTGTGAGCAAAAGTAGAGACGTGGAAGGGATATCGCGCTATCTCTTTCGCACGCACGCAGTGTTATGGCCGACGACTCTCGGTGACATCACAGTGTAATATTACTGTTATTTGACAACTACCCCTTCCACCGAATTTCAAAGCTTTATAACTTACTAATTATTGCTGCAATTTTGAAAAATATTTTTCCGTTAGATTTTGTATGGCGTATATTTTTGATAAATGTATTAAAAAAGTAGTCAACTACCCTATTGCCGTCAATGTGTATACGAAGAACCACCCATTTGTATGTGGAGATGACCAAAAGATCGCTATTATAGCTATATTGTCTCGTCAATGACTGTCGGGCCTTATACTGTAAAAAGGGCCAAAGGAGATAGCCGCTTTTTGTATGGGTGCTGGGCCTCAAAATCTAACCAGGCTCAAACTTTAGGGATATTAAAGGTACAAATATGGAACTTTTAACATTAAAAAAATATGTTTAGACCCCTCCATTCATAACTATTTTTTAAAAAAACGGTCATATTAAGTGTAGTTTTCAAGCCAAACAAAATGACATATATCTCAAAATCGGAGGTCTTTAAAATTAAACGATTTATTGCAAAAAGCTAGTTTTCAGGAGTTCTATCCAAATATATATAAATTGTCTTGTTTAGAATTTCAGGCCCGTTTTTGGACATGTCCTTTAAAATATTTGACAGGTTTATAGCATGAGTGCTGAATCGACAGTGTAATGAGAGGCTGCAAATTCTGGCGCTGAAGTAATGTACTGTTTCATATATAAAATAATAAATATTAATAAACTAGCTGACCCGGCGAACTCTGTTCCGCCTTAGATGCAATAAATAAGCAGATTTTGGATTTTATTAAGTTAAATTTTTTATTTGGAAATACAAAAAAAAAAGTTAAGTATCTTAATGAAACACAATACTCACAGAAAAGAATATTTCGGGATAAAAGTCCCGGTTTATATTTTCCCGGGATAAAAAGTATCCTATGTCCGTCTCCCGTTTCTAAGCTACCTCCCCACCAATATTCAGCCAAATCTGTTCAGCCGTTCTCGAGTTATAAATAGTGTAACTAACACGACTTTCTTTTATACATACACACATACACACACACACACTCACGCCTGTTATCCCCGAAGGGGTAGGCAGAGGCGCAACTAGTGCACCCACTTTTCGCCGTTATTCCGTCCCATGATGTGACAGGGGGCGAGCCTATCGCCATATCGGGCACAAATTCCAGACTCCGGGCTGATAATGAATAGAAAAACTCAATACCACTTTGTCCGACCCGGGAATTGAACCCGAGACCTCAGCATTGCAGTCGTATCGTAATACAACTACGCCACCGAGGCAGTACCGAGGGACTTTCTTTTATATATATAGATAATCATTTATAAATATATTTTCTGCTCAGCAGACCTAAACACGTTCTTCTCTTTTCCCTAATTATTCTTCGAAAGCTGGTAGCTCAGTAACATCCGGCCGTTTGGGATCGCTCTAATCCCTAAACCGAAAAACGCCCATCTGGCGCTCTTTGCCGATGACACCGCAATCTACGTCTCACGTAGAGACCCCGACAATGTGGTGCGCACTTTGCAGGCCGCCGCCGACAAGCTCAGTGAGTGGTTCCGCAAATGGCGAATCACCGTCAATCCCACAAAGAGCCAAGCTATCCTGTTCACTTTGAAAAGGAGAGTCTATGTGCCTCACAACTCAGTCCGCATGTCCAACCAAGTAATCCCCTGGACGGAAAAAGCCAAATATTTAGGAGTGACCCTTGATCAGAAGTTGACCTTCATCCCACACGTAAATGCGGTACGCGCGCGAGCCGCATTCGCGATGAGCCATCTGCATTGGCTCATAAATAGGAAAAGCAAAATGTCCATCCGCAACAAGATTAGGATCTTTACCACGTGTATTAGACCGATCATGACATACGTTAGTCCGCAAAGCGTCAATATACACTCCATTCGACCGCGCCAAATGGAGACGGCCGCGTTCAGTCCTAACCGATCCAGAGGACGAAATCACTCTGGCCATTCGCAGTAAGAACGAGTTCCTAAAACTCCTACACTCCACACGACCGCAGTTCCGTTCTCGCCGCTGAGGACCTCGCCGCGTTCCCCGTCGCCCCCCGACCCTCCTAACAGTTCCGGCCCGCATGCCGACGAAATAAATGAATAGGATTAGGTTAAACACCAACCTTCCCCACTAATCGTTGATTTCTCATCCTCTCCCAGTGACCGTCCTGAGCCGAGGTTCGTAGCCCGTTAGTGGGTTGCCCTCAGCATGGTTACTTAAATCAAGGGTTGCGAGCGCCTAAAGCGTTCAACCGAAAGTCCGGTGTGGCCAGAAAAGCCGACTCGCGTCAGGCTACTGGCCGTTAGGGCCAAAAAAAAAAAAAAAAAAGGGATCGCTCGATGACCAATTACACTACATATTATAATCTATAGCTTTTATATTTTTGTAGAGTCAAGAATAAGGCATTGGCCGTTAGGTGTATTAAATTATTATTTTAGTAACTTTTAAGTTTTTACATATTTGCAGCTTCCCTGCCAGTTGTAACTTTATTTTATCTCATTGTGATCTAGGTGTTGCTCGCGGCTTCGCCCGCGTGAAAGGCTTTTCCCGGTACAAAAGTCCCTAAAATACTGCAGCGGTGTATAGCTCCACTTATATAACGTCAGCGGCATCTATTTAAAAATCCCATTATTCCTCATGGGAGCAAATTACCAGGATAAAAAGTAAATGTGTTAATTCAAGTTATGGTCTATCTGTGTGCCAAATTTCATTCTAATTCCTTCAGATGTTTCTGCGTTTACTACTAACAAACATCCAAACATTTCACAAACTTTCGCAATTATAATATTAGAAAGCCGCAGTAGTTGGCACAACATCGTGCGCGAAAAGTAAATTCCCTGATGACTCACGAGCGCCAGCATTGGGGAATCGACGCAAGGAGGAGGAAGATTAGATGAGCACAGTTTTAGTCTCAAATTAAATAAAAAACAATTGTTAAATTAATCATAAATAAGTCGCATTATGTCTATAAAATATATTAAGCTTCAAGCAATATGCAATAGATTATTGTTTTTACTCATGTTATACTATTCTAAGCTATCACAAAGACGTATGTATATATTTACCTTTTATATTTTACTAGCATTGCGCGCGGCTCCGCCCGCGTGGAAAAGTTTTTCCGGGATAAAAAGTAGCCTATAGCACTCAGGAATAATGTAGCTTCCTATTAGTGAAAGAATTTTCAAAATCGGTACAATAGTTCCTGAGATTAGCGCGTTCAAACAAACAAACAAACTCTTCAGCTTTATATATTAGTATAGATTAAAATACGAAGAGAGTATTTTTGATTCCAGGAACAGATTTTAATATCGGCAAAGTCGCAATCACAAAGTAGGAGGTATACTAAAAAAAAAATCATTAAAAAAGCTTTAATCTCTCTCAAGATCGGAGGCACACAAGCTAATAAACATTTAGAATGTAGACCCTTAATCGATTTTAGCCAGTTCTAAAAATTCTTGGGCAAAATGTTAATTCGTTACAATAACTTGTCTGAAAAAATGCAGTAACTCAATACTATAGACGTGGCAAGGAAGATATAAATTCTTGAATAGAAAACTATTTGTTAATTTCTGCCATAGGTACAAAAACGTAATAAGCATAATATAATATATGGTCCTTGCCACGCCCATTTTCAACTTACTTGGATGTTGATGGTGTCGCTAACGCTGTTGCCACATCGAAGCAGCAAAGTACTGGCGTCGGTGGGGTTGGCGGTGACGGCGATGACGGCGGCGACAGGTCTGATAGTGTCGGTGATGACATCGTCGAGGTTTCAGACGATAGCGACAGTGTTGGTGGTGCAGGTGGTGATGACGGTTTCGGCAGTGCAGGCGTGGGAGGTGGCGTCGGGGAATCAGGCGGCGACGTTGGCGCCGGGGATTCAGGTGGCGACGTCGGCGCCGGGGATGCAGACGGCGACGACGATGTTGAAGAATTAGAAGGTGACGACGGCGTCGGGGAGCAAGGCGGGGTCGGCGACAGATATGAAGGCGGTGATGCCGGCATCGGTGTCGTAGGCGGTGATGACGGTGATGGGCGTCTAGCAGGTAGAACCTGCAGCGGTGGTGAATGCGGCGGCGGTGATTCAGACCGACTCCGTGGTGACGACGGCGTCGACAGCTTCGATAAGTCAGATGGTGTTGTTGAGTGCGTTGGTGTTGATGGGTCCGACGACGTTGAGGAGTCAGACGACGTCGAAGGCGTCTCCAACGTGCGCGGTGGCGGCGGTGGGGTTGGCGGCATTGGCGGTGACGGTGGCATTGGTGGCGTCGGGGGTGTCGGTGGTGATGGCGGCTCTTCTATCACAAAGAACGCCGATCCCGGAGTGATCGGTACCAAGTCTTCAGTTTCGCGGACCATTGTACTGCTATGCAGATCTTTTACGTAGTCTTCAGATTTATTTGTTTATCTGTTAAAAAATACATTATTAGAGGTTAGTAACCATTCAGCATATTGTGTATTATATCCAACAGGAGAATAAATTTGAGTATTGAGAAGACTGATAACATTAATATTTTCTACAGAATAGGATCTTACTTAGACTAATAAAGATGTCCTAAATTTATCCCTCTGGTATAATCCTTTATTTTAGCTATAGAAATAAAGGGAATATGGAACATGTCGATAGAATTGATTGTGAATGGAATAGTTGTTTATTTTGGTGAAAACAATCTACATGGTACAAATTTCAATTCAACACAACTTGGCTCAATGTTTACATAAGAAATATGGGTCAAATACATATATTAAATATAAATATATTATAATATAATTAACATACGTTTGCAGTTTCTGACAACAACTGCCTTTATACATTCACAGTTATAGTTAAGTATACAGAACAATAAATTGAATATTTTCTAATTGCATCTTATTCTAAGGTACCGTGGTACCTTGGAATGTATTTGACCTATATTTCTTAGACATTGAGGATTTTCAATAACATTAAATTAACAATAATACAAATAAGGCTATAATAAATTTCTTATTGTAGATAAATAAATATATAAGTACAAAGGAATTTGACCGTGCGAGGATTTGTGTGGAATGTTTTATTTAATATGGACTATATCTAACATTAATATTTCCTGAAGTATTAAAAAATGAACCACACTACACCGATGGTGAAACGGCGAAACGAATGCTTTCAATATGAAGCAACTTTTAATTTGAAATATTGACAACTCGTTGCCGCCATTTTGAGCAACAAGTTAAGTGTATGTACGGCGCCTAAGAAATGAATAAAATTATAACGAATTGTATTGCAGACACGCCTACTTCATCGAATTAAATGCTGTACTGATTCTAGTTAGTAGAAAGGCTTATTATAATTATAAACACGGTAGGATAAAAGTTTATCCCTATCAAAGAATTTTCACTTTATAAATCATTTCTCAGCTTTTCAAATACCAATATATACTTAATTAGTCTAATTATTAATGATATTGAAAGAATAGCAATGTTTGTATGAAAATTGAGGGATTGGGTGTGGCCTGAACAGTGACATAATTTAGAACTAACTTATGCTTATAACGCCTCTATTTATCTGAGTATCCAAAACTGATGATAGCTCTAAATTTCTTATTGCCCTCAAAAATCTTTTTAGAATCTTTTAAACACGAATATAAATCGTCTAACAGTCACTTAAAAGAACTGTTTTCACTTTATTAGGTGGCAGCACTTTTCGCCACATAAAAGGCTTTCGGATACTTTGTCAAAAAATTGATTTATTATATATGATTATAATTATGTTGTTCTTACATGTCTTGAAAATAGCTAATGAATTAGAAAATACGTTAACATCCCTACACACCCAGAAAAATTCTTCTTGCAATGCCATGCAATCAGCCCTGTATTATATACTGCCCACTCCTGAGCACGGGCCACCTCTACTGCTGAGAGGGGTTAGGTCTTAGTCCACCACGCTGGCCTAGTGCGAGTTGGCAGAAAATTCTTCTTAAGCAATCATAATAAAAATTAGCCAATAGGCTACTGTATTCAACAATGCACTTAAACCCGTAGTACCTAATGAAGCGAAGTTTTCATCAGGCGTTGTAAATTTCCTGTACACGTTTCAAAATGAATAATTACCGCAATATATCTGGAGGCACCGGTAGCCCGACTCGCTCCACTAACGAACCAATACTTGACACACCTTAACAAGAATGATATGTACAAAAAACAAAACGAGCAGTGTATCGCGGCCTAATAAAAAAAAATATGCAGCTCGTTTTCCCGGGTTGTTAGCGCAGGCTCAATGCAATACGAGTGCTAGATGGCGCCACATTAGCCGAACTTTACCGATGGGCGCCCCAAAAATCGATAGACCTGTGCAATTCCTAGAACTGAGACCTGGATTTATTGATTCGGCCCGGCCGAAGACCTACCAATCGTACATACCTATATGCCATTGTTCCTACTTCCTTTGTTTCGTATGCGCCGCATATACTTTAATAGCAAAGGTTCTTTACCAACACAAAACAAAAGAACGTTAATCAGGCTAAAATATAAAATCGCGTCTTTTGAGTGTAAGAAACGGGTATAAGCTGAGATCCGCCCAGTCTGAGGTTCAAAACAAAATTCGAATGCACTGTATAAACTAGTTTAGTTGTAAGTTTAGGTATCAATTAAAAGTACAAGCTCTAACACTCAAACCACTCCAATAAAACATTTAAAAATCCACTATCCATTTTCACAATCCTTAATGAGCGAAACAAAGAAAATACGCAATATAAAAGCCACTAACACTGCACTTTGATGTCACTTAAAACTCACTCAATACTTTAAACGAGCAAAAACACTAATAGTTAAAACATGTCACACGAACAAATTACCTGTTGCCTCACTAACGGGAAGACGCAAAATGTTAATAGTGACGAAGAGTAACAGATCGTCGGAGTGTTTAACTGATTGCATGAACGTGGCGCTAGTGCATCGGTGTGGCCCGGTCCCTAGGAAATTGGACAGCTGTATTGATTTACCGGCGAGCCCTAGCCCTTTAGGTCTCATTGCGCACCGTATGTACCGAATATTGCGTTTTTTTTTTTTTTTTTTTTTTTTTTTTTTATTGCATTTAATGACGAGACGAGCATGCCGTTCGCCTGATGGTAAGCGATACGACCACCCATAAACAGTAGCAACACCATCCAGCACCTTGACTAACAAAGTACTGTGTGGCATTCCACTGCGCTCGTCACCCTGAGACATAAGATGTTAAGTCTCATTATGTCCAGTAGTTATACTGGCTACAATGTCCTTCAAACCGAAACACAACAGTGCATGCACACTGTTGCTTGGCGGTAGAAATAGACATTGCGTCATACACAATTACTATCGTTATTATTTGTATCCACATATTATATAACTTTTCTTTGTATTAGAATATATCAAGTTAGCAAAGTTCTTATTGCATCTAAATTAAGAAGCATTCAATAAAATTAAGTAATCATTATTATCTGGTTAATATGATAATTTAGCCTCCTCGGTAATCTTTGTTTTGCCACTTACTTTTAACTACTTTTTGTTACGTTAATTAACTTCAAGGAGATAAAGTACCGATTAAGTTAATCACTGGTTTAAAATATTAATTGGCAAGTCTTTAATTATTACGTTTACACGTTGACTTGTATATTACGTTGAACTACAGGATACAGAATAATACTACGCAATGAGTCTTATAAACGAAAAAAAATTAAAAGAGTCTTAACAATGTATTGATTGTATTTATTTTTTATGCATTATAAATTGTATACCTCAGACTTACGAAGGTTTTTATACAAAGTTTGTCATTATTAATTATTCACTTATAGGATTAACCCAAAAATTGTACACCTACAGACTACTTATGAAATCTCTGCGTGAATTTCGAAGCTATGTTCTATCAGCAATCATAAGGCAGGTATAGAGATCTTGGGGCATCAAAGGTAAGACCTCTAATTGGTATAAAGTAGATACAGACGTACCTATACTCGTAGAAGAGCGTAGCACTCAGAAATATTTTCATCTCTATACTAATGTTATAAAACTGAAGAGTTTGTTTGGTTGAACGCGCTAATCTCAGGAACTACTGAACCGATTTTGAAATTGCTTTCACTAATAGGAAGCTACATTACTCTTGATCGCTATAGGCTCCTTTTTATTCCGGGAAAATATTATTAACTTTTTCACGCGGGCGTAGCCGCGAGCAATACCAGTCATTTTATAGCATACACAGTTAATAAAGTAGATATGGTATAATAGTTACACTTTCTACACTTACGACAAAAAAGAACATAAAAGAAACGCGTAATAAATGTTAATACACATACTCACGCCTTTTATCCCCGAAGGTGTAGGCAGAGGCGCAACTAATGCACCCACTTTCCGCCATTTTTATTCCGTCCCATGATGTGATAGGGGGCGAGCCTATCGCCATATCAGGCACAAATTCCAGACTCCGGGCTGATACTGAACAGAAAAACCCAATATCACTTTGCCCGACCCGGGGATCGAACCCGAGACCTCAGCATTGCAGTCGTACCGCAATACAACTATGCCACCGACGCAAATAAATGTTAATGTAAAGTCTAAATAAGACTAGACAGGAGAGACCCTACACCTTCTGTTTTATAGAAAACCAAAGCATAAGGACTTCGATATAGTTTCATTGCGATCAATAAAAACTCTGAAATGTGCGATCCAAGAATAACCCCATTTACCCCTTTCTGAAAGTTTGCAACGGTTGAAGTTCTTCTTATTATCAAAGAAGGCTATAATGAGTTATGGCAGTTGAGTAGGTACATGGATTTCTATTTCTGTTGCTTTCATTTTTCTTGCGATATTTTTTTTCTTGAATATCTAACAAGTTCACGAATTTCTGATCATGAAACCTATGACTTCCTAAATGTCGCGTGGCGCTTAGGAACCGAATTGGTAAAGTTAATTATGTTGAAATTTAAATTTAAATCACATACTCTTTATTTTAATTACAAACAGATTGACAAACTCATAGTTGATTTAAATACAAAATAGCGATTAGATTGTTGAAAAACTAGAAAATGTAGTACATTATAGTCAATTTATTACTAAATTCGATACTGCTTGGCAGTACAGTCAGAAGCATAAATATCTGTACAAAATCAACATTTCAAATCGCCTATATACGCGTTAAGTTAAAGCTAAACCTTTTTTTCTTTGTTTGAAGTAAAGTAAATATCTTCTATTTTATTTTTGTGAAGAGAAAAAAAAGATTAGTAAGAACAAAAAGTATGTAGGCGATTTGAAATTTTGAATTTGTTCAGCTACTTATGCTGGTGACTGTACATTTAAGGTTTCAGTCACTTCAGTTTAATTTAGGTTGAATCATGAGTGTGCCAGTCTCATTTCAAGTAAGGTTTTCTAAACTCATGAATGCAAAAGACAACCCAAAACTAATATAACTAGGAGAGCACTATTTTTTAAGTTTCTTTACATTATATCATAGATGGCGTTAATATAAGGATGACAGAGCATTTTACTCATTTTTGACTCATATTGAGTTAGGTCACTTTAATACTAAGTGTGTGATTATGGAATCTAATATATTAATATGTACAACTGTGGAAAATAATAATGCATTATAAAATATATTTTATTATTTTATTTTTAATTACAGTCAAAGTAGTAAGCTATAATATTCGTAATCTTAATAATAATATAATGCTATAGTCAAGCTGTAATGGCTCTAATAGGCAAAATAGGCCCCAAGTTTGTAGCTGAATAAGTGGCTGAGCAAGCAATAAAGAAGCTCTATGGTTTTAACAAATAATTATTTAGTCCCTATGATAATGTTTTTTTTTATAATACAAAATTGTAGCCTAAAAGTGTAATGATTTATGGATTTGCATATTGCAACAATTTAGCTTCCAGATTAACATTATTTCAAGATTTTGTAACAGAATTGATTTGTGAATACTTATTAAATTAATATCTGATCACACATTTATTTAAAAAAAGTTTTTCAAATGATTTCATTGTTTGAAGTTAGGTATTTTTTTATGTTAGCCCAATAATTCAGGGGAAGTCCCGATAACAAGGTGGCAACGTTCACATTTTGCAATAATCCTGAAGTATTTTAAAGTTACAACCTTTACAATTCCCACCTATATTTCACTAGTACATATGATTAGCTATTAACACTTTTTTACTGTTATTTACTTTTTATTGAAACTTTTGTTTCTACCCAAAAACCCGAAATTTTAAATACCATAGATAAGTTTTTCTAACAGAAGTGTTTACTCCCGTAAATATATTTTCAACTAAATTAGTTATATTTTATTTTATTTACAGTACCCTCTTTTCTTTTCACACATATTAACGTTAAGAAGATAACACATATATTTTACTAAGCCATTCAACATAAAAGTCTATTATCAGTCAATGCAGGATTAAATAAGGATTAAGCCATATCATACTATGGAGGGTAGACAGCAATATGACGCATGCTGGGATACGTTACAAACATCCCTTGTACAAATCCCTTTGTCCTTTAGATTGCTAACACGGGCGTAGCCTCGTTATCAAACAAAGACACTCCTCACGTCCCATGGTCCCCACATGCTGGATAAATACAAAATAAAAACATCGAATATCACACAGAAAGGAAGAAGGGGTGGAGAAAAGAATCTTACAAGGAAAAGACGTAGCAGGAAAGACGTTAGTGACATTTGTTCAAATTACCTAATTTAGTGCTCGGTGGTCTCGATTACTGCTGTGTGATATCAAGTAACTGATAAACTTTTACACTAATGACTCAGTTATATAAATTTAATGTGCAATAGACCCTGGCTGTAGGGCAAATGAGAGATGGGCTGGGTACGGCTCTCGATCCCAGCGCATCGCACCGCCCGATCCGGGGCTCGTCGCTATGGTAACCGAATGCACCGCGCCGCCCGCTAACCGACATCTGCGCATAGTTGATATAGGTAAAACTCAGGTCATTCACCTTCAGCTGCACCCGGGAGAGCTTCCAGAAGTATTGATATAAGTGCCTTAAGTAAACACAAAATTGGCAAACATTTTCTATCATTGCTATGTGAAAAATATTTTTTCAGTAATAAAAGAATACGTACCATCTAGCCTCGGATGCTGCACTTTTATTTTATCACTCTTTTGTATCATTTGCATTTATTTAAATACCTCATGAATAAACTACATCGTGATTATAAAATTACGATGATTATTAAATAACATACGATGAAGGGCATATAGTAAACAAATTCAAATTTCAATTTTACATTAGACAATGCCTTTAAATATTTTTAATTTAGTTACAATAATAAAAAATTAAGATGAACACAACCTGCAACAACTCCATCTAGGAAGTGATACTTAAACTATGATGTAATTTATTTTACAAGATTTGATGTAGAGTCTAATTCTTAGAGTAGATGACGTTAGAAGCGCCTTATAACTTCGTTAGTCGGCAATTCCTATAAAAGATAATTTTATACTGATTTTATATTTCCTAATATTAAATGTAGATGTCGCGAATATACAAAAATGGAACTTTACTGTCGAAAATGAATTGAGTTCCTACTTCCTATACCTACGGTTGCAGTATTGCCAGATTAAGCGAATTTTCGCCATTTACGCTATCTCGGAAGCTGTCAGGATGACCAGAAATTGCAAATGGCGACTGGTCAGGACCACGAAAAGTTCCTGTTATGATCCTTGTTTTTTAAATTAGAGGTCGTTTTTAGCTTTGAGGGTACAAAACATGTGCTTAGCATCACCTTACACACCGATAAATGGGAATTTGGAAAATTGGGGAGCTTTTTTTGCTCTTTGCGTCCCAACACAATTAGGCGACTTTAGGCTACTTCGAATTTGAGACGACTTGAATCATCATACATCTAGCAACACTGTACAGTTGATTGAAAATATGCAGAAAGAAAATGAAGACACAGTGGTCATGCGGTTTTAAAGCTAAGTTTAGACTAACAAGTTCTCTTAGCAATATAGGTAGGTATTCCTCAAGATCTTCCAGATGCGTTCACACTAGCGGCATTGTTTCAATATCGATGATTTCTTATGATTTATTGTTATCGTGAATGCTATGTACTATGTTGCTATATTTTTAATATTGTAATCTTTATTCACTGTAGCTGTGATTTCTCTTAATTTGTTGGAGATCCTTAATATATTTTTATTATATACACAAGTGACTTGCCACAAGTACTGTAAGCTTCAAAATTTGCAGAATTTAGCTTAAAAAAAAAACAACGTTAAAAATCGCTTGCGCAAGAACATATCTGCAAGTTTTCTTGCTAATCTAAATACTGTTTTTGACAGAGTATGTCCACACGATAAACTTAAAAAAAAGAGACATATATTGGCCGCATAGTCGCCTTGCCTCTTCTATAAATCTTGTGGTAGCATAGTTCAAACCCTGCACTTAGTATACAGGATGGAACTTTTGAACCACACCTGGAAGGAAAGTACTCTAAATACTGGAGATAGCAAATTTTACTCAAGGGAAATATTCCTTTATTATCGTGATCTCTGCTTTGACTCTACCGAGAACATTCTCTTTTGCTGCATCATTGTGATATGCAACTGCATTTTTTATAGTCCAGCACACAATATAGGCGTTTAGGGCGGTTAGGTTGAGGTTTAACTACCGCCCTAAGAATACACGAATTAGGGAGCAAAACCATACGTAACAACAATAAACTATCACTCACGTCGATTCTATGAGATAGTTTTACTTATCCAATTTGATCCATTCTGAGTGTAGACATGGCTCTACCGTTTTGGAATTAGGCAAACTGACACTTATGACCATACCTATACTTAACGTCGCAGAAATTTACTGTGACTGCACTACTCGAACCATCTAGTAAAGTGTACTGTGTAGGCACATTCCTGTGCTCTAGCACTGCTTATTCTAATAAATCGTAATTGAAAATCTTTGAATAATCTAGAGAATAATATCTAGTGAAAATAATAGTTGCGAGTGTAATAAAAAGAGTAACAACAATTTAATTTACCCATTCGTCGTTTTCTAAAAACATAATTATGATTTTCATTTTGTGAGTTAATTTTAGTATACAAAAATAATCATGCCGCCAAATTTACAATTTATATAAGCACTAGCATTGCGCGCGTCTCCGCCCACGTGGAAAAGTTTTTCAGGATAAAAAGTAGCCCATAGCACTCAGGAGTAATGTACCTTCCTATTAGTGAAAGAATTTTCAAAATCGGTCCAGTAGTTCCTGAGATTAGCGCGTTCAAACAAACAAACAAACTCTTCAGCTTTATATATTAGTATAGATAATAAAATGCTATAGACTAGCTATAGATAATGCTAGATATACACGAGGACGCGCTCCATTAATTTCCGTAATCGCTTACAGTCCAAGTGTGCAACCTTCCGTTTGTAGTCTAGTTCTATACATACACACTTATTATAATCTATGAGTGCACCCACATACTACTATGAATAATCAAAGTTTACTTAACCCGCGAAATCTCCGCTAAAAATTATGGTATGGCGCGTCACTATGGATAGGACATATTTACTGGTGGTAGGTCTCTCATATGTAAGAGTCCGTCTGGGTGGGTACCACCGCAATGTCTATTTCTACCGCCAAGCAGCAGTGTGCATGCACTGTTGTGTTTCGGTTTGAAGGACATTGTAGCCAGTGTAACTTACTGGACATAATGAGACTTAACATCTTATGTCTCAGGATGACGAGCGCAGTGGAATGCCACACAGTACTTTTTAGTTACTTAAAACCGAAACACAACAGTGCATGCGCACTGCTGCTTGACGCTAGAAATACACATTGCGGTGTTACCCACCCAGACGGACTCTTACATATGATCTCTCATACCACCACCTACCACCAGTACAATAAAATAGTTTTATTTAAATGTCTAACATTCGCGTAAACATAAGAAACCCAAACAGTTTCACATCCCGTGAGTAACGTTAGTAATATTACGTTTTCAACCCGACATGACATTGGAATGATCGATGTGCCGGCAAACGCAGAACTGCACTTAGAACCTAACCCATATCACGATACGCTTATTGCGATCATATTGTGTATCGTTTTAGCCACGGATTAGTTCTATCCTTCTTGATTTCCAAATGTTTTTTAACAGGTCCGTCTGGAAATGTTTAGAGGCCTATGATCAGCATGGACTTCAAGTGGCTGATTATAATGGTTTTTGTTATTGGTAACTGCTTAAAGGATGTGAATGAAATGTTTTACTTAAACACGCCATGATTAAAATATAAATGTATTTTTATAACGGAAAAGGACTCTCATCTTGGTGAAATAGCAAGCAAAAGCAGTTAATCGGTTATGAATACCAATGACAAATCTATTATTTTATTAGTAACTTTAACGATCTTAAAATGTTATTCTTTCGCAAGGCGATTCATATACCCAAATACATATTTTGAGTTCAACAAGTATTTTTAATGTATGTTATTAAATTTAAGTAATATTTTATTACCCTTTTCAATTACGTGTTCAGCCATGAACTAAAATTTGAAAACTATTACTTTGATATTCATGTGTCGCCGACTAAAATATTATAAGGTTTCTAAAAACATTTATTAATAATATCGAGGGGTGAAAGGCTGTTTGGCTTTAGCGACATTTTGTAATCTTTACAGGAGAGCGATTTAAAATTTCAAATTTTGGTAAAGAAATCTTTAACTTAGTTAGACCGTACTGTAGTAAGGAGCTGAATGAGGTAAACGACATTCAACATTAACAATGAAATATTTGTTCTTACGTTTCTTGGATTTATTCATTCAAGTTGATAGTAAAAATTAAATAGAAGAAAGGGATATTTTGAAAAAATTAAGACGTATTTTGTTGCACATTTTCTACGGCGTAATAATAACAATTGAGGTATATCACGCCCATATTAAACCAAATATTCAGTAACTAGTATTTCAAATTATAGTGTAGTTGAAGAACCACAACGACAAGAATGCAGTTGCGGTAAAAAAGCTTTAACAGACATTCCTTATTTTATTTCCCTGAAGTAAAATGCATCAAGCGACATAACACTTTATAAGACGATTTATTCAAAATGTTTCCAGGTATATTTCACAAAAAAAATCTGCAAGCAAAACGCATTAAGCGACCTTTGATTTTAACAACTGTCTAGTTTTATACATGAAAAATTCCGAATACCTATATAAATCAGTGTATATAAGTCAATATCGCCCAAAATTAGCCTTTCGCCCCTCGATATACTTTTATGTGCATTTAAAGTACGCGCGTGTACGTAGGTTTCAAAGGTCATACAACATACACTCTTTAAACCAATCCACATGGATTAATTAAATCATAATTTATGTAACAGGTTGTTTGATTTTGATGAATCAATTCTTCTTGCATAATTCACATAAATGGTTCCAGAATGTTCAGATGCCTCTTGCTGCCAGAGGAATTTTGTAAGTAAAGGGTAACTTGATGAAGATTAAAAATGAAAAAATATGCGATACGCTAAAATACAGTTTAAAATTGAAAATCTACGACTTCTGTTGTCGACAAGGTTGATAGACGACCTCGTAAAGGTCGCAGGAAGCTGCTGGATGCAGGCCGCTTCTAACAGGTTGATCTGGACATCTTTGGGAGAAGCCTATATTCAGCAATGGACTTCTAAAGGCTGAAGAAGAAGAAGACTTATGTTGACTGTTGAATGAAATTTTTTGTCATTATTTCATGCATTTCTTTTGGTAAACATTTCGGTCTGTCACGGTAGACAAACAACTTGATAAAGTAAAAGGAACACGGTGAATGCAGTGGCTGATAATGATAATGTGCATTATAAACTTGTAGAGCAGCGCTTCCCAAACTATGGGTCGCGACCCACCAGTGGGTCGCAAGGGAATATCGGGTGGGCCCTGGGAAATACAACAATATATCAACCGACCGACACAACAGCCGGGTGGCCAATGTTGGACGAGAAAAGAAACAAAATTCTCGAAAAAGGTATTAAAAATTACTTCATGACAGCCGAGAGGTGGGTCCAGAATTTGGAAGTTTTTGTTAGGTGGGTCGCGGCTCATTCAACTTTGGCAACCACTGTTGTAGAGCACATGCTCAATTCCCATTCAATTTAAGTTTGAAATAGGAACCAATGCGTCTAAAATCTGTTTTTAAATTAAGGTATTCCAATAAATTAACTATTGCTGGCAACAAATTAAAATTAAAGTTGAGCCTCGCAGCCCAATAGCCCAGCTTTAACACGCTTGTAGTACATAATAATGAAGCCTTTTACTGACTACTTATTATTTCTACCTACGCAGGATTGCCACACACACTGGACTACGTCCCAGGACTCTCGGAAGTCACAGATTATGCAAATTACTCATTCAGACAAGAGTTAATGCCTGTAAAACATCTTTCACTGATTTATACTTTACTCTTTTTTCTATACGCAATGGAATATAATAATGACTTTAAAATTGCCGTACGCAGTCTACCCTCCGTCTACATTGTTTAAGTATAATTACCACAAAGGGTCTGTTTTAGCGACGATAGCCTAGCAAAAGCGACGATAGCCTAGTTGGTAGTGGAAAGGACTGCCGAGACGAATGTCCGCAGGTTTAAAACCCAAGGGCACACACCTCTGACTTTTCTAAAAAGTTGTGTGTATATTCTTTGTGAATAATCGATCGATTTAACGGTGAAGGAAAACATCGTGAGGAAACCTGCATACCTGAGAAGTTCTCTGAATTTCCAAGGTATGTGCAGTCTGCCAACCCGCACTAGGCCAGCGTGGTGGACTAAGGCCTAAACCCTCTAAGTTGTAGAGGAGGCCCGTGCTCAGCAGTGGGCAGTATATAATACAGGGCTGGTATGGTGGTGGTGATGTGGTCTGTTTTACGTGTTTCATAAATAGAATTTACCTTGTAAAGTTGTGTTATTATTTATGTGGCAGGTATTTTAAAAATCACCATATTGTGTGAGCCAATATTATACTTAACGTAGTACTTAGTGCAAAAGATGTTTGCTTATTGCTACAATTACTTTAAAATATAGTTATAATGGCGAATTGGCAGGTTTGTTATACATTCGTGTTATTTAATGCAAGAAAGAGACAAAGAAGATTTGTGTATATTATATTGGTTCTACTATATTCATAAAAAAATAAGGAAATGATTTTACTTTATTGCATATTATTATACATCGAGTTATGTTTATTTTAAATCTTACCGATTGAGCTTGTCAACGGTTACATTTGAATACATTAGGTTCTCTGACTGTAGTTCTCATAGGCGATTTTGTATAGTAGTAAGTTTAAAAATAAATGTCAGACCAGGAAAAAATATTAGATAAAGAGATTAACATTTGAATAGAAACATAAAAATTAAACAAAGCATAATGTTTGAGTAAATCAATATACATGAGGACATTATTTTGCTTTTAACTTATACATTTACATAATTCTTTGCAACACCGGGTTTTTCTTATGTCATTAATTCTTAGATTATGTCATAGGTTAAGAAACATTATGAACGTTATTATGTTTGCAGGTTCCGTATTAAAAAAAACTTACCGCTAATCATGCATTGGCTGCGATATTTTGAACTCATGTGTTTGATCGCATATCCACTCATTTTCATGTTTTCATATTAACTATAATTTTAAAGGAAAGCAGCTGTGGCAACGTATTTACTGGTGGTAGGTCTCTCATTATGTAAAAGGCCGTCTGGGTGGGTACCACCGCAATATCTATTTCTACCGCCAAGCAGCAGTGTGCATGCACTGTTGTGTTTCGGTTTGAAGGACATTGTAGCCAGTATAACTACTGGACATAATGAGACTTAACATCTTATGTCTCAGTATGACGAGCGCAGTGGCATGCCACACAGTACTTTATAAGTCTAGGTGCTGGATGATGCAATATAAAAAAAAAATGTATTAATGGAAGATGTATAGATAAGAAATCACAGATATCTTATGGTGAGATACTATAGTTATAAAATGTAATATTCATAATGCCCATGTAATCAATGTCATAATATATTCATTCAATCATGGAGGACAGATATATTCAATATCAAAGTAGCGTGTAATGGACTGTCCTGTGGGTGAGACATTACACATTGCTGCAACGGATTTGTGATGCCATTTGCCCATTCAAACTACACTACTCTAAGCTAGAGAGAATGAATTTCTTACTAAAAAGTATTCTGCCAGTAGCCTGACGAGGGTCGGCTTTTCTGACCGGTGTGGCCAGAAAAGCCGACCCTCGTCAGGCTACGGGCAGAATAGTCAAGACAAAAAAAAAAAGAGCCAACTAGCGAGCAAAACTAGTAAAGAAAAAACTAGCATAACACGAAATTGAAAAACATGTAGTCCTCTTTTTAAAATTATTTAACGCGATAATTGTACAATGGACTCTAGCGGTATATGATTATAATTGATGCCTGTACGTATTATAGACAGTACTTATTAACTCCATGTTCATGACACTAGTTCAGCGGGTATCGTAATAAGTATCAAAATATTGTTCGAAACTGTCACGTAGTATGGCATCCTCAAATATTCATGTACATTATATTAAAACATCAGCTATCTCGTATATCTTTGAAGGGTTGCATGAGATGCAATAGGTAAGTTGTGCAACCATATTTATTGTGTGAGCCGTGGTTTTATCGTCCTTATAGCATTTTGCCAACCTTATTTCTTCTGATTTCGATTATCAGACCTAAAACAACATAAATTAAAAAATATGTTATCTAAGATTAAAGGTTTTAAATACACTCGAGCCCGGGTAGTGGCGTGGCCAAGCAATATCAAGGACATATTAATGCTGGAATGAACGAAGTATTAATACGAACAAAGAGTGGCCATAATTGTAGAGATAATAATATGAAAGTACTGGCCGAACCGACTGTTATCACCCAAACAAAGGCTTGCAGACTTCGTTGAATCCCGTAGAAAAGTGGATGACAATTGTACAGGAAGCGATCATAGCAATATGGAACTTTACAAAGTGGTATGGTATAAGATCTTTCGTATGAGAGAAACTGAGAGACTACCACCATTTTGAACTTTGTCATCGAGGAGCCGTTTGGAGGAGATTTGATTGGGTCTATACATTCATTGAACAATAAAGGCGTGGTGTGTGTGTGTGTGTGTGAATCTGTATGTGGGTGTTGTTGTAAAGGTGCTCCCACACAGCAGTTATATAACGTGAGAGAATGTTGCGTAACATTTGTTGTCCAACATTGTTTAACAAATTGTAACAAAAGTTATAAATTGTTAGTGATGTTATACAACTTTATTTAACAAAATTTTATACAACTAATTACAACACGACATAACAAATTATAACTTTTGTTGTTTAACATCATCCGATCGACACAGGGACATGAGCGGAAGGGCGTGGAGAGGAGGTTTGCAGTGTGCCTACTGAGTCACGTACATAGCCCTAGTCAGTTCATTCGATGCAGTGGTGAAGCACTACCAGCTTCCTCGAAAGGCAGACCCAAACTGATGGCAACAGAATGTTATACGATGTTATACAACGAGTTGAACTAGTTTGGCAGTGCTTTTAAAGTATAAAATTCTGTAGCAAAATGTTACACACTGTTATAAAATGTTATCGTGCTACACAATGTTTTATAACGTTATATATTTGCTGTGTAGAAGCACCTTAACATCAAAATTATGCACGTATGAATAATTGCTTACACAATGTACGGGAACTGTACTAAGTAATATGTTTTGCAATTTCATTTCCTAAATTAAATCCTATCGGAACACGGCTATTACACAATACATGTATAATTTCAATTGTCTTACAGTGGTGGTTTATCAAAAATCTCACTTCCTTTTCCAGCTTGTTTTGTAATGATCTAGATATAAATCAGCAATGAAATATTAGGCCGTCGAATAGGTACATAAATTAAGTATGGACATGACATTTGGCTAAGACTAGACGAATTTTTATCCAAATATTTTTTTGTAAATTATAAATACTTAAGAATAGTAGTTACGAATGTCTCAATCGGCAAGTCGTGATCGTGCATGTGCATTTTTTATACAACCATGGAATCTAATTTATATTATGTCTGAATATATTATAATTTTACTAGCTTTTGCCCGCGGCTCCGCCCGTGTGAATGAGTTTTCCCGGGATAAAAGTCCCGCTTTATATTTTCCCGGGATAAAAAGTAGCTTAAATGTTAATCCAGGACATAATCTACCCGTGTGCCAAATTTCATCGAAATCCGTTCAACAGTTCTTGTGTGAAAGAGTAACCAACACCCAGACATCCATACATACAAACCTTTGCGTTTATAATATTAGTAGGATTTTTACTAGCATTATGACGCGGTAGAGTCTAATCACCGAATACATAAAAATGGACCAAGCAATAATATACTCACAAAATGTATCACTCTGAAGTGAAAATCGAGTGCAGTTAATACGCGTCTCTTTTGTGTATACTAGAAAGGGATAATTATTGACGACACTTTCACGTTATCTCTCTCCATCGCCAATATCCTTTTAATTCGGACAGAACAGCGAGCAAAAGTTACCTATTTCATCGGATTAAGATTAGCTGGATCTACAGAAATAGAACAATGATTGTGTAGAATACTTTTGAAAACTATTAGTTAGGTTTTGCTCGCTGGTTCACCCTAAATCATTGTAGCTATCCACAGCGCCAAATATACGATGTTGAAATTAAATCAGTTTAGTAGCCTATATGCTAATCCATGACATGTTCTATCCGTGGACCGTGTGCCAAATTTCATCCAAATCTGCTCAGCGGTTTCTGCGTTTTCTTTTATGAAACATCCGAACATTTTCACAAACTTTCGCATTTATAATATTAGAAAGAAATGAGATTTTTATTTTATTTTATTTTCATTTATTCGGAAAACTTACAGCTAGCACATACAATAATAATGCAAAAGAAGCAAGACATATTCTTCAATTATAATTAATTTAATATAATTCACAATGATACCTACCTAATTCAATATTAACATTACTAAGAACTTATATTAATATTGAATTTGAACAGACTTAAAAAAGGAGGTTCTGTTTTCGACCCGTATGTATGCATACCATACCATACCAGCCCTATATTATATACTGCCCACTGCTGAGCCCGGACCTCCTCTACAACTGAGAGGGCTTAGGCCTTAGTCCACCAAGCTGGCCTAATGCGGGTTGGCAGGCAGTCAGAGGTGTGTGCCCTTGGGTTTTGAACCTGCGGACATTCGTCTCGGCAGTCCATTCCACTCCCAACTTGGCTATCGCCGCTTTATAGTATATTTGTACGTTGGTATCTATGCCCGCGGTTTTCTCCAAAACTACTAATCCGATTTGGATTTTCGTTATTTAAATGTACTTATTTTTTAGCTCAATATACGTAAGTTTCAGCACCAACAACATTTTCAATTACATATTTCAAATCACTACCAAAAATATTTTTGTATCATGAATGATGAATGTCGCTGTTTTTCGTAATTAAAATGTTTTGTACATGCATTCATCCATTCTTTACGTATTTTGAGAAAAACACTAAGAATAATAAATGTTCTACATGCGTAGTGAAACTAACAAGTAATGCTAATTAAAAATGTGTTAAAAACAAAAATGCTTCGTCAATTTATATTCGAATGAATACAGAATTCGTTTTTAGGTGCCTATAACTTAATCTTTCGTTTTTCTGCAGCGGCCTCGTAAAGGCTTTGTTCTAATAATTATAACACGACCTAATGTATAACAAACAATATCTAGATATTATAATGTTTAATATTACTAGCTTTTGCCCACGGATTTGCCCGCACAAAAGAGCTTTTCCTGGACAAAAGTCCCGCTTTACATTTTCCCGGGATAAAAAGTAACCTAAAACCTTCCTAGGGTCTTGAACTATTTCCATACCAAATTTCATCAAAATCCGTTCGGTTCGCGGCGGGTGACTTTATTTTATACTATACAAACTTTGCCACCGCTTTTTACCTCCTTAGGGGTTGAATTTCGCAATATCATGTCTTAGTGAGCACCTACGTGCTAAAAGGGACCCCCATGCAAAATTTGAGACTCCTAGCACTTGTAGTTTATGAAATTTCGTGATGAGTGAGTGAGTGAGTGAGGACCTTTCGCTTATATATTATAGATAGATTGTTTAAGCTACTTTGAGGCGAATACTTTGGCCTTTGCCAATATTGCCGAATGACATGATACCTCTTTAATTTCTTAGTGTTTTCATTCAACTTTGTTATCATTGCAAACAAAAACCGGTATTGATTTGTTAACTATATTATAGATAAGCTTATTGATTCACACAGCGTTGACTCAATGTGGAATAAAACGTAACATTCCAATATTATTATGGTTGAACTATTTGCATTATACGTAGGCCGTTTAAAACTGCTATAGCACTACTTCTGGCTTCACAAAAGGAGCAATTACCAAGATTTAGCGCACCGACGCCTTTACCGTAGGTCAAGTATATGAAGCAAATGATTAACGCGCGTAGGATCATAGCTTTGCACCTCAGATGTGGCCTTAGAGCTCAGTACATAATATTTCACTATATCAAATATAGTTCACCACCAGGTAAGATGCCACGCATAAGTTTATATCAAAATAAATCTTAATCATATTCTGTAACTAAAAACGTGAAATACGTGTTTATTCGACACGTATTAGAACAACTTTAGAATCTAAACGGCCTATTAAAAACAAATTTATCAAGCCAGTTGATATTAAGTGCAATAAATTGCAATGTTGGCAACATTAGAGCTCTGTATTGTATAATTTGGCGTATGCCGGCTCGGCGACCACAAGTCTGTGAAGAAAAAGTAACCTAGACGACAGTGCAAGCTCATGTTTTTGTTCAACACGAATAATTTAGTTACAAGACTGTGCACAGAATTCGCTGCGCAAACTTTTTTCTTTGAAGGTTAAACGTACATATTTCCGGATCTGTCGACACCGGTGCCGGCTATTGCGCCAGAAAGCATGCTCTGGAACCGATGGCGATCTCAGCCTATCTTCGATCCGAAGGTCGCCCAACTAAGCGCCTTGTTCCTGGAAACATTTGATCGATCACGTAGGCGGTTGCTTGTCTATAAGTAATGCTACAAAAAACTAATTACTACTTATTACCAACGAATTCCGTTGTCAAGTTTTGCACCAGTCTCTCTTATAACTCGCGTTTATTTTTGACGGTAATGTAGGCATTTGAAGCGAAACCGCAGAATATTTCGTGGTCTAGGAGTAGGTACTTATTGCAGGTATTTAGCTTAGAAGTGTTTGAACCTTGACATTATGTGCGAACAATAAGCAAATGCTAGATAAGTTTCATATTTAAAGGGTGATATTTTATTAGGAGTTTCCAGTTCTTTTTTTGTTATTTCGTTTGATTTAATAATAATAAATTTTACTTAGATTAATTTCTAATAATACTGACTATGTACCAGTGATATTAATAAGCCAATATCAATTATACCTAGACTTCACGCCAAATTATAACAAAAGTATGACTCAGTGTGTTCAGGTTTTTGTTCTTTTTAATACTTATTGGTTCTATTCCGTATACAACATCCCAAATTGTACCTTCTTAGAAACAACAAGCATTTTGCGTTATACAAAATAACATACAAAATGGAATAAATTATTACCAGTAAATTATTACGGAAAAAGCTTTATCAAAGATTGAATTCTACGCGGATATGTTTTAAAGTTTAATATTAATATTTGAGTATGGTTTAAAATTCATTAATAATTAATTAATAAAATATTGAGATGCCATTTATGTTGGACACGTATACTAAACAGTAACTGAATAAATTACTGTTTAGTATACGTGTCAAACAACCATTAAATCGTGAGTGAAATTAAAGCATGAGTACTATAATACAAGTACTGAGTACAGACTGAAACAATTCCGCGCCCCGCCAATTATAATGTTGAGCAACAACTGCCTCGGTGGCGTAGTTGTATTAAGGTACGACTGCAATGCTGAAGTCTCGGGTTCGATCCCCGGGTCCGGCAAAGTGATATTGGATTTTTCTATACGACGATAGGCTCGCCCCCTATCACATCATGGGACGGAATACGCACGAAAAGTGGGTGCATTAGTTGTGCCTCTGCATAACCCTCCGGGGATAAAATACGTGAGTATGCGTTTAAGTATTTCTAACTAGGTGATGCTCGCGGCTCCGCCCGCGTGAAAAAGTTTTTCCGGGATAAAAAGTAGCCTATATCCTATTAGTGAAAGAATTATCCAAAATCAGTTCAGTAGTTCCTGTGATTAGCGCGTTCAACCAAACAAACAAACTCTGAAGAGTCTGAAGAGAGTCTGAAGCTTTATAATATTAGTATAGATAATATAAATTAGGGAACGTTGTTTATGCGTTAAACTATGAATATGTTAATAACAGCCGTTCGGAGTTCATAAACATAAGGATGAATCTTGAAATGCTGAATATTCGATGTCATGAGTGCTTCTAGTGAACACTTTCATTTTCATATAAAATTTTGAATAATTATAAAAAAATGACTGTTATTGAATAACAGTTTAATTCCTTATAGTAACTTTTAAAATAAGTAATAACACATTGGCCTGATAGAGTAAATTATTTGTTACAATTATTGATATTGAAACTATTTTCACATTGTTTGACCATTACCTCGACTCTTCGCGCATGACAAAAACATTTCTTATTAGTAAAGTTGAGATAATTTCTTAAATGCACTTTTTAGTAGCATTAATTTCCAATCAGGCATGAAGTGGAAAATGGAGACGGCATTGACACTGAAATAACAACCAGTTATGCTTAATTACACTGACCGGATTAGGAGGCACATTGGCAAGATCTTCAATTCATATTTTATAGCTTTAATTTTATATGTTATATGACTGCCTCGGTGGCGTAGTTGTATTACGGTACGACCGCAATGCTGAGGTCTCGGGTTCAATCCCCGGGTCGGGCAAAGTGATGTTGGATTTTTCTATTCAGTATCAGCCCGGAGTCTGGAATTTGTGCCCGATATGGCGATAGGCTCGCCCCCTATCACATCATAGGACGGCGAAAAGTGGGTGCACTAGTTGCGCCTCTGCCTACCCCTTCGGGAATAAAAGGCGTGAGTATGCGTAATTTTATATGTTACACCTAGGCTATGTCGTTTATGGTTACAGCTTATTATTAACGGTATAACGTATTTTAAAAAGCACAGAGTTTGTTGTTCTTTTTTTAAATCGGCAATCTCTAGAGCTGCTGTTCCAAATTAGAATTTTGGTCTAATAGGGCAATTAATAAGGATTTTTTTTATTTCAGGAGCGGAATTTTACATGGGTAGAGCTGCCAGTGACAATCTATTATTATACAATTAAAGCCTTTATTAGTCACCAGCTTTTGCTCGCGGCTCCGCCTGCGTTAAAAAGTGTTTCCATTTTACTTGTAATTTTAAAAAATGAACAAGGCGTTGTGTATTTTTTCCTTTGACAACCGCTTCAGTTGCGTCTTAACATTTTATGTCTCAGGACGACGAGCGCAGTGGAATGCCACACAGTACTTTGTAACTCCATGTGCTGGATGATGTTGCTACTATTTATGGGTGGTCGTATCGCTTACCATCAGGCGAACGGAATGCCTGTCTCATCATTCAATGCAATAAAAAAAATGCATCCATAGTCCATACATCCATTCTTACAAACTTTCGCGTTTATAATATTAGTAGCTTGCTCATGGAATGTGTCCGATATAACACAGAAAGAGAAACATTAATGGAGGAACTAAAAGTTAATATTTTAGAATTGGGTGTGGTACAAACAATCTTGTCTACACCTTACAGTGAAAACGCTATTAAAATCTATAATTTGTAGGCAAGCTAAAAAAGACTTAAAATGTCTCCCTTTCTGATGAATTTAAAGGATCTAAACTTGAGTTTTAAATAAAGATAATAAAAAAATATTAGTAGCTTGGATTGATTGAAAAGTCATAACGTGACTAATCTATTTATTTATCTATAGCTATGATATCATAACGTCGCGCAGTATGAAATCGCTGGATGAAGACCGTTTCTAACAAGACATTCCAATAATCTATGGGGGAGGAGTTCAGCCGTAGACTCCCTGCAGCTGACGCAGCACGTAACAGCGAAGTGGTACAAGTTATAAATTAATGTGGTGAAAATCAGCTTTACTGATTATTTTATTTTATTTGGGACAACGAACAATTATGTTATAAAGCTAAGACAGATAACAATAGTATGGGTAACTTAAATAATTACATAACCAACACCATTCTCCACTGCGTAAGATATACAGGTACTAGCGGCCCCGACAGACGTTGTCCTGCCCTAAAAAGGAAATAAAATCCCAGAACCCGAGTACAGCGCCACCGACCGGATCCAATTGTTAATCTAAACCATTCACGAATCCACCTGAAGACACACAAAAAAAAATCATTAAAATTGGTCCAACCGTTTAGGAGTTCAGTGACATACACACGCACAGAAAAATAATTATATACATAAAGATATATAGATAATAGGTACTTGAATACCGGGAACCGACGGATTAGGTGAGAAAAAACAATTTGCAGTAATAAATGTTTTATGGTACGGTTAAACCACGATTTAAAGAGAATGACTCACAAAGGCCAATTCTCGGATCACAATAAGTAATTAAACCTAATTATTTTATGTGTCAATAAAACATGCAATAGATTTCATGATAAGTCAGACTATAATATCTTTTATTAACAATTAAAAGTTATTAAAGCACTAATACATTGCATTAATCACTATTGAACGCTACCAACAATGTATAATTATTTTAAATTCGTTATAAAACTTGGAGTGGACTAATAGGCATTTGTAGACAATTATATTTATTATCGTTATTAATATAGTATTTGCAATTAGTATGTATACCTGCACATTTACAGAGCATACTATTAGAACTGCGTAGACAAAATGTATAATATTGTAAACCATTTTAATTATTGTAATTTTTTTAGGTGTCTCGTGTCGTTAACTCGTCACGACCATTTATATGCCATGCAGATATTAAAATAAATTTTAATGCTACACAAATCAAAAAATATTATTATAATGAGGTTGATAATTGTAATTGAGGCCTGAAGAACAAATTTTTGGATCACGGGAAGGATGTTAAAGGAAAGGAACCAGTATAAAGAGAGAGGGTGAATTTGTTGGGCATCTAACTATATCAGTTTCTTATGCATTACAACAGCAACGTAGTTTCATTTCGTCTTTAGCGAAACAATAATATCTACCAACGGTCTGCCTCGGTGGCGTAGTTGTAATAAGGTACGACTTCAGTGCTGAGGTCTCGGGTTCGATCCCCGGGTCGAGCAATGTGATATTGGATTTTTCTACTCTGTATCAACCTGGAGTCTGAAATTGTGCCCAATATGGCGATAGGCTCACCCCCTATAAAAATCATGAGGCGGAATACGCACGGCGAAAAGTGGGTACACTAGTTGCGCATCTGCCTACCCTTTCGGGGATAAAAATGCGTGATGGTGTGTGTGTGTAGTATCTACCAACACAGTGGTGTCGAAGCGGGTTATTAATATTGTGTATGAAACTGACTCGGTACAGCTCGAATAGATTCTTAGGCTTTTTCGTATACCAGTCTGTCTGGCCACAATACATGCATACCACAAAATACCGCATTATCGATTTTTGCCGCCAAGCAGGATTAGCAAATTATGTTTCTTAGGAAATAGTAGCCAGTGGTTATTGTTCGACATACTAATGTCTCAGGATTATGCATAGGTTAAAAAAACAAACTTATAATGTTTTTTTTTTTTTTTATTCTAAATTTATTTCGGGGTTTTTATTCATATGGACATGTCAACCCCATCGGAGCTTATATTAAGACAAGCACAATAGATGTAAACATATTATCTATATACAATAATGTACCTAAGTGCTATGGTTACACAAGTAAACTTATAATGTTGATGAGGTCAATTCTCACACGAATTTCATTTATAAAGGGGTTGAGCTACGTATTTAATAAGGGAACCTCGCCCACCTCCGGCACTTCACATTTATGAACATTTCATCTGAAGCGAATAATAAATATTAACATTTGTAAAATCATTAAAAAAATAACATGAAATCCAACTTACTACTACTAACTATTCAGGTATCACATGTAGTGGCATCTCTTTATCAAACCTAACAACATAACTAAACGTTTACTGTTCAGTACATAGTTACTCCTAATTGTTGCTAAAACCAATAAAAACTTGGTTAGATTTTACGATTAATCCAAACAATTAGTTTTATTACTAATTAAAACTTGAGTAAAGTGAACATCCAAGGCTGTTGGTAAGGTTGTTCCACTATTGGAATCACGGTCCTGTATAATTAGATCAGTTCCTTTGCAGTTGTAAATTGATTGCACATTATAATAGTATAACAATAAGGTGTTGAGCAAAACTAGATCGTCCTTCGTATATTTTTTATTGTATGGTAATCTTCATCTATCCAAAGACTGAACAATCACTAATTAAATATAATTGCCTTTTATCGTACAAAGCCTTAAACTACACTTCAAATGCTTTAGGATTCGTTTAGTTGTAGTAATTTTGCACTCCGTACAACGTCCGGTGTATAAAACATCTCAAGGAAAACTTTAATTAGATTGCTTTATTATAAAACACACATCCGCAGCGATCACTAAATATCAACTATTAGCACTCTATTAATCTTTTGCACAAAGCCATTTATTTATTGTTATAATGGTACAAGAATATCTACTTCCTCCAATCGATCACGGATCTCGGCCGTCAAACGCTATAATCCGCTCCGTATTATCAATCAATGCATCAACTCGTATCTATAACATTATAGATATTATTAGCTCTAATGGCTAGGTTGAACGCTAGTTAAGAGCGAGTAATATAAAGACCCATTTCATCATCATTATCATCACCCACATGACGTCCACTGCTGATCATAGGCCTCCCCCAAAGATTTCCAGACGGACTTGTCAAAAGCGGCCTGCATCCAGCGTGTTCCTGCGACCTTTATCAAGTCGTCTGTCCACCTTGCCTTAATATAAAGACCCATTTACCATTACACATTCTAAATAACCTTATTTGTCCCAATACTTAATTCTCAAATCAAATAATCACAGGAAGTTTTTTGTGTAATTCGATTCACTTTGACGGTTTTCCCACCACGTTCTATAATTTACTAAATTGTTTCCAAACAAATCTGACCCTGTCGATTTAGTCGAGTTCATTAGCTGCAGCAAAAACTTATTACGGTCGCTAATGTGCCGTACTGATTGCTCAAATGCAGTGCGAGCAGTAGACAGTGAATACACGTTTAGTTAAATGACTTACTTGCTAGTTTGCCGAACTAGTATTTGGGTTCGATCCTATCGTTTATTTCTTTTAATATCGAGATGCCATCTAGGATTGCAATTAAGAAACGCGTATCTTATTAATTTTACGTATTCGAGCAAATATTAGTACATCTAATTAGTTATTTTATTTCTTCGTATATTTTTAATCTATAATACGAAACAACTTATCTATGGTAGAGCTATCTTATAGTCACTTCTTATTATGACAAAAAAGCTGGCTCAAACAACACAGCTATCACAAAAATACGAAGTCAACTAGCTTAACTGATCCGTTTAGTACGGTCTGTGAGATAGTCGAAGACACAAAAAATGAACTCGCTAGCTGGTCAAATATAAAAAAGGTAGAACAACGGCAAAACACAATATTTTTGCTGTACTGAACATAGAGAGGCTATAATAATGAATGTTCAAAACCGAAGAAAATTATCGCATCATCAGGACTAAGGACAGTTGGAGTGCAGCCGCTGAGCACTGTCATCGATGTACGTTGAGCGAGCATGGTAACCGTTTATAAGCCACGGCGGGGCGGAGAGGCGAGCGTACTTGACACCGGGGCGAGCTTCTAAGACCTTAGCCTGATTGTGCATCACAATGTTTTACGTGCATGACTCGATTTTTTATGCGAACAAACCTCGCCCCAGTAAACAGTGGACACGACTCGTCCTCTGAGACCGCGTGCCCAGTTCGGCACGACTCCCGCGCACTTGACATTGAATTTATTCAAAAGATTACGCCGTTGATGCAATAAACATCGACCTCTAACTCGGCCAGTTAATGAGACAATAAAATTTAAATCTAGCCGTAGTTTTGCTTACACTAATATGTGTACGTGACATGTTGACATCTTAGTTGAAACAAGATATTATTTGAATATCTTTAATCCATAGATTATGCGAATCACAAACTAAAGATTAGTCGGCAAATGGTCTGGAGATTATATGAATAAAAAACGATAAGGCCATCGGTATCCAACGAATCATCTAAACTTTTGTATTTAGGATTGATAATAATCTTGTTTTGATAAAATCAGCATGTCGTTGGGTCGGTGTCGCTTGCGACTTGCACATATTCGTCTTGCCTTGATTCGTTCGCCCTCAACCAAAGAGGACAAGGTTAAACTTTTCAGTTCATGCAACGATATCAATCTGAATTTATTCGTAACCGTTATTTAATTAGACAATTTCGCAATAACTACATTTGTCGGACGCAAAATTAAAATTAGTTTCTCGTGTAAAAGAAAACATATTAATGAAAAAATATATTATCTTCGTTGTTAATAAAACAAAATAATTGACATTTTTTTCCTTTTTAGGGGTAGGTAGAAGTCTTATCACATCTACATTTTATTCATTTATTTATTTACAGTATAAAATACCAAAACACTTACACAGTTACGTAAAACTACCTACATCAAATTCTTAATCTTAAAGTAGGATTATATTAATTTGACTGCCTTGGTGATGTAGTTGTATTGCGTACGCGTTACGAGAACGATTTGCGCGCTGAGGTCCTGGGTTCGAATCCTGGGTCCGGCCAAAAACATTGTGACTGGGCTTTTCCATCTTAAAATTACTCAGTCGCAGCTCGGAGTCGGGAAGCTGGCGGTGTGATACCCCCGTGCCTAATAAAGCACGTAAAGCCGTTGGTTCTGCGCCTGATATCTTTCCGGTCATGTCGGATTGCCGTCTCACCGGACTATGAGAGTGAAGGAATAGCGAGTGCACCTGGGTATTGCACACATACTTGTGAACTATAATATCTCTTACGTACCTGACTAATCTGTGCTGAGATTGGCCGCCGTGGCCGAAATCGGCTAGGCAGAGGAATTTTATTTTATTATAAATATAAGTACCTATGCCACCCAACTAGTGGCCAATAAATGTTTTTTTCTTTTCTTTCTTTTCTTTCTTTCTATGCTTGTCAAAATTGAGGTATGTTTGGTCCGTGTCTCTTGCGCGAGGGACAATACCAGACACCGGGCTTAAAGGCACGAAAAAAATTTAATTTACACCTTTTACGACAAAAATATACTCGTAATTATCATACGTTTTTGTGCTCATCATTATATACGCTAGTCTTTCTCAATTTACAGCTATTAGATATACTAGCGGTAATAACATAAATAATACTAAAATATATAACTGCATATAAATCAATGTAACCTAGTAAAAGTTATCACTCAATATTAGTGGTCAGCAGAGCTTTGTTGCCAATGATTAATTACCATTGCAATGGTAATTTTAACAAGATATTAGTAATAGCTAGGGGTGTCGATAGAATAATAAATAATAATATTAATTTTGGGTTTATCACATCCCCTCTTAGCATTAACAAGATTTCTGCTCTTAAAGTGCAGATTTTTTGCAGCCAACCATTTCGACTATGCATGTGCAGTATTATTTTTTTTCTTCTTTACGATGCATATCCTTAATTGCATCTGTGAGCGCCACGTATAGTTTTCTTTACTACGTCCAAAGGAAATTATCTGTTATTCCTGCTCAAAAAGTGCGATAATGCCTAAAAAATTCTAACGTAATTTTCAAAAAGACAAGACAGTCTTTGACAATATTCTTTTACTGTGATATTTTTCAACATAAAATAACATATTTTTGCTATAAAAACCAAAGCTTACCTTTATTGTATTTTTCTGTCTATTGATTTCATTGAATTTTCTTCAACTCTTTCATTAAACTATTTTTGCTCAAACGAAATAGTCACTGTATTGTGTCCTATTGTTATTTGAAGGTTCCAAGTTATATAATTTTATGTTGGGGTTAAAATAATATATCATAACATATTATAACACCGTTACGATTAGTGGTGTGACGAATATTCGTATTTGATTTCAAATTTGCAAATATTGGTGAGGTTTATTTTTCATATTCGCATTAGATTATGCGAATATTTTGCACATGTTTTTTTTTCAGTGAAATAGCAATCATAATATGGCATTAAAAATAATCATTAAAATTTCTCAACACTCTTCACTTCATTAAATTCAAATACAATTTCAATTTGTTGTGGTTGGAATCTTTACTGAGATCACAAAGTGATAGAGTTTACGCATACGCACACTCACGCCTTTTATCCCCGGAGGGGTAGGCAGAGGCGCAACTAGTGCACCCACTTTTAGCCGTGCGTATTCCGTAACATGATGTGATAGGGGGCGAGCCTATCGCCATATCGGGCACAAATTCCCGACTCCGGGCTGATACTGAATAGAAAAATCCAATATCACTTTGCCCAACCCGGGGATCGAACCCGAGACCTGAGCATTGCAGTCGTACCGTAATACAACTACGCCACCGAGGCAGTCTATCACTGATAGAGTTTATGTTAAGTATATTATTTAATCTCTCTGTACCTAACCCGTTATACCAAAAGTAAAATGTAGTACTTACGTATATATTGTTATGAATTATAAATTAAAACAATTAAAAACTGCGCTAACCCACGACTTACTCATATTGAAATACATTTTATTACAACATAAAAGTTTCTGTAGAAAATTATGCAAAAATAACTCAAATTGATATATTACTGTAAAATCCCGTAAATCGGTAAATCTTTGGTTTGACTAGTAAATCTTAATATTTACCAACATGTAAGGCTTTTTTATTTACAGTATCGGTAACTTTCGGTTTTATCATAGCCGATTGTGAACGCATCAGACTTTTGACGCCAAATTAAATAATGATATTGAGTTTTTCTATTCAGTATCAGCCCGGTGTTTGGAATTTTTTGCCCGATATGGCTGACAGGTTTGCCCCCTCTAACATCATGGGCGGAATAACGCCGAAATTGGGTGCACTAGTTGCGCCTCTGCCTATCCCTTCGGAGATAAAAGGCATGAGTGTGTGTGTGTGTATTAAATACTCTAATATTCGCATTCGCATTTTTGCTATGTAATCGGACATTCGCATTCGCATTCGAATGAGGGAAAACGAAAATTTGTTACATCACTAGTTTTGACCTCGACATTGTTCTGATTTAAAGTCAAACTGTGCAATGCCGGAACAAAACGTGTACGTGTGTGATCTTGAAATGGTCACACATACACGATGCGGACGTGTTAATTTTGGTTAATGTCTCTTCTTGTTACGCATGTTAGGACCTCGGGAAAGTTACTAAGTAGTCCGGGATACTAAGTAATCCTGGGTTTAAAAAAATCTACATTACGTTGTAACGTAAATGAATTAATTAATCATTTTTGCGCAACTTAAATATACGCTTTGAAATCTAAATTAATACGAATCTTTTAGGGACTCTTTTTGTAATGAAAACGTGCGTTATAAATGAAACAGTATTCAAATTATAATACACTCCATAACATTGTGTATCTAGTGAAACATAACATGAATACGTTATTTGAAGAGACTAAGCACGTAATAATAATTCCGAAACATAACACTATAGTTTTGAGTTTAACTTAAACAACCTTAAAATTATTAATAGATTTACTTTCGATGACACAAACATTTTTGGATAATATCAGCTACGGCTGGATGATGTAACATTTTCCGCAGTTGCACCAATCCTCATTGTTGCTTAGTGCGAACATTTGAATTCAAAACTGATGGCGTAGTTTGAATGTTTAATTTTGCGCTATTTTGAATTGAACCGTATTGTCTAGGTAATAGATATCTAATCCTATCATAACAGGATGTCCCCTGATGAACTCCTCCCTAGATTTTCAGATTCACCTGTTGGAAGTGATTTGTATACAGCGACTTTATCATAGTCCTTACAACATTTTAACGTCTTATTTTGAATAGCTATCAGAAGTGAACTAGCACACAATTTTCTGGTGTATGTTTCTGGGTTTAACCCAGTACACATCAATAAAAATAATTAAAGACATGAACGCATTTCGATATTGAACGGAAAAGAGGAGAGTATCTTCAGTTTGGTGCTTAAATATTTAAGAATTGGTTTTATTGGTTGCGCACCAGGTTGAAACAAAAACCATATTGTGTTTTTGGATTGGAAGAATAAATCTGAGTTTCCAGTAAAGATAATTTATAAATTTGTAGAGGCTAAAGGTCTAATCGGATAATTTATATGTGTTCAGCATATTATATATGACGATATAGGTGTCTATTTAGCTTTGTTTCTATGTTAGAAATATGGTACTTATGAACGAAGGTTTCACATTCCCATAGTCAGCTCTTTTTGTCTCACTGTTTCAAATTGCACAAAATGTTGACTTTAATTGACACACACACACACTCACGCCTTTTTATCCCCTAAGGGGTAGGCAGAGGCGCAACTAGTGCACCCACTTTTCGCCGTGCGTATTCCATCCCATGATGTGATAGGGGGCGAGCCTATCGCCATGCAATGCAATGCAATCAGCCCTGTATTATATACTGCCCACTGCTGAGCACGGGCCTCCTCTACTACTGAGAGGGGTTAGGCCTTAGTCCACCATCATATCAGGCCCAAATTCCAGACTCCGGGCTGATACTGAATTTAAAACCCAATATCACTTTTCCCGACCCGGGAATCGAACCCAAGACCTCAGCATTGCAGTCATACCGTAATACAATTACGCCACCTAGGCACTTTAATTGAATTGTATAATAACTTTAGTTCTTGGTATACACTTCATTATTTACTATTTAATTAATCATTCAGGCTTATACAAGTAGGTACGATGCATTTATGTGGTTTCCAATGAGTAATGGAAATAATAGGTTTCATATAGAGCGAAAAAAATCAAGACACGCTGCCAATAATATTGTCATTACTTTAAGGTTTACTAGGCTTTGAACGCAGTTCTTAGATCTTCAGTCTTAATCGAAAAACTGCATAAACGGGCTATAAGCTATGTCTATGCAAATATCTAAGAGCAAAAATATATTATTGATCAGTTGCTACGAGATAAGGCAAATTATTAAACATGGCGTTGCATTTATAGTATTTAATCCTTGGACGCCCGCGGTGGACACCGGTGTCAATTTATATAAGGAAATTAGCTTATAGCTATATATAAGCGGGCGTTGACGGGTTAAACATGTTTTATATTTTTTTATCTTGCTTGGCTTAGTACCCCTACTGCACCTGATAGGAAGCAGAATGGGCTCCAGGTACAGGTCTGTTTAGAACCGGATATACACGGACAGATCCAGGAACGTGACAAACTTACGTGGGCCACTAATGGCGGATTTTACGCCTTCTCTATGGTGGTCTCTATCGCCTATATAAATATCGTATCAGCACCATTTTTTTTATCGCATTGAATGACGACACGTGCATGCCGTTCGCCTGATGGTAAGCGATACGACCACCCATAAACAGTAGCAACACCATCCAGCAACTTGAATTACAAAGTACTGTGTGGCATTCCACTGCGCTCGTCATCCTGAGACATAAGATGTTAAGTCTCATTATGTCCAGTAGTTATACTGGCTACAATGTCCTTCAAACCGAAACACAGCAGTGCATGTACTGTTGCTTGACGGTAGAAATAGACATTGCGGTGGTACCCACCCAGACGACCTCTTACATAATGAGAGACCTACCACCAGTTTACCACCACCACCACGTTGAAGATTTGGTATCATTAAGAAATATTAATGTCTTAGTGTGACAAGTGAAGTATTTTTCTAAATCAAATTTTGTGAGACACACCTGGGGGTGGCCGCCCATCAGGGCAACGACCTGCTTTTGTATATCTACGTGCCTTACGCCCTACAAAACAAGGGTACTGATATTAATACCTATACACGTTACATATCTATATTAATATTATAAAGAGGAAAGATTTGTATGTAAGTATGTTTGTAACGAATAAACTCAAAAACTGCTGAACGGATTTCGATAAGATTTGGCACACGGGTAGATCATGTCCTGGATTAACACAAAGGCTACTTTTTATCCCGGGCAAAATATTTTTATCCTGGATAAACTTATTCACGCGTGCGAAGCCGCGAGATTTAGTAGATTATAAAATGCATTATTAATAGATTTAGATTAGTAGATTATAAAATGCATTATTAATAGAATAAGAATATAAATAAATTGATTAATGTAGGAATGTTAGTATTTAATAAAGCACGTGATTTGCATTAAGTACAGGGGAGGTACTCTTAAAATAGTATAGTATTAAATACCTTTTGCTTTTAACTTTGTTGATCAGTTTTACCACTTTTTTGTCAACATTATTTAAATATTGATTAGTCCTAACTTAGAGACTAGACTTTTTATTATCATTTATTTCGGAGCATAAATTAGAGCGTGACATTTTTATTTGGTTGGCTTATACATTTATGTGACGAGTAGTATTTATCAGCTGGGGGTGACATCGGGCCTTGGACACTTATTTTTTTTTTATTTATTTTGAAAATAGAAACGTTTTATACAATGACACTTTGTTTATGATATTCTAAAATCAATTCACGCGTTAATTCAAATAAAAGTAATATATTGTTAGATTAATAATCAAATTGTGACCCTCACTGGTAAACATTTGTGTGCAGGTAATTGGCTGCACACAATATAGTTTTGCTACTAATGGCACTATAATTGTATAAGTACGAACTACGAAGGCAATGACATAAGATTAACAAGGAGAATAACGCGGACTGGCTCATAATATAAACAACAACATTCTTTGGTGTGTATTGAAAACATAAAATTACGTCATTAATTATTATGTCAAAACGATCAGTCATCAACTACGCTCAATTCAGAAAAACGGTTTAAACATCTAATTTATAAATGAATATTGCGTCATAAGAGCAATATCTGAAAACAAACACTACGTACAAAATACAAATGCCACACAATATGTATACAAAAACTTGTTTGTGAAGGAGGCGGTTTCTTTAAAGACGATTTATGAACGAAACCCCTTCATTCGTCTGGGTGGGTACCACCGCAATGTCTATTTCTACCGCCAAGCAACAGTGTGCATGCACTGTTGTGTTTCGGTTTGAAGGACACTGTAGCCAGTATAACTACTGGACATAATGAGACTTAACATCTTATGTCTCAGGATGACGAGCGCAGTGGAATGCCACACAGTACTTTGTAAGTCAAGGTGCTGGATGGTGTTGCTACTGTTTATGGGTGGTCGTATCGCTTACCATCAGGCGAACGGCATGCTCGTCTCGGCATTCAATGCAATAATAAAAAAAAAAATTAACTATGGCCTATACGCCAAGCAACAACTTTTCACTTTCCTTGTTCAAGACCTTACACTAACATTTTTACTAAAAATTTTTGTTACTACTTGCGTAACAGGAAATGAATAATGACAATAATATTATATTAGCCACAAAACAAATTGTGTGGATACCTTTTTAAACTGGACTTTTTTATGTAAGGCTCCGATATTTTTTTTAAGAAATACAAAGTTATTCATTATTTGAATATGCACTGAAGCCAGTTAAAAATAATATCGTTTGTTAAATGTATCATACATCGATTAAAAAACCCCAAAATAACAATCTGTATATAAAAAAATACAAACACACGAATTGAGAACCTCCTCCTTTTGGAAGTCAGTTAATAAAGTGGTGTTAGTTACAATCATTTATAACTCGAGAACGGCCGAACCGATTATCATGTTCTTTGATTTTTTGATTCGTATCCGCTCCGAATAGCAGAATAACTATAAAATTATCGAAAAGTTCACGATAAAGGGAATTATGAAGAAAATTCATTTTCTCATACATTTTACTTGTAATTTTAAAAAATGAACATCGCTTTTTGTATTTTTTCTTTTGACAGCTGCTTCAGTTGCGCGAACCCAGTGGCGGTCGCAAAGAGTATATTATAAGATCACATTACCTCCTTTCATTGCATACCGTTTATTGAAGTGAAACTTTTTTATACTTTTTTTTTAAATATTTTTTATTTCCGTACGGGATAAACCTTGTTTAAAAAATCGTCACATTTTCTGTCACTTGGGACCGTCACGGCGCCGTCTTCTAGGTTAATTATTTACATATCAATGGTACATCTATATTTATTTTTCGCAATTATAAATAACTAGCTTTTGCCCGCGGCTACGCCCGCGTTAAAGAGTTTTTCCGGGATAAAAGTCCCGCTTTATATATTCTCGGGATAAAAGTAGCTTATGTGTTAATCCAGGACATGATCTACCCGTGTGCCAAATTTCATCGAAATCCGTTCAGTAGTTTTTGCGTGAAAGAAAACATCCACACATCCCTACTTACAAACTTTCGCGTTTATAATATAATAAATAGTAGAATATGAAGTTTAAAATTAGAAAATATTTATTGACATGTGGTAGTTTTCGAAGCCACATTCATTAGATCGGCGCACATCGAAATGCCTCCGGGCCAATTTGACAATGAGTATTGCATGCAAAATTGTGAGAGTAGTGTTTACGCTACTGTAATGCCGGCTCCTCATTCACGCCGTGAAAGCCCGCGAAGGCTGCGAACCGCGAATGTAGATTGATTCGCGGCTTCGCAGTTACAGTTTGCGGCTACGTGTTCGCGGTTCGCGGCGTTCTCCGATCGGAGGGTTTGGTTCCGCGACAAAGAGTACGCGCTTGGTTCGCAACTTGTGATCGCGAAAAGTATTCACACTCATGTCAATCGCATGTAGCTCGCGAGACGCGATATCGAGCGGTCGTATGTAGTTATATTGGGAAAAAGTGTAAGTATATTAACGGTAAATAAAATAAAATAGTATCTTTATTATTAAGAGTACTACATTCGACATTATATATTGGGATGCGCCATCGATCCATCCATTCTCGATAAAATGCGAAGCTTTGCGAGTGTAGAGACAATCCTTTTTCACAGTGTTAAACGCGAAATTCTTGGCGTTAATCACGCCGTAAATTCGCGCCACGGGTCGCGCGTGAGTGTAGCGCCGGCTTAATAGGAATATGTTTCAATAATGTTTAAATATATTTAAATAAATAATAATAGTAATAATTTGACCGTATTAATGGAATACAATAATTATTATAAGAACAGTAAAAAAAATATTAATTGAAAAAGTTTCACTTCATACGTGTGTACATACACACACACACATAATTGTTAATTAACGCGCGATTTATTGTAATTTTTTCGAGTTTTCCCCAATTTTTATTCAGTTTTCGATCGTGTTTACATTTTAATTCGTTTTAATTCATTCTCTTCATACGACTTCTCTGAAATTCATCAGCGGAAAGTAATTTCACAGAGGTGAGTTCCAACTCTCAATTTATTGTGATTAGTCGTACCGTTTAAAACGACAATTTTGTCAATGTCAAGTATGTTTGTCATTGTGCGCTCCTCGACAACTTATCCCAAAGAGAATTATAATACTAGTGAAAACTTATCCTTTCGATACTATTATAATTAATCCAATCAATAATTTTCGTATACAGAGAAAACTATTCTGGACTGTGTGTTTGATTTACCAATGGTATTTGCAATGCCGTGATTTAGAAGAACAAGAAGATCAAGTCTTTTCCATAGGTACATGGCGGAGAAACATTTTGCCAAATCAAAATAGTCTTTTGTGCCTTCGTAAACTTGGAAAAGGCTTATGATCGTGTGCTGAGGAATAAGCTTTGGTCAACGTTGTCATTAACGTTTGGAACTGAGGGCCGCCTGGTGAGGACATTATAGTCTCTGTAATGAGAACTTCAAAGCCTTTATCAGGATAAAGGGAGCAGAATAGGGATTTGCAATACTGTGCTGTTGCTGACACTTATGTACGGAAGTGCATGCTAGTTTGGCGGAAGAAGCACGAAAGTCAAGTAAATGCGGTGGAAATGCACTCCTTACAGAGTATATTATGTGGAGTCACTATTTCTTATTACATGGGATAGTATGACGTTATAAATTGAAGGATGATGTGGTGACTAAAATTAAAAGAAGTATGCTCAGATCATTTGGGCACGGATCAGTTGAAAGACAAGTTACGAAAGGTATTTATTGAGTGAATGTGGATGGTGCGGATGGAGGGGATGCCCATAACCGGCGAAAATGAATGATGAAAACTATGAATGTGGAAGAGGTGAAAGAGGTATGTCGCGCTCAATAGTCTCTGCATGTTTCTGTCTCTGTGTATGAATAAATGACTTTTTAATTTCGATTTTAGTACATTTGTTGAGCTTATTTAATTTTGATAATTTACCATACCATACCATACCAGCCCCGTATTATATACCGCCCACTGCTGAGTACGGGCCTCCTCTACTACTGAGAGGGTTTAAACCTTAGTCCACTATGCTGGCCTAGTGCGGGTTGGCGGACTTCACATACCTTCGAAATTCAGATAACTTCTCAGGTATGCAGGTTTCCTCACGATTTTTTCCTTCGCCGTTAAAGCGAGCGATAATTCATAAAGAATACACATAACTTTATAGAAAAATCAGAGGTGTATGCCCTTGGATTTTTGAACCTGCGGACATTTGTCTCGGCAGTCCGTTCCACTCCCAACTAGGCTATCGCCGCAATACTTGATAATTTATTTAATGTTAATAAAAAACTAATAAGTTATATATCCAGTTTTGATGAAGCAAGCCTATATTCTACTCAAAATTCCTTGTCCATCTTGTAAAACAACATGAAAATCCTTATGATATGTGCGCTAACAAACAGAAAAACAGACAGACAGATGGACGTCAGACAGGCAGACAATAATTCTAAAAATCGCTGACTTGTGTTCTATTACTATTCTTAAACCACCTCTTTCCTTTTTATTACTTTTCTTTCAATGTACAGACAAACGGTATCTGCTATTTTTATTATATTAATAGATATATAACTGGAGTATATGAAACTCTGGTAGGTTGGGTCTGGTAGGTCTGTTTTGCTACCAAGAAGCAGTACAGAACATTCAGCATGCATTGTTATGTTCCTGTTTAAAAGGAATACGAAAAAAAACTACTTTTATGGTTCGTGCGTTACACACGTCAGGAGGCCAAACTCCATCAATGCAGTTTAAAAGTGGTTCAAATACATACATGGACAAAAAGATTTGATAATACATAGTTCCAACCTATTTTAGCAATTAATATAATTTTAGTATTATGGCCTGCGATATTTCATCTAATAATAAACTTAGACGTATAGATTTGAAGAAAAAAAACAAAATACGAACATTCACATCTTCCTATTTTAAACACCAAACAAGAAATAGTCAACGTTTGTAACAAAAGGTCAAAAATAAAGATAAGTAAACAAATCGTGAATGATGTCATTAATGGATAACAAAGGTTGATAAAAAAGAAAAACATTTTGTAACACCTGTGACAAGATAAATGGAAGAGATACATACTTAGCATAAATCTAATGTCGCTTAGCAGCTGCATGTTCGTGAGATGCCACTTTTTTTTGTCCAAATTAAAATAAAATGCTTTTTGATTTCAGGTTTTCCAAGTTTCCTGTGCGTATCAATGCATAACAAAACATTATTGGTTCTTCTAAATTCTAATGTTATTTCGGCCGGTCATATGCGCTTATTACACCTAACGAATCATGGACGCTGACAACCCTAAATTTTAATTTCTTGATGGAGTTGCTAGACCCTACCGCCTTACCCTAGTGCGCCTTCGCTCATCTCACTCACCATACAGAACCCAATTGTTTGTTGCTAACTTCGCTTTACTTAAAACAGTAGCATGGGGATCAAGTCAACGCATCCATGCCGTAAACACATCAAACAAACCTCTAAAATGGCAATGTTTTCAAATATTTCAACTTACGCCTATTATGCGGCTTTTTATATATAACGCATCGCGTCCATTGGACCAGTGGTACGTGTAGCCTTGACTTTCACCTTCAAAAGCTGCTACACTAGCTGACCATAAGTATTTAGTATTACACACTGTTACACAAACTTTAAATGTCGTGTAACGGAAATCATTAATGTCATCTACATAATGTTTTATCCGTTTTTTGATAATGTTTTAATTTTTACTGTTCTTAACTTAGTATAAAACAAAGTCGCTTCCCGCTATCTTCCCCTATATCCCTATGTCCCTATGTATGCTTAGATCTTTAAAACTACGCAACGGATTTTGATGCGGTTTTTTTAATAGAGTGATTCAAGAGGAAGGTTTATATGTATAATTCGTGCATAATATAGTAGAGAAACACTGATAATTTTAGAGGTTTCTAATGTGATGTCGTAAATAAACACATTGTTTTGCGCTTACATTGCAAACAAAACTAAACCCTACAAGATAGATCAAAATGATGTACTATAGTATTGTTCTCATTAAAAAGTTCTACAAAAAAGTCCGCAATGGTATATGTCTATCTCTTAGGGATAACCCACAGTAACCATTTTTATCCTTTACTTTTTACGAGAAATAATGGCTTATTTACGAAGCGATTTTAAGCAATACAGCATTAATCCTTATCCAATTAAGTATTTTAATACATTGTGCATTTAATATAGATCAATATAGCCCTTTACGGCATCTAATTTAAATAAATGTTTTCGAAGATATTACAGATTTAAAATGCAGGGACATAGCGGTTGCGTCGGTACCGGCCGGGGGGCAGGCGGCGCGTGCCTATAAATAGCGCGTCGAAGGGCGCGCTTCGCCCTACAGCACTTTAAGGGTGGGTTGCACAAAATCTGATGTTAGTGTTACCGTTAAAATTAAATTTAGCAGTGATAATAACAATGACTACTGAAATTGATAATTCGTCTGTTACACTATTCTCGTAATTGGTAAAGTTAAAAGTAAACGAGTGACCAGTGCTGTATTAATGATGCTGTATTACCCCAAAAACTAGCACGGGTAACATTTTAGCAATGTCAATGATTTAACATAACTATCAAATCTTGATGAAATATCGATTCATTATTCAAATTTCTGTTATTACGTAGGTACCTAGTATTTACATCCTCTTTGTTTCTATCATAGAATTTCTTCGGAATTTTTTGCTCCACCAAACTATTTGGATAGTTAGAGCTTGCTTCCCACAATATTTCACATACTAGACATTTTCGTAGTTTACGAACACACAGATTACGAAAACTAACCATAACTTTAACATTAACCACCCGAAACTGAGCGGTTAATGTTACTGTTATTTGTGACGCCATTTTGACAATTGTTAATTTTATGCAACCCGAAAGTTCCTTAACCGAAGATATTTGACAGTTGGTTAGACCTTTGTTATTGTAAAAGTTATTTTCTATAACCCACCCTAAGTTGTTGTGTGTATTTAGGTGGATTCGAAAATGGGTCGAAATTTACAATTCGGTCCGGGAAAATGTATAGTTTGTATAATATAAAGTGACTTTTATACAGTATTAGATAAAAATATTATGGTCAGAATATAATGAACTAAATTTGTTGGCACTTTTAACTTAACAAGAACAGGTTACACAATTCGTTGTAATTTATTTTAAAGGTTTTTAATAATATTTTTATCCCGTGTCCGATTCAATTACTTTTTTTACATTCGATTTCATATAGCTTCGGATTGGTCCCATTTTAATTACATTAGTATCATTACCATGGTATTCGAAGATATAGATCGGAATTCCTTTATATCCAGATGGACCTGTCAAAAGCGGCTTTCATCCAGCGTGTTCCTGCGACCTTTATCAAGTCGTCTGTCCACCTTGCAGGTGGAGGTCCAACGCTACGCATGCTGGGATGTAGCATCAACATGTTACCATATTAATGATAATATTATATTCGTACGACCTTGAACTTTTAAGGGACCTCCTTAAAATCGAATAGGATGAAAATGTTTCCTGATTGGTGGCTTATTTAAATTATCAGCTACGTAAATGTATGAAAAAAAAATGTTCTGTTTAAATTGGTCTTTGAAGTCGTTTTTTTGTTTTAGCATTTGACCTTCACATATTAACGAATACAAGATATTTTGTATTTGAAACGCCTTCATTACTACATTCATAATATAGCAATCATTATGACAAATTGTTTGTTTATTTTTTTTTTGCTAGAGAAATTTATTTGTTTTGTTTATGTCGCAACTGAATTCTTCAAACTTATTAATATTGTAATCGTGGGCATAATAAAGCCTCTTAATAATTTACATTATAAGTAAATAGTATTTATTTGATAAAAATGAATGAATTGAATCTAACTTCGTGACCCAAACAAAGCTGTGACTAGATATAAAGGCAACTCAAAATGTAATTCATAATTTATGCATAAAACAGACATCAAATTACTAACTCAACTATAGTTCTTATCTTAAATATTTATTATTAAAATCCAAGTTATAATAATTAAATAGAAGAGTTTTTATGAAGAATATATTTACCTACTAACGCAGTTTTGACTTCCTTAGTTACTATTTAGAGAAATAATGAAAGTATAAAGAAATATTTTATAGAATCACAAAAAGTATTTACGTTATCTTTTCACGCTGCAATGATTTAAAGTAATGTTTTACTGACGTTATGTGATATAGTATGTTGAAAACTAACAAACGGCCAATTAACAGAAATAATAAACCCATAGTGACCCTGACTTTCACCTTCAAGTTAGCTATCAGACAAGGCGTGCCGACACTGTTTTACCATTCCACGCATGCGTAATGCGCTTGTTAAATTCCAGTTATCTAATTTTAATTACAGTGATCGAAACCGAGCCATTTGTTAATTACGATATCACTTGAGCAAAATAATAAAATAACGCGCTGTTATGGACTTAGGAGAGAAATGACTGTCATTATTTCGCAGGTAATGGCTGTCTATTCCTCTGTTGATAATTTAATGTAATTAGCTACTGAAAAATTATAATTACGTAAACCTAATAAGATGTTACGTGACTCGCTGGGACCTAGACACAGAACTTGAAGGACGCTACGTTGTATGACACAATAGAGCAATCGAAATAATAGCTGCCAATTTTATGTTTCCACGCAAATCATGCAGACGGAGACAAGTAGGTATGTAATTAATGTGATATCATGTAATGATAATATGACCTGTATGACAATTTGTATGAATTATGTATTGATCACAGGAATGATAGATTGCGGATCTAGAACTTACGGATGTAAGTCATATCCGTAGAGGAAATTCGATTAATATCTTATTAATATCTAGGAAGTATATAACTGTTGTTCATATTAATGTTTACAATTATTATGTACAAATTACAGAAGTTTAATTTATGCCCGCTAAATACGTGACGGTATTTGAGCAATACCTCTAGTCTGTATACGCAAAAAAAATGTCTCATTAGCATTAGAATTAAATTTCAGTTCAGTATTTAAGAATTACCACAAAGCATAATAAAATATCAATCAAGAAATTATATTGACTTATGTTATATTCAATCTATCGACTATAATTTACTTTGCAATATTTTACATTGCTAATTTATTTATTTTTTATTAACAAAAGGCGAACTAACGAGTAAGTAGGTCGCGCAGGGTAAATACAAGGCTTTACGGATCACGGAGGTGTTGAATGTCAGATCAGACCTTTCTGGGAAGGAACGGGAACAGAAGGAATAATTCTGCAGCAAAACTTCACATCCGGTTTCTGTAGACATCTCATTCAAGGCGGTCATTAACATAATATTTTGGATATCAAATTGGCTATTGAAAGGCACTACTCGTTTCTCTTATTTACCGATACTTAAATTTAAATAAACATGCGACGCACTTAGTAAGTTATTAAACATTATTTCATATATTGTTTTACAAATTACATAACATTATTTATGCTATACCACACCACGTCTTTAACCCCGAATGGTAGGCAGAGGAGCAACTAGGGCACTCGCTTTTCGCCGTGTGTTTCATCACATGTGATAGGTTTGAGGCTATCGTCAAATCGGGTATAAATAAACCCAATATCACTCTGCCCGACCCTGAACTCGAACTCGGGACCTCAGAGCGGTGTCGTACCGCTTACACAACGCAACTACGCCACCGAGGTAGTCAACTTATGATATAATTATAATTATAATATGTTCTAGCTGTCAGCATTCCCTAGTATTTCCGCTTCTCTTCCGGACATAATGTAACTTATAAGGCCTTTTCACAATCGTTACCGCTTTAAGTGCTGTTTAAAGAACAATTTTTTGTTACTTTAAAGCAGTTCAAGGTAATGTTTGATGTTCTTTAAGGTTATGTTTTTGGTAATTTATACGTAATTTTAGAATTTAATTAGATGAACACCGTATGTAATAACTACTATTTAAATAAAATACAAGCTGTCATTATTCTTTGTCTAACTGTAGCTATTTAAATTCCTTTGAAGGCTTTAATGCTATCTTTTTATAATAGAATGAAAAAAAGGCGTAAATGGATTACCCCATTCTGAGGTAATCACCGCCAATAATAGTATCTACAATACCTAAGAACATCCCTTACCTAAGAACATACCTTCAACATTATTTCTTTCTTTATAATAATGATTCCTTATGTTTACGCGAATGTTAGACATTGAAATTAAACTATTATAACGGATTTTATCGCGGTTTTTTATTTAATTTTTCTCCCGACGTTTCGAAGGCTTTGCAGCACTTCGTGGTCCGTAGTCCGCCCCGTGACCACGAAGTGCAGCAAAGCTTTCGAAACGTCGGGAGAAAAATGAAATAAAAATCCGCGATAAAATCCGTTATAATAGTTTAATTTCAATGTTCTTTCTTTCTTGTCTTAAATAGGTAAGAAATAAAGGGAATATAATTTCTATATTAGAAATATATTTAGGATGAACTAGTTGGCTCCATATAGTATCCTGCCTCAACCAAGAATCAAGAAAACTGCTTTGACCCATACAAATCAATGAAACAAAGTGGAAATTATACCATTTTTACTCTTTCTCTCTCTCGTTCTCTCTCTCTTCACAAACGTATTTCCTAAACCTATTATGTTCTCACCTTGTTATTCAAATGATAGGCTTACGCCCGAATACTGAAACGCTACTCAACCAACCAAGTTATCTGAGGCCTACTTAATTTTAACAAGCTTCTTATTTTAAATGGCATTCTCAAACGTACTTTAAAATATTTGACGGAAAAATCAGCTGAGGAGCAGTTATTTTGCTATAGATTATAAAAAGTTTGTTTTCGATTACATATTTTTATAAAATTGATATTTAGGTGTCGTTTCACGCAGCATAATTTTTAAATTCTTAAAAATAAATAAATCAAATAACATAATGCACTTTAATTTTATTTTTTTTAATGTTATATGACTATTATATTTAATTTTCGTGTGTATTTTATGTACTATGTGCAGATGCTACATAGTAAAAATGTTACGTAGAATGGTTTTTAATACCTATAGGGGCTATGGCATATCCATTATTAGAATAGTTTATCAATTATTATATTCTTAACATTGAAATGATGAACCCATTGTAACTTATTTATATTTGCCACTTGGCAGTATGGACAGTGTTGACATTAGCCACTTTGGAAAAAAACTAAACTAGTCAACAACAATAATATTCACAATTCTTATTTCGTTTTTATCATCAGAAGTATTCCCAATGTATATAATACTCTTTGGGCATATTTATATATCTCATTTTTATTTGTGCTAACTTAATCGCCACGCTATGCACAATACGATGTACTACCGTTGGTTGTTTCCCGTGAAAAATATCCCCGATGGCCTTGATCGGTTGCATTGTCTGATTTATTTTTGTGATCGGCTGGATATTGTCCTGAATTAAGGAACATAAATGAAGAACTGTTTCCTTGCTGAGTCGGAATCTTCTCTTAAATTCATCATTATTGTATTCTTCGAAAGCGTTTAATTTCTCTCGATTTCTTCGATTGACACTATATTCCTTCTCAGAAAATGATTAAAGTGAAGAAAAAGTCGTTTTATGAAATCAAAAGAGAACATAATAAGTAGTTATTGCGCAATAAAATCATTAAAGATTTGACATAAAGCTTTGAGACTAGTCTGAAGCACTCTCAAATTAATCTCGATTAACAGCCATATGAGGAGGCCTTACATACCTGTCAAACTTTAAGCAGTTTTTGTGAATACCGTTTGAATCAATAAGCGGACCTTAAACTGAGTCGCCTTAAATATAAGGTTAGGAGATAAGTATCGTTTCAGTATACCAATTTCAAGCATAACGAATGCTTAAATCCGTAAGGCCATCTCAAATATTTAAGAAGCGTTTGAGTATTCGGGCGTTAATAAAGCAAAAGGAACAATATAGCACCTTATAAACAAGAGTGCACTTACTACACAGTACACATTTAATCAAAATGATATTTGTGTTGATGTTCTCCTGTAAAAGAAAACCTACGTTAACATTATACATATGTTTTTTAACAAAGTTTTCTAATTATTATCTTTAAAACCACAGCATCCGGAACTAAAACTCTAATCTGACTTTTAAATGCCTTATGCTTGGCAAAAAATATTTATTACAATATAGATCGATATCTACCAACGTCATTATATTTACAAAAGTACAAGTAAAGTGATTCGTACACTGCGCTATTTTTATTTCCGGCAACCGTAAATACAGTGCGTGTTTCCTGTTTTGGATCAGGTTTTTTAACATAAACTCAGTAGGCTCATTACGTGGCAAAAAATTTACAGTTTTACGGAACTGTTGGAACATTATGTACGTAGTTACTTTAAGGTTTTTGAGCATGACATTGTTACAGTATTTCCGGTTTTTCTTATCTCACTCAGTTTTATGAATGTTTCAGAAAATTATGCCCAAGTCTGTAGAACCGGCTATTTATCGTATTGGAGTTTAATATTGAGCGTAATAAAATTATTTTACTTCACTAATTAAAATAATCACTAAATAAAATTATTAAAAATGCAGAAGATTGTGAAAATGTTTGTTAGAAATATGATGTTAGGGACTTTTGTTGCGGGAAAGGCTTCTCACGCGGGCAAAGCCGTGAGCACCTAGTGTGAAATAATTTTTCGCAATATTGCTCAACCTTCGAATAGGATCCTAGCCTGGACTTATTCACTATGTCTGCGTAAGACCGCCATCCGATCTTCTTCTTCCTTCTTCTTCTTCAGCCTTTAGAAGTCCTCTGCTGAACATAGGCCTCCCCCAAAGATTTCCAGTCCAATCTGTCAGAAGCGGCCTGCATCCAACGGGTTCCTGCAACCTTTACATGGTCGTCTGTCCACCTTGTATTTTTTTTTTATGGCATTGAATGACGGGACGACCATGCCGTTCGCCTGATAGTAAGCGATACGACCGCCCATATGTAGTAGTAACATCACACAGCACCTTGAGTTATAAATTACTGTGTGGGATTCCACTGCGCTCATCATTCTGAGACATAAGATGTTACGTCTCATTATGTCCAGTAGTTACACTGGCTACAATATCCTTCAAACCGAAACACAACAGTGCATGAACACTGCTGCTTGGCGGTAGAAATAGACATAGTGCGGTGGTACCCACCCAGACAGACTCTTACATATGAGAGACCTACCACCACTAAGACCTTGACCGCCATCCGATGCCACGACCTAAATAAATAGAGCGAATTATGGTTTGTATTATCATGTAATTGTAGAAATCATCCGCCTCGCCGTCTTGCATCCAGTACTCAATCTTCAGTGAGTTGAAACATATGACATTAACATATCCTGGTGATAAAGAATAACGTCTTCTAAAGCTTCTTGCCACCCTCTCAGTGTCCTGATGGGGACATATTGCTTATAATGCAGTTCCAATCGCAGTCAATATTGTGAAACGTTTTCAGAATAATGACTATAGGCTAGATACGATCATGTTAAATTGATTTCCTTTGAATCATTTTTGACGCAAAATTTTACGCTTATACGAATATTTGTGTTATAAATAAATAGGCAAAGAAGCTAACTATAATAAACTTTAGTGAGAGATATTTTAATATACGTAACTGCCCTGTGCAAAACAACAGAAAAATATTTAATTCTCGTGTCTCGGGGTTTTTGTTGCCAAACTCCTCCGAAATGGCTCGACCGACTTTCATGAAATTTTGTGTGCATATCGGGTAGGTAGGCTAAGAATCGGTCAACATCTATTTTTCATCCCCCTAAGTTATAAGGGTGGCCCAACCCAATTTTTTTTTCTGACAGATTTTATTGTTTTTGATTTTTTTATGATACAGCATTCAAAAATACATACAACCCTAAATTTTACCTTTCTACGATCAACCCCTATTTTTTTAATAATTTTAACCCCGGTCGGTAACTGATGACAAACGTTTGCGGGGTCAGCTAGTTTGTTCACATAATTTATGGAACCATTAAACTTTATAGCTCTAAATAATATTATGTTTATTAGTAAATGAGTGCCCCAGGTTGAAAAATACCTAATCTTTGCTAGATACTTCGTACACCATGAGACTATCCCACCCTCACACCCACCATTGCAACTCCTGTAAGTCAGGATCGACAATGGCACCAGCTCGGCGAGTCTCTGGGAACACTAACCAATAAGGAAATTAATCAAATAGAAAGATAGGGAGAAGTTGGAAATATATTTTCGTCCACCACGAGTCATCATTTCAATATATAGGTACACATGTAGCTATAGTTTTCTTTAACCTTTTTACAGGCATTGTTTTTATATCTCCTAATTTTAAAACTTGGCCTTCAACTCTCAACAACCAGCACTTTAGTATTGGTTTTTGATTTTATTATTTTTAATATCTTTGGATATAACATGTTTTTTGTAACAAAAGAATCTAGTAAAAGGACTTTCTGGCGTCGAGTCAGGCGCGCTATTGCATTGTCCTGCGAGGAAAAGTAGAAACCGGTATGGCGAGCAAGCGAGGTACATTTCCTGACCAGGTGCTACCCGCTTAGCCGCCACTCACGACCGCCGTTAGCCCACCGTTCGGGTCAAGGCAATGCTACGCTCAGCTTTATTGTAAAATTGCTGCAATTTATCTCATTTGCTTTTTTAGAATTGCGATTACGATAGATAAGGTTAAATATAATTGTTTATACCTGCTCAAGCACTTCTAGTTTGTTTAGATGATATATTTAATTTAGGTATGACATTCGCACCTTTAATAATCAACGTTCATACCCGCGGCAGATCCGGGCTGAGACAGTGTGCTGCCAAGGCTCCACAAGGGCGTATTATATTATAACCAGTGGACTCCAGTAATTAATAATTCTAAATCTATTAAACATTATTTTCTTGACCCAGACAACTTACGATACCGCTCTGACCCTGCTTAGATATTGGTTATGAATTATAACATTGTATAAGTACAGTCAGCCACATAATCAGCGGAACAAATCCAAAACTTCAGAACGCCTTTACACTTTTCTGTCTTTACCAATATTTATTCTCTTCAATTAAATATATAAAAGAGATTTACTTTACTTCACAAAAAGAAAAAAAAAACTATTAAACTTAACGCGTATATTGTGTGATTTAAAATGCCATTCGGAACAATGCACTCAATAATAGTTATAGTATATAAGTTTGTTTTCTTTCAATTTGTTCCTGATTTTGATTGTTTCTTTTTTTTCCTGTGTAACTGTGTGTACTGTGTGCAATAAATGCTTTAAAAATAAAAAAGTTAGTGTACTAATGTACAGGCGTTAGAAGTTATGGCGAGTGTAGATGGAAGGGCCGGCAGGGGTCGACCGCACCGAACTTTCGAATGTCAGATATCTGACATTCTAAGTAAGGGCCAGGTCAAAAGTACCCTGAACCGGCGGGAGTGCATGAAAAGATTGATGAAGGTAGAGGAAGCGAAAGTGGTGTGCCAGAATCGAGCAAAGTGGCAATCCATGGTCTCTGCCTACCCATATGGGATTGAGGCGTGATACTATGTATGTATGTATGTTAGAAGTTATACTGCTTTGGCGTAACAAGATAAACATCTTTTTAAATAACGCGCCAAAAGAAGTATAACTTCAATATCTTTCGCCTTATTCTACGTTCAAAATTCAAAACTAAAATGTTGACTATAGCTAACTTCAGGGTGTCGGTTTTTCGTGACGGTGTGCGCGCGCATCTTTAAAATTTACTCTCATCAGTTTTCCCTAACGCGGTTTTTTAATCCATCAATGCTAACGCGCCAAAATGTTGAATTTGCTCAACTACTTATGTGGCTATCTGTACGTTTGTGGCGTATTTTTTATACGACCCCGACAAAATTACTCAGCTGCACCTCATGGTAAATGAAGTGTAATCTGGTTCACAGAACATAACTAACTTAAACTATATTCCTGTGTTCTGTGGGATATAGATCTATTGGGATGTTTTCCCTTCGCCAGTGGACCCAATATGCCAGGTTGTTCAAAACAGGATATACTCAGGCTAATCCTGGAACTTGACACGCTTACGTGAACACGCACCGTCTACCGTGGTCGATATACGAGCGGATACAAATCGTTCACCACCAGCATATTTATGTAAATAATAATATGGGAGTGAAATAAATAGCAAAAACGGTAAAAAATAACATTACTTGCAAACTACCTGCCTGCAACATGCAAATATTGTTGTCGACTTATTTTTAGTTATTATATCATTGCAAGACACGCTAAAGCTTTTTGTGGCATGTATGTAATATGACATTAGTAAGAACACAATAGACCCAACTTTTTATCGATCAATCGTGGTTCATACACTCGGTTCCTAGTAAATACGTGTCTTTGTGCAAAAAAATAGACCTAGTTTTTACTGACAATGTTTCATGCTATATCATTGTTATGTCGGTCATGTCACATTTTTAATACTGCTTTTTTATTTTGTTAAAATTAAAATTAAGTGGACCGCGCAGTATGTTCAAATGTCACCTATGTCATAAACATGTAAAGTTACGTGTCGAAGAATATTTTATGAATTGTTTATATTGGATGGCAAAGATTACTGCAAAACACTGTAATTTAAGGTTGATTAACCAACACATTAAAGTTAATTGACGTGCGTCTTAATTATTTTTAATTAAAATGAGCGTTAGCACAAGCAGGTTTGTGCATAAAATGTTTCCGTTTCTATAAATATACGGTGCGACCTTCTTAATTAAGCGAACCGTGCCAAACAATTGTAATATCGGGTGTCGTATAACCCGGCTATCGTAAGTAATCTGTAAATTGTCATTCGATTAATAGATTGCCTTTGAACCACATCGGAAATGAGCCGACTTCGTGACCGGAAGGTGTAAGTCCTTGCTGGGTCAATGGTCATTACGTACCACCGTCTCCACCCATACACATGACCATAGTTTGCTTATCACCTATCTCTAAATTACTACATAAACTTCTTAATCATATAAAACACCCTACGTTTCTTCTGACCTATATTAAAGTTTTAATTATAAAACATTACATCGATGTTGACTAACAAGCAGTGGTTTATATCAACTTCCGTGATTTTTTATGATAATTACAATCTTACGACAAAGGCTCGAGACTGACAGACCGCTCATGTGTATTTTGCGATTTATGTGTAACATGCTAGATACTTTTGTTTATACGATTTTCAACACTGTTTTCTGTTGGACTAGAGTTCTTTTTGCGTTACTTCTTATTTACTTAGCAAACGGCAGTAAAGTTTTCAGAATAAGATAAGATGATGGTAATTTATTGAATTTTAATTAAAGGGTTCATTATATATAAAAAGAATATTTAGTGAAAACATAAAATAAAACCTTATTTGACAATTATAATTTAATGCTCTATATTTAGAATTTGTATACAAATGCGGTGAACAACTCAGCCGTGTGTGTTTATCCCATTAGATACTAGTTTTGCTAGTCAATTATTCATAATACGAAACGGGTTGTCTTGATACATGTGATAATTAAATTATTATTTAATCTGTGACGTTGCGTGTTGGCGACTTTGAATAATCGATAATAACTGTTTACTAGCGTAGTCACAAAGGGCATGTTTCTAAGGTAGTGTATACATTACTACGTAAAATGGATATGGAACAATGCAATGCAATCAGCCTTGTATTATATACTGCCACTGCTGAGCACGGGCTTCCTCTACTACTGAGAGGGGTTAGGCCTTAGTCCACCACGCTGGCCTAGTGCGGGTTGGCAGACTTCACATAGGCTCGATATTCTAATGGAGAATTCTCAGGTATGTAGGTTTCGTCACGATGTTTTCCTCCATCGTTATGTATCGAACAATGATTTATTATATTAGTATAATATTTTTCTTGGTTGTACTACACCCTTGTTTATTTATTTATTTATTTATTTATTTAAGGACCTCCAACGAAGAATACACGACATATTATATAAAAACAATGATGTAGCATTTTCACAATTTACAGTGTGACGTGCTTCTTCAATTATAAGAGACCACAGCATGCAAATTTGAGTACCAGTACAATGGCTAAAAATGGATATTTGTTATAAATATTATTAAGAATTTATGAAAATATTATGAAGATTACAATAAATGAATACAATAAAACTTTTGCAAGGATCTTAAAACAGGCAAAAAACAATATATCATAATAAGAAATAACAAAACATAATAACATCTTACGTGATAATATGTGCTAGTGAATGTGATCAATTATAACTTATTCTAATTTATTTTATTTTATTTGAAGAACATAATAATTGCAGGACTTGTTTCCTATACTTAGAAATGTCCGTGATGTCTAGATCATGGGTTTTTGCAAGAGCGTTATACTGCCTACAGAGCCTTGGCACAGCAGCGAAATGACCTAAATTCGTTTTAGATGAGGGAACATTGAGAAGGTTATATACGCTTTTTCGTGGGATTCGAGTTGGGGCGTTAATACTCAAGGCACTTACAAGCTCACTGCAGTCCAATTTACCGTTAAAAATCTTTTGCAAAAATACTAGATCGATCATCCTTCTTCGTGCGGCTAAAGTACTTATATTGTAGTAGTTTAGGCGGTCTGAGTAATGAGATATTTCTTTAGCCAACTGATCACTATAAGATAGATGATATAAAAATCGTCTTTGAACGCTCTCCAAGCGTTTTATGTAGACGTCATAGTGGGGGTTCCACACTACACTGGCATATTCTAAGATAGGAAGCACGAGAGTATTGTAAAGTAATATCTTTGTCATAGGTTCTTTAAATTCTTTACTATTGCGTATAACAAATCCAAGAGTTTTAAATGCCTTAGAAGTAATGTTTAAAATATGTGTATCGAATTTTAATTTGGCATCAATCAAAATACCGAGATCGCGAATTGTGTCTACCTGTGTAATTTCCTGACCATCAATGTAGTACTTATTAGAGTTAATAATTTTATTGCGCGTAAACTGGATGTAATAGCATTTACTAACGTTTAGAGACATTCTATTATTATTGCACCAGTTGGTCATCCTATTTAGATCGTCTTGTAACTGGCTAGCATCCAAATTTGATTTAATCGGTTTCATTAACTTAACATCATCGGCATATAAATAATATCTAGTGTATTTAAAACAGGATGTGATATCATTAATGAAAGCATTAAAAAGAACTGGTCCCAAATGTGACCCTTGCGGAACGCCAGACGTGGCCCGGAAAGAATTAGAGGCATAACCGTTAACTACAACTCTTGAGAACCTGTTGCTTAGGTATGACGTGAACCATTGCAATATTTTACCACCTATGCCGAGTCCAGAAAGTTTACTGAGTAGAATAGTATGGTCTACTTTGTCAAATGCCTTACTGAAGTCCGTATATACGGCATCTACAGGGATACCCTTATCTACGGACTCCGATAAAGCTGAACTATAGCACGTAAGATTGGTTGTGGTCGACCTCGATTTAATAAATCCATGCTGGTAGTCGGACATGTATTGTTTGAGATGCCAGGTTAATTTACTTGAAACTAGTTTTTCAAAGACTTTACCAAATATTATTAAAATTGAAATTGGTCGATAGTTTGAAATTGTCTGCCTGTCACCGGACTTGAAAATTGGAACTACAAGAGCTTCCTTCCACGCATCGGGGAAAATTCCTTCTGCAAGAGATCTATTAAAGATTGATAGTAGAGGTTGTGTTAATGAGTTCGCACAGCTTTTAATAAAAATTGGAGGTATGTTGTCACAACCGGCACCTTTTGTTGCGTCCAGCGACTTCAGAGCCTTGTTCACTTCGTCGTAACTTAAGGAAATTGTGCAAAGAGTTGATGAAGTTGAGTTACAAATTAAATCTACTGAACAACTATTGTTGTTAGTTGAGGTATTATATACTTCTGAGAAGTTTTCAGCAAATAGATTGCAGATATCATACCCGACGGATGCAATTTTTTCTTTATATACCATTTTAGCTGGATAGGCACTACAGTTTTTTCGCTTATTTTTAATAAAAGACCAAAATAATTTTGAATTTTTAAATACAGCATACTCAATAGAACTGACGTAATCATTATAACAGGTGATTTGAAGTCTATTGCATCTTCCACGTAAAATGTCGAATGACAATCGGTCTAAAGGATTGTTATATTTTTTTATCCTAAGATGATATTTGTATTTCTCTTTGTATAAACGTATAAGATCGTGAGTGTACCAGGATGGATATTTTTTACTACGAGCGCGTTTTAGTGGAACTGTTTTTTTAATTATCTTATGCAAGATATCATAAAATTTAGACACCATGTTATTAGTGGTGGCACATTCCTTGAATTCTATTTCCCAGTTTATTGTATCAAGTAGTTGTTGAGTTTTTTCATAGTCCGCGGAAAAGTAATTTTGTCTGATTTTATGTAATTGAGGCAATAATTTAGTATCTTTGTTAGTTTTTAGATCAAACTCAATCGAAGGATGCAATAGGTCCTCATTAATTAAACTGTTAGTTGGGTGTATAAGGTTTGTAATGTTATGTGTACTTAACACCAGATCTAAAATTTTATGTTTGTCATTTAATATATTATTATATTGATGGATATTATTAAATGTAATAAAATCGATCAAGGATTTAGCGACTTCATTATTTCCAAGTTGCTGGTGAAGACGAGAACTATTATTTGTAAGCGTCCAACTTATAGTACTTAGATTAAAATCTCCTACAATAAGGCTTATTACATCCCTATCAATAGCTTTTTGCGCAGAGTTAATGAACATTTGTAGACTATTCAGGACTACGGGTGGCGGCAGATATATTGCACACAAGTAAATTTTATCTTTTGTTTGCCCTTTTGATATTTCAATGCAAACCCATAAATCCTCACAGTGACTTTCGAAGCAAATCAGCCTGTAAGATGTTAGGTGTTTTAATACAGCGATAAGGACTCCCCCTCCATCCTTTCGATGGCTATTAGAGGTAGTCTCGCGATCACGTCTGTATACAATATAATTATCACTAAACAACTCGGAATCATAAACACCACCATTTAGCCAAGTCTCTGTAAGCACAATGACGTCATAATCGTGCAAACAAACGTTGTTGTAGAGCTATAAGAGTTACGGCTCACCCTTATCCTGCCTTTGTATTCGTTTCTATGAACTACATCCGAACGCATCCTCACGCTCTCGGACAATAAATTTATTTACCTCAAATTACTAAAATCCGAACACACATCAAGACCTATATACCGAAGATAATTTTATAAAACGACTTATCGAATCAGTCGAGTAGTTTTATTTCAATGTCGACCATTTGGGTAAACATACGAACTATAATTTCAATATCATATTTCTTGAATACCTAAACGTTTTTCCTGGATTGAAATGACTGCTCCTGATTACCTAACATTGTAAGACAACGTGGAGGTGGCCTACAGGATCCTCATGCTCACCGGAGCTTCATTAACATAAGGGTGAAACATAACCGTTTTACGTGATTTGCGAACAAATCCACACACTCTGCTGCAATTCATGTAAATGTAGATTATCTTTGAAATATAGATACTGTTTATGCAGATCTAATTATAAGACTGCTTCAGTGGCGTAGTTGTATTACGGTACGACTGCAATGCTGAGGTCCCGGGTTCGATCCCCGGGTTGGGCAAAATGATATTGGGTTTGTTTTGGCTAGTTGTACCTCTGCCTACCTCTTCGGGGATAACGGGCGTGAGTGTCTGTGTGTGTGTATGTCTGTGTAATTATAAAACCTTGTTATTTTTTCGGGAAGAGTGTAGAATCTACGTTCACCAGCTTGCTATTTTCGCCTATCGTTCGCCACAAAAAGTCATAATATGCCGAAAGGAATTAGTGCTGAATAGTTCACTACCTGCGCTACTAAAAACTATGATTACTATAATTGATCAAGCCTTTATGACAGGCGATCATAGTACGTCTCATATCGGCCCTATTTTTCCATTTCTGATTAATACCATAATTCTTGTTACAATAATTGAGATACATAACAGACGCATCTGACATTCCATTTTAATAGCTTATGCTTCCTCATAGATCATAGATGTTGTTAGTGTCATAATACTTTAAGATGGAATACAAATCGAGCAAAGTGGCAATCCATGGTCTCTGCCTACCCCTATGGGATAGAGGCGTGATACTATGTATGTATGTATGTATGGAATACAAATTACTTTACTTTTTCGTCTTCGAATACTGTTGAATACGTAGTATACACGTTACACACTCAGACCTTTTAAAGTAGTAGGCAGTTTCTCAACTAGTACTAGTTGCCCACGTTTCACCATGTATAAGATGATCTTATCACCTTAAATTATAGAATCTAGGCTAATTTTGAGCATAAAAGCCCAATATTAGTACCACTTTACACGGCCTGGGAATCGAACCCACAACTTCAGGGTGGCATTCGTACCGCAATACAACTACGCCACTGAAGCAGTCTTATAATTAGACTGCCTGACTAACTGACTTTGACTGCCTCGGTGGCGTAGTATTACGGTACGACTGCAAGGCTGAGGTCTCGGGTTCGATCCCCGGGTCGGGCAAAGTGATATTGGATTTTTCTATTCAGTATCAGCCCGGAGTCTGGAATTGGTGCCCGATATGGCGATAGGCTCGCCCCCTATCACATCATGGGACGGAATACGCTTGGCGAAAAGTGGGTGCACTAGTTGCGCCTCTGCCTACCCCTTCGGGGATAAAAGGCGTGAGCATGCGTACAACTACGGCACCACGTACATGAAATTGGACTAATTACTTAATGTACTTAGATAGTTTAAATAATATAGAGCAATAATAACAACCTAGGTCAAGTGACGCACTTGGATATCCAGCGGTAGAGCAAGCGTAAAATTAAGTGAGTTTGTCAATTAGGAAAAATACGTCGTTAAATACTTTAAATTTCCAAAAAATATAATTATATGAGACGCTTACAAATTTGAGAGACACCCTAGCCGTTACATTTTTGCGTATTTAATATGACGCTAACCCTGCAAAGCAAGAAATGTATTGTGATGTCTTGTTTATGGTTTATTAAAGACTAGACTTTTGCTCGCGGCTTCTCCCGTGTGAATGAGTTTTCCGGGATAAAAAGTCCCGCTTTATATTTTCCCGGGATAAAAGTAGCCTATGTTACTAGCTGATAATGCTTTAAATTGGTGAAAGATTTTTTTTAAATCGGTCCAGTCGTTTTTGATTCGTTACAAACATACAAAAATAAAAGAGAGAGAAAGAAAGAGTTCTAAGATTATATAGAGCGGACATTGGGAAAATTATCATACAAAAATTTTAAGCTTGTTAGTCAGTAACTCAATCTACCGTGAAATAACAAAATACCTATTTAAATTCATTAGAACATACTTTGACATGGTCGTAATGCGTATATTGGCCATATTTCCTTCCAAAATATTGTTTTTTTTTTACAAAATTTAAGCATACCGTGACGTCTTGTTACACGGACATGTCAGATAAGACAGCTATTTATTATAAATTGGTAATAACTTTTGACGAAAGATTTGGTCCTGATGTCCGGTCTATAACTATACTGTTTAATGTCTTTTAAAAATACAAATATTTCCTCTTTTAATTTTAATATAGATAAAACAGTCTGTCACGCACTGCTCTTAGTTTGATCATTTCATTGGCAACGAGGATGGGATTCGAACCCACGGCGATGGTATACGGTATTTAGTTTTTGTTAACCCACACACAAAATTGTAGAGGCGTTTTCAATGGGTAGAACGAATCCATTTTCTAAAATTACGGTTTGAGGAAAATAATTGTGAGTTTTAGTTTACCTTCGCAGCTCGTAACGGACATTCGCCCTTTCTCAAGAGTTTAAATCATTTTGTGTCAATATTTTGACATTTACAGTTTTTGTGTGAAACGGACTGCCGAGACGAATGTCCGCAGGTTCAAAACCCAAAGGCACGCCCCTCTGTTTTCTCTAAAGTTATGTGTGTATTCTTTGTGAATTTTATTATCACTTGCTTAAACGGTAAAAGAAACATCGTGAAGAATCCTGCATACCTGAGAAGTTCTCCATTCGAAGATATTTAAAATAGGTACACCAACATAGCTATCGTTCAACATAGGTATAAACACACAATATTGTTACCAATGATTCGATGATCATAAAAATAGTTCCACTGCGACGATCCTGACTTTACTATGTTGCAGTGGATTTACTGTGTTGCAATCGGACCCACATTTTCCTTCAATTATGATACCTAAATGAATGGAATGAGTTTATTTTTGAACCAGTAAAAGATGCCAACGGCCTTGCACTTATAATTCGTAACATGTTTACGATCCTCGAAATCTGTTCGACGCATGTGGAGTGGATCCGACGCATCCGAATGACGCGGCATTTTTGAAGAGTGCACTCGTTTTAAATTGGCTTTTGCATTAATCGTTGTGACACATCACGATGCCACGGTGTTTTAATTGCACCTTTATAAAGTGCTTTCAATTTCAAGTGTATTTCGTTAAAGTAAAGCTTGATGATTTCGGATTTTACTGTTGCCGTACCTTGACATTTTCAAAATATTTGTGATGTTTTCAACTCAGGTTTTGAGTAGTATGCGATGATTTTTCATGTTTTCTTAGCTCTTTCAATTTAATAGTGTATTTTTTTTTATTAAAAATATATATACTCTCTTTTTTTCGATCTTTCGTCTTTAAGCATGCACACTGACTGACCAATGAACCTTAAATTTTATTATGTAAATTTTTTTGACCGTGATCTATGTATTGCTAGTTAAGTGCAATTAAAAATATAATTAAGTCAAAGCTATTAGTTACCAGTTTGTCTGTTTTTCACTGTAAATGTCAAAAAATATTATAATTTGCAAACTGCAAATTTAACAGCATTGGTTCGTGTTCATAATGGCGGAATAATTATGTCTAAAGTTGGTAGGTACAGCATTATGAAGCAATGTAAAAAAGGAACAATCTAAATTAAAAAGATTTTCAATCACAATAACTTATTATATAACTCATTGGTTTCTCAAGACACAGGCTCCGCCTTATTTGAGTACTCAATAGTTTCCAGTTATTAGATTCCGAATCCAATGATATGTTTGGGCGTGAGACGCCAAGTAACAATTTAGCCGACAGACAAAAATTTCAAAAGTTGTTGATTGGCATTCTATTACCTATTCGCGTCTTCTGGGTGTTTATCAATATTATACAGACACGGAACATCTTCGATAAGAGGATATGTAGACACAAAGCGGTTCAAAACCCAAGGCACACACCTCTGACTTTCGAAGTCCCTTGTGTATTGTTTATCAATTATCGTTCACTTTCACGGTGAAGGAAAACATCGCGAGGAAAACTAGAGAGAATTCTCCATAAGAATCTCGAGGGTATGTGGAGTCTGCACACCCGCACTAGGCCAGGGTGGTGGATTAAGGCCTAACCCCTCTTAGTAGTAGAGAAGGCCCGTGCTCAGCAGTGGGTAATATACAATATAGGGCTGATTGCATTGCATTTCAGACAGAAAGGCTTTAAGTAACTAACGTCTATGATACATGCTCAGCCTATTATAATCCAGTGTACGCGTAGCACTCAAATTTTCATGAAAGAAAACGAAATCTTTAGTCATTCCCTCGCTATATATGTATCATAGTATCTGTTATCAAGTTTGAAAAGTTCAGCAAGCAAGAAATGTACTAAGTACTTATATGGAGCTTTAACCACTTTAGTAAAATTAGATTGAATTATGTGATAGCAACATAATTTTTTAATATGATACATATGACATTACCTGGACATAAGGGGGGTTAACATCTTATGTCTCAGGATGACGAGCGCAGTGGAATGCCACACAGTACTTTGTAAGTCAAGGTGCTGGATGGTGTTGCTACTGTTTATGGGTGGTCGTATCGCTTACCATCACGCGAACGGCATGCTCGTCTCGTAATTCAATGCTATATAAAAAAAAATATGATACTGATATAAGTACTGAATAATAGTGTACAATACGGTATCAAATATCTTGAGTCATGACCATCGCAACAAGATTTTAATACACTAATCAGATAATGTATAATTCAAACGCATCTATTAACATACATACAACCGAAGCCGTTGATGTTAACAGTTAATAACTGATCGTGTCATACACATCGATCATTATCAAGAAGTTATGTTAGAAGGTACCGGCACGACAAGAATCTATACTAATATTATAAAGCTGAAGAGTTTGTTTGTTTGTTTGAACGCGCTAATCTCAGGAACTACTGGACCGATTTTGAAAATTCTTTCACCAATGGGAAGCTACATTACTTCCGAGTGCTATAGGCTACTTTTTATCCCGGAATAACTTTTCCACGCGGGCGGAGCCGCGCGCAAAAGCTATAATATATAAAGGCTTATACAAATGACATCTTTTGTACGCGGTGCGACAGGCTTCTATCACAACAACGCGCAGTAAACGCGTCAATCGGACGTGTAGAACGCCCGTGTCATAAACGCGCGTAGTCAGCGCTCATAAACTACATCCTCTGCTTATGCCCTAATACTCACTGAATTATAACCGTTAAGCAACGCATCCTGTACGTTTGTACTTACGTGTTTATAAATAGTTCCGTATCCGCCTGAATGTGTTATATTTATATCAGCGATCATGTCACATAGATTTTATGGTGCTTTAATTAATTTCCTTATGTCGACGCTACAGGTACAAAAAACCTATTTTATACTTGCCTTTCCTTTGTAATACTATTGTTATTTTTTCCGTGTCTCAAGTTATGTGTAATATTCGATGAGCAATGGACTGAAGGACAGGGAAGCTTTACCGGGTTCTTGTAAGAGGTATATAACACTTAGATTTTATGTAAGCCTATAAAATTAAATTACAACTAGCCCGATTACAGTGATAACACAATAGGCCATTGAGAAGAAACGCGCAAAGCTTACACGATGACATTTTGTATTTCCCATGGCATTATTGCAGTTTTTGCTCTAGCATAGATAAAATAGTGAATGAAAATTTTAGGAGCTTTAAGTTCATTTAGAACATAGTAGATTCCAGAAAACCAATAAATGTATACGTGACACAGCATAACGTAGGTAACGTCATTTATTACACACACACACACACACACACACACATACACATACACATACACTCAGTCCTCGTATCCCCGAAGGGGTAGGCAGAGGCGTAACTAAGAGGTGCACCCACTTTTCGGCGTGCATATTCCGTCCCATGATGTGATAAGGGGCGAACCTATCGCCATATCGAGCACAGATCGCCATATCATTTATTAACCGACTTCCAAAAAAGGAGGAGGCTCTCAATTCGTGTTGCTATGTCTAAAAAGAGTACCTAAAAATTTATTTTTACATGTAGATTCACCATTATATTACATTTTAGGGAATATGTGTTACAAAGAACATGACAGTCCATTTTTTACACGCTTTAAACGGTCAGATTTTATTCAAACTTTGTATGTTTGTCGAGGACCGATAACAATACACTAATTTGATAAGATTATGCCATTATTCAATTTTCAAAATGAGATTTTTGTCAATTTATATATTTTTAGTGACATTTGTTGGACAATAGTAGAACAGACCTAAAAAAATAAATAATAGTTTAAAAAACTAAAAAACACGCTTTATAGAAAATCCAACTAAAAAATAGAAAATAAATTTGAATTAAGAATAGTGTAAATAAGAAAAAAATGTATTTTATTGTAAAAAAAAGCGTGGGGTACACCTCATGCATGGTGACAATAGTTATAAATATTTTATTGACAGATAATATGAGCAGAAGTACAATATATCATTTTGATAATATCTTAAAAAGCACCCCATGCTTTTTTTACAATAAAATACATGTGTTCTTGCTTTTTGAAATATTGTATAAAGGTATACAAATTGCATACATTAAAATGAATAAAACTTAAAATACAATATTTTACCATAGACACGATCCCCCCCGACCAACCCCCCGAGTGACCAACACCTTAATAAATTATTTTAAGGTTATAATAGTAAAGTCAAAACCTAATTCCTAATTAATGACTTGTTTGTCAAATCCTAATACTATATTGTTTCTGATACACACAAAACTCACACATTTTATTCCCAAAAGTGTAGGTAGAGGGGCATCTAGTGCATTTTTCGAAGTGCGTAGCCATCCCATGATGTGATAGGAGGCGAACCTATCGCCATGTCGGGCACTTGCTCCAGACTTCGGGCTGGTACTGAGTATAAAACCCAATATCACTTCCCGACCCGGGGATCGAACTCCAGATCTCAGCACAACTACGCCACCAAGGCAGTCACGTTTCTGTTATACGAGAATAAAAAGAATTGTAACGCTAAGAAAGTGTTGGTACATAACTGAGTGGCACTCGCAGAGGCACTCAATCAAGAGGTGACATTTTAGTGTCACTGCAAAAACAATCTAGCTATTAACCCAAAACATGACAAGAACTTTAATTAAAATGCAACTGGAAACTATTGTCTTCATTCTGTTGACTCGTATCGATTTATAAATTCTATATTTTACATTAGTAATTTATCTAATTTCCATGTACTTGCTCGTGTGGAAATCCCGAAAGTGTCAAAGTTGTATGAGCAATAGTGTGGGCCAGGAATAAACTGATACGTGACTATTTTTTATGTACAGTCAGCAGCATAAATATCTGTACAAAATCAAAATTTCAAATCGCCTATATACGCGTTAAGTTAAACTGAAACGTTTTTTTCTTCGTTTGAAGTAAAGTAAATCTCTCATTTTATTTTTGTGAAGAGAAAAAAAAGATTAGTAAGAACAAAAAGTATGTAGGCAATTTGAAATTTTGAATTTGTTCAGCTACTTATGCTGCTGACTGTACAATTAAAAATAAGTTTTATTTTGTGGTTAATAAAACAAGCCTCGTCCATGTAACTGCTGGATTCCGTTGAAGTTACTACAAAAAACAAAACTCGCATAACGTCGACCACAAAACGTAACCTATGTAATTTTAAACCAGTTTTTTTTGCCTTTATATATACTACAACAAGTAATTAGTAATAAGACCATGCAATGCAATTTTTTTTATAATCTCTAAATGCAATGACTAATTTAGGTACATAAGGAAGGATAAAGAAAGAAGGGTTCTAAGATTACCTACAAAACCCCAATAACAACCACAAGGTAATTTGGTGATTCATATCGTATACAAAACATGAACGCTTTTATTTGGAAAATTAATTACACACTTGTCCGAAGTGTTCAATAACCCATCCCGTCATTATTCAATGTATAACATTTCAATGTCAATGTACTGCAAGAAAGAAAGACATTTGTTGAGAAAAGATGAAATTATACAAAAGACCTATATCACGCATTCTTTTAAAAGGACATGATGAAGCGAGCAACTTAATATTAAGAAGTATACCGAACAATATTGTTCTAAAATTACCCAAAACTTTTAAGGGATTTTTTCAATCACCAGACAAAAGATATACATCAAATCAATAATAACCTGACAGAATACTAAAAAAAAAAAGAAAATTTTATTCATACAACTGACATTTGAATATGGTGTAAGTATATTCTTTATCATATTAAGAATTCTATGTGATGATCCTAAAACAGCCCTAAGAGACTAAATAAAATGCAGATTATCCTCAAATAAGCAATGACAACATGATAATCAAAATGGTTTGCCGTTAGACTCACATTATCCGGTATCTTAAAACCGCCCCTTCCTCTGTAATCTTCGTCATTCACATGGAGGTGCTACAGCGATTGCCAATTTTTTAAGGTCTACATTGTCGTCACGGTAGAGTTTAGTGGGATACGGTGTGCGGTGGCTAAGGAGTTTGGAAAAATTGTGAGGATTGCCGCGTCGAATAGCCGCTAGCATTATGAGCACCTTTGCTCCAGGTATGTTTCGGGACGGTCTCGTCGATTAGATTTTAGTGCAACGCTTTTTCAAAATTATATTTCTACTAGCTGTTGCCTGCGGCTCCGCCCGCGTGAATGAGTTTTCCCGGTATAAAAGTCCCGTTTTATGTTAATCCAGGACATAATCTACCCGTGTGCCAAATTTCATCGAAATCGAAAAGTTATTAAATTACTAAAATGGCTATTAAAAAATAGGGGTTGATCGCAGAGGGTTGAAAATTTAGGGTTGTATGTATTTTATGCCCTATTATAGAAAAATAAAAACAAAACATTTTGTCCAAACATTAAAAAAAAAATGTTAAGGGTGAACAACCCTTATCACTTAGGGGGATGAAAAATAGATAACAACCTATTCTCAGACCTACCAAGTGTGAATATAAAATTTCACCAAATCGGTTCTGCCGTTTCGGAGGAGTACGGGAACGAACATTGTGACACGAGAATTTTATATATAAGATTTTAATAAAATTTAAAATTTTATGAGTGATTTTGTCTGCACTATCTTTATATGTACACATTGCCATTACCTTTATCATTACTTTTGAATAGATTTAAACTCAAATGTATTGTTGACTTGTCTCAGCTGGTCATTGAGAGAATAAAACCCTTTACGAACAACTAGACCCTGCAACAAAAGTCACGTGGGATAATTTAATATGGACTAGCTTTTGCTCGCGGCTTCAGCCGCGTGAAACAGTCTTCTGGGAAGTCCTGCTATATATTTTCCCGAATTAAAGTAACCGACGTCCTTCCTAGTCTCTCGAACTACCATACTAAATTTCATCGAAATCTTTTCGGTAGTTTTTGAGTTTATCGCATTCAGTAAGAAAGATAGACGCGGCTGGGGGCTGTGTTTTACAATATGTAAGGATATGACGACTTGGTAAAGATTGCAGAAACACTTTGGATGCGGGCCGCTTTTGACAGATCCGTCTGGAAATCTTTAGGGGAGGCTTATGTTCAGCAGTGGACGTCATGTGGCTGATGATGATGATGATGATGAAGGACATGAATTGAGCAGGTCTTGAGCATGATGCTCAGCAGTTCATGCATGGTCTGAGCATTTGCTAATATTATTGCTTGCAGCTATTGCTAAGGAAAAGCTTTTAGACGTATTGACATTTTGGTTAATAAAATCTACTGGATGACTCATAAGAACATTTATTTGCTAACATATATAAGGTTAAAATTAAGTGCATGGAACGTATTATACCAGTATCGTTAACACGCCGCTCAATGTGCTAGCAATGACTGCGAGCAATGTTCACATGACCTCAGGTCTTAATCAAATTTTTAATCGTTGCATTATTTCAGCTCACTCGTAGGCTAAGCAATAAATAAATCGAAGTAGTTCATGTCATTCCGCTTTTAGCCAACACGTGGAGGTCGACTGTGCAAGACCTTGTATTTAGCTGCAATTCGGTTTATATGTCCCCTTTTGTTCAATTACGTAACAACGATTACTTGTCCACCTTATACTAGTTGACCACACATGGCCAAGCTATGATCATTATGAACAATATTAAATTAATACTAAATCCATCGTATAATCTGACACGCATACACGTTCAATGTATATTATAATGCTATTGGTATTAAATATTTATTTTAAATATTTTGCCACTATACCTACATGCAGAACGTAGTTTCCGACCTTCATTTAACAACCCATTAAACTTTAGCTTACGTCTACATTGTTAAAAACAAAATAATTAACGTATTACATTACAAATGACAAAGAAAGAAGATTTTATTTTTAATTGCAGAGACCTCTTCACCTTCTCGTGTTTTAAAAGTTATACTTGAATTGTCTTTCCTAGTTTTTCGGAAAACTAACAGAATATTTCTATTATACTTTTTCCGGCGTTATACTCTTTAGCCTCTGGACCTTAACCGCCAACTTCTTTTTGTTTCAGCTTTTTATTGTTCTTCGTGAAAGTTACTATTTGAAACAAATCAGTCTCCATCCTGAGGATTTGGTCAAAACACTACAGCATCCGGTCAAACACAAAACAGGTCGAAACAAGGCTAACCGTCAAGGCTCTAGTACTTTGTACAACTGGTTTTGTGCACTCAGCTGCAAGTTGAGACAGAGTTCGATCACTTTAAAAAAAGTGTGCAGGACTTTATTTCCACCAAGGTCCTAAAACAGCCGCGCCGCACCGCACTCCGCTGCGCCGGCGCACTGCCGCACCGCCGCGCCGCCGGGGTTATTACACTGACGTTTGTTGCCAATATAGTTGTAATAACTGCTCTATCAAAGCGGCCTACAGGAGTGTCACGAGATAATACACGTTTTACATTCCTTTTTTAATGTTCATTGGATGTATGGATTGCAAAAGCTATACTGATAATTCAATTATTTACTGCTGGGATACCGGGGATTGTTGGCTATAGGGACAGGTCGAATAACAGTCAAAAACTCGAGCTATATGAAAGTGTTGCGTCGTCCTGATATACGCGAAAAATCGTTATCTGTTTCCGAATCTTCACCGCAAACGCGGCACCGCGTGCGCACGTAATCCGGGAGAATAAGTGATTTATCGAAAAATGATACCTATGAGTAAATATTTATCTCTTAATAATATTGTTTGTATTCAAGTCTTTATACTAGATGTTATTTGCTTTCAAACAATTTAAAATAAGAGGTTGGTTATTGATTATTATTTTAGTGCATTATTTTTTATATTTCGCCACAGTTTTGAGGCACTCACATGTGGTTGAAAATTAAAAAAGTTGTTTGGGGCTGGTAAACAAACTTTATATTAGGGCTAGTTGACTATGTAGTAATCTAAATATTCTTCACGTCGCATAGAGTGGGTGTTTTGTTATTTTATCAAAAGTTTGTTATTTAAAAACCATGTGGGTTTACAAAAGAATAACTAATCGAAATAGTAAACCCTCTGTTGGTGGTAGGATTTTTGTTTCCGCTCCAATAACGAATATCGTACAAAAAGTGACAAATGATATATTTATTATGAATGATAAATGTTAATGACATTTTGTCTCAATAAGGCACATTGATGATAATGAATAAGTACTTGTGGTGTTTCCTTTTATTTTAACGCCGTATTTTATACCAATTACTTCGTAGGTCAATTTACCCCAAGTAAATAGTCCACCAACCCCAGGCATGGGGTAGGTTGACTCGATTTTTTCGTTCCACAAAATGGCTTTTGTACACATACACACACACTCACGCCTTTTATCCCCGAAGGGGTAGGCAGAGGCGCAACTAGTGCACCCACTTTTCGCCATTATTCCGTCCCATGACGTGATAGGGGGCGACCCTATCGGCATATCGGGCATAAATTCCAGACTTCCTGATACTGAATACAAAAACGCAATATCACTTTGCCCGACCCGGGGATCGAATCCAAGACCTCAGCATTGCAGTCGTGCCGTAATACAACTACGCCACCGAGGCGGTCTTTTGTACACTATGTTATAAACAATCGCGAGGTTTTTGGTTTTTCTTTCGAAAGCTTATTAGTGCACCTATCGAACCTATAGGTATTTTTGTCATTATAATATGCTAAAACAAAAAAATATAACTGTGCAAGCTGACATTTGGTCAAATATCCCCGGTCTCTCTACGCTAAACGGTTTAATTTTTTTGTAAAACGTCGCATATTTACCTAAACATATTATTACATAATACAGTATGAATGGGCTTTTATGGACTTTTTACGTCCTTTACTAATGTTTATATCCCACCTAATCTGGTAGTTTACAGACTATAGTAAAATTACAACCAACTTCATAATGCAATGCATTCAGCCCTGTATTATATACTGCCCACTGCTGAGCACGGACCTCCTCTACAAGTGAGAGGGTTTAGGCTTTGTCCACCACGCTGGCCTAGTGTGGGTTGGCAGACTTTACATACCCTCGAGATTCTTGTGGAGAATTCTCAGGTACGTAGGTTTCCTCACGATCTTTTCCTTCACCGTTAAAGCGAACGATAATTGATAAACAATACACACGTAACTTTGAAAAGTCAGAGGTGTGTGCCTTGGGTTTTGAACCTCCGAACATTGTCTCGGCAGACCGTTCCATTCCCAACTAGGCTATCGTCCACGTAACTTCATAATAAGCGAATATAAATATAAATTCATTTATTTCTAACACTCATACACATATTTTATTTCCTGGAACAAATATAGTGCCAATTGTCACTGACAGCTAACCGTAACAACAAGCTCACACCTAGGTACCTAATTCTCCCCAAGTAGACATTTTTATCTCGTAAAGATATAATTTCAGAGTGAAATGGCGAGTGTCGTTATAAAATTACTTTTCCGTAAGCTAAGCATATCGTAGAAGACATATTTTGTCTGTTCCTATAGTTGGGATAAACTAACTTGGCCACTATAACAATTCAATTTTTTTGCGACGCGATAACTTTGTGAGAACGTCTACCCAAAATATTCATGTCAAATACAAAATTACAAATACATATCATGTTATCCATACTGGTGGTAGGTCTCTCATTATGTAAGAGGCCGTCTGGGTGGGTACCACCGCAATGTCTATTTCTACCGCCAAGCATCAGTGTGCATGCACTGTTGTGTTTCGGTTTGAAGGACATTGTAGCCAGTATAACTACTGGACATAATGAGACTTACCATCTTATGTCTCAGGATGACGAGCACAGTGGAATGCCACACAGTACTTTGTAACTCAAGGTGCTGGATGGTGTTGCTACTGTTTATGGGTGGTCGTATCGCTTACCATCAGGCGAACGGCATGCTCGTCTCGTCATTCAATGCAATAAAAAAAAAAAAAAAAAAAAAAAATACATTATAACAAAGAGTATCATACTCAAGTAACATATTTGAATTAATTTCCGCTACTCTGAAGAAAAAAATTGATAGCTGGTAATATTAATTTTACATACCTGCCATGACAGCGTTGCCGAACATATTCAAACGGAACTATATTAGGCTTTTCCTCCTTACAAAACTAACACACTGATATCACGATTTTTCTGCCACTACTTTATATCCTTTTAGGCATAACGCGATATCTTTAATCACCGATTTTAAAGAAGAACACACGGAAATTTAAATATGATTAGAATCTTGACAATAAGTAATGCCAATGTAGACAAAAAAAATATTTACAAATCTCAGAGGTAAAATAACTCTGAACAGACAATATAATGACAGACATTGCATAAAGCATGCGATATTCACAATATGTCTATTCATGTGTCCAACATTTATGTTTCCAACGCATGTCCACAAGACAAAAATGTATGCTTTGTGAGAATTAGGCGCCAGGTATAACATGAATGCCTGCATATCAATTCAATAAGCATAATGCAATTGTGAAAAATAATTGCAGTTTATACCTTGTCTAAAAAATAACATGGTTGGTTGAAGCTTATGTAGCCAGCTTTGCCTACCTTTCTTAATTCCTTTTATGAAATAATAAATTAAAATTTATTAATTACACTTTGTACATCATAAGTCTTTATTAAGGATTAATAAATATGAATGATACTGAAAAACATATTATATTTATAATTTTTTTATCCGACTACGTTTAAATGTATGGGGGGAATAAAATATAACGAATAATAAATATAATTAAATTGATTTTTTTTATATACTAATTTATCACTATTTAAGTTCTAATAAATAAAGCTGAAGATTTATTTGAACGATATCTATCATAGTCATTGATGTATTAAAAAACCCAATACATCAATAATCATAGTAAATGATCTAGAACTGTCAAATACCAAAATAACCGATAAGTAAGAAATAGGACCACACCGTCAGTTTTGAAGTTTGTGTATTGAATAAAAACTATCAATAAAAACACTGTCGTACAAAAGCCATATTAAGAAGAGTTACTTTGTTTCAGGTTTACGTGTCGATCTTAGCATTCGTAACACGCGATCGCTTGAAAGATTAGAAGCACTGGGATTAAAATAAAGACATCTAATTAAAACCAAGATTATTTTTAACGCTGTTCACCTAAAGCATTGTATAGTAGGCAAGAATAATTATTTTTCCCATTTTTATAAAAGATTATTATAAGAAATAATAAATTCAAATTCAAATCATTTATTAAGTAATTAAGCCCCTAAGGGCACTTTTACACGTCATTTTTACAATGTTTTTATCATCTAAAGATTCTACCAGTGCTTCGGAAAAGCCCACTGACCTGAGACTGGTGGTAGGTCTCTCATTATGTAAGAGGCCGTCTGGGTGGGTACCACCGCAATGTCTATTTCTACCGCCAAGCAACAGTGTGCATGCTCTGTTGTGTTTCGGTTTGAAGGATATTGTAGCCAGTATAACTACTGGACATAATGAGACTTAACATCTTATTTTTCAGGATGACGAGCGCAGTAGAATGCCACTCAGTATTTTGTCAGTCAAGGTGCTGGATGGTGTTGCTACTGTTTATGGGTGGTCGTATCGCTTACCATCAGGCGAACGGCATGCTCGTCTCGTCATTCAAAGCAATAAAAAAAAAAAAAAAAAAAAAAAAAGAAGAAGCACCAAGAAACTCAGCGTAGGTCTTTTATTATATTTTTTTTATATATATTTTTTACAAATTGCAAGTAACAATATAATAGACACAATTTAATTATAGAACATGTGTGAATCTGAGCAACCTAATCCCAAGCATTTGTATCTTCAAGATAGTCTCTTATACTGTAATAACCTTTTTTGCAAAGACGTTCTTTGACAGTAGTTTATTTTTTTTTATCGGAAGATTAACAATATGCATAGGAAGTTTATTGAAGAAGCGTACGCATCGCATAAATGTTTAAACAAGCCGTTTCGAGAAGTTTATTCAAGTTAAAGTTCATTAATTTGAGGTTTAAACATTTTTTCTTGAAGAATTTTTAGTCTATTGTAGCTCGCATTGAGTTTTATTATATCGTTTACTTTATATTATTTACTGACAGTAGCTCATGTCTCAATGACTTTTACATCTTATTTACGCATATTCACGCCTTTTATCCCCGAAGGGGTAGGCAGAGGCGCAACTAGGGCACCCACTTTTCGCCGTGCGTATTCCGTCCCATGTAATGTGATGGGGTGAGCTTATCGCCACATCGGGCACAAATTCCAGACTCCAAACTGGTATCAATTAGACCAATATCACTTTGCCCGACCCGGGGATCGAATCCAAGACCTCAGCATTGCAGTCGTACCGTAATACAAGTACACCACCGAGGCAGTCACATTACATCTTATTAACGGTCATTAACATGTAAATCTTGATCCTTTCATATTACACGTAGTTTATCTATTTGTGGTAAAGACTTTACTACACTGTGAACATATTTATTGAAAAATCACTTATATCCGTGTTAGAATACTACTTGAAGCAATATCGATTTCACTGTCGCATACTTCGCCCTACCAATGAATAAGTGTTTGGGGAAACACCAGTTTCCATTAGGTATTCAAGGTCTCTCAGTTGCGCACTACTGGAAAAATACTAAATTAAATCTAACTTATTACTAGGAAAAGGCAAAATAAAAATGTTCCAAATACTATGTTTAAATATATTGAATGATTTGACGTCTTTTGTGGGTTGATGAACGAAGAACTCGTTCATCGTAATTATATTTATTCTTTTTATTGGTGAGTTGATGTGATTCAGTAAAATCAGTCATTATTGGAAGTGACGCACTTGTATAACCAGAGCTTTGCAATATTTGGTTTGGCATTGCCAAAAAAATAACTTTGTTATACAAGAATATTTTAGATTAAAAGTAATGCGATGGAAAGGGCTATAAATAGTGTGAGCGAGCATAAGGAGACAAAAAATGGACCGTACTTAAACATTAATTAATTATCGTCGGTCAGATTGTAGCGACATGCAGAAACTACTTGCTAATAGTTTTCAAGGACATTTGTCTAAATAAAAGCAACTGTAGCCTAATGGGAACTGGATCGAATTGCCAAGAGGAAGGTCAAGTGTTCGAATCCAGCCCCTGAGGCACGCAATGCTGACTTTCCAAATGTGGTTGTCAAGCCTTTTATTTTTTATTTAAATCGAATTACGAGATGAGCGTGCTGCTTATCTGATGATAAGCGATACGACCGCTTTTAACTTCTGCGCGTGGAATGATTAAACAATCAAAATCAAACAAAGAACTGCGTGGAGCATTCTACTGCGCTCGTCTCCATGAGACATAAGATGTTAAGTCATAGGGCTGTATTAATAAAGATGTCTTAAATATTAAGTATTGTCTATGTGTATCTTAAAAATAATTTTACTAATACTTTAATACTTTTGTTATCCTATGTATATATAGATTATAATAAAATTGTTATTAATATAGCGCCCTCAAATTTGCAATGTCTGAAAAGGGCTACTAAGTTATAAGCACTAAAAAAATGTAACAGCAACTATTGTATACTTAGTATGCAAATAAATAAAACTCAATTTCGCTCTGAAGTGCGATATCAGTTGAGACGCTGTCAAATTAAGGTCAACGTCTTAAGATATTCGCTATTTAATAAACCCACATTAATATCAGTCAAATGACATCTTAAGTTACAACGTGTGATGGATTTTGACATCTAAATTTTGTTTGTGTAACAGCGCTTACTCAGCTGAGAACAAGCCCTTCAATGACAGCTTAAGCTTGATTTATTAAATAGTTCAATAAATGAAATGTCTTCTTAAGATTTTACTCAAACTTGAGATTGATTTATTTATACCGCCCATAATGCCCAATAATTAGGTTAGCTACAATATGTTTTCCAACCAGGTCATACAGTATGCACTGCTGCTTGGCGGCAGGAATAGACATTGCGGTATTACCTATCCAAATTGATTTTCGCATACGAGATACCTACTAGGTGCCATTGCCAATTATCGCTAGCCTTAACGCTGAAGGAACACATGACCAAAAAGTTGTTGTTAATTCTCGAAGTATTTTTTTTTTATTGCATCGAATGACGAGACGAGCATGCCGTTCGCCTGATGGTAAGCGATACGACCACCCATAAACAGTAGCAATACCATCCAACACCTTGACTTACAAAGTACTGAGTGGCATTCCACTGCGCTCGTCATCCTGAGACATAAGATGTTAAGTCTCATTATGTCCGGTAGTTATACTGGCTACAATGTCCTTCAAACCGAAACACAACAGTGCATGCACACTGTTGCTTGGCGGTAGAAATAGACATTGCGGTGGTACCCACCCAGACGGCCTCTTACATAATGAGAAACCTATTTCGAAGGTCAATTGAGGGCAGCAAAGTTCCAACCCAGTTTAGGCAAGCATGGTACACAAACGTTTGAACCTTCTTAGTAATAGAAGAAACCCATTCTTATCAATGGTACAATACAAATATTATTTTTGACTAAATCAAATTGCATTACTATATGTAGCAAAAGCAATGAATTCAGTTAGCTATTCAACTAACCGTAGGAATAGTATATTTTTTTTTTTTTTTTTTTTTACTACCGATAGGCTTGCGTATGACCACTATCTCACCTGATGGTAAGTGATGATGAATATACATATATATATATATATATAGTATATACCTGAATTAACATTATTCTCTGAATATGATTAAAACAATACGATGTTTCTTCCTTGACGCTTTCTCTAACGACTGTCTGGGAGACAATTTATGCAAGTTGGTGAATCATCACCTTTATTTTAGAACTTTAGATATTAACAAGCAAACGAGCAAATGGGTCGCTTGGTGCTATCTCCAGGAACAATTCATAATTGATACTACATAATTACATAATTATGGATGCGCTATGGGCCTTAAATTAAATAGGGTATTAGGAACGGATGACGGTCTTTAGGAGCACGAAAATCTCACCAGATGAATCGCAAAGGCAATTCATTTACTGTGAGAGTGTTACTATACTGGTAAACTCGCCGTTTCTCGATAAGGCTTATTTAGATCTACAACTTTAAAAAAGATAGGTGAGATTAAGTTATGAATCTCGAGCTTTATAACTTAATTTTATGTCTTGTTAATCGTAGCAGAAGGTAGAAAGAATGATGGCAAGTTTATACCTGATTGTTTCAGTAAGCGTCTAAGATTAAGATATGTAAAAACAAATATTATTTAAATAGCTAATATTTATCACAGTTTTAGTTTTACTGTTAAAGGCCACAAAGTAATGTTTATAATTAAAAGTTAATCATTTGTACTTCCGGTTACGTTATTTGTGATTTGTAGTGATATATAAAAATGTTGCCACTTGAGAATAAAAGCGGCTGAACGCGGTAGATATATTTATGTTTTATTTTAATAGTAAAGAAGTGGTAATAATATGTAATAATTATTTTTAAATACTAATAATGTAATAAAATAAACACCAATCGCCTTTTTGCTATTAAGTGTCAAGTTCGCATAAAAGATTGTTCCATTACCCAACCTACTAAGGTAATTATAAAAAAAGTTATAGCAACCCAGCCGATGACAGCAAGCGTAACATTATGACGTTTATACTGTTTATTACTGTTTGTGTTCGCGAAACATGTTTGGAAATCGCAATGGCTGCAGTAAATCAAAATCTTCAGCAAATACTAATACTCCACAAGCTGGAACAGGCCAACTAGGCTATACTAATGTTTGTATTTTGTGTGGCTGTTCACTTGCACGACGGCAAAGTAATAAAGTATTGAAGGATAATCCCACTGACTTGCAGCAGACTATTATTCTGATAATTCAAAGCCAGAAAGAACCACAACAGGTGTGTAGTTCCATTTAATTTAAAAGTCTAAAAGATTACTTTATGATATAATATTATGTGTAGTAGTTATTGGGCTTTTAGGATTTCCATTTTTATTTAACCTGGTATGTTTTGTTCAATGGGTTACATTACATAACTGTAATTTTGTTTGTTACTATGGACGTTTGTTTTAAAATATTTCCTTTATCTAGGACTGGATTTTGTATCAGAATTATACATCTTATTTCTGTCACACAGATAACATCTACAGACTAAGTATGCCATGTTGTTGGTTGCATACCAAAAGTGAAGCTGTCCGTAATATTCAGGCTACCGAATTAAGATTACGCGATGGAGCAAGTGATCAACATGAAGATGTTGACGATGAGGAACATATCTCCGGGCTGAATGCAGGGAGTTCAATAAAATAGAACCAACCCAGTTAGGACTCTTATGTTGTTGATGGTGCCAGGGCATAAGGATCACAGAATATGGAGTCCAGAACAATATTATTCCCTAACTACAGGAGAGCGGCCAACACCAGTAACCACTGTCTTTTTCCTGACTGCCCAACTGTTGGTACTTTACAGAGTGTGACTGATAAATTATGAGCCATCAAATTATGTAATAATATGTTTTATGTGCCACAATTGGCCCGTGTCTGTGGAGTCCATTTGTTTAGGAGTTCATGGGATGAATTATATTAATCAGAAAATAGCATTAATGTATTTATTGTTGATCAAGTGCAACACATTTTTTAATTTGTGAATGCATTCAACCCTGCATTAGATTTCGAAAATGATGAGGAATAAATAAATTGTCAATAAATCTAAAGCTTGTTTTATTTAACCGAAAGCCTATCTATCAATGGAATTCCATTTTTTTTACCTGAGATGGACCATGACACATAAATATAATACATACATAGATATTTATGATTTATTGTGATGTAGATCACTATTTCAGAAATTAAGGTCTGGGTGTAGTTTAACATTATAGAACTCAGCTATTAAATATTATTAGTATTTGTATGTCAAGTAACCATGATTCAAATAATTAGTACACATGAAAACTTATTCTATTTTAGTAACAATTAAAGCTGTGTTCTAATAAACATCCGATTTCTAATTAGTAACAGAATCATAGTATGTTTGAGTGTTCAAAGTCAGTGACCTAGCAGTGGGAGTAGAGTAGCCCACCCTCAAAATAGTTTAATAAAATATACACACTACATATTGTTTTGATTAGAAAAATCATTAAGTAGTTAAGTATTCATTTTTAAGATATATTATATGGTATTAATTAAATACAGTCTATATCTGCTGTCATATCTCATTGACAGATAACCTCTAAGTATGAAAATGTTAAATAACGAATAAGTTTTTTTTGTGGCCTCCTAAATGAAAAATTCTTTTTGATTTGGTTCAGGATAAGTATATTCTATGGTTCTTACATTTTTTCATTCCAAGACGCGTCAAATCGATATCAGGTAAAACGTTGTATGGAAACTTGCCATCATTCTTTGTTTACGTATCAAAACATAGATTTTGAACATCAGTTCCATTTTCCTTTAGTATTCATACCATTATGTGTCAAAATCATCCGACATCAGCTAAAAATCAAGGTGTATTTTGTAAATTTTCGTCTATGTTTGGCTTTCATAATTATAATGGTTCCTAAACTCGATTAGGTTTTTAGTTCGATACAATCCCTATCTCGACCTCCTTAAATAATGATAAATAATTTGGTCTTAAATTTATATCGGCACGTAAAACGTAGAATTTATATGCGCGTTGGTGTAATACCATTCTAAAAATGTTATTTCGTACAAAAGTGACTGGACGAAGGGCTACTAAATAAACGAATTATTCCTGCAAGCCAACAGCAACAAGTTTGCAATTCTTATGTATGTACGTACAATTACCCAATTTGATGCTAGTACACTTTCTCAAGATAATACGCCCATTTTTCATATTTTACAATGTGATGCGATCGTTTCGGAGATGTACAAAGGAAACAGCAGATAACTCTTATTGTCTACTTTAGTTGTAAGTTGCATGTTGCTGACAGACGACGCGACGTGCAAGCGACTTATTTAGAACCTTAAGGTGTGGAGCATACCCTTTTCTGACTGATACGCATCGATTGATAACATATTCTCAGCGAATACATTCCATGTGACCAGGAATTATTCAAGCCAATATTAAACATTGTGTCCGTAAAATATTTATGCTTTTCACGTTCAGTGTCTGTGTCGTTTGACTGCCTCGGTGGCGTAGTTGTATTACGGTACGACTGCAAGGCTGAGGTCTCAGGTTCGATCCCCGGGTCGGGCAAAGTGATATTGGATTTTTCTATTCAGTATCAGCCCGGAGTCTGGAATTTGTGCCCGGTATGGCGATAGGCTCGCCCCCTATCACATCATGGGACGGAATACGCTTGGCGAAAAGTGGGTGCACTAGTTGGCGCCTCTGCCTACCCATTCGGGGATAAAAGGCGTGAGCATGCATGCATGCATGCATATGTTCAGTGTGTGAACTTTAGCAATTCACGTGCTTGTTTTCGATTCTTGTTTATATATTGGTCACGGTGATTAACATCTATAAATTCATATATCTCTATTTTAATAGGCTAATTGTCTTATGCATAATATGCATGCTAGGCAAGCATGTGATTTATTGATCTTTTGGTTCACAGATTTTATAACTTTGTATATGCAAGTTTAAGATTTTTTTTTATAATGGAAATGGGAAATTTTGAAATGTCATGCCTTTTTGTGGACGTTTTATTTACATTGAACAGCCAAGGACACATTCTATAACGGATATAAGTTCACACATTTTTTATTATGATATGGGAGTAATAATATTAATAGTATTGTTTAGTCCACATTTTAGGATAATAGCCTCACTAAAATAACCTGGTTTCCTCCCATTATAAACACCGCCGTACTTCAAAGAAACAATAAAGTGAATTTTAAACTATAGTTCAACTAGTTTATGTATAAAATTGCTAAAATCTATTCTATATGAGCTTATTGTCTTAACGTCTCTCGTGCCTCGGAAAGCATGTAAAGCCGTTGGTCCTGCGCCTGATCTCTCTCCGGTCATCTCGGATTGCCGTCTCACCGTACTATGAGAGTGAAGGAATAGCGAGTGCACCTGTGTATTGCGCACACACTTGTGCACTATAATATCTCCTGCGTACCTGGCTGATCTCCGTTGAGATTGGTCGCCGTGGCCGAAATCGGCTAGGAAGGGATTGTCTCAAAAATAGTTCTGTACAAACAGTAGCGGCCTTATTCATATATAGTTTATAAACCTATAGTTATCGAATGTTTTGTCTTCTTCGAACGAATTTTGAATTGACTTTGAAGGAAGAAGACAAAACTTTCGGAAACTAAAATAGGTTTATAAACTGGTTATGAATAAGGTCGTAGCTATAATTTGGTCGTATCGTTTACCATCAGGCGAACGGTAAGCTCGTCTCGTCATACGATTAAATAAAAAAAAAACATTTTATAATATTAGTGGAATTCTACTCTTCTAGCTTTTCTTTCATTCTAACACGTTCTTTATGTTTTTGTAGCGAACGGTAAAATGATTAGGCGTATAGCTCAACTCTGCTGAAAAAAATTACACTTGCTATAATGGATCCCTTTTTAACCTATTTTCTAATATTTAAATACATAGGCTCATTAGATCAATTAAATGGCCAGCTTTTAAATTTTATTTTTACTTAATTACAGATCGTTTAAAAATCTGATCAGTTATAATACAATATATGTTATTATAGAAAAGTTAATCTATGCCTTTCTTTATACAGAACCGAGATTACATTGTAAATTGTAATATGATCAAAAAAATGTTACGCACACACACGCACGCTCACGCACGCACTCACCCGTACGCACGCACACGCACGCACGCAGACGAGAATAAAATAAATATTCATAATTCTCTCTAGGTGCAATCGTATCAGCAATTACAGGGATTCTCTGTCAACCTGGTCTTTTACTGTTCACTTTGATTTATATTTCCTCATGAAATCATGAAATCTTGACATTTACACTGTTCATCATCTGCGGGCTGTAATTTGACTTACCACCAGATTTAATATAGGTTCCAACATGTAGTTTTCGGCAGAAAATCAATTCATGTTTCCTTGTTAAAATAGGACTTACTACTACTTACTTGTTAAATTATTATAGATACCTACGATAATTATAACTCATGTGGAGGTGAGGAAAGATTTGAATTTTATTCCGATGAATAGAGTACGTACAAAATGTAGCTGTTAGAAATATCTATACCACCCAAGCATTTCATCATCTGAACAAAAAAAAATTATCATCAAAATTGTATTTACCTACAGGCACTGTTAATATTCATTCTTGAGATTCACGTTTGTCTATTCACCTTAATTAGTTTGTAAAATCGTTTATACCAAGTGTTTTGAAATTGTTCACATAATAGCGTCTAATTATCTATAGCAAATAATAAAATACCTCAATTTAATTCTTTAAATATAGAATTTATTATGTTACGTCACTTCATTTTTCTTTTAGGCATTAGACGAATTGCTTTCACATCAATGGACGGAATACGCACTATGAAAAGTGGATGCACAAGTTGCGCCTCTGCCTACCACTTAGGGGATAAAAGGCTTGAGTGTATGTGTGTGTGAGAATTGCTTTCAAAGTCTTCGTTTATACACAACTCAATTATACAACAGATTAGACAAGCAATTTGATCATAGTTGGGTTTAAAATGATATTCCACTGTAAGATTACCATAGAATCTATGTGAAACAGAATCGTGATATGTGATCGATTACTATAATTATTCATTTATTAAACCCCGGAAATATTTGTGTCGTGAATATAATAGATTTGCGGTTGCGCATTTATTCATATCAGTTTGCATCTGTTAATAGCGATCACGCCATAAAAACTGCATCTAATTAATATGTTTTAATTATAATTAGCCTGTGTCCACCATTCCGCGTGGAAACCTTAATTCCAATAGTTTCTTAACCTCAATATCAACTTTTCTTTTAGACTCCGATTGTTAAGGTGAAGTTATTGCCACTGTTACACCAGAGTTGATATTAAAGTTTTACGACGAGCTATAGTATCGACTGACGGCAGATGGGGCGAAAAAGTTCTCGAGTGGAGACCACGCACTGGCAAGCGCAGTGTCAGCCGTCCACCTGCAAGGTGGACAGACGTTATAATGAAGGTCGCAGGAATACGCTGAATGCAGGCCGCTTTGACAGGTCCGTCTGGGAATCTTTAGGGGAGGCCTATGTTCAGCGCTGGATGTCATGTGTCTGATGATGATGACTATGTAGCGTCGATTTTCGCTTAGGGCATTGATACATAAAAATATATCAATGGCTTAGGGCAGCAAAGTTGCCTGCATCATGCACATTGATTTATAGAGTTTTTTTCATTGATATGTAAACAAAACTTTTTTATAAATCAATGATCATGCATGACATTACAAAAAATATTTTTTACAACTACTGAAATGAAATGAAATAATTTATTCGAACCCATAAAATGTTATACATTATTTAGATTCCGTCAATATTAACTCTACCACCAGTTCGGAAAGCAGTTCTCACTAGAGAAGAACGGGCAAGAAACTCTAGTGTTGCTCTTTTCAAAATCAGTTCAAGGTATAAAATACAATGCATTATGTAGAGAAAAAAAATGTACAATTCAGTATTTGTTTACTTATGTTTAGAGCAGTTCATTTATATACTCGCAAAATAGGTAATAAAAAATTAAATTCCAACACGAGTGCATAACTATCTCAGGAATCATGTAATAATTTGATCTGAAATCTTCAAGATGTCGTTATTAATCTAAGTTTAAGATATACCCCCAATACTTATATATAGTAAGCGAAAAGGGCAGACCAGTCCACACAAGCAGCACCCGTTCACGAGTATGACGCATGTGCCAGCCATCGGGTCGCCATACTGGTCTTGGGTCTACCTCTTACGTCTACCTAGTTGTTTATACATGTGTTATATAGGTAAAAATATCGATTATCATATAGCTATATTAATTTTCGAATGTTATACCGCCTGCAGGATCTCAAAAGAGTAAGAAACTCTGCATCCGACAAGATCCGGACGGAAAACTGGGCCAATCTTTATCTCCCGTAGGGCATTCTCATATTCAACTACGTATTATATTTATACTACGTGTGTATAATACATAACAATCGCATAAGCCTCACAGTAATCACTTTTCGATACAATATTATCCGATAAAAGGGTGTAAAACTTTTTTGTCCAAAATTTTACTACGTTAAACGATATAGGCTTCAGACCATAAATACACAATTATCTTGACAAAACCAATATAATACATGTTAAAGAAATGGTCGAAGGTAGTTAATTAATCAAAATCAGAGCGAAATATATGTCAATAACTAGACTCAGTGTGTAGACATAACTTAAACTACGTTCAACAATAATTAACAAACATGCTAGTCCCCGGCTGTCCTTGACGGTTGACTTTTAGCGTGCTACTGACCACCACGAGCCAAAGCTTGAAGATGGAACTTGATTTATATTGATAACTTTTCGGTTATAGCAATCGAATCTCTAGCCTCGTCGAGAGGTATAAATAAAATCCAGCCTTATTGAAAGTATATTGCACTCTATTTATCCAGTTATAGTTAAATTATGTTATTGGTACATGCATACATACACTCAGGCCTTTTGCCCCCGAAAGGGTAGGCAGAGGCGCAACTGGTTGCACCCACTTTTCGCCGTGCGTATTCCGTCCTATGATGTGATAAGGGGCGAGCAATGAACATACACAAGGGAAGTATTTCATTTATTTTACTGGTGGTAGGTCTCTCATATGTAAGAGTCCGTCTGGGTGGGTACCACCGCAATGTCTATTTCTACCGCCAAGCAGCAGTGTGCATGCGCTGTTGTGTTTTGGTTTGAAGGACATTGTAGCCAGTGTAACTACTGGACATAATGAGACAACATTTTATGTCTCAGGACGACGAGCGCAGTGGAATGCTACACAGTACTTTGTAACTCAAGGTGCTGTATGGTGTTACTACTATTTATGGGCGGTCGTATCGCTTACCATCAGGCGAACGGCATGCTCGTCTCGTCATTCAATGCCATAAAAAAAAACAAATCGCGGTAAAATACAAGGCATAATATTATGTTTATTAATATGTTTTTATGGACTGCCTCGGTGGCGTAGTTATATTACGGTACGACTGCATTGCTGAGGTCTCGGGTTCGACCCCGGGTCGGGCAAAGTGATATTGGATTTTTCTATTCAGTATCAGCCTGGAGTCTGAAATTTGTGCCCGGTATGGCGATAGGCTCGCCCCCTATTACATCATGGGAGGGAATATGCACGGAGAAAAGTGGGTTCACTAGTTGCGCCTCTGCCTACCCCTTCGGGGATAAAAAGTCATGAGTATGCGTAATATGTTTTTATATACCAAAATATTTGAGGGATTTTCTTTGAGCTATACACTAGTAAGGTTCATTTACCACGTTCGCAATTTCTTATACGCTTCAGACATACGAAGCTGCACGAAAACATAAAGTATAGTAAGAAATCTTAAATTGTACACATGGCAAATTAAACACAAGACCCTGGTTGCACTAGAGAGTTTTTTGACTATTGAGGTGTTGCAAAAACTAATCATATCCGGCTTCTTTCTTATAAGCATACTTGTATTCGAGATGTTGATCGTTGTGGACCACCTGGAGTTTAAATAGGCATATCGAAACTGAGACTACATTTAGTTTGACTAATTATTATTTAGTTATAACATTTAGACTTAGGACTGATTTCACCGCTTACTGATAAACGCTATTCGTCACATAAATATATAAGACTACATACAAAAGTCACACTAACCTAGTATATATTATCGGATTTTTTTTCTTCGTTTGAAGTAAAGTAAATCTCTTTTATTTTATTTTTGTGAAGAGAAAAAAAACGATTAGTAAGAACACATAAGTGTATAGGCAATTTGAAGTTTTGAAGTTGTTCATCTACTTATGCTGCTGACTGTACAGTTGAACGAGTGTACTATGTTCGACCACCTTAAGGTTCTAAATAAGTCGCTTGCACGTCATCTGTTAGCAACTTGCAACTTACAACTAAAGTAAAATAAGAGTTATCTGCTGTTTCCTTTGTACATCTGCGAAATGATCGCACCTGCTTGGTAAAATATGAAAAATGGGCGCTTTATGATGAGACAGTGTACTAGCACCAAATTGAGTGATTGTACTTACATACCAAGCACTCCGGATTATTATGACATCAATATCGTGTATAATATAAGGTTGCACATAATTGTATACAGGAAAAATACGGTTATACGATACAAATAATAAGATCTAGATAATGTAGAGTTGCAAACCACAAAACGAAACTACAAATATAAATCTACTATTTAAGTTGGCCAAAACGACATTAATGACAAAATAGTATAAACATACACATTCGAATTTAAGAGTTCTTAGAAAAGGCTTCATAACTTCGATGGGTTATTCCATACATTCGAAATCGCATCAAACGCCCACGGCGCACCAAGGTAATTATTATATTACAGGAAAATAAATAATTAAGCTAACCGCAATAAAACATGGTTAGCACATGCGACAATGATATGAATCAGCGCGCGGAAAAAATTCGCTAACGGCAACTTCCCGGTGACCTTTCCCCCTATTATTAAGTAAACAAATATTTGCTATTGAGACTTTTGTATCGCCTTGGTAGTTATCAATACAATGACCAGTATAACAGACTTTTTAAAACCATTAATTGTGATTGATTAATTACCTATGCATTGTTCAAACGGGTATTTAAGACTGAAATACTAAAATTATTGTATCCTCACGCAATGTCAAAAATATCATGAAACGCAAACGCACGAACAGCACGCTTCACATTGAAATAGGCGGTTGTAATGATGCTATGTAATAGAACAATAATTATTTCTTGTATGAGTGTTTTCGGGTTTCGGGCAAAAAATATGTTAAGTGTTAAAAGTGTAATTCCATGTTACTCGCATAGAGCGTGAAGTCTTTATTGGGTCAATTTAAAGTATAATTGGGTGTAGTCAAAGTACAACTAAACAATAGAACAAAAAACCTTTTAGAATAAACATTCACAAGTTTGGTAAAGCGAAACAAAAAAGCCGAGACAACAGCCCTGATTTTTTCGCATCCAGTGTAACCAGAGGTTCACGTTATTATTTCAAGGCAAAGACAACAGTATAGTTTGTTATAGACCGGACATCAGGACCAAATTTTTCATCCAAAAGTTATTACCAATTGGTAATAAGTCGCTGTCTTAACTGACACGTCCGTGTGACATGACATCTCGGTATGCTTAAATTTTGTTAAGAAAACAATATTTTGGAAGGAAACATGGAAAATTGCCATTACGATTATATTAAAGTATGTTCTAATGAATTTTACATAGGTGTTTTGCTATTTCACGGTAGATTGAGTTACTGACGAACAGGCTTAACATTTTTGTATGACAATTTCCCCAATGTCCGCTCTATATAATCTTAGAACTCTTTGTTTCAAGGAGTGCTGGGTGGCTAATTTCGTAATCGATTTACATTACATTATCACGGCCATGTGAAAAAAGGTCTCTTCGTAATAATCAAAGCCTATCGGTAATTTCATTGTCGTCAATTACTATGTTCGTGACAGACAATAATCGAATGGCCCTGTAAATGTGGGAATCCGCACGACATCTCATTCAAATTTCGATTTAATTAGCTCAAAACGTGAACTGGCGGATGGCAATTTCTTTCGTATTATACATCGTTGGAAAAAACATTATGGTACCTTTAGCTGGGGTTAAGGATGAAAACGACAATTGACCACGGTGTTAATTATTTTATGAATTAACAATATTTGCTCTCTAATATTATCTTAATATTATAAATGCGAAAATGTTTGTGTGTTTGTTAGAAGTAAACGCAGAAACTAATGAACGGTTTTAGATGAAATTTGGCACACGTGTAGATCATGTCCTGGATTAACTCATAGGCTACTTTTTATCCCGCTAATTTGCTCCCATGGGAAATAATAGATATTTTTTATCTGATTCTTTAAGTAGATGGCGCTGGTGTCGTACTGTGTTTTAGGGACTTTTGTGGCGGGAAAGGCTTTTCACACGGGTGAAGCCGCGAGCAACACCTGGTATTATTATATATAACAGAAATAAAACTACATTTTGCCTTGTCCTATACTTATTTCATTTCTTTATTTATGTAGATACTTTCCTATCGGCTATAATACACTTTGCTAAAGGAAAAGGGGGGCTGCTTTCCTTAGATAAGATATAGGTAGGTGTAGATAAGGAAGGATTGGTTTGAAATTGCGTCCTCCATCAAGATTTGATTTGATAATGGTTTTTTTTATTTAATTGGATTGATTTAATTGGAAATGCGTGTCACGAAATTTTTTGTAAACTTGTTGCACCGGCCGCAAAGGCAATACATTTATGTTTATTGAAATACATACATGCAGTTTTTGTATTTAACGCCTGCATTTTGTACACAACAGTCATTCTACTTCGTAGAAAAAATAGCAGAACGATGTTTGCATACTAATTCAATATTTGCGAATAAAGATTTAGGACAGACTATCTTGAAGAATGTTTATTTTGCAATCAAAAAATCAGCAAGATTATTTCATTTGTGACATGCAGATGGCCAGGTGCAGGGCGCTGGTATGAACTTGTTAGATCCAAATGATCAGACTACAGACTATGATAAATCTATATACTAAGATAAGCATCGTGACTGCGAGAGATTATGACACTATAATTGTAAAATGACGAATGGCAACACGAATTGCTTATAGTCAAACCAAGATAATAAGCAGCACCCAACTCTGGTACAACAGCTTGAGTAAAAACAGTTACCTGAAACATAATCTCGCTTTATGAACAAGAAATCACCATGTGGGTTCCCAAAAGGATAAAAAGTATAGTCAAAACCTTAATTGATGATAGGTCCTGCATATAAAGTTTTTGTTGTTGCATTGAAATGACAAGACGAGCATGCCGCTCACCTGATGGTAAGTGATACGACCGCTATAAACAGAATCAGTGGCGTAGTTGTATTACGGTACGCCTGCAATGCTGAGGTCTTGGGTTCGATCCCCGGGTCGGGCAAAGTGATATTGGATTTTTCTATTCAGTATCAGCCCGGAGTCTGGAATTTGTGCCCGATATGGCGATAGGCTCGCTCCCTATCACATCATGGGACGGAGTGCGCACGGCGAAAAGTGGGTGCATTAATTGCGCCTCTGCCTACCCCTTCGGGGATAAAAGGCGTGAGTGTATGTGTATGTTGCAACACTATACAGAACCTTGAATTAAAAAATATTGCGTGGTACTCTGCTGCACTCGTCATCCTGAGACACAAGATGTTAAGTCTCATAATGCCAAGTAATTACGCTAGCTACAATGTCCTTGAGACCGGAACACAACAGTGAATGCACAGTGCTGTTTGGCGGTAGAAAGACATTGAGGTGGTACCTACCCAGGCCCCTCGCATACGAGAGTACTGCCACCGGTAATTTAATATCAGTAGTAAATATTATCCTTCTTACGAAAAGAAGTCACATATTAAGCCCATTTATAATAATATAGTACTTACATTATCGTTGAGGATAGAAACTCTTTAGACGTGGCTTAAAATTCACACGATTTAAAACAATGGTATTACAAGAATAATTTAAAAGCGTTTTAATCTTGTTTCATTTAATATTAGATTATTATATAATTCATTTTTTTTCTCCTAGGTGTTTTTATAGGAGTTAAGAGTTATTTCAGCGACTGCCGCGGACTTTTGCGACGTTTCTGCTCTTTGACTCACCAAAAATGTATGCAAACAACTAGTCATGCACTTTTATTTTATTCTGTTAAAAATGACTACATAATATACTCGTTGAAGCTATTCGGTAGAACATTTTGATTCGTAAACCCATATCGTATTCGTAAAAACATATACACATATCATAATGTATTATTTACAACGCATGTTATAATTAAGTGTTCGGTAGTAGATATCTATATGCAATGTCGCGGTTACATCGAATTATCTTTATCGTCAGAACAAATAAATAATAGTCAATTATTTAATGGAATTATGCTCGTTAAAAGTTTGTCTAGTTTTTATTTGTATTGCTATAAAATAATCTACCAACACATATTGGACTAATCTTTTATTTTTTTATGATATAGGGGGCAAACGAGCATACGGTTCACCGATGGTAAGTGATCACCGCCACCCATGAACATCTGCAATACCAGGGGGCATAGATCTCTATGATGATGATGATATGAGATGCGCTGCCGGCCTTTTAGGTGAGAATACGCTCTTTTTTTGAAGTACTTGGTAAATTTCCATAGTTTTGTAGTACGTGGTAAAAATGTCGGCAGAAACGTATGGTGGTGGATTGCCAACCTCCGAGGTGATGTGGATGGAATTTGGAGTTTTGCCGCGTTGTACGGTGATGGAACACAACAGCAGGGATAAGCCCGAACAATTCTGCAGAGCACTCCGCGTGGTAAATGAGATAAAGAATGCAGAGCGACGCTACATCTCTACGCAAAGCCAAAGTATCAGGCCAAATCTTGATGAAGGACGCAATTTCAAACCAATCCTTCCTTATCTACACCTATCTATATCTTATCTAAGGAAAAGATCCCCCCTTTTCCTTTAGCAAAGTGTATTATAGCCGTTAGGAAAGTATCTACCAATATGAAAAAATGAAATAAGTATAGGACAAAGACAAAATTTAGTTTTATTTCTGTTATACATAATACTAGGTGTTGCTCGCGGCTTCACCCGCGTGAAAAGCCTTTCCCGCCACAAAAGCGCATATAAAAATGTGACCTAGTTTGTAATGTATTTACAAGTTTTTTTATATTCTTCTGCTTAGAAAAACGTGTAGGAAAGATGAAAATGAATAAATATCAATTGTTTAGATATAAAAAAAACATTATTTATGTTTAAACAATTGATACTCATTCCTTTTCATCTTTCCTACACGTTCTTCATAGAGTCAAGGTACGAATGAAAATATTTGTTTCGCGTTGTTTGTATGTCATTCGATATTTAACTCAGCTGTGCTTTCAAAGACTAATTTAATGCTAAAGAAAAGTTAGATGGTTGGTGGGGGCGAACATAGGCCTTCATGAAAAAAAAATGGGATAATAACGGGTCGACGTCTAATAGAGATGAAAGTATGGAAAAAATCGTACTATTCTGGTCTCAAACTAATTGATGCTCTGCTAGAGAATTAATAATAGTTGTGGCGGATAAAGTAAACGTATCAGTCTACGTTTACTTTACGTAACACCAGTGTGTTTTCCACACAAAAATGACTCTATGACAAACTAATGAAAGGATTTCGACGGGCGCAAAATTATAAAGTCATCTACGAATTCACGATTTTCTTTTTAAGGATTTACAATATGACATTTCTTTTTATTTATATGAATTTTAGTTCGTAAATAACACTACATGTGTTTTTACAAATTGCACAAAGTGAATGCGACCAAGCAACGTTGGTCGCATTGAAGCGGGAGCGCGGGCATCTTCTGCTCTCGCACAAACGGTCATAGTCTGCGAGTTAACCCGTGCTTCGCCGAACAAAAGTGCAACGTATAAAATGCTGCCTTTTTATATTTTATTTATTTTACAGTATGATACTCTATAACATAATATATATTTCAGTTAATATGAATCAGGTAGTCATACTTTTATATGTTAAAATTGTTAATTAAATTAATTGTTACCTACATAAAAACAAATACAAATATTTTACTGGTGGTAGGTCTCTCATATGTAAGAGACCGTCTGGGTGGGTACCACCGCAATGTCTATTTCTACCGCCAAGCAGCAGTGTGCATGCATTGTTGTGTTTCGGTTTGAAGGACATTGTAGCCAGTATAACTACAGGACATAGTGAGACTTAACATCTTATGTCTCAGGATGACGAGCGCAGTGGAATGCCATACAGTACTTTGTAACTCAAGGTGCTGGATGGTGTTGCTCCTGTTTATGGGTGGTCGTATCGCTTACCATCTGGCGAATGGCATGCTCGGCTCGTCATTCAATGTCATAAAAAAAATAAAAAAAAAATAAAAAAAAAAAAATTAAAAATGAAGTCTAATCACACGTTTACACGACCAAATGGTAGTGGACTCATGTGGCATAATTTAAAATAAACATATTATATTGAAAACATTTACAGAAAATTCGACTGCGAAATTGAAAAACTGTCATTTTTTCTTTCTATGCGCTCTCCCGTGTACTAGCAATTTTGCAAATAACTCTTTTCACTTTGGACCCGTCGATTTTATCCAATACATAGGTATATTATGTATAATGTAAAGCAAAATTCCAATTAATAACACAAAAATCTTATTTCCTCATTTTACAAGCACAATCGATCATTCGACAGAGGATACTAGTATGTAAATATAAAATTACAAAATAGTATTGGCTCGGCAACGCAAGCGCAGTTTATCGTTTAATCGCTCTAAGAACGTAAAGTAAAACTATATAAAACTTCATTTCAATGTGTTACGTTATTTCGTATGTAGCAGACGATAATAAAATAATCAAGTAGGTTAATATTCTAAAGAGTTGCATTGTAAAATAGGTCAGCGGTCCGTAGTATTGTTTAAAAGTAAACGGTAATATTGTCTTTGGCGGAATTACTCACGCTTTCGGCTTTAGAATGCACTTCCTCAAGTTGCCGACAGATTGAGCTCTCGTCGCAATCGGGTTAATGACCCTCATCACTTTGTACTTATGCTTCGTATGCATTTTAAAATATACCTACGCAAATTTTCCTCGTAAGAGCTGATATTAAATGTTCGCAAATCAATCTTGTGGTTTTGATGAATTGTACCTGAATAAATAATCGTTCACATGATTAAACATTTTTCTTGGAATTCGCTGGATATATCCGCTATAATTACAATATTATTTAAAATGAAAGTTGTGTGCGTGTAATTGCAACAATGCTCATTGTGTATTTGAGTAAGTAGTACAGGTTCGTAACAAACAGTAATTTTACGGAGCATGCACAAAATGACAAAACAAAACTAATATTTATCCTATTTGAAGATCTGATCCGCTTCATGCATTCTCATTTGCATATTTTTTATGGCGGAAATATGTTTTGTTCTTTCTTTATTGGTCAGTTTTCGTGGTCCAGGTCGTTATTTTCGAAGTTATATAATGAACAATATCTAATGGGCTTTTATTCTAAAATTACTTATCAATTCGTTTTAGTTCTAAAATCATGTCTAAATTTGTTTATATTTATTACCAAAAAACCCATCGAGCACACAAATTATAGATAAGTTTCTAATATTGAATATTGGCGCGGGTATTTCAAACTACAAAGAACTTGGTCCAATAATATTCTGACCATATATGCGCGCGGGTTTGAACATTTACCAGTTACCACAGTGGGAGAGATCGCGTCACCTGTCGAGTTGACTTGCGTCATGGTCGTCGAGTTATTAGCAAATTATTTTAATATAAAACTAATTGCGCATACATTATTTAATGGTGATGTCAAGTTAAATTCGAACCTACAAACGCGCCGACCATAGGGAAGCTTACCAGCTCAATAACGTACATGTTGCGTTAGTAAACCAGTTGCTACGATTTCAGAATGCAAGCAGCTCAAACCATAAATAAAATATCATTGCAAGAATTACGAACAATGATAATACCTTTTATGAGACGCATATTTCTGTAATCATGAATTATTGATAAGCGACTATTAATTAACCTTGGTCGGTTATACCATATCCACATTTATTTATTTTAGTACGTGAACCATTCAACTGTGCTATGAAATTGACACTATAGTAGGGACAAACTAATATGGCTGGTATGACATGACACGGTTTTGAATTTTTTGGGTAGACGTTCTCACAAAGTTATCGCGTCGGGAAAAAAATTGAATTGTCATACCGGCCAGCTTAGTTTGTCCGAACTATACATACAGTAATGTCAATTAAAACCCCGAATGTGTAACGGTAGCGCTTAGTTAAAAATCACACGCGTAATTACTTCTGATATGAACAATTGACGCAAATAATAACCCATTACGGTTATTTCGTAATACGCACGAGTTTTATATTAACAATAATACATTTATTATGTAATACAGTTAACCATATTTTATAATTATATAAACTTTTATTGGCTTATCAAAATTACTTGGGCAAAACGAAATAGCTACATTTAGCTCGCAGTTGCTCGAAGTTATAATAGTTCAGAGACATAATATACGCGTCCTCATATGTATTATTTCTACGCATTATTCCGAGTTTTCGCGAAACTTCTTACGCCTTTGCGGAAATACGGACAACTATAGGCAACTTAAAAATAAAGTGTTTTACCGACGACGGATTAATAGCCTATAACGTGTTATTTGTAATTTAATTACACATACCTACACCTAATTTATATAGCTACATGTTGCGTTTTCTGTTTCAAGGAATGCAGTAAAAACTATCATTGCATATTGGATCATTAACATAAAATAAAACCGACTTCAAGAACTATTAAACAAAAAATATTTTTACTTTATATATACTAACTCGCGTATACTCGCAGCGTCGCCCGCGTGATAAAGTTTTTTCCGCGATAAAAAGCCTATGTTCTTACCAAGGTCTCAAACTATCTCCATGCCAAATTTCGTCAAAATCCGTTGGATAATTTTTGAGTTTATCGCGTTCAGACAGACGTGGTTAGGGGACTTTGTTTTCTAATATGAAAGGAAAGATATTAACTTTATATTTGGAGACGGTGCCCTATATAAATTAAACATTTTTATCGTATACTAGTATTGCGCGCGTCTCCACCCGCGTGGAAAAGTTTTTCCGGGATAAAAAGTAGCCTATAGCACTCAGGAGTAATGTAGCATCCTATTAGTGAAAGAATTTTCAAAATCGGTCCAGTAGTTCCTGAGATTAGCGCGTTCAAACAAACAAACAAACTCTTCAGCTTTATAATATTAGTATAGATTTGTTCGTATATTTACTCAACTTAAATGGCTCGCTCTTTTAAGAGTTTTTACTAATGTTATTTCAAGAATTTGTATTGTAAATGTTACCCTAGATTAAATTCGAAAATTTGCTCGGCATTGTTGAGAACTTTGTAGAAAGTAATGTATTATGTAATAAATTTTTATAAATTGCGATTATGAAAAAAAAAATTATCATGAAAGATATTGGCCTGACAAAGTTAGATTTTTACGATATTAGATAATTTTAAATAAATAAAGTACTTGTCTAAAGGGCAAAAAGCGCAGAAAAGTTTTTGCTCTTTAGACAAATACTTCTCCACGACGCTTCGCAGGGAAAAGACCTGGTTCGTGCATCCCATACCCTTTCGAAATCCGGCTTGCACATCCCATACTTTATCACAGGTCTCTTTTATAATCTTTTTGATCAGAACTTTTGCATATAGTTTGCCGACACAGTAATATGGCTGTAATTAGCTCAACAAATACCGCATACGCTTTATCTATGAATTCCCTTGCCGATACAGTTATTAATTAGTATTTTACCTTTTTATATTAATACTAAATGAGCGTGCCGCTCGCCTGATGGTAAGCGATGCCACCACCTATAAACAGTAGCAACACCACCCAGCACCTTGAGTTACAAAGTACTGTGTGGCAGTCCACTGCGCTCGTCATCCTGAGTCATAAGATGTTAAGTCTCATTATGTCCAGTAGTTAAACTGGCTACAATGTCCTTCAAACCGAAACACAACAGTACATGCACACTGCTGCTTGGCGGTAGAAATAGACATTGCGCTGGTATCTACCCAGACCGCCCCTCGCATTCGAGTGACCTACCAACAGTAAATCAATACCTAACAAATGTCTGAATAATTTCTTCCTTAAATTAAATATTATTATTATTGGGTGTAAAAATTGTCTAGTTTAAACACCGGAAGTCTTAATAATGAACGCTGTACATATTAATATTAGTCATTTTTCTTGCTTCCTCAAAATACCACTTAAAATCCAAACACTGTGGAACCATTTGCGATTAAAAATTATTGCTTCGGCCCTAGTTTGTAATTGTACCGTACGCTTTAATTAACAAAAAATTGCCTTGAGTTCAATAGAAGTATATTTGTAAGTAATATATTACACAGAATTGGAACCAGGACCTCACGGTTGTCGAAGATTACAGGTTATCCGAGGACGCCGGGAAATTATTGACGGACAATCACACCTCCGTCTATGCAAAATAAAGCAGGCATTCTTACTTAATGATAACTTATGTCATCTGTTTATTAAGTGGTTTAATGTTAATCTCACTAATAAAATAAAGTTATAACATACTGCGTATACAGGATGTATCACGATAGAGTAGTCAACTGAAGCGGGTCGATAGAGGACCTGAATGTGCCAATGCACATTCAGGTCCTCTATCGACGAAGGGGGTTAAATCAATATTTAACCCCCATGTATGTTGTCCGAAATTGGATAGATTAAAAGTTATTTAGATTTTTGTTATTTTTTTATGAAAGTCGACTTTGCCACTTCACTTTGTAATTAAAGCTAAACTATTAAGTCTACAGTCATGATATTTTTACTCAAATAAGGGTAATAGTTGGCCTTTCGAATAACAATAATCATTAGAATCATTGCTTTAAAAATTTAGAAATAAAAAACAAAACTTTACGTATTAAGGGTGAAAGGATCGATCTCCTCAACGAGCCTGCTTCTGCAGTAAGTGTTAACTCAACGTTTGTGATGAACTTCCGCTCATATTTATCTTGGTATGTTCGAAAAATCCGAAACCAGACAGTTTTATGAGCCAATATAGTCCGTATATAGCTAATATAGAGATAAATTTAACTAAAAGTCAAACGCAGAATATGTTAATAAAGTCAGAACAGAACTGTAGAGATTAACTATCTACATTGTTTCCCGGCGTAACTCCTAAGCTACTCCATACGCTGATGCAGGTATTGATAAAGTTATATACCCATCTGTACAGAAATTATGTTGCAAAATTATGATGTCTGGCATACAAGATTTTTTCTTATTGCATAATATATTGAAATATTGCATCTATATTCTATCCACTTATAATTTATATTCAGACATGCATGGTCACTTCTCATGACTATAAAAAATTCAAACGATTCAAACAACAAAGCAAATCGGCCAATAAAACTATACGATCATTTAAATGGTTTTCATCGATCTGCATAATAAATACAGTAAAATACGTCACCTCGTGTGCGGAACTTAGCGAAATTGTATGGTAACATCCTACGAGCAACTGGTAAGATACGCGTACAAAACGCAAGTCGCTTTTCAAAAGCCTCGTGGGCGAACGACCTTTTTTTTTTTAATACGGGGAAATCCATTTACGGATTTCTGCCGGACTCACCGGTCGAAACCGTCCTACCGAATAAAACCCCGCCATTCTACTCTCTCTCCCTTATATCGAAGGTCGCGGGGTACGCATGAGCATGTAACCGCAACCCTCGCAGGAGTTGGCTCTTGGCCAGACCCTCTCGCAGTCCGAGAAACAAAACCTCGGTAATATCATAGGCGTGCATGTAATTCTGCCAGCCAGCCTCTTGGGCATTATTTTCCCGGTAGCCGGATGCCTGCCCGCCACCTGCAGGCCCGCTTAGAGAGGTCGGCGGTCGTCTCTCCGACGTCTGCCACGGGGGGGGGAATCCAATGGGCCGTTCCCTCTCTCTCTTCGCTGCCTCTATTGCGGACATGACTTGTTCGCAAAACGAGGCAACGGAGTTCCACCCATCTTCATTCTCAACCATGGCTGCCACAACTGTCGCAAGGGACAAGTTGCTGCCTATGGTCGAGATTAAGATTTGACGCGTTGCCAAAGAGTGCTGGG